>OY992884.1:28840554-28884267 GCA_963921405.1 Cepaea hortensis | reverse complement strand
TTAACCTGTTCATTGTTGTTGCTGCCTTACCAATCCGGATGTTGATTTCCTGATCTAGGGATAATTTGCTATTTACCACTGATCCTAGATATGTAAAATGGTCTACCATCTCTAGTTCGGCGTCGTCAATAAAGATTGACGGTATCCTATGTGCACCTTGTGACATAATATGTGTCTTCTTTTTGCTAATTATTAAACCAAATTCAGAACAAGCACTGTAGAATGCAGATAGTAGACATTGTAATTATTCCTTAGAGTGGGTCGTAACTGCAGCATCGTCTGCAAAAAGCAACTCTCTGATCAGTACCCTCCTAATTTTGGTCTTGGCCTTCTAAGCTCTGAGCATTGTAGAGGCCACCATCTGAGCGTGAGTGAATGTATACACCACCACCCTGAACACGAAAGGCATATTAGTGCCTTGAACAGGCTCCCACGACTGACCAAATCGAATGTTTCTGTGAGGTCGATGAAGGCAATAAACAGTGGTTTATTCTATTCATGGCATTTTTCTTGCATTTGTCGCAATAAGAATATCATATCAATGGTAGACCGGTTCTGTCGAAAGCCACACTGTGATTCGGCGTAGACCTGATCGCCTCTGACTTGAAGTCTGCGCAGAACAATTCTGGCAACTACTTTTCCAACAATACTGTCGCGAAACGCAAGTGCGTCTCAGACGTTACAACACAGTACCCACTCTGCCCCACCCCGTCTCGGTGGCTAGGCCACATTTTAAGGCTGGTGAGGGGGGATTTCCGAGTTACAAAGAGTCTTCTAGGTCTTTGAGATGTTGTGTATTGGGATTGTCATGAACTTCACGGGTCCCGAGAATCATAACTCAATTCGTTGAGTGTGCTGTGATCTTTTCTGTTGTAAATCGCACACTCTGCTAAAACTCGTGGAATATCTGGGTTGCCTTCACTTTCGTGAGGTAATGCTCGGAAGTTTTCGGCAGACTCCGGTGAGTGTTTTCTTCCGGAGCTGACACGAAGGGGCCATTCGGTAGACAGTCATCAAGAAAAGAGGCCGCTTCTATGGCTAGCTATGTCATTTGCATCACGGGGAGACGGGGAATATTCTACAGCGAAGGTTGTTGTTGAAGCTATCCTTTCACGGCCGTGTCCGCCAGCTGTAATCTATTCAATTCATATGGAATTATAGAATGATCTACAGTTTGTGGCATTGTTGTCCTTGAGACGAGGGGCCGTGTCTTTGACCAGCTGTATCATAAAGTAGCCTACCTTTTGGGGCTCCAGAGGGGACCTACAGCCCAGAGCTTTATTAACCTACCGGGTCGATGTCTGTTGCATAGTTGTTACTAAGCTTTAAAGGTTAATACTTTCATACTTGGCGTCGCTTAACTAAAGTTTTATTTTAGTTGTGGGATAATTATCAACCAGGCGGCCAGTTGCGCTATTGGTTAAGTCTCGACCAGGCATGCTAACTGTGTGGTAAGCCTGTGTGTGTACTATGACCTAGATTAAGTGTTCAACAGACATGACGGAATGTAGTGTTTGAGCCATCTCAGTGAAGCAGTCTGGTGGAAGCAAATTAACAATACATTCGACGCCCTATTTCGACAATAGGGTAGCTTAGAGAATTACTGTTCGGACAGAGAACTTTCTCTTGAAAAGAGCTTTAATTTGATTCCCTTAATGAATGAGGTTGATATTGGTACGTTTCAATCATCATCAGGTAGCGTGGTTGAAACCAGTACTTGTCAAGCACTCATGTGACGAGCGAGAACCATATGCGTTTCTCAGTACGGTGAAACCCAACTATGTAGGAGGCTGTACGCTTGGAAGTTATTATCGCCCCATAGGCCTGATGTTAGTTAACTAGGCTTAGTCAGAAGGGGGAAAGATATCTTCACACCTACTAGGGATTGAACAGTGGGCCAGTATAGCGGTGGGGAAACACCCACTCAAGTAACGCGTGGATATTTCATCAGTGTTGTGTGACTCTACAGTTCCCTTACTGAGAAGGGAATACTTTGTCATGCGGGTCTATCTTTCTATTGTCTCTATACTTTCATCGGAACCAGATTGTTTGGGATGTTTGATTCGACACAATTCCTAGGCAGCCAAAAGAATTTATTCAGGTGATGAGTGTCTATATATTCATATACGCACACGTAACAGAAATCCAAGTATCCGAGGCAAAAAGGTGGGAAGCGGCAAACACAAGAACATGAAACTCTTCTATTGTTTGTCTGGTCTTTCATTCAGTATTTCAGGTTAGTTATCAATGTAGTTTGAGTATCTTCCATTAACCTTGCAGGTGTCATAGAGTACGTACCTAAGGTATCCTAATATGCTTATCTACTTTCCTGATGGGACAAAATAGTGATTAGGAAGGATGATCCAGGCCATAACACTTGATGATCTCTATAGGAGGTATGGAATTCTGCCATCCTCATGAATGGAACCTTTCATCATATCTACTATCAATTAGGTATGAGACTTGTGGCTGAAAAGCTACTGACCTACGTTAGGATTACCAGGAGTTGTAACTGAACCAGTCGGTGAGACATGTCAGGAAAGTCAGACATAATACTATTGTGGTCTGAGCTGGAGGAACTGACCACAATAAATGGGATGTTAGTGTGGATGCATGTTGCTTACAGAAACCCTTTTGATGTTCTTGTGGGCGAGTGCCCTTTGCTGTGTGCTGTATCCGGGGCTGTATCCTGAGGGCGGCTGCCTATATGCAGTGGCCTGTGTGCTGTTGACACATTGCTAATTCCTGAGAACTTGTTTGCCTTTGGTCCGTCGCTGGGTGCTGTGGACCTGTATGCAGTGACTTTCGATGATGTTAAAAGCCAAGTGGCTAGAGGCTGTTGAACTTTACTTGGTTAAATTCCGAGGCTCCAGGAGGCATCATATAGGATCAGGTGAATGTGTCTTACCACCTCAGTCTACACACTGACACTAGATACTACACTAACATACCTATGTGGGATGATGAGAAAGTCAAGCAGACTACTCTCACCCAATTGACTGTTCTTTGTTGTATATCTGTCTGTTAGTTTGTTCATCTGAGTGTTCGAGTCGGAATCTCCAATAAAGATTCTAGATTCGCCTTTTATAAGGTTGTTCTCTTATAGTCAGTTAGGTGTCTTCATGTAGCAACAGTCCTCATATGGGTAGTGTCATCCGTGAACCGTCCTGGGGACAATCTAGTAAGAGGGAAGACAGAAGGTAATAACGAACCCCAATGAAAATATATGGGCAACCACCGAGAACCAGGCCGGTGTTGTAACAAATACACATCAGTTAGATACCCCTATAGTTGTTGCAGTCGCTCCGATCGCCCTTGTTCTTGCCAATTGACAGGGACTTATAACTCGTAAAATTTGCTTCTCCCTTTGATTCCGAGACGGCTAAGACCAGGGATTGAGCTTATTGCCTCTCCATAGCACAAAACCTGGGCTAAAATATAAATATCATGTGTTGCCCATGCAGCATGATCCCTCTCTCGGCCTGCCTAGTTCACTCCAGAGGAATGGTAACACCCTTACATCTGGAACAAGACAAGCTGCAGAAGCTGCCGGATCAGCTAAGCAATGCTCTAACTGTCCGCCTGTCAGAGCTTCGATCCTAGACCAGCTGCCAACCAAGACTTAGGGCCTGGTCTGCCCTGCCATGATATTTTGTCTTTTGGTTGCATTTCCTCGCACCAGGGTAAGGCTTGTACCCTCTCAATTGCGCTTTTCCGCCCGAAGTCGTTGGTACAAGTGGGGTGTCGGGTTTGGTAAGCGCAGCCCAACGTTCGGTGCTAACAGAAATCAGGTAGCGCCGTCTACTGTTATACGGTAGCGTACTCATATCTGATACAGTCTATAATGAGGATCATACGGGAGGAAAGAAATATGTCTTATGCTTAAATTTCTTCAGTAACAAATTTATATTCTCAAAGAGATTCTCACTTGTTGGACAGACGAGATATACTGGTCTGATCAAATAGATCTAAAACAATACTACAAAGGTGTTAGCACTAGGATGAGTGGGTGAGGGAATCAGATTACCTTCAGAAGATATTCACCCTTTTTTTCCTTTTCTTACACGAACCCTATTTTATTACAAATGAATAAATACAATGATGTTGTTATGAAGTTCTACGCTGACTACATTTCTGCACATACTGGAACCAATTTAACCTGCAACATTTACTACTTGTCTTACATGAAGTTGAATGTTGTTGACTGCCGACGAATGTGATGCATTATTATTTTCAAGATATTCATAAAAATTACTCACAGTAACTTATTTATCAGAGTTTCAAGAGTGGATACAAATTAGAGGAATCAAATCACAGTTCTGGTTGAGGCTTTACCACTCACTATAATACATACAGATAACAGACTGCACTATTCGCAACGACTTACGACAAGATTTACACACCACCAACTACAATATTCATACACCACATACTACAACATTCAACAACATTTACTAAAGACACATCTTTGTTTTGATTATGGCTCATCCAACTTGACCTTCTTAAAAGTTGAACAACCACTATCGAAGGAACTGCAAAATGCGCTTAGTCTTTGTTTCCAGTGACATTCATACTGTCGAACTGTTTTATATAGTTGGTCTTCTTACTATCTGTCTGATCTACAGTTCTTGATTACATTTCATAATTATTCTTTACAGAAGATATTGTTAAATGCTGTACAGGTGCTGTCCATGATTAGTCATGATACGAATGATTGTCATGTGGTGTAAATAGTCTGGTTTCAATGTCTCCATCCATCTGTGTCATGCCGATAAGCGTGGGCGGTCATGTTCTGCCATCTCACTCAATCACCAGAATCGTGGATCAGCTCTGTTTCCTGTCTCGACCATGCCATGTGGCCAAGCCACCCATGTATTTGCTTCTAGGTCTTCCCCTTGGTCTCTTCCCTTCGATCCAGTTGTCACCAAGTTATCCAATTCATTTCTTCTCATAACATGCCCAAAAAATTTTGACTGTCTACGCCTAATGACCCTAATCAGTTTACGATCTTCATTTGTTTCTTGAAGGAAATGTTCGTTGGTTTTTCTATCTGTCCATGGTGTTCTTTGCAGTTTCCTCAGAAACCACATTTCCACAGCCATTAGCTGTTTTTTTTTTTTTTTTCAGATTGACTGCTTATTGTCCACGCTTCACATCCATACAAAAGTATAGGTTCTATGTAGCATCTCAACACTCTTTTTCTCGTTTCAATTGATATCTTTTAATTGGTCAGTATGTTTTTCATCTTACAAAAGGATACCTTCGCAATGGCAATTCTTGTTCGAATCTTTTCAAGGCATCTCCCATCAGATGTTATGACTATGCCGAGATGACAGTATCTATTCACTTGTTTAAGAATATGTCCATCTACTCGTATATCACATTGTGGTATTTCCTTCTTCCCAGTGACGACCATAATCTGTGTCTTCTTAATATTCAGTTCTAACCCTAGTTGTTCACTGTGTGCAAGAACCGCATCTACTAAATTGTGCAGGTCCTGTTCTTTGTCTGCAATCAAGACTGTATCATCTGCATATCTAATGTTATTGATATATCTTCCCCTAATGTTGATTCCTTCCGTATCTTCTATATTTCTAAGTATATTTTCACTGTACAGGGAAAAACGATCTTGAGACATTACACATCCCTGTCTCACACCTCTTTTAATAGGCTGATATTGGCAGATTGTTGTTTCCAATATATGTTTTTTACAAGTCCAAGGTCTTTTCCATCAATTTGTAGATTTTCAAGCATCCTTATCCTGTCGACATGTCTCACTTTATCGAAATCCTTTGTGTAGTCAATAAAGCAAAGATATAGATCGTTGTGTACTTCTATAGAACGTTAAATTACTGTTCTCACTTATACACAGCATTTACTGTGCCCTTGCCTTCTACAAACCCACATTGTTCTTCTCCTAATTATGGTTGTATTTTCTTCCTAACTCTATGCATGATAATTCTCAGCAGAATCTTTGTGATGTGGCTCATTATATTAATTGTTCTATGTTGATCGCATTCCAAGGCGCCTGATTTCTTCGGGATTGCAATAAATATAGAATTACATAATTCAGGAGGTATATCTCAAGTATCCTATATTGCGTTCAGCAGCCTGGTGACTTGGTCAATTCCATATTATTCTAAGGCATTTATAATTTTTGCTGTGATATTATCTGTACCCGGGGTCTTACCAGTTTTTATGTGGTTAAGAGCATTCTGAACTTCTATATTCAAAATTGCTGTTCCTTCATTATTATTCGGATGATTTTATTGTTCTTCTCTTTTATCATCATAAAGGTCTTTCACATAATCTGACCACGCATGTAAAATCTGATCTTTTTCTATTATGATTATGCCATCTTTGGTTTTTAGGCAACCCGTTGATGTGTGTGTTATTTTGTTAGTGATGTCATTAATTCTTTTGTGCATTAATTTGGTATTTCGGGTGTTGTGTTGATGTTCAATGTCAACCATGTCTATATTTGTGCCCTCTTTATCATTGGGTCGTACTGTCATAATCCCCCAGCGACTGTTTACTCTTAATTAAGTTTATTGATGATGCTGTGAAGACAGTGGTTAAGCTGAGTTTTAGAGCGTTGTAAACGCTATGAGTATACATCTAATTATGGTGATGGATTAATAGTTTGTTAGTCACATATCCTTTACAGGACGTTGCAGTCAACACTAGCATTTTTATGGTTGTGATATCTTGACAAGTTTACATTCAGTAGTTTGCGAAGGATTAATAGGGATACAAATATTTGATTATACACAGAAACATGCATTTTGAATTAATGAAAATCCTTAAGGCTCTTATCCCTAAATAACCCTAGTTTGACAAGAGTGTAGCTACTGATTAAAGCGCTGTAGGTTTATACATGTCCGTCTTTGCAACGACCCAAAAGTACGTCTAGCCTGAAGTTATTTTATCTCATTACTGAAGGAGAGCGGCTGGCTGAGTGGCTAGGTTGCCGCATTTTACTTCGGGAAACCCAGGTTCGATTCGTGGGTAAGGTGTGGAAAAACGTCTCAATAACACGAAATGGAACGCACGGCTAGTGAATCCATTGCGTGGTCCGAAGTCAAAACCAAAGGTTACCGAGTGGATGTCGCCCTCAGTCTGACCATTCCTGGTGTGTGCTTGAGCGACCAGTGGCAAGCGAGAACCCAGCACATGGAAGTGAGAAACTAAAGCAGCCATGAGCAGGACGTGGCAACTTCTTGGATGAGCCCAGTCTCAGAGCAATATGTGCAGGCTATGCAATTATGGAAGCCTCCTTGGATAGTGAGGGAATGCCCATGGTCTGCCCCTGCCTTCCCTTGAGGGTTGACCGAGATGTCGTTGACCGTTCTATCTTGACCAGCTGAGATGTTGGCGACATCACAACAATAAGTCTAACGTGCCTTGAAACCCGAGGAAGGCTAACTTCATTAAAAATGCCCACCGAAGCCGGAAGTGCCGTCCTACGGGTGGCAATATAAAAATTGGCACTACGCATTTACGTTCGAGTGAAATGTCTCGTCCGAATGTCTCTCATGCTAGGAACAGCTCTGACTACCTAGTTTCCGAATCCCGCGCTTGTTCGGAACAGCTCTAACTAGGTAGTTTCCGAATGTCCGTCGTGCCTGGAACAGCTCTGACGGGCACAACGACAAGCACATGCCCGAACCGAAAATTCGCTGAGTGGATACCGTCAACAGACCTGTCTTGTTTGTGCGGGAACGGCCCGGGACTAACGAAATGCCCAATATATTGAAGTGAGGAATTAAAGCAGCCATGAGCAGGACGTGACGATTCCCTCGGTGAGCCCAGCACCAGGGCGCTATGTGTCGGCCCTCCAATTATGGAAGCCACCCTGGATGGCAGAAAATGCCATGGACTGACCCTGCCTTCCTTTGATGGATGACCGTTAAGTCTTCGACCGTTCCAACTTGGCCAGCTGTGAGGTGGACAGTACCACAAAAGTGAGAGTCTCTCAGGAATGCTAACCTGGTCAAAAATGCACGCTAAAAACCGGATGTGTTGACCTAAGGGGTTCCACCCAAGGGTGCCTAACGCATACCGAAATCACATCTGAAAAAACACTCCGGATGAACGCAAAGAAGAAGAAGAAAAGAAATTGGAACAGCTAAAGCATACCAGAGTCATTTTAAATCTGAAGCTGCAACTTCATCGCCCAAGCTAAGTTTATCCTGTGGATCTTATGAGACAGACATCAGTGAAGATGAGGACATGATTATATAGGGTAACTATAGGGATATATATGTAATTTCTTACTTTCTCAATCTAGATGTTTATACTAGATGTTTACCAACAAAATCTAGATATTTCTAGATGTTGTTTGGGCCGTTTCTAGATTTTTTTTTCTGTCAAACCAAAAGTTGCAAATATGCTCGTTACTGCCACAACCTCGATAGTCCTACATGTTGTCAGGGCAACATGATTCGTCTTCCTTGACAGTTCTTTTAATCCGAGCAGCGAGGGTCTAAGAGATTAGCATTTGTCGCACAATAGACCAGCATCAACAGAGACACTCTATTCACTCTCTCCCCAAAACAAAAAGACGTTGCCCAATCATCATCATCATCATCATCATCACCATCACCATCACCATCGTCATTATCTTGCCTGTTGTCACTAAGTACTATAATGTATTTCTTCTCATAACGTGTCCACAAAACTGTCTAAGTGAGAGTCTACGTCTAATATTTCTGATTAGTTTACGATTTTAATTTGTTTCATGTAGGACTCGGTCATGAGTCTTTTGTCTGTTCTATGTATTATTTTCATTTTCCTCAGAAACCACATTTTCGCTGACACATGTTTTTCAGCTTGTCTGCTCATTGTGCATGGCTCCCATCTATACAAGTACAGGTTCTATGTAGCGCTTCGACACTCTTTTTTTCGTTACAAATGACATATTTTTTTAAATTTTTGATCTGTATCTGTTTCATCTTGCAGACGGTTACCTCAGCTATGGTAATTATTGTTATAATAACTTCATGAATTCTCCTATCAGATGTTATGACTGTTTCTAGACAATTGTACCGATTCAGTTTTTATAAAAGAACAACCCAAATTACTTGTATATTCATTCATTCATTTCATTCAGTAGCAAGTCCTTTGCAGAAACCTCGCTCCCATAACAACCTTCCGGAAAACCTCTTGATCATAAGCAAGATGTCACGCGTCCGATACACCCATCTGGAGATCACCCGCCCATCCTGCACCCATCTTCTCTTTGGCCTTCCTCTTCCTCTCTTCCCAGGCGTATACCCCTCCATTATTGTTCTCTCCAATCTTTCATGGCGTTTCAAGTGACCAAAATATTTCAATTTTCTTTGTTTTGTCGTCTTTAATAGCCAACCTTCTTCAATATTCAGCTCTTGAAGTATGGATGCATTTGTTCTTTTCTTTACCCAAGATATTCTTAGAACTCGTCTATAACATTTATATTCAAAGGCATTTATGCGCTGTTCAGCTTGTTTAGTAAGTGTCCATGTCTCACAGGCGTATGTTGCAATGGAAAAATCTCTTAAAAATCTAATTTTTGTAGTCATATTTGTCCCATTCCATAATTTATTCAGTTGTTTTAGTCTTTGAAGAGCAATTGATAGTCGTCGTTTAATTTCTTTCGTCGTGTCACCGTTGTTGGTAATCAATTACCCAAGATATTCAAAAATTTTCCATCACCTCCAATTTTTCATCATTAATATATATTTCTTTCTCCATAGTGGTTTTATCTGTATGCATTATCTTTGTTTTTGCAATGTTGAGATACAAGTTGTGATTTTCACTATTCAATTGGGTTAAGGCTATTAGATTTTCTATACCAGTCTTTGTTGTGGATAGCAATACTGTATCATGTTGTATATTACATTGTGTTATTTCCGTCTTCCTAGTGATTACCATAATATGTGTCTTCTTACATTTTAATTCAATCCCTATTTGTTCACTGTGTGCAACAACTACATCACTACGTGAAAGTCGTCCCATGAGAAGCCAGTTAGGCAATAATTTACATAATATACCAAAGGAGTACACGACAACATAGGCTGTTTGCCTGATGTTCAGCATCAAATACCACACCAAGAGCCGAAAAAGGCGCACAGTGAAACTCTTAGAGTCAGAGAAAATTCATATTCCGAATTGGGGTTGGCGAAGACAGAGTGAACACAAACACTGAGAACCAGCAGTGAAAGCATGCCGACCACCGTTTGAAGTACACATTTCAAAGCCTATAACTTGGGCGGTTGAAGAGATGTAGATATTAACATCACAAACATAGTTTTCTTTGTCTTATGTTGCTGCTGCAGCTGCTTCTTCTGCTCCTGCTGTATCTTCTTATTGCTATTCATCGTGTCGTTGTTATCATTAATAATTATACTGTGAGGTGTAGTCTAATGCTGAACATAAACGTTATTTAGACATGTATTATATTCATTTGGATCAGTTAATCTTTATTGTTTCTTTTCAGCGGCGAGAATACGCCCAACAATTTGATTGTTAAGTATTGACTGAGAGAGTCAAAATGTTTGAATATATTCACTTTAAAAAAAAAATGCTGTAATAGATGATGGCTGATACTTAGGCTTCTTGGCGAAGTTATCGTCTCTAAGCGACAAATACCACGGCTATACTTTAACAGAAAAAGGAAGAAAGTGTTTACATTACAACAATGAGTATTTCATAAGTGTACGCTGGATAAGCTGGATATATGCCTATCAACGTGCACATTTTGTATTGTGGTAAAATAATGTAATATTGACGATACTTGACTGAACTGTTTCTTATGGTTAACATTACTCGTAATTATCATACGGATGTTGAAATACTGATGTTACTATGCAGCACTGTTGATATATGTTTTAACTTACTCAGACATAATATACACACTGACATAACACAAACAGAGACAACATAAACACAGGCGACAAATATATTTGGAAAGAACTTTATTCAAAGTTCACACTGCAGAGACGGGCATTGGGTGTAGAGTGTGTGTTTAATCCTCTAAGGTTGTCGTGACGATAACTCGTGGCTGGTCATGTCATTGATGCTGTCATCTTTAGTTGCCACACGGAGACACGTAGCCTTGTGGGGGGTTTATCAGCGGGTAACTGTTGGGCAAATTGTATATGGTATACTTCTGCTTAACATAGACAGTCATAGAGTGAAATCCAATAATGTGTCATTTATATGATGTAATAGAAGTATAATTAGTTATTCTACTTCTGTTGTTGTTGTTGTTGCTGCTGCTGCTGCTCTCTACTACTACTACTACTACTACTACTACTACTACTACTACTACTACTACTACTACTACTACTACTACTACTACTACTACTACTACTACTACTACTACTACTACCACTACCACTAACACTACCACTGCCACCACTACTACTACTACTACAACTACTACTACTACTACTACTACTACTACTACTACTACTACTACTACTACTACTACTACTACTACTACTACCAATACTACTACTACTACCACTACCACTACCACTACCACTACTACTACTACTACTACTACTACTACTACTACTACTACTACTACTACTACTACTACTACTACTACTACTACTACTACTATTTCTACTACTACTACTACTACTACTACTACTACTACTACTACTACTACTACTAATACTACTGCTGCTACTATTATTGCTATTGCTACAGCTACTGCTATTGCTACTGCTACTGCTGCTGCTACTGCTACTACAGCTACTGCTACTACTACTGCTGTTGTTGCTACTAACTACTACTACCAAGACGACTGCTGCTACTACTTCTATTACTACAACTACAGCAACTATTATTATCACTACTACTAGTGATGATACTACTGCGAATATTCTTAGACAGCTTGATCCTATACTGCAGTTTGAATGAGCTTAACGCTAGTAGAACTTTACACATTACTATATAATGTGATAAACAATAGTAGAACATTATATACGACTATAAGAAGAGACAAGTATACTTAGCTGATTATGTGATGAGCAGTGAGAAAGTGAGACACAGCTGATTACTGGAGAAGCAGAATAATACCAAGATTGGCAATATTTGATGGACTGAGACGATGGCTTGGAGGAATATCATTAACAGAGGTGTTCAGGGACAGTAACACCCGATATATGCGAGAGACATGAAGGCTTACGCCAGTTGGCACTGCACACGAGGATGTTGAAGATGAGAATGATGTTCATGATGCTGATTCTCAGTAACAGTTTTGTCATGTTACTGATCAGATTATTGTGCGATGACATCCACATTCTAAGGCTGTAAGCGTTTAGTAAACAATCGATTAAACAACATACAAAATAGACAAGTATCCTATCTTCATGAGAATATGAGATAGGGAGGAGCACTACAGAAACAACCTGAACGACAATATCCATGGCAAAGTAATGAAAGACATGCAAGGGGGAACCACACAACACACGTTTGCAAGGGATTCTGGGGGAACATAGTTTGCTGGCATGAATTGATCGCCGAGATGAGGCTCTTGTGGTAGCGTGAAATAGTGGGCTATAACCGTCCACGTTTATTGACATGGCACGTGTTATAAGGATACTTATAGTTGATAAGGATGAGAATAAGAGTCAATGGTGCATAATGGACAAACAGCTGTAACACCAGTCTTCAGAATGATTGATCTACTGAATCAACTAACCAATCAATCAGTCAATCTATAAGTGAATTAATAAACACCAACTAATCTGCTAGATGTATGAATATTACTTACTTCTTTCCATTGCGCCGAATTTTGTAGGGTTCAGCAGATGATGCTTGGTCTGGCATCGTTCCAATCATATAACGACAGTTAACCTTACCTCTGAATCGCGGACGATTCTGCAAAATGGATGCGTTAATTAGCTTTTGAAGAAACGAGAGCTAGTGTTTGGTTTAAATGGTTGGAAACCAGGCGGCACGATATGTAATTTTCATAAACATGTTGTTTGAGTGTCGCCCTCGTTATAACTTATGCATGTTTCCTTTATAACGATACATTATTTCCTGGGCTTTATCCAAATTACACCTTCGCAAAATCAACACCTGCGAAATGAGACGCCTGAGGAGAGCTGCCAACTTAACAATTCGAGACCGAGTAAGAAATGGTATTATCAGACAGACAGTGGGATCAACACCTTGTGCTACATTTATTGAAAGAAAGAAGATCAAATGTTTTGGCCATGTCGTTAGAATGCAACACCAGCAACTACCATCACTGACCTTACATCAAAGATCACCTGCGACGAGATCACGAGGACGTCCAAGAAGAAAATGGATTGACAACATCAAAGACATTGTACAAGCACACGGAATGACACTATCCAGTGCCGCCAATCGGGCGCTGGAACGCAATTTATTCCTCCCCACGACGCTTGACGGCAGAAGTAGAAGATATTGATGTTGATGATGATGATGATGATGATGATGATGATGATGATGATGATGATGAACGTTACATTACATCATTGTAGTTTTCATAAACTACTCGTGTGGGTAGCGAACGTTAAACTTCAGGTATATATGGGCATTGGTGTAGCGGTTAGAGTGGCGCACTGAAAATTAAATTAACGAGGACGGACGAGAGGTGGATTGACTGAGCTCGCCGTTCGCTACGAGAGGAAAATTCTGGCCACCTATTCGTCCGTGCACTGAGAGTGAAAATTGTGATGGTCATAACACAATCCACAACCAAAGCGGTTTCCTCCCACGGCACTATGTATATATTTATATATACATATATGCGCATGCAGACACACACACACTCTCTCTCTCTCTCTCTCTCTCTCTCTCTCTCTCTCTCTCACACACACACACACACACACACACACACACTTTAGACAATGTAAAAGAGTCAGTAGCCGGCAACGAGAAAACGTCACGCTTGTAAGAGACAATATCCAAGAACAAAATTACCTGTGAATCAAATAATAGGTTAATGTCCATGGACAACATTACATGTGAAGCAAAAATTAACATTTGCATGAATTAATGTCCACCGTGAGAACTATATGTCATGTAAAACTTTGTCCATGCCCAGAATCCCCACTCTACTAATGAAGAATCAGATTCGCTGGGCTGGTCACTTAACTCGTATGCCAGATGAGAGGCTCCCTAAACAATTTTTTTTACGGTGAGCTGTGTTGTTGTAAACGCTCCCAAGACGGCCAGAGGAAACGCTTTAACGACACTCACACAATCTCACTGAAAACTTCTGGAATTCAACCTGACACATGAGAGACTGCTGTTAAAGACCGTATGTCGTGGCGTACATTACATAAGAGTGCAGTCAATTGTGAGGCAACCAGGACTGCAAGAGCTGTGAAGAAAAGGCTGGACAGAAAAGCCACTGCAGGAGATCCTGCTCCCGGATCGTCAAGCATTCTTTGCCCACATTGTCAAAGAACACTTCGAGCCAAAATAGGCCTTATCAGTCATCTTAGAACTCACGGCTCCATACTTTCAATCCCCTGGATGAAATGAATGGTCATCATCATTCTTGATGGATAAACAACAGTCTCGGGGAATAATATACTTTGATCATATTAATAACGCTGGCCCCACGGCCCGATGGTCAACATTGATATGGGCGCCTAGCTCGACCGAGTCAGAAATGCGTACTAGAAAATGTCGGTGGAAGTAAATGCCGTCACTATCATACTAAACATGTCCTCTTGTATCTCGTTCGCCCTGTGTGGATTACGTGCTGACGAATTTAAGGATGTACAGGAATTTACAGTCCAGAGAAATTGCTTCATTACACCGAAGTGTATCCCATATGTATCAGTCTTTTTCAAAAGTGCGGTCTGCCAAAAGCGTTTCATAAAGCACGAATTTCGTACCTCAAACGACGACCTCCAGGAGTCAATACTTGTATTCGCTAACCGAATAACGGAGCCAGGGATCCACAACCGTCGGATAGCGAGGCAGTCGGCTTATTCACTTTATCGCGGAGAAAAAGATTACGTATTCAAAACGATAAGGTCTGATGTGTAAAGACTGACCTTGTTTTCAGTTACTCCACATTCCGGAAAGCTCCCAACCACGGATGTATCACTCGTAAAACGGAATTTCGCAATGCAGGTTCCGTCTCCTTGAAGATCTCCACACGAGATGTTGGAAAGATTTTTAACATCATATTCTCCTGGCCTTTAATAACAACACATGAGGATAATAATTAGATATACTTCAAATTAATGTACACTAATATATATATATATATATATATATATATATATATATATATATATATATATATATATATATATATATATATATATATATATATATATGTGTGTGTGTGTGTGTGTGTGTGTGTGTGTGTGCTTGTGTGTTTGTGTTCATTCAGTACATGCTATAAAGTAAACTTGTACTATACCATTCGTATACCATTGAAGCTATTTTTGCATCGTTCTTAGTTGTATTGTCTGGGACAGAAATCAGCGATCATTATTATCCAATGGTAAATACCGTGTCCTGTTTTGATGAAGTTGAGGTTGCTTCTATTATCTACTGCTTATCTACTGTATATTATCCAAATCTGGGCATCTTTAAATTTTGGCCTGTTTAAGAAACATCCGGAAACTCTACGGGCACAATGGAACAAGGTTAATTTAGCCCCTTTATGTCTTGCTGTACAATGAAATGAAGACGGCCGCTGTGAGCCAGTGTAAATAATCTTGTGGGCTGTCCGCCTCTTTGATGGAGTCAAGAGATGTGGAAAGCTTGCCCTGTCATGGCTTGTGTTATGGGAAGTTTTCTCAGACAATGATCAGGCAACAGCCGATGTTTTAGGCGAAATCCGAGTGGTTGGCTAGGGTCAGAGATCTCAAGGGAGTTTTCTAGTGTCAAGACTCTTATATTTGTGTTGTGTACGTATGTTTTTGAAGTCTCTTATTGTTGTCCGTGTCTCAGTTCTTTATTGTCTCATTCTCTCATCTATTGTTTGGAACATCTGTGTTTTGGTACTTGTTGTACACTATTGTCTTCAATCTGGGACATAAATAGCTGATCATTATTATCCAATGATTAATGTGATGTTTCTTCCGAAGTCGGAGAGTGTCTGCCTGCACGGCGAGGAACCTCCGAAAAATGTAACTCGTGACCCGAAGGACGCGGACCGCAATCAAACCCACAACCTTTGGAGCCTGAGACAAACGGCTTGACCACTTCGCCGCGGAGACTTCTAAAATTATAAAAAAAAATTTGGGTTTTATATCCAGGATTATCCAGCATTATAAAAATGCTGGATGCCAAAGAAACGGTGACTGTAAAAAAAACAACTTAGGTTAGTCTTTTATTGAAAAAGAACAATGTCATAGAGCTATCTAAAACAACTTTGTGGAAAATTATAAGGACATTAGGCTTCACGTTTAGAAAGTACAAGGGAGATAGAATTGTCCTTTGCGAGCAACCGCATTTAGGAGCCATGAGAAGCAGATACCTAAGTGAAATAAGGGAAATGAGCATCGAAAATTATGGCATAGTTTATTTAGATACAACGTGGATCAATTGATAAAAGTTAGTGGAAAAAAATGTGAGGACAATGTGTTGAAAGAGGAGGAAGACTATTGGAGAAAGGATGGATTGAATTTTATGCAACCGAGAGCAGTCATCAACATACTGGAATCGTCTGACACAGATTAAGCTCTGGGCAGATCGCAGACATTAATCCACATGCACACCTACTAGGATATTTTTACTCCAACATTTCAGAAGAAGAATTGCAGGCACTTAACATGACAGCATCGGCACAAACAATACAACATGTCGATAGCAACAGTTTCTATTCCACAATGATGAATGTTCAATTCCGTAATCCCTCAAAGGTGACAAGCAAGTGGCATTGAAAAATAAAAGCTCTAGACGCATTGAATACCAACCGAAGAGTAATATTGTGGAGGGAACTGACATATTGTGGCATAACAAGAAACGTTAGAAGAAACACGTTGTCAAATGAAGGGACAGCACACGAACATACGAATAATTATATAAACTTCAATGAAAAGAGGAACATCTTGACCGTTATGAAGGAAGCCCACTACAGAAACATTTACAGCTATATTCGTCCTGCGAAACAGGTAATCATGTTCCGTCTCATCACAGTAGACATTGCTCCCACTTTCAAACGAATCCGGATACGAATTGTGTCTTCATCTAAATTGGCGGGGCATTCATTACTGTAAAACAAGTTCATTAGCGAGAAATCACTAGTTTTTTATAAAAACATCAAAGAAATGTCGCCGCTTCCATGATTTAAGTTGCTTTTGGACCTATCACAGATATATTCCTTGGGTGGGGGTAAACATAAGACGGCATGAAAAATTTCATTACGATGCAACAGACAGTTATCAAAATAATTGATCGTGAATGACGGCATTCATTTCTGGACAGACTATAATATGTTCCTCTTCTTTCTGTTAATAAGCATTGTATATTTCATTTTATGCATTGCATATTCCATTTTGTATCCTTATTCACTTTATATATATATATATATATATATATATATATATATATATATATATATATATA
Source organism: Cepaea hortensis (assembly GCA_963921405.1). Lineage (NCBI taxonomy): Eukaryota > Metazoa > Mollusca > Gastropoda > Stylommatophora > Helicidae > Cepaea > Cepaea hortensis. Next base: position 28,866,702 of record OY992884.1, on the reverse strand, counting down.
TATATATAAACACACACACACACACACACACACACACACACACACACACACATATCCATATATTTCATTATTTTCATCATTGGCACCTTACCGTCTTGACAGACGATAGTTTGTTCTTTAAACAGGCATAATAACTTTTACCCATGGCGACAGCGAATGTGACTGTTAAGGCCAATTCGCGCTGTAAATGTTCGTTCACAGTGTGTGCATGTGAACACGTGGTCATTTCCACCACCATGCGCCATCTTACGTCTCACACGCTCGGTGTGTGACTTATCTGAAATAATTTTCTCCTTTGTCTTTATTCCATTTCTGATCATTGCCCTCCACGCAACACGTTCAGCGGCGACATTCTCCCAATGTGCATTATCACTACCTGTATCAATCATATCCCGCTTACACACATCTTTTTATCGTAGTAAAGGCCGACCCTGAGATCTCTTACCCATCTGTAATTCACCAAAAAGGATGTCCTTTGGTATTCTACCATCATCCATCCTCCTTACATGTCCTATCCATCTAAGTCTATGAAAACTGAGCATGGAATAAGCCGTCACACAACCTGATCTTTCCAATACTTCAGTATTTGTGATTTTGTCTTGCCACTTAATACCAAGAATTCTTCGCAGACACCGCATATGAAAGCTGTTTAAACGTTTCTCTTGGTGTGAGTAAGTTGTCCAGGTTTCACTGCCATAAAGAAGAGTTCTAAGGACATAGGCTTGATAGAAAAGGACTTTTGTTTTGGCAGTAATCTTCCTGTTCGCCCAGATTCTTATTCTTAACATGTTCATTGTTGTTGCTGCCTTACCAATTCGTATGTTGATTTCCTGATCTAGGGATAATTTGCTATTTACCACTGATCATAGATATGTAAAATGATCTACCATCTCTAGCTCGGCATCGTAAATAAAGATTGATGGTACCCCATGTGCACATTGTGACATAATCTATGTCATTTTTTTTGCTAATTGTTAAACCAAATTCAGAATAAGCATTGGAGAATGTAGATAGTAGACATTGTAATTATTGCGCAGAGTAGGTCGTAATTGCAGCATCATCTGCAAAAAGCAACTCTCTAATCAGTACCCTCCTAATTTTGGTCTTGGCCTTCAATCTGTGAGCATTGTAGAAGCCGCCATCTGAGAGTGAGTGAATGCATATACCACGATACTGATCACGAAAGGCATATTTCAGTAGAAGTGAAAAGTATATTCCAAAGTGTAAGGCAGCTAGTACACAACCTTGCTTAACTCAAGTCTTGATTTCAAACTCTTCAGAAGTTGCACTATCAAACATGATGATACCCTTAATGCCTGTGTGGAACGATTCCACAAGGGACAGAAGAGATGGTGAGCAGCAATCTTCTTTAGTGCCTTGAACAGACCCTCACGACTGACCAAATCAAATGCCTTTGTGAGGTCGATGAAGGCAATAAACAGTGGGTCATTCTGTTCACGGCATTTTTCTTGCATTTGTCGCAATGAGAATATCGTAGCAATGGTAGACCGGTTATGTCGAAAGCCACACTGTGATTCAGGGTAGACTTTATCTCCTAGGGCTTGAAGTCTGCGCAGAACAATTCTGGCAAACCCTTTTCCAACAATACACAGAAGTGAGATATCCCTATAGTTGATGCAGTCGCCCCGATCGCCCTTGTTCTTGTACAGTGTTATGATGCTTGAACCTTTGAAATCCTGTGGGACTTGTCGCCAGCATAGCTCCATTATCTAGCTGGTGGATATGTAGAGTGAGTGTGTCTTGCCCACTCCTGATAACCTCTATTGGAATCCCATCCTTACCTGGAGCCTTGCCAGATGCAAGTTCATTTACAGCAGACTTAATTTCTGTTGTCGTGGGAAGTGTGTCCAGGTGGTCAAGAGTTGGTAGGGCCTCTATGCCGTTGAGGGGATTATCCGCTAGTTTGGTCTCACCCGAGTAAAGCTCCAAATAGTGCTCTACCCATCTTTCCATCTGCTGTTTCTTATCATTTATGATTTATCCAGTCAAGGTTTTCAATGGTGCACTTTTTTATCATTGGACCACAGTCTTTCTTTATTCCTTCATACATGCTTCTGGTGTTTCCATTATTACATGCGATTTGAATGGACTCACATAAATTGATCCAATAATCATTTTCACACTGCCTGGCAGCCTTTTGCACACCCTTCCTAGCTTGCTTTAGCTCACTCAGAGTGTAACGCGTTGGTCTTTCCTTGTTTCTTAAAAGAGCTATCTTCTTTTTATCAATCAAGGGCTCCAGAGTCTGGCTGCCTCTTGTAATCCACAATGCCGTAAACCTTTACAGCGGTTTTATAAAGAGTTTCCTTAAGTTGACCCCACTTTTCACTTACTGTTCTATTTTCTGGTGTATCAGTGAAAGTATCTTCAAGTTGCTGTTGATACTGAACGCACTTTTCAGGATCGTGAGTGTTAATAATATTAATCCTGGGGCTAGATTTGTGTTTAGCTGTGTAGATTCTCTTTGGTCTCAGTCTAACCCTTGCAACAACCAAAGAGTGATCCGTATCACAGTCAGCACTGTGGTAAATTCAAGTCAATGATATATGGTTCAGATGTTGTCTCCGTGTAATGATGAAGTCCAGCTGGTGCCAATGGCCAGATCTTGGATGTTTCCATGTGACCTTATGCAGCTCTTTTGATTTAAAAAAGGAGTTTTTAATACATAAGTCATTTCTGGTGCAATGCTACAGCAGCATTTGCCAATTTTCATTTATACGACCGATGTTGTATTTTCTAAGGCACACTGGCCATGAACTCGAGTCCTTGCCCACACGAGCATTGAAATCACCGAGCATATAAATGTAGTCAGATTTTGGAACTGTCTTGATCACAGAGTCTAACCCCTCATAGAACGAATCCTTCACATCATCAGAGGAATCGAGTGTCGGTGCATATGCAGTAATAATTGTGGCAAAACCACAAAAGGTTGCCAAGCGCAGGGAGAATAGTCTTTTATTTCCTCCTGCTGGAATTTTAATTATTCCTAGTAGCGAATTCTTCACTGCAAAGCCCATACCGTGTTACCTTTTGTCTGTCTGCTTTTTACCCTTTCAAATACTGTGTAATTGGTTTCCATAAGTGATCCTTCCCCAGCGAGGCGAGTCTCCTGCAGGCCAGCAATATCAATGTTAAGACGATTGAGTTCGGCATCAATCACAGCCGTTTTTCTCACAACGTCAACATTGGTCAATTCAGTAGAAAATCCTGGACACATGGTTCTCACGTTCCAGGTTGCAAGCCGTATTTTGAGGTTTTTATTTTTATTTTTATTAGTACCTGGTGCATTGGTTTTACAGCCTGCGATTCAAATTTTGTCCTAACACCAAGCACCCATTGAAGCAGGTAGGCTGTGGCGGATGAGCACCGAATTGGCCGGCTGCTGCCCAGCTTGAGACTGGCGGTAGCTGATCAGTGACACATGTAGGTGTCTCCCACCGTCAGAGGCAACGCGTGGCGCCCTATGTCTACCTACACAAACACACACACACACACACTCACACACACACACGCACACACACATGTGTGTATATATATATATATATATATATATATATATATATATATATATATATATATATATATACACAAGGCTAGGTCAGAAAGTTATGCACCGCAATTATTATCATCAGTTGACATGGACTTATAACCCGTTACAGTTGCATCTCGCTTTGATTTCGAGACCGGTTAAGACCAAGGATGGATTTATTGCCTCTCCATAGCACAAAGCCTGGGCTAAAATATAGAGATCATGTGTTGCCCATGCAGCATGATCCCTCTCTCGGCTTGCTTTGTTCACTCCAGAGGAAAGGTAACACCTCTACATCTGGAACAAGACAAGCTGCAGAATTATTATTATCTCTTTAACAGTCAATAATAAATATAGACATGAAATTTAATGACAATATTCATGCATATATGCAGCAAATATTTTCTATTTCTCAACACAATTCCCATCAACTTTATCATCTTTACGCCGTCCTGAAACAAGAGCATGTTTCCCTGAACTGTACCAAACTTTGCCCTGTTCTTGTAACTATTTCTTCATAGCATTAATCATCCCCTAGTTGTCTTCAAACGTTGTTCCACGGATAGCATTATCGAAAAGTAAGTTACAAATTCTTTACAGGCCGTCGCAGTCAACACCAGTATATTTTGTTGCTGTTATCTATTGGCTTGTTTAATATCAGTAGTTTGCCATTGCTTTTTGAATGACCGGCAACCATACCATCTCGTAAACAACTAACCCAAGACGATTTGCTACGAAATCGTCTGTAGCTGTGTTTCGAATGCGGGTATGTGGGATTACGAACTTCGCACGTAACTCTTTTGCCTCTGAACCGGCTAGAGCATTATTAATGGGACCGAAAAGATGGAAACCAGATGGTGCCAGGTATGGACAGTAAGGTGGATAGGGCAGTATATTCTACCACATTTTTTCGATTACTTCCCTTGTTTGCAAACTTATGTGAGGATGCGAGATGTAGTGAAGGAGCTCCTGTTGTTCTCGATTCTTGTAAGGTTTAAACCTGCAGTAACGACGACTGAGTTGTGTGGGTGTTTTGATATACATTTCCGAATTGATTGTTCCACGTTTTTGGCAGCACATCCACGAGCGAAACCTCATCAATGTCCCCCAAAAAACAGTGACCATGACTTAACGGCTGGTGGATTTCTTTTAAATGTTTTCCTCTGTGGTGATTGAGGATAATGCCATTCAATTAGCTGTCTTTTAGTCTCCTGCTAAAAATTATGAACCCATGTTTCGTCTCCTTTCACAATGTTTGACACACACAAAAACATACCCATCTGTCTCTAACCGATGCAACACTTGTTTTCTTTTTGCCCTCATAGCTCGAGGGACCCATATTGCACAAAAATGCGAATATCCCAAATATTTGAAACCTTCAATCGCATTAGTTTTGCTTATTGAAAGCTGCATGGGCAATTGTTGACTTGCAATTCGGCTATCTCTGCGAATCATGATGCCAGCGCGTTCCATCATGATCTGGTACGTAGCCGTGGCAGGACATCCAGATGGAGGCTTATCACACAGCTCTACATCTCCATTTGTAGAAACCAAAACTCTCTGCACCCAGCGACTGTTATCTATCGACTACAAAAGTGCCATAAATAGCACACAAAAGGTTGTGGATGTTAAAACGTTTCTTTCTCTACGATCAAAACTTATTTGTAACGTACGTCACGGTTAGAATTGGTTTACAGAGGTTCAATTTGATATACACCCCAACTAAAGAGTAGCGTATGCTACTAGGATATAGAATATGTTAAAGCAGCGATATTTTCAGATAACAGAAAGACTAACCACTGCCGAAGAAGAGACCAAATGGCTTGCGATCCTACACGCATGACTTGAAAAGGTCCCAGAACAGATCAAATCTTCTGACAGTGTGATCAGGAAAGGGATGGCGAACTGCCGTACTCAGATAAAAAGAGTGGGTCAAGGGATTCCTGCTACTATGCCTGGATGATATATGATCCCCCAAATCTAATCCTGTCTCACAACACGGAGATAGACATATTAACAAATAAATTTACAATCCTCTCCTCACCACGCAACTAATTATACTAATATTACTCACTATTATAACAATTATTTTGGTTGACATCTAAAAGGACAGCTATTAATTTATTTGTTAAAACACTTCGTGAGATCCACGGGATGCTCACGGACATATATGGGGTTTAAGACTTTCTCCTGATTCCCAAACTTGAGGTTGATAGCTTATTTCCTGTTAGGCTATCATATAATGTTAACTGGATAATATCGTTTCCATTATAAACTTAAATTGGTGGAAATGTAATGCTTCTATCTTTATTATTAGCTGAGATAATAATTGTGGTGCCTAACTGTATGACCTATTCTAGTATTAACACAAGATAAGGTAAAGTACATTACACATAATTCAAACAAACATAGATATTCAAGTAGCTGTACAAAGCTGAAGAAATACATCACAGAAACATGCAAACACATTGTGGTAAAGCTTATATACAAAGCTGGAGATAATTGCCGAGAGCAGAAGACAAGTCTTCACGCTAATACATCTGATGATGATTAAAAAAAAGGAGAAGAAGCTCACGTTTTCACCGATAGCTTCCAAAGAAATTATAACATTGTACACACTACTAACTTGTATTTAGTATGGTCCGTGAAACCATAAATAATCTCATCAATGGTATTGTTGATGCCATCTTTAACAACAGCCAGTAACCTGGCTTGCAAAATTCCATCGGCGGTCTGCTCCACATAAAGAACTGGGTCCTATATCAAAATAAGAATACAATTTACATAAAACATACACATGTATTGTATATAAAACTTGTTCTCTACGTAACATAGCTATCTCTACCATCACATATACATTGATGAAAGATTATGTGATTGTACATGCTGTAAAGCTAAGGATGGACTGTGAGTTTGACTTCCTTGATTAGTTAAGAATTACCCAATATGTGTTCGGAGTTTGGGAATCCCTGTACTCATTTAATCTGAGCTCATCATTCCTGATCTAATACTATCCAGAAAATGAAACTGCTCTAGATGTGGAATAAATGAAGTGCCATGACTCAATTCAGGAGGTAAATTATATTTACGCACCACTCCCTGGCCTAGGCTTTAACGTCTTTCTCCGTAATCCCGTATATCCACTTGAGGAAATAACCTGCGCGAGAATCGGTAGCGGTTCTCACCGCGTCGGTAACGTACGGGGTATGTGGGCAGGTCACTCAGAAAGCAATGTCAAACTACTGAACTTATTGTTGCTAAAGAAATCAACAATCAGCAGAAAGATGCTGATGTTGACAGCGATGTCCTGTAAAGGATACGCGAAAAATAAATAATATAACGTGGAAAGTGACTCGGTTGTGAGCGCTGGTCTCACGGCAGAAACACGCTGTCAGTCGCTGGGCAGTAGACAAGTGTCTCCTTGAAGGACCATTCAGAATTCGACCAAGGTCCGAGGTGAACCGATCAAAAGACGAATACTGGCTATGGCAGTATTCACCCTCACCCTGCCGCCATCTGTGGTTTGAGTTTAATTGTATTTGTTTTAATGCAAGCGTGAGAAAATTGAGTATTTTAAGCAGTATATTTCTTCATGATGTGAACTTAATAAATACCAAAAGGTGAAATTATATAAATGAACTACACAGGTCTTCTGTTGTGAGTGAAGTTGGTAGGTGTGTTATGGTGCTAAAATTTTTTTTGCTTATCCCTTACGGGACGTTGCAGTCAACACCAGCATTTTCAGCTGCTGTTGATGTACTAGGCAAGAGTTACGTTCAGTAGTTTGCCATTGCTTTCTGAACGACCGGCCCCTATACCTTTTTCGAAAAGACTAGCATTGCCGTGTTTCGAACCCGGGTATACGGGCTCACAAACCGCGTTCGCAAGCCCTTAGCCACAGTAACCTATACTATAATCGGGTGGCTTAGTTCACATATACCAATATCTTATCTGTTCAACGCCAAACTATGCATTAAGCTGGACAATATGAGGAGACATGCCTAAACACAACCATTTGTGTCTCACAGATACGTATGAGCCAAAGATTAATGCAATTATGGCTTTAGATTATTAAAAAAAATAACAAACATAATTGCACCGTTACACATAGGGGATTCCAGTGATTAAGAACCTGAAACCTAGACATTTTCCGAAATAAAGAAAGACCTGTGGTATTTAATAGAGACATCTATATTCTCTCTCTAAATCTCTAAGTAAAATCATCGTCAATTGTTATAGCAAATGTCTCAAATTAGAGAAACATGGAATGTAAAATGAGACACAGAAGCAGGATAAGAATGCAAAATACGTGGCATCACAAAGGAAACCCCACTATGTCATATCAAATGAGGGGATTCCGACGACGAGTGAAAAAAAAAAAAACGATCGTTGTAAATTTAGCGTGTGTCAAATTGTATACGACAAGGACGAAAATTTTAGTTAAACGGCTGTTAAATTATCAAAAGAAGTTTTAAAGAACTATATCGAGTGAAGCGTAATAAAGATACAATTTGGCAATGGTAACTGTGAATAGACAAAAACTGTCAAAATATCAGGAAACCTCGGATAAATAAGTACGTCACGTTGTGATGTTTTCCGAGGAGTTATAGATAATTTCAGAAGCTCCAATGGGCTAGGTTCTATAAGATATATCTATTTATGCAAGATACAGGTTAGTAACAGCAAGTTTTGTCCAGAGGCATGGGTAATCATTCCCGCAAAATCCTTCTAGAGAAACCATTTAGAATTTGGCTCATCGAGTACCCCCACTGTGAGAAATTAGACCTAAGTTTAAGTTCAACACAGAATTATTACTAGAGATGATTCCTCTTCTAGATTATAGAGATCTTGGCAGTTAGCCACAGCAAGTAAGGAAAAGCTGGTCCCTCATCTATCTTGTTGTCTGTGCTCTGATCGCCAACCTCATTTAGATCTCATTCTTAATATAACCACAAGTGACACAAGACACCTTGGACAAATGACCAATTGGACAACTGGACTCAACTGTAGTGAACATAAACATCAACAATAACTGTGCTTTATACGAGGTTGAACAAGACATCCACGTGACAGAGTCCGGGCCATAGTTGTACACACATTCACAAGGAAATAGTTACACCAAGTTGAACAAGCCATATATCATGAAGGATACTTGATAACATCTATACAGGACTTTCACAATCTCAGTGACCAACAGCAACAGTAGATTAGGACAGTCACCATGAAAGATGCTTGACAACAGGTGGACAATTCATTCACAGGTAATGTATAACACAACAGCTGAACAAGACAACTACAGAGACATGCACCTCAAAACTGTTCTCTTACTATCATAACTTTATTAGGGACGCAGAGGTGTTTCCAAGGCACCAGGGCCAGGTTCTATACTGGCCAAGACCTATTGACGCTTCCTCGCCGAGCGTCCTGGGCAACAGGTCCCTTCGGGGTCATGGCTAAAGTCAGTAGGATCGTTGATTCCTCCGAAATCGGAGAGTGTCTGCCTGCATGGCGAGGAAACACCAGTCTGGACACCAATAAGCCAGACATGGGACAACGGATATTCCCGCAAAACCTCAGGTCCTGTATGACATCACACTGATGTTGGACAACAGGATGTCTTCATCCGGCATACAGGACTTCGCGCTGGAGTTCACAGCCAGCAAACACAAGCAAGCATAACTTTATTAATGTTCTTTGGGGTCAAGTTAAGACCCAGGCTTCATATTGTCAACCATTACACCTCAATATGGTTTATATGCAAAATGTTGAACAATTTATGAAAAACCCAAAGTGTACCACTCAATTAACCCAACAGACCATCAATCTAATAAAGACACTCTCCTCCCTTCTTCTCCTCACCAACTATACCAACTCCTCTTCCACCACAAACTTAATCTACTTAAAGTATCTCCTTCATTGACATATGAGATAGAGTTTATTGTCTCAGAACAAATAGAAGTCGACAACACTATCCTGAGTTACTATAACCATGTAGCCACACATCAGTGCTAAGTATAGTTCCAGGCAGCAGGTTTCTTCTTGCTGCACCATCTCCAAGTTAACACTCTCCTGCGATCAGACATTTGAAGGAAGGTGATACTAATGCATTCTTGGTAATGGACAAACTGTCTGAGAAGTTGACAACTGGGATCAATTATAACGTTGAGTATAAGCTCTTCCTGTCAATAGGAATGCAATAACTCGATACGTGGCGTCCACGACGTGCTGACGTTTCCAGTTAGTGGAGATCTAAATCCAATATTGAACAGCATTCTTATTTGCTAGTCTATCTGTCCAAGGTTACAGGATGGGAATAAAGTTAAGACACCACTTGCTACACTTAGTGAATTAATAAACTATTGGTGAATGAACAAATAGCTCTATGTAATATCCTCCTTTACCATAATGCTTTACAGCTAGTAATAATCTGGAATGAAACGTCCCAAAGATGTCCCAATAATCTTGGCTTGAGGAGACATATGGTAGGCTCCAGGTTCACAGAATCGACATCCGCCAGTAGAGGCGTGCTGAAATCAGTGGGTCTCTCAATACATAGACTGACCTCTAGAATTTATGTCTTGACGGTACATCCATGAAAAATTCATAGAAATGGAGAATATCCCTGTATATTAGGCTTATAGTAGAAACCCTTATCAGTGCCATCTGCATCGGCCAGAAATGATGTGGATTTAGGCTGAGTAATTTCGACCTGAGGTCCTGCGGTAACCATTGGAGTGTCCATAGTATAAAGCTGGATTGAAAGTTAGAGCCCAGGACTTCCATGAGGTTGTCCTGGTAAATGAAGGCCTCTCCATGTTCCTTATTCTTTGAGGTGTAGAGGACTACATCCTAGAGAATGATTAGGGCATTTTATTTCACTGCATCACTGACACATCCTATCCTCTTGGAATCCATTCTTCGACTGCAAGGCTAATGCATTTGGCCTACAAAAACGCGTTACCAGCCCACGGGTCAGCCAATCAAAAGGCGGGCATCCACCGTTCATCTACCTTCCCCCGTTCTAGAACAATCGATTGTATTAATAGATAGGTTATCAGGATGGCTTACGTTCGTAAGTTATGAGTATTGAGAAATGTATATGGATTGGGGATGCGGATGTCTGGAGATATTATGTCACACACGTGTGGAAATTTTGACCTGATATTGAAACGTGTGTAAGAAAGAATACGTGGTACAGATTACAAGGGCGAAATGTGTTCAATGAATCACCTGTGCAGCTGTAAAAAGACACAGAGTGATAACAACACCGCCCCGGAGCAAACACGTCATCAGAAGGGAACCCCTTCCCCAAGTGTTTCGGTCCATTATTTCCTAAATACTCTCTGGTGCGGACCCGTCCGGGTCATGACTCCGGGCGTCATTCCCCTGCCGTGCCAAACTTTCTGTCGATTTCATCTACTCATGCCCACTCTGCCTTCTTGGCACCGGGGAACTTGATCTCCACCTCGAGACTCTCGGAAAGTTGCTCGGGTGCGTCATTGGTGACATAGATCTGAGTCTTCTCAGCTCTGCGGGGCTCTCCATGGCTGAGATCTTCTTAGGTCTTATGTTTATCCCGTTACCAGGAGCGCTGACGTGTCTCCTGTGATGCACTCTCGTAGTCTTCCCCCCCCCCCTTCCGGTCCAGCGTGAATTCACATTCACCGGCAGGAGGCGAGATGAATCTACCACAAATGTTTGTGGCGTGATGTCTCTACTACAAACGTCTGTGGTTTCAATAGTAAAGAAGAAGCTCTTATAGAAACAATGGAAGAGAGGAAAATTGGACTGATGGGAATAGCGAACACCAGAACAAATGGGAAAGGATGCAAGGAGCTCCACCGCAGTTACACTGTTTACTCTGGAGTAGAACAGCAAGAAAGGGCAAGACACGGTATGGGAATGGTCATCGAACCACGGCTAGCAAGAGGAATACTAGAAATAAAATATATATCAGAAAGAATCATAACAATGAGAATAAAAGAACACACAATTACAACATATTTACAAATATACGCACCATGTAATGCAATCAATAATGAGCAAGAATGCGAGGACTTCTACGAAGACATACATGACGGGCTAAATAAAATAGATAAGTAGGACAACATCATAGTTATGGGAGATTTCAGTGCAAGACTAGAACATAACAGAGTGGGCATAGAAAAACATCTGGGAGCATTTGGAGATCAGCAAATTGAAAGGAATGATAACGGAAGTAGACTGATAGAGCTTGGCAGCCAACACGACCTCTATATAACAAACACATTCTATAAACATAACGATTCACAAGTATACACCTGGTATAAATGGAACGATCTAATACTAAAAGTCAAATTGATTTGATATTAACAAGAAATAACAGAAAGAGAAATATATTAGAAACAAGGGCAGTGCCCAATTTCAGTATAAACACAGATCATAAAGCAGTCGTTGCTACAATAAGAACCATCAGAAGAAGAAAACAAAGAGCAGGAAAATACATGCCATGCGAATCAGTAAACTTAAAAAACCTTAAAGACGAGGCAGTAAGGGAAAATTATGAGAAAGCACTAACTGAACTCTTTGTAAAATTACCTACAGAAAGAAAAACAGTGGAAGAAGAATGTGGGATGCTCAAATCAGCATTTTAAATACTGCAAAAATAACATGTGGAACCACGAAAAAACGCAAAACACGGATAAAGAAAATAACAAGTTGGTGGAACGCAGAAGTAAAGAAAGCGGTAAAAGACAAAAAGGGAAAATATAAAAGGTAGTTGAAGAGCAAACAGGAATGCGATTACATAGAATATAGAAAAGCGAGAAGACATGTGAGTAGAATAGTAAAGAGGGAAAAACAAAAAGACTGGGAAGAGTATGGAGAAACCCTAAATAAAAACTACAAGGAGGCAACTAGAAACTTCTACAAAAAGATAGGCACAATGCGAACCAGAGGAGAACCCTTTGACCCAACTGAAATAATTAACAGCGAAAATGGAGCACCAATAAGTGAACAAAAACAAATCTTAATAAAATGGAAGAAGTATTTCGAACAACTTCTCAACATCCCATCAGGTGTCACAAGAATACAGATGTCATCGAAGAACTAGAACCAGGCATACTAAAAGAAGAAATTATAGAAGCCATCAGATTAGTCCCAATGAACAAATCACCGGGACAGGGTGAAATACCAAATGAACTAATTAAAGCAGCAATAGAAGTAGGAACAGCTTGGCTACATAGACAATTCAACCATGTTTGGGTAGAACAACAGACACCACGAGACTGGGGAAATGCCATAATTATCCCAATTTGGAAAAACAAAGGCAGCAAAAGAGACTGCACACAATACAGAGGCATTTCACTGTTGAGTCATACTGGGAAAATAGTTTGCAAAATTCTAGAAGAAAAAGATTACGAACTACTTTAGAACCCCAGCTAAGCGAAACACAACATGGATTTAGAAAAAAAAAGGATGCACAGATGCCATTTTTGCTCTTAGACAGCTTATAGAAAAATCACTCGAATTCAATGAAACTACTTAGCCTTTGTCGACCAAGAAAAGGCATTCGATAGAGAAGATAGAAACAAGCTGTGGGAAATCCTTAAACAATATGGAGTGAGTACACATCTAACAAATCTATGTAGAAGTTTATACAACAACAGTGAATGCATAGTGATAGCAACTGGAGGACATTCAGAACCCTTCACCATAAGATCTGGAGGACGACAAGGTTGTGCCCTGTCCTCTCTCTTGTTCATAACATATATTGACAACATTTGTAAAGCAACCAGCCAAGCAGAGACAGCAAGAATACAGCATTACGAGAACACAGAAAAAGAACCATCTGCAAATTTAACCATTAGAGAACTCCTGTTTTCGGACGACCAAGCACTAATAGCAAAATCAGAAGCTGAATTACAAGACCACATGAATAGTCTAAACGAAATGTGTAGGGAACATAACATGAAAATTAGCACAAGTAAAACAGAGGTAATGACAATAACTAAAGAAGAACAAACAACAACAATTCACCTAAACGAACATCCCTTGAAACAAGTAAAGTGTTTCAAGTACCTGGGAAGTATAATATCATCAAATGGCAGATCAGAAGACGAGATCGACAATAGATGCAATAAGGCAAATCAACTCATTGGACAAATGGCACCAATACTAAAGAACAAACATGTATCAATAACTACTAAGAAAGCACTTTACAACACAACCTTCCTACCAACTCTATGCTACCAATGCCAAATCTGGACAATGCCAGAAAATGAGAAAAGAACAATCACAAAAATAGAAATGAGGTTCCTGAGAAGAATAATCAACGTATCATGAAGAGATAAGATCAGAAATGAAGAAATCAGGACTAAAGTGGGGGTTAAAGCAGCACTAAATTTTATTAGAAAGCAGCAAATCAAATGGTTTGGCCAAGCAAGTAGGTTACCAGTCAACAGCATACTACAACAAGCAGTGATGTACAGACTAGATGAAAACAGAGGAAGAGGCCGACCACGAAATAGTTAGACGGAGGGAATAGCAGAGTCCATGGGAATATCGATATATGAAGCCCATAATCGGGCACTCTCACGAAGTTTATACTTCACCTCGACACGGCAAGGTACAAGAGGAACATGATGAGATGAGATGAGATGAGACAACCATAATCGCATGACATGAAGAAGTGAGAGTTGGGAGATGAAAAGGCACGAGCGTTCAATCTGATTCCGGAAATCTTTGTGCACACAGCTACCGTAACATGCTGTATGTTTTGAATGTTGAATGTCGCATGGACATAATGTAGGATACCACATATCAAACTGTAATTTAATGTTACTATATCCATAATATACAAAACACTGATCAGATCCGTTGTGCTGTATGGCTCTGAAACCTGAAGTACAACGAAAGGAGATGAAGCCTTGTTACAAACCTTTGAGCACAAAGTTTTAAGACGCATCTTTGGGCCCATTAGGGATACAGAAAGTGGAGAGTGGAAAAGAGGAAGTAACAAAGAAATTTCTTATCTGTTTAAGTCCCCGCTAATCACTGGTATCATGAAGGCTAATAGACTACAATGGGTGGGGCATATAGAAAGAATGGAAGAGAATAGGGAAAGAAAACTCGCTTACACTCAGGAAATAAATGACCTCAGACCCCGAGGTAGACCAAGAAGACGGTGGAGAGATAATATATATACAGACCTACAAGCACTTGGAATCAACGACTGGCAAGAGAGGGTCAACCAGAGAGACGAATGGATACGGATTGTATCTGCAGCAAAGAACCTCAATGGCTCGGAACGCTGAAGAGGAAGAAGAAGAATATCCACGAGCAAGTCTCTTGTAATTATAAAGTCATAAATAAACGGCGCAGAATACAGACCTGTTGTGTTATTGTTTTAGTATAGCGTGATGGAATAACGACAACATATGGAACACGACCAACACTACACCATCAATAACAACACGCCACAAGCGAAGTATCCCTGTTAAGGTGTTCTCCCGACTGGACAGAGGATAATGGATAAACTATGTAGCTTTCTCAGACAAGGGCGACCAAGCAGAAAGTCCCGTGTGGGCTCTGAGCTTGTTGAAGATCCCACGATAGGCGTCAGTCATAGAGGGGAAAGCGTCAGCGTTCACTGCCTGTAAACATGTCAGGCATTAGGGAAAGTCGTCAACAAGTTAGACTGGATATTGTTGTATCATGGTATAGAAATATACAAGAATATGCATTAACGCATTGTGATAGAGAATGGGAGTTACGGTGAAGTGAAATCGACCACAATAATTGGAAAAGCATTTGTTGATGATGATGATGATGATGACTGATTTATGATCGTTCTCTTGCTTTCAACTGAAGCTTGGTCTATACACTTGCTCCTACTTATAGTGCAGTGGACTGATGTTTGCGTGTAGATTTTTTGTTTGTTTTTGGTTCACATATCCTTTATAGGACATCGCTAACAACATCAGCATCTTTCAGCTGATTGTTGATTTCTTGGCAATATTGCGCTCAGTAGTTTACCATTGCTTTCCGAGCGACCGGCTCACATACCTCTACGTTACCGACACGGAGAGAACCGCTACCGATTCTCACGCAATGTCACGTTACTCACGAGAGTATACGGGTGTCATCAAGCGATGCTACAGGCATTATGGGATAAACTTATCTCGCACCACACAAAAAAGATTTGTCAGTCGTACGAGAGGAATTGATTACACATTTTATTGCCACTGGCTCTTTACAATACATCAAATGCACAAAACTGTCTCTAAGGCATCACACATGAATACACAGAACTTCCTATCACTAGTCGTCCCTAGCCCTACTGCTAAATCTATCTATGCATCTAAAGAAATACGCATCGACTCTAAGCGATGTGTTCCCTACGAAGTCCGTCCCCCCTCTGCCAGTTCTCCGCGTGCTGATTACACAGTACGCGGAGGGACCTCGTGCGTACTTCGGCTTTTGCGTGCTACATCATTCAACACGCTTGGAGTAGTCAGCCGACTCTTGAGTTGTATTCTAATTCTTGGTGTCTATCACGTTGAGGTGATTACACCGTGACCAGAGTGCTTACTCTCTGGTTGACACTTCCGTGTCTCATGAGAGAACTGTTGACAGTTCCGCTTCCTATCTACTCCCTACACCTACCCTGCCCTCATGTTGGGGCACTGGGTTACCTCTAATCTACTTGAGGTAGACCACTCATTCAGGGTGGTCTTCCCTCCTATCTATTCTAGTCTTTGACAACGGGATTACGGAGAAAGCCGTGTAACCCCTAGACCAGGGAGACCGGTGCGTGTAGATTAACTTTCACTATTACCGATGTCCCGAGCCATTAGGCCAATTCACTCTAACTACAGAGTTATTGATGATGATGATGATGATGATGATGATGATGATGACCTAGATGTTTTTGTCGATGATGATAGTGGTGACCATTAACAGTGTTATTATGATGTTGGTGACTGTGCTGGTGTCGGCAATGATGATATTGACGATAATAATGTTGATGACAATAATAATGATTGTGATTTCAAAGATGATCATGTTCATTATGATGATAATACTGGTGGTGGTGATGATGATGATGATGATGATGATGATGATAATGATGATGATGGCAATGATGATGATGATACTAATAATGATGATGATGGACATTGCTGTTAAGATGTATTGCTTAAAAAGGATTAAAGTCGCTTAAAAGTCGACAGAGTCGACTTCATTGCACCGGGTTTGATCCCACATTGAGTTAAGATGCATGGTTTAACTGTAAAGTTTCGATGTGCAAACAAACGTGCAAACTCGACTGCGTTGCGTTAATAATTCCATACGCTTCCCTGTGAATAACTGCGACCAATTCCTGTCTCCCCCTATAATTGTGTATGCCTAGCTTCCTCAGCTGTAGGTACAAAACCATATCTGGTTGGAATTCACTCTCACAAGATGTTCGAGTCAGTTTACTTGTTGTCTGCCGTAAACTATTGATGCCGATATTGATGATGTTATTGCTAATGAGGATGATGATTGAGATGGTGTCTTTTGAAATTAAATCTTATACGAATATTGCATTGCTCATGATAAAAAGGGGAAAATACCGATAATATAAAAGATCTGAACATTCAAGAAAACTGGCGCATAAACATGAAGATTGGGATACTGAAATAGTTTCGCCATATTAAACTTGACAGTGACATAGAATAGCAGTAATGGAAGAGCATGGTAATGATAATGGGGAAGGGGAAATGGCGAATGTTCGAATCTTTCCTTGGAGTCATGATGAGAGTGACGTTCTAGAAAGTACCTTCTAATTGCTGATGATGTATAAACGTTACATATGTACCATGAACAGCATGTTAAATTTGAATTGGTATAATTATATGATTTTTTTCTCCCACACTATAAAAACGAATGTTCTTATTGCTTTTTATAGAATTGGTGTCAATTGGTGTCGATTTGATAAAACACGTGGTCTCTTCTGTTTGTTGTGTGGTTGAGACCTTCTCTCAAAGACTCATCTGTAACTCTTAAGTCGGATTCCCTGTCGTCCAGGTCATCTGAGCCATGAACAGGACTTGCATCTGTCGGAGGCGGGTTGGTGTAGAAACGTTTCTGCCAGTGCCATACAGAAGACAATCTCCCCGGGGATTATGATGCAAGGTTCCCCTTCCCATCTCCAAACACAGAAATCGGCGAGGTTTACAAGACTGGCATTGGGACTTCACATCTGGTTGGCCATATTAGGAAATGATAACGTCGTGACCAGCCTGGCGTACACTGACTGGCTGAGAGCATGCCGAGGTTGATGACGTGCCCTTTCAAAATTTCAAGTGTTAGGTAGTACATCGCCAAACTAACGTCCAGAAGGGAGCCACTTCTGTGAATTTCTCTTTCAAGCAGCAAATAATGTCACTGAAATACATGACTTGTCAACATTTCCTAAACATATAAATGACATGCCACCAGTTCAATAATTTCAGTTCTCAAACGTCATGTATAACGGGCTGTTAACTTTTAAAACTACACAGTTATTGATAATTTCTTTCCTGGACACACACACACAGACACACACGCACATCACACACACACACACACACACACACACACACACACACACACACACACACACACACACACACACACACACTCAAACACACCTAACTCTCTGCCACGCTGACTTCACAACGACTTGTGATGTTGTCAAACCATGTGTAACGTTGGTTTCCAATTCCCTGCTGCTCTTCAGAAAACCCGTTAACCAGGGCCGTAACTCTTTATATTACCGATGTGTCTTAATTGTCTGACATTATCAGAGAAAGAAAAAGATAGTTAAGTTTAACCCAGGCGGCTGCAATTCTCATGGTCACGACATCTTTGTGTAAAGAAACAGACATGCTAGTCAGCTTAAAAATACCAAGGTAGACAATATAAATTACTGTAGGAATGTTTCTGTTCTACATTTCAACGTGAATGATTTATGTTCTTGTTGTAGCTTATGTTGTGTGACTACTGCATTATGCAGGAATGTTTTATAAAATAAATTGTGCATTCTATTGTTTGTTTTTCCATTATTCAAACATATAGATATTGATAGAGTTGGTCACTCAGGGCAATAAACAAAACAAAACCAGACATTGCCACTTGCCGGCCGCAAACATTTTATGTCCACAGGTATAGCCCTGATTTGGATGAAGGCATGATCATCTCCGGGTTTCTGTGTCTGTTCTTTGTTGTCGCGGTCACCTTTGACAATGCTGACAAAGTCCAACACTTTCTTTGACGTTCCTGTTTTGGAATAGAGATAATGACATCACAGGACGTGAAGATTTAATTTAGGTAAGTATCTCACAGGACATGCAGATTTTATTTTGGTAAGTAACTCACGCCTGTCTCCCTGGCCTAGAGGTAGAGAATTTCTCCGTAATCCCGCATATCCACGGTACGAACGTAACTTGCGCGAGAATTAGTAGCGGTTCTCACCACGTTGATAACTTGCGGGGTATGTGAACCGTACGCTTAGAATGCAATGTCACACTACTGGGAGTAATATTGCCTAGAAATCAACAAACAACTGAAAGATGCTGATGTTGACAGCGATGTCCAGTACAGGATATGCGAGAAAAAAAGCAACTCACAGGGCATGAATATTTTAGTTTGGTAAGTAACTCACAGGACTTGAAGATTTTATTTTGGTAAGTAACGCACAGGACGTGAAAATTTCAGTTAAGTAATTAACTCACAGGATGTGAGGATTTCAGTTAAGTAACTAACTCACAGGACGTGAGGATTTCACTTAGGTAATTAACTCACCGGATGTGAGTATTTCAGTTAAGTAGGTAACTCACAGGACATGAGGATTTCAGTTAAGTAGGTAACTCACAGGACATGAAGATGTCATTTGGGTAAGTATCTCACAGGACGTGAGGATTTCATTTTGGTATGTAACTCACAGTACGTGAAGATTTCAGTTAGGTATGTAACTCACAGGACGTGTAGATTCCATGTAAATAATTAAGATACCGGATGAAACTTGTTTTCATATAGAAAATCAACACCTAGGATGCCAACGTTATTACATACATAATAACAAACATAATAAAGCGTATAATGAATCATACCGATGGAAAAGAAAATAAGCAGATGCAACTCCAACATAAATGGCAGCAAAGATGAGAATACTGTAGAAAATGCAAAGATATAACTTAAGGGTTTAAGGACGCTGTTCGTAATACCATATAATCACGTACGACACATAGCTGCGCGAGATTCGGCAGCGTATCTCGTCGCGTTGGTTTCTTACTGAAAGTTATGTGAGCCGAGCGTTCTGAAAGCAATGCAAACTATTGAACGTAAAACTTGTCAAGACGCCAACAGCAGATGAAAAATGCTGGTGTTGACTGCAATGGCTGTAAACATGATATGCCAAGAAAGAAAAAAAAGTAACTAAACGAATAAATTCAAGATCATCACCCTGTGCTTTGGCAGTCGTTCATATCTCTCCACAGATCTAAATCCTTAGTGTCTGGATCATCTCTGTTGATGATATTCCTCCATGCCACTGTCTAAGCCCATCCAGTATTTTCTCTTGGTCTGCCTCTGCTTCCTTTCCATTGATCATTCCAGTTGGCATGATGTTCCCCAATGCCTCTCTTCTCATCACATGCCCACAGAATGTTGTTTGTCTCTTTCTGATAGTTGTATATAATATTCTAGTTTCATTGCCTTTCCCGTGCATTTATAGTTAGTCACTCTCTCAGTCTAAGGTAATTGCAACAGTCATCTGATTAACTATGTATCTGTTGCTTCCCTGCTATTCTTAATGTGTTCATTAACATTCTATGACACACTGTTACACAGAACAATTGGTTATAGATAACACTTCAGAACTCTCATTCCTGCATTAAGTGATAGCGGCGTAGTGCATTTGATGCATTTACCCTTGAAATCGACAATTACTCTATGGACCGCTGAGTGAACTAAAAAGTTAGATTCATCCAAGAGACAACATTGCAGTTATAAATATATTTCAGGCGAACGAAAGAAGAAGAAGAAGAAGAAGACTTTTACGAAAATGTATGCGTGATAATAGAAATGTGCATGAAAACACAGTGACACCTTGGGAACTTGATGTGGAAAAAATGAGGAAGACAAAGAGATAATTATATGCATGGCTATGTAACATACAAGATAGGGACAAGCACACCCAGACCTGATAGGAGATTAAGCGTTCATGTGGAACTGTCATCCATAGCCCTCCACGCTTATTGGCATGGTGCAGATACCTTAGGAAGCTACGTCCAGAGAAATAGACCAGTGACCATGCTGGGCTGGCTGCGTACGTGATGTAGATGAGGGAGTCTAACACAAAGTGGAAACACTTAAAGTGGTATTGGACCTTGGATGATGCTTGCAGCACTGTGGTCTTTACAACATGAATGTCTGTATATATATATATATATATATATATATATATATATATATATATATATATATATATATATATATATAT
Source organism: Cepaea hortensis (assembly GCA_963921405.1). Taxonomy (NCBI): domain Eukaryota; kingdom Metazoa; phylum Mollusca; class Gastropoda; order Stylommatophora; family Helicidae; genus Cepaea; species Cepaea hortensis. The sequence goes on along the minus strand of OY992884.1, from coordinate 28,845,646 downwards.
ATATATATATATTTTTTATTTATATATATATATATATATATATATATATATATATATACAAATACACACACACACGCACACACACACACACACACACACACACACACACACACACCCACACACACACACACATAGAACCTCGATTTTCGTTGATTTCGTTTTTTCCCGTAGACTTAGGTTTTCTTCTATTTTTCCTGTGAATAAATTGTCTCGCGTTTCTTCATTTGCCTCGGATTTCATCGGCGTTCTCATGTGATCTCGCTGCTAATTTTGCGAAAACAAAAGTACAAACCCAGGCGTTCTTCTTCTCAGTTTGGCGTTGTTTCTCGTTGTGTGATCAACACTTGCTAATACGTTAACCCTTCCCTATTAGCTCTTTCATGGGGCTAAAGAAAGTTTCCGGAGCCAGCATCCCTTCGAAAAAGAAGGTCGAGAACACGATCGAAGTGAAGAAGGAAATTATAGAAAAATACGAGAGCGACATTAAGATTGCTGAAAGCGGCCACATTTACGGGAAGTTGCATTCCAAAATAAGCTCAATTGTGGCGTAAAAGGAGGCAATAAAGGAAGCTAAAGTAATGAAAGACGTGAATGTGCTAACGAAACAGAGATCGCAAACAAGCCAAGATGTCCAACAGTTATTATTAATTTGGATAAATCAAAAACAGTTAGATGACGACTCTGTTTCTGATGCAATCATATGTTATAAGGCCAGACGTATGCCGATCTCATTAAGAAAATGTCTGGAATGGGTGCTAGTGTACTTATTGATTATAAAGCCAGCAGAGATTGGTTTGAATAATTCAAGAAGCGCATAAAATGTGTTTTTGGTATGTATTTCGGAGTGTCTAGAACGAATTATTTGGATTTACATTGATTCGTATAGGAATAGTTGACTCGATTTTCGTCAGTTTCGGATTTCGCAGTATGTTTTCGGACAGAATATCAATGAAAATAGAGGGTGCACCGCACGCACGCACACACACACACACACACACACACACACACACACACACACACACACACACACATATATATATATATATATATATATATATATATATATATATATATTGTGGCGTTCATATGAAATCCCTTCGTGCCGAACTGCAAGTAATTGCGTACGTTAAACATCATCATGTCATAGTCATGTGATCCCAATGAATATAAGAGCGCGTGCTTTTTGTCCCATGATGCATAGGTTCTGTTTCTGACCGTTGAGAAAATGGCCGCGTTGATCCAAATTCACTCCAAAGAAGCTCAAAGAGCGGTTTCTTTCATTTGAAGGATGTAGACCAGTGGACATTCATCGAAGAATACAGGCAGCGTACGGTAACAAATGTGTATCGAAGACAACAATGTTTCAGAAAGGACGTCACTTCACGACAGATCTTCGAAGGCCGGGTCAAGCGCATATTGTTGCAGCAGAAAAAACAAAAAACATCGCCAAAATGGATGCAGCAGTACAGATGAACCGTTGTTGAAGCATACGTTCGCTAGCGAAAGAATTTGATGTGCCAATTTGGGACATTTCAAAAGGTCGTTCGTAAGAAACTGCAATATCGGAAGGTGTGTTCACAGTGGGTACTACGGATTGTGACTGACCACTAAAAAGAGGAACGCATGGGAGGGTGTTTGAACCACTTACTGCGTTACAGAGTGGAGGGTGATGCATTTCTCTTCCGCATAGTAGCAGACAATGAATCATGGTGTCACCACTTTGAGCTGAGCAGCAAAATAGAGAGTATGCAATGGAAGCATGCTAGATTATCGAAAGCCGCAAAATTCAAGTTGCAGGTGCCTGCTGGTAAGGTTGTGCTGAGTGCATTTTTTTTTACCATGAAGGGCTATTGTTGGCCGACTTTAAAGAACCTGGTGTCAACATCAACTCTACCCACTGCTTGCAAACACTAGACAAGCTGCAAAAAGCCATCAGGAATAAACGTCCCGCAATATTTCTCGTGGTGTGATTTTGTTGCACGATAGTGCTCATCCGCATGTCGCACAGATTGTGCAGGAAGCATTATCAAGGAATAAGTGGGAAATTCTGCAACATCCAGCCTATACTCCTGATTTGTCACCATGGGATTTTAATTTATTCGGACCTCTAAAAAAAGCTCTCAAGTGGTAACAATTTCACACAGATGCAGACGTAATGAATGCGGCAAACTCTTTGTTCAGTGGGCAACCACAATCCTTTTCTGCGGACGGCATTCGCCGACTACCTAAGCAATGGGATGCTTACCTCAATGCCTACGGCGGCTTATTCTGACCAACTCATGGTGCATAATTCATTCAAAATGAATGCTTTGTTTAATTCGACCACACCTGTTAATGTGTCTTTCATGCTGTTGTAATAAAGCCATTGGAAAGGGTTTCAAAAGAATGTTCCTAATATATATATTATATAGGTCTCAACGGGGCAGTGGTCAAGCCGTCTATCCTCAGCACTTTATTGTCGTGGGTTTGTTTCGTGGCTTTCAGATCGCGAGTTCAGTTTTCCAGAAAATCCACGTATTTATCAACGCCGGAGATGGTAACTTTGAAGTAAGCTACTCGACGTTCTGCTGAGAGAGATGTCAAGTGGAGTATAACCTGGTAAAATTGTGTATATATATATACGCATACGCACATACATTCATATATACATAGTTGTTACGCACTATTCGTAATCACATTGTAAGTCTACAGTTGAGCGTGTTTGCTTGTCTCTCTTACTATCTACTATTTTACATTTATATTTGTTTACTCACCGGAGGCTTTGAGTACAGCAATAAAAGTCAGAAATGCGCACAATCTGAGAGGCTGCATGGTGTCCAGTGTTCTCTCGGGATGAGACAATCAGAAGCGAGAGTTTGATGATGTATATATAGCCAGTCAAGATGATATAAATCTTGTATTTATGAATTACTTTCATCACAATGTCTTAAATCACTATGTGACATATAATTACCATTCTATAAACATCCGTTTCAAATAAAAAGAAAACACATAACAGCTTGAACTGTCGTGCCGTGTTTCCTTATTCAACATTAATAATTGTGTGCCGGCTTAGTTTAATTATAAGGAGATACTTATCATACCATCTGCGCTCTGCGTGTATGAAAAGCTTCAGTCGTAGCAAGAATTTGTACAGAAAAGCTTTCAAAATATAGACAAGTCATCAGAGTGGTTTCCTTACAGATAATGAGCTGTTTACTTAATTATGTCATCATCCATTATATATATGATTTATATGATATATAATATATATCCTATGCTAATCACTTGATTTTGATTTATGACTTGATTTTACATCATTGATGTATGTATCGGTAATCGCGAGATATAATAAATTAATTATACAAAGCCGGTCTCTCTGGCCGAGGGGTTACACCACTTTCTCCGTAATCCCGTTTATCACACAGAGTCTCGTAGCGGGCGAGAACTGGGAGCGGTTCGTCCCCCGCTGGTGACTTGCGGGATAACAGAGCTGGCCGCTCAGAAAACAATGGCAAACTACTGAGCGTAATCTTGCCAAGAAATCAACAGACAGCTGAAAGATGCTGCTGTTGACAGCGATGTCCTGTAAAAGTATATGTAAAAAAGGAATTTAAAAAAAAAAATCTGGTTGCGTAGATTATATACAGACACTAATGTCGGGTTGTTGCCGTTTGTTACAGAGGATACGATAATGTTTGTGATTGATGCTGAACTCAGTCGACTTATCATTAATATTGCTGGCCTTCAGGAGACTCGCCTAGCAGAAGAAGAGTGACTTAGAGAAAACTATGACACGTTTTTATGGAAGTGAAGAAGCAGGAAGTGAAAAGATATCATGGAGTAGGCTTTGCAGAGAAGAATTCGCTACTGGGAATGATTGACATTCCAGCTGGCGGAAATGAAAGATTATTATCTCTGCTCTTGGCAACCACTTCTGGTTTTGTAAACATTATAACCGTATATGCACCGACACTCACTTCCTCTGATGGAGTGAAAGATTCATGCTACAAGGAGTTAGAATCTCTGATCTAGGCAGTACCAGAATCTGACTACATGTACATGCTCGGCGATTTCAATGCTCGTGTGGGCAAGAACACGAGTTCATGGCCAGTGTGCCCTGAAAAAAACAAAACAAACATCGGTCGCATGAAGGACAATGGGCAACGACTGCTATAGCATTGCATCATAAACGACCTATGTATTACAAACTCGTTTTTCACAACAAAAAGAAAACTTCAAGCTCCTGCAACACTGGCGGTTGATTTCTCCACGGATCTCTTTATCTCCCTGCGCCCTGGCACAATCACTAAGACCTCACCTTCTGGACTGCTTGATCGCCCATAACTGAATCATGGCACTCCTACTGTGGATGCCTTTATAATGATAACATGCTACATGTCATCTCGATTTTGGCGATTCTGCCATTCTATTTTATTCCCGTTATTTTCCGCAGTCACAAATTAGTGAATGACTGTAGTTTAGTAGGAATTATTTTAGTTGCTTTCCGTGTTTCTGACCCATACAGTTGTATGTATTTAACATTGGAGTTACTAAGTCTAAGTTTGGAGCTCAGTTGAACATACATTTTACTTCCCACATTTCTAGGTAACATATTTCAGATGTGTAATAACATACTGTGCCGGTCTCTCTGGCCGAAGGGTTACACCACTTTCTCCGTAATCCCGTTTATCACGCAGAGTCTCGTAGCGTGCGAGAACTGGAAGCGGTTTTACTCCCGCTGGTGACTTGCGGGATAACTGAGCCGGCCGCTCAGAAAGCAATGGCAAACTCTTGAGCGTAATCTTGCCAAGAAATCAACAGACAGCTGAAAGATGCTGCTGTTGACAGCGATGTCCTGTAAAAGGGTATGCTAATTAAAAAAAAAACATAATGTAACATATCTGGTTCAACAAACTTTGCGTCTTGCAGTAACAAACTGTAACATATATGGTTTAACAAACTTTGCGTCTTGCAGTAACAAACTGTAACATATATACAGTATCTAACGGTAGTAGGTCTACTTTGAGTTTTCTTGGATGTTGTTTAACGAATGTTTTGGCTATCGTTAATTCATTTTCTGTGCAAAATTCAATTATTCTGTTAACCCTTT
>OY992884.1:28720554-28835554 GCA_963921405.1 Cepaea hortensis | reverse complement strand
TACTCACACACATACACTGACAATTGTCATGAGCAGTCTCATAAAAATGCTAAACATGGAGAAAAATGTGTACATAAAAAGTATGTGACGTAAAAATAGTGATGCTCCCACACAAAGAGATACACACAGAGAAGGCACACACACACACACACACACACACACACACACACACACACACACACACACACACATTCACTCTCACTCTTGATAGATAGATAAATAGATAGACAGACAGACAGACAGACAGACAGACAGACAGACAGACAGACAGACAGACAGACAGACAGACAGACAGGCAGGCAGACAGACAGACAGACAGATCGACCGACCGACCGACAGACAGACAGACAGACAGACAGACTGATAGATAGATAGATAGATAGATAGATAGATAGATAGATAGATAGATAGATAGATAGATAGATAGATAGATAGATAGATAGATAGATAGATAGATAGAACGATAGATAGATAAATAGTGCCTATGAAGTAACACGGCCCACTGGTCAGTTGGTACTTCTTAATGAGTTTAGAGGACCTCACAATTAGTCAGCCATGAAGAAATCGAGTCGCCTTGGTAAAAATTTATAATAATCCATTGATATCTTTTAGCTTAATCCAGTGCTTTGCATGTCAACTTATTCTTAGATATGTCTGCCTCTTTCTCCATCTCCAACATCTTTACCCTGATAATTCCCTCAATATCTTTGTCTTTTAATATTTTCTCGGCCGCTAACTTGTCCTTTTCAAATGCAAGTGTTTTTCCTGGAGAGCTAATTATTCTCTTTCCAGTTCTATTTCTCTCTCCATCTTTTGTTTCTGTAATTCCATTTCTTTCTCTATTTTCTGTTTCTCTAATTCTATTTCTTTCTCTCTCTGTTTTTCTGGAACAGCTATTCTTTCTTTTTCCAATTCTCTGACTTCTTTCGCTTCCTTGGCTGCTGCTTCTTGTGCAATTCTGGCTTCTTTAGCTGCTGCTTCTTGTGCTTCTCTGTCCACGCTAGCTGCAGCTCTCTCCTCTCTCTGATGTGATTGAAAATCGGACACCTTGGCCTCAGCCCAAGCCATTAGTTCGAGTCCCGTTAAGCCGCATCTTTCCCCTAATGCGATAAATTCACCTAATGTGGACATAGTTAATGTACACTAAAATGTATCGGCTGTACTACAAATTACAACAATATTATTATCAATACATATAATATAATCTAATGAATATGTGTGATACAAATCAGGTTACAAAGACAATCTTAAAGGATTATAACCTTGTGTATCTGGTCCTGGTATTGTTCGTAGTGATCTCCAGATGCTAGGACTTGCTCCTTCAGATAATGGCCTCTGTCATGTGTATCTGCTCCCTGCAACTTTGGTGTCGTTCTTCCGACAGAACGATATGCCTCTTCAGGTATTGGCTGCTGTCTGACCCACTCGTCTGTAGACGTCAGTTATTAGATATAGAAAACTGCTGATAACCGCTGCAATCTGTCTTCTGTAATGAAAAATGTCTGTACACTTTATAAACAGTGTTCGTTATAGCGTTGAACCATAATTTGACGTTGTGTATTGGCGACTGTAGGATCCATCTACGTATTAATGTTTGACGATCAACTATCTCATGTACTTAGAAATCCATTTCTTTATAAAAGTGACCTCTGTCTGGGACGAATATGTAAAAGCTTTCATCCAGAAAAGGTTACAATATTATTTTTTTTATATATCAAAGTATTGTATATATTATATGTCTTGCAGAACTGATCAAACTTTCCTCTGGAACATTTTCATACATTGTCACAGGCTTCACTATTCATGTTCTGGACCTAGTCTCAGTGGAACGGCAGTCCCCTTTTTCTGTGGTTCACGCATCTACCGGAAAGAGCACCCATAGTTGCCAAGTAGTATTTCTACTATTATATATTTTTAACTGTTCTTCCTTGGCAATGCTTGGCTTTCCTTGGCAATGCTTGGCTTCAATTGTCTAGAAATATTCTTCTCAAAACAAGGAATTCGAGTTCTGCAACTTAACTAATAAACCGTTATCAATGACACTGACATAGTGTTTTAATTTCTAGCCGAGGATTTATTTTCGGGCAACATCTTGTGAGACAGATAACCTGCAGGCAAAATCATACCATCACACAGTTCGTCATCCCTGCACACACTGCCTTACTAACCATTACTAAAAATTATAGCCAGACATGTCTCTTGTCATATAATATCGTCTACAGTGTTGACAGTTCATACTAATATTCCTAACTATCATTCATATTTCACAGAAACCTTTATATCTAGTTACTCACGCCTATACTTGTGGTGTTAGTTCTTGAATGACCTTTCGTTGATTTTCCAACTGAAATGTCGGCCCATTATATCTTATTCCTTCCTCTACTTCTGTCTGTATTATGTGCCGGATCGCGTTCATTCCTCAATCTGTCTTTGCTTCTTCTTTCATCTTTCACGTAATCAAGTTCTCTAGATGTTCAGTCATTTTCTGCATTCGTTTCTCAAAGATCTTGTGATCTTTATAACAGTGTGCCTTCCTTCTTTCATGGCTGTTCCCCGTCTGTCGCACTATGACGTCCCGTTTCCAATATTTACGCGTGTGCGTTCATTGTCCGTGCCGCACTTGTAATGTTAGCTGTTTCAAATCTTTATCTTTGATGTGCGCCGCGTGGCAATAGACAGACATACAGACAGACAGGCAGGCAGGCAAGCAGGCAGGCAGGCAAGCAGATAGATAGATAGATAGATAGATAGATAGATAGATAGATAGATAGATAGATAGATAGATAGATAGATAGATAGATAGATAGATAGATAGATAGATAGATAGATAGATAGATAGATAGATAGATAGATAGATAGATAGATAGATAGATAGATAGATAGATAGATAGATAGATAGATAGATAGATAGATAGATAGATAGATAGATAGATAGATAGATAGATAGATAGATAGATAGATAGATAGATAGATAGATAGATAGATAGATAGATAGATAGATAGATAGATAGATAGATAGATAGATAGATAGATAGATAGATAGATAGATAGATAGATAGATAGATAGATAGATAGATAGATAGATAGATAGATAGATAGATAGATAGATAGATAGATAGATAGATAGATAGATAGATAGATAGATAGATAGATAGATAGATAGATAGATAGATAGATAGATAGATAGATAGATAGATAGATAGATAGATAGATAGATAGATAGATAGATAGATAGATAGATAGATAGATAGATAGATAGATAAATAGTGCCTATGAAGTAACACGGCCCACTGGTCAGTCGGTACTTCTTAATGAGTTTAGAGGACCTCACAATTAGTCAGCCATGAAGAAATCGAGTCGCCTTGGTAAAAATTTATAATAATCCATTGATATCTTTTAGCTTAATCCAGTGCTTTGCATGTCAACTTATTCTTAGATATGTCTGCCTCTTTCTCCATCTCCAACATCTTTACCCTGATAATTCCCTCAATATCTTTGTCTTTTAATATTTTCTCGGCCGCTAACTTGTCCTTTTCAAATGCAAGTGTTTTTCCTGGAGAGCTAATTATTCTCTTTCCAGTTCTATTTCTCTCTCCATCTTTTGTTTCTGTAATTCCATTTCTTTCTCTATTTTCTGTTTCTCTAATTCTATTTCTTTCTCTCTCTGTTTTTCTGGAACAGCTATTCTTTCTTTTTCCAATTCTCTGACTTCTTTCGCTTCCTTGGCTGCTGCTTCGTGTGCAATTCTGGCTTCTTTAGCTGCTGCTTCTTGTGCTTCTCTGTCCACGCTAGCTGCAGCTCTCTTCTCTCTCTGATGTGATTGAAAATCGGACACCTTGGCCTCAGCCCAAGCCATTAGTTCGAGTCCCGTTAAGCCGCATCTTTCCCCTAATGCGATAAATTCACCTAATGTGGACATAGTTAATGTACACTAAAATGTATCGGCTGTACTACAAATTACAACAATATTATTATCAATACATATAATATAATCTAATGAATATGTGTGATACAAATCAGGTTACAAAGACAATCTTAAAGGATTATAACCTTGTGTATCTGGTCCTGGTATTGTTCGTAGTGATCTCCAGATGCTAGGACTTGCTCCTTCAGATAATGGCCTCTGTCATGTGTATCTGCTCCCTGCAACTTTGGTGTCGTTCTTCCGACAGAACGATATGCCTCTTCAGGTATTGGCTGCTGTCTGACCCACTCGTCTGTAGACGTCAGTTATTAGATATAGAAAACTGCTGATAACCGCTGCAATCTGCCTTCTGTAATGAAAAATGTCTGTACACTTTATAAACAGTGTTCGTTATAGCGTTGAACCATAATTTGACGTTGTGTATTGGCGACTGTAGGATCCATCTACGTATTAATGTTTGACGATCAACTATCTCATGTACTTAGAAATCCGTTTCTTTATAAAAGTGACCTCTGTCTGGTACGAATATGTAAAAGCTTTCATCCAAAAAAGGTTACAATATTATTTTTTTTATATATCAAAGTATTGTATATATTATATGTCTTGCAGAACTGATCAAACTTTCCTCTGGAACATTTTCATACATTGTCACAGGCTTCACTATTCATGTTCTGGACCTAGTCTCAGTGGAACGGCAGTCCCCTTTTTCTGTGGTTCACGCATCTACCGGAAAGAGCACCCATAGTTGCCAAGTAGTATTTCTACTATTATATATTTTTAACTGTTCTTCCTTGGCAATGCTTGGCTTCAATTGTCTAGAAATATTCTTCTCAAAACAAGGAATTCGAGTTCTGCAACTTAACTAATTAACCGTTATCAATGACACTGACATAGTGTTTTAATTTCTAGCCGAGGATTTATTTTCGGGCAACATCTTGTGAGACATATAACCTGCAGGCAAAATCATACCATCACACAGTTCGTCATCCCTGCACACACTGCCTTACTAACCATTACTAAAAATTATAGCCAGACATGTCTCTTGTCATATAATATCGTCTACAGTGTTGACAGTTCATACTAATATTCCTAACTATCATTCATATTTCACAGAAACCTTTATATCTAGTTACTCACGCCTATACTTGTGGTGTTAGTTCTTGAATGACCTTTCGTTGATTTTCCAACTGAAATGTCGGCCCATTATATCTTATTCCTTCCTCTACTTCTGTCTGTATTATGTGCCGGATCGCGTTCATTCCTCAATCTGTCTTTGCTTCTTCTTTCATCTTTCACGTAATCAAGTTCTCTAGATGTTCAGTCATTTTCTGCATTCGTTTCTCAAAGATCTTGTGATCTTTATAACAGTGTGCCTTCCTTCTTTCATGGCTGTTCCCCGTCTGTCGCACTATGACGTCCCGTTTCCAATATTTACGCGTGTGCGTTCATTGTCCGTGCCGCACTTGTAATGTTAGCTGTTTCAAATCTTTATCTTTGATGTGCGCCGCGTGGCAATAGACAGACATACAGACAGACAGGCAGGCAGGAAAGCAGGCAGGCAGGCAAGCAGATAGATAGATAGATAGATAGATAGATAGATAGATAGATAGATAGATAGATAGATAGATAGATAGATAGATAGATAGATAGATAGATAGATAGATAGATAGATAGATAGATAGATAGATAGATAGATAGATAGATAGATAGATAGATAGATAGATAGATAGATAGATAGATAGATAGATAGATAGATAGATAGATAGATAGATAGATAGATAGATAGATAGATAGATAGATAGATAGATAGATAGATAGATAGATAGATAGATAGATAGATAGATAGATAGATAGATAGATAGATAGATAGATAGATAGATAGATAGATAGATAGATAGATAGATAGATAGATAGATAGATAGATAGATAGATAGATAGATAGATAGATAGATAGATAGATAGATAGATAGATAGATAGATAGATAGATAGATAGATAGATAGATAGATAGATAGATAGATAGATAGATAGATAGATAGATAGATAGATAGATAGATAGATAGATAGATAGATAGATAGATAGATAGATAGATAGATAGATAGATAGATAGATAGATAGATAGATAGATAGATAGATAGATAGATAGATAGATAGATAGATAGATAGATAGATAGATAGATAGATAGATAGATATATAGATAGATAGATAGATAGATAGATAGATAGATAGATAGATAGATAGATAGATAGATAGATAGATAGATAGATAGATAGATAGATAGATAGATAGATAGATAGATAGATAGATAGATAGATAGATAGATAGATAGATAGATAGATAGATAGATAGATAGATAGATAGATAGATAGATAGATAGATAGATAGATAGATAGATAGATAGATAGATAGATAGATAGATAGATAGATAGATAGATAGATAGATAGATAGATAGATAGATAGATAGATAGATAGATAGATAGATAGATAGATAGATAGATAGATAGATAGATAGATAGATAGATAGATAGATAGATAGATAGATAGATAGATAGATAGATAGATAGATAGATAGATAGATAGATAGATAGATAGATGTGTGCAAGCTATGGTGTACGTTTTGCATTGCGTTAGAAGAATGTAATGTGACGATATTTGACATAACTGTAAAACAGATAATATGCTTTCCAATATGAATATTGGAATACTGGTTTTGCTCTGCAATACAATGCATCCACGTTTTTAACCCACACAGACATAACGTTAACATATGCATTATAAAAATAAAGACATAACAGGCACAATTTTTGGGAAATTATTTTATTTTAACTCATTTTGTGGAGACAGCCATTGGGTGTAAAGTGTGTGTTGAACCCCCTAAGGTTGCAGTGACGGTAAATCGTGGTTGGTCATATAGGTGATGCTGTTATCAGTAGTTGTCACACGGAGATACGTAGTCGTATGGGGCGTTTATCAGCGGGTACCTGTTGAGTGAATTGTTTATGATATACTTCTGCTTAACATAGACATCCACAGACTGAAACCCAGTAATGTGTCCTTTATATGATGGAATGGAAGTAGCAATAATTATGCTGCTACTTCTTTTACTACTACTACTACTACTACTACTACTACTACTACTACTACTACTACTACTACTACTACTACTACTACTACTACTACTACTACTACTACTACTACTACTACTACTACTCATATCATTGGCACCTTGCCGTCTTGACAGACGATAGTTTGTGCTTTAAAAAGGCATAATAACTTTTAACTATGGCGGTAGCTAGTGTGACTGATAAGGCCAATTTGCGCTGTAAATGTCCGTTCACAGTGGGTGCATGTGAACACGTGGTCATTTCCACCATCATGCACCATCTTACGTCTCAAACGCTTGGTGTGTGACTTTTCTGCAATAATTTTCTCCTTTGACTTTATTCCATTTCTGATATTTGCCCTCCATGCAACACGTTCAGCGGCGACTTGCTCCCAATGTGCATTATCAATGCCTGTATCAATCATGTCCCGCTTACACACATCTTTGTATCGTAGTAGAGGCCGACCCTGAGATCTCATACCCATCTGTAATTCACCAAAAAAGATATCCTTTGGTATTCTACCATCATCCATCCTCCTAAGATGTCCTATCCATCTAAGTCTACGAAGACTGAGCATGGAATAAACTGTCACACAACCTGATCTTTCCAATACTTCAGTATTTGTGATTTTGTCTTGCCACTTAATCCCAAGAATTCGTCGCAGACACCGCATATGAAAGCTGTTTAAATTGTTCTCTTGGTGTGAGTAAGTTGTCCAGGTTTCACTGCCATAGAGAAGAGTACTAAGGACACAGGCTTGATAGACAAGGACTTTTGTTTTGGCAGTAAGCTTCCTGTTCTCCCAGACTCTTTTTCTTAACCTGTTCATTGTTGTTGCTGCCTTACCAATCCGGATGTTGATTTCCTGATCTAGGGATAATTTGCTATTTACCACTGATCCTAGATATGTAAAATGGTCTACTATCTCTAGTTCGGCGTCGTCAATAAAGATTGATGGTACCCCATGTGCACCTTGTGACATAATCTGTGTCTTCTTTTTGCTAATTGTTAAACCAAATTCAGAACAAGCATTGGAGAATGCAGATAGTAGACATTGCAATTCTTCCTCAGAGTAGGTCGTAACTGCAGCATCATCTGCAAAAAGCAACTCTCTGATCAGTACCCTCCTAATTTTGGTCTTAGCCTTCAATCTCTGAGCATTGTAGAGGCCGCCATCTGAGCGTGAGTGAATGTATATACCACCATCCTGATCACGAAATGCATATTTCAGTAGAAGTGAAAAGTATATTCCAAAGAGGGTGGGAGCTAGTACACAACCTTGCTTAACTCCACTCTTGATTTCAAATTCTTTAGAAGTTGCACCATCAAACTTGATTATACCCTTCATGCCTGCGTGGAACGATTCCACAATGGACAGAAGAGTTGGTGGGCAGCCAATCTTCTTTAGTGCCTTGAACAGACCCTCACGACTGACCAAATCAAATGCCTTTGTGAGGTCGATGAAGGCAATAAACAGTGGTTGATTCTGTTCACGGCATTTTTCTTGCATTTGTCGCAATGAGAATATCATATCAGTGGTAGACCGGTTCTGTCGAAAGCCACACTGTGATTCGGGGTAGACTTGATCTCCTAGGACTTGAAGTCTGCGCAGAACAATTCTGGCAAATACTTTTCCAACAATACACAGAAGTGAGATACCCCTATAGTTGTTGCAGTCGCTCCGATCCCCTTGTTCTTGTACAGTGTTATGATGCTTGAATCTTTGAAATCCTGTGGGACTTGTCCTTCACGCCAGCATAGCTCTATTAGCTGGTGGATCTGTATAGTGAGTGTGTCTTGCCCACTCCTGATAACCTCTATTGGAATCCCATCCTTACCTGGAGCCTTGCCAGATGCAAGTTCATTTATAGCACACTTAACTTCTGTTATAGTGGGAAGTCTGTCCAGGTGGTCAGGGATGGAGTTATTGCCTCTCCATAGCACAAAGCCTGGGCTAAATTATAGAGATCATGTGTTGCCCATGCAGCATGATCCCTCTCTCGGCCTGCCTAGTTCACTCCAGAGGAAAGGTAACACCCCTACATCTGGAACAAGACAAGCTGCAGAAGCTGCCGGATCAGCAAAGCAATGCTCTAACTGTCCGCCTGTCGGAGCTTCGATCCTAGACCAGTCGCCAACCAAGGCTTAGGGCCTGGTCTGCCCTGCCATGACAATTTTGTCTTTAGCTTGCATTTCCTCGCACCAGGGTAAGGCTTGTACCTTCCCAATTGCGCTCTTCCGCCCGAAGCCGTTGGCACAATGTGGGGTGTCGGGTTTGGTAAGCGCCGCCCAACGTTCGGCGCTAACAGAAACCAGGTAGTACCGTCTACTGTTATACGGTAGCTCAGTCATATCTGACTAAGACCTGACTAACACTACTACTACTACTACTACTACTACTACTACTACTACTACTACTACTACTACTACTACTACTACTACTACTACTACTACTACTACTACTACTACTACTACTACTACTACTACTACTACTACTACTACTACTTCTTTAACTGCTACTATCGCTACCACTACTACTACTGCTTCTGTTTTTACTACTGCGAATGTCTTAGACCACCCGAGTGACTAATAAGTTTTACGAATGTCTGAAAGAGGCTAGCAATGGAAGAAAATTGTATACGACTGTAAAAAGAGACTAAGGACAGTAGAGAACATTATACACGACTGTAATAATGTGGCTAACGATACTAGAACATTGTTTACCTTATATATATATATATATATATATTATATATATATATGTATATATATATATATATATATATATATATATATATATATATATATATATATATATATATATATATAAGGTATAAGGTATATATGGCTCCATAGATAGAGCAACAGACACCACGAGACTAGGGAAGCGCCATAATTATCATAATTTGGAAACACAAAGGCAGTACAAAAGACTGCACGGAATACATAATCATGTCACTTTTGAGTCATACAGAGAAACTATTCTGCAAAATTCTAGAGAAAAGACGACCTATAATATAACTCCAGCTAAGCGAAACACAACTTGGATTTAGGAAAAAAAGAAAGGATGCACAGATGCAACTGTGCTCTTAGAGAACTAATAGAAAAGTCAATCGCATTTAATAAGATACTCTACTCAGCCTTTGTCGATCAAGAACAGGCATTTGGTAGAGTAGATAGAAACAAGTTATGGGAAATCCTTAAAAAGATATGGATTGAGTACACATATAACAGTCCTATATAGAACCTTATACACCAACAGCGAATGGACAGTAAGAACACATGCAGGATACTCAGAATATTTCATCATAAGATCCGAAGTACGACAAGGTTGTGTCCTCCTCCCCCACCCCCTTCCTCTTATTCATAAACTACTAGCTGACCCGGCCCGGCTTCGCCCACTCCTAGCGGGTATCAATCTGTCTGTCTGTCTGTCTGTCAGTCAGTCAGTCAGACAGTCAGACAGTCAGTCAGTCAGTCAGTCAGTCAGTCAGTCAGTCTGTCTGTCTGTCTGTCTGTCTGTCTGTCTGTCTGTCTGTCTGTCAGTCAGTCAGACAGTCATTCTGTCTGTCTGTCTGTCTGTCTGTCTGTCTGTCTGTCTGTCTGTCTGTCTGTCTGTCTGTCTGTTTGTTTGTCTGTCTGTCTGTCTGTCTGTCTGTCTGTGTTTGGCCCATTCCCGTTCAAGTTGCGGGAAAAATTTGTTCGAAAATGTTCACGTATCTAAAATAGATCCATTATTTTTACAATAACTTTGAAGATGCACAGTTTTTATGACTTTGTTTATACCAGAAACGACTGCCCTTTCCCGTTCCCGTTGCGGGAAAAATGGGTTCGAATATTGTCACGTATCTAAAATAGATCCATTATTTTTACGAAAACTTTGAAGATGCAAAGTTTTTATGACTTTGTTTACACCAGACACGACTGCCCTTTCCCGTTCCTGTTGCGAGACAAATGGGTTCGGAAATTTTCACGTATTTAAATTAGATGCATTATTTTTATGAAAACTTTCAAAATTCCTTAAAGATTTAATCATATATTATAACGCATTTGACTGTAGATAACTACTTTAATCATTTTATAAAACTTAAGAAAAATACAATAATGATTTAAATTACATAATACTACATGCTAATAAAAGTTATATCCCTTGCTATAACTTTCCGTAAGTTAAGTCCCCTTGTAATATTTTAATTAAATTCAATTCAACACGTAAATAACTGATTTTAAACTAACAAACTATGCCAGTTGGCTTGGCGGGAATGAGAAGAACAGCTGTAGACAATTTTATCTCAATCGGATTGACCGTTCGCGAACGTATAAAGGACAAACAAAGACACAAAGACACACGCAAACATTCTTATATATATATATATATACATACACATTGACATCATATGTAAAGAAAACAGCCAAAGAGAGACGGTAACAATCTACCATGAAGATAATAACACAGAAGAAGAACCATCGGCAAATCACATTATTAAAGAACTCTTATTCGCGGACAATCAAGCATTAATAGCAAATCCAGAATCAAAATTACAACACCACATAAACAGTCTGAATGCAGTGTATATGGAACACAGCATGAAAATTAGCACATGTAAAACAGAGGCAATGACTATAATCAAAGAAAAAAACACAATAAACATGCATGTAGAAGAACACCCAATGAACCAAGTAAAAAGCTTCAAGTACCTAGGAAATATAATATCATGAAATGATAAATCAGTTGACGAGATCGAAAATAGATGCAATAAGGCATACCAACTCAATGAACAAATGGCATCACTACTTAAGAACAAACATGTATCAATAGCCACTAAGAAAGCACTCTACAACACATTCTTCCTACCAACGCTATGGTACCAATGCCAAACCTAGGCAACAACAGAAAAAGAGAAAAGAAAAATCACAACAACAGATATGAGAGTCCCGAGAAAAATACTCAATATATCAAGAAGAAATCAGGACTAAAGTTGGGGTTATAGCAGCGCTAGATTTTATCATAAAACAGCAGGTGAAATGTCTTGGCCATATAACTAGATTACCAACTAACAGTATTCATCAACAAGCAATGATGTAATTCGGTTTCCGGTAACGAGCGCACGTGTTTTCACATGCTCTCTCGATTTTTGAATATTTTAACAAGTTTTACTTAATGCAATCGCGATGATGTGTATATCATTGTGTTCGTTCTAAAAGTGGATTTAAATACTACTCAACATTTCAAGTTTATGTGACCGTTTATTTAGTGAAATTGGGGATTCTTTGTGATATGTGATGGTAAGAGCACCCATTTTTGAATGTTACCAATTATCGATTCACGTCAACGTGAGAATTAGCCATGCGGGGCTAACAAGTGGTAATCACCACGCACTCCCTACAGAAGGGCCGGCGCTTTTACTTACTCCATTATTGTGCTCGTTTTAAAACTGAATTTACACACTCTCAACTGTCAAGTTTATGTGACTGTTTATTTAGTGAAGTGAAGATTTCATTGTGACACGTGAGGGTAAGAGCGTCCATTTTTGAATTTTACCAATTATCTATTCACGACAACGTGAGACTTAACTATTCGTGACTAGCAAGAGATAAGCGCCACGCGCGATCTAAAGAAAGGCCTGCAGTTTTATTTACTCCTTTCCTTGTCGCGTGGCCTATATTGCCAACATGTCCTCCAACCTACGATCATCAACTGTGTCAAAGCGATGCGAAAATGTAAACAAAAAGAAGACGGGACAAAAGTCAGTTAGCACGCCAGCTCAGCGACTGAATCGATCATCGTAATCTCCAACCTCCATCATGTTGTCTAGTGAACAATCAGGCACTGATTTCCAGCTGGACAGACAACACATTTCACTAGCTCAATCAGATCAAACTAACACATCACCTTCAAAGACGCTTTCTTCGGCCGAAACACAGAGCCACAATGATTGTCGTGAACTAATTCAGGATTTAGTGATGAGGTTAAAAGATTGTATTACCAGCAACACCACTAATATTATTGCGAAGTTTAAAAAAGAAAGCATTATTCTTTGAGAGGAATTCCGCATCCTTAAGGAAAAGAAGGAAACTTTTAAAACATCCATACATGCCTTGAAACTAAAGCATGCACAGTCATTTCATAAAAGTGCACACACCGAAAGTATCCATGGTGTTGTAGATGCGTGAGTTACCAGCGAATGTTCGTCGCATAATAACTTACAGACAGTTTCTACAAGCAAAAAAACCACAACTAAACCTGTCTATCTACCCCATCGATGTGCATATCAGCAACCGATTTCAGGCATTAAGTGTAGACTCTCCAGCAGCAGACTTGGAATTACAGAGCTCAGTCGTTACCACTACTGGACATCAACAACCAACAGAAGCAAGCTATAATAAATAAGAACACAAGATTGACGACAGTGACCTGTGGCAACAACAGTCCAAACGGACAAGCCAACAGCGTGAAATAACAATAGATCACAGTGCAACACATTTCGTGATTGGAGACTCCCTGCTGAAGGGAATCTATAGTGATCGCCTGTCATCTTTTGACAGCGAATCAACTTCAATCTACCCTGTACCAGGCTCTGACATTGACAGGCTGACCGCTACACTGCAAAAATTCCAAGTGAACGACATAATTAGGAGTGCAACAGTCCATAATGGTGTCAATGACGTAATGGATAATAAAATCATCAGCACCTCACAACTAGCTACTTTGGAGGTGATGTTGCGCAATAAATTTCCGAAATCAACTTTGTTTATTTCATCTATCATTCCACCATGTTACGGGTTCCAGCGTCGTACTGTCGATGCTGCTAATCTAACGTTATACACATTTTTTTAAAATAATAACATGTATTTCATTAATAACACTCCGTGCTTTACGTCACCGTCCAGGGCTCCTAAGAAAAAACTATACAGGGATCAAATACATTGTTCCAAGCTAGGAAGTAGCTTCCTAGCGAAGAACATAAAATATCCCGAAAGTGCACAACAACCAGCACCAATTAATGGAGTAAACCGAACTTCATCAACAGCAACAGCCATCTCACTGTGTTCAGAAAACACTCCTTCTCTTCCCACACCACCCTTGCCTGTACCCCAGGAACACAATGTCGTGAATAGCAACCCAAGCTCCAATCCAAATATTGCTAACTACGATACTTTATTTCCTACCTTGCCCGTAAAAAAGTCTCCCTCTATGCTGTCAAAGGGGACACCGTTAAACAATGGTGCTGTGCCCCCGATGCCTGCTTCCAATGTAGGCACATCCAGTGACACTCACAGCAGTCCCTCGCTGGACGGTAATCTACACTCCTATGAGTGAAACCGTCAACTTCAGCAGCTAATGCGGTACAATCCTGCAGTCCTGCACCAAGCATTCATGATGTCACTACAGAAAAGACATTTTTCTGCTCTCTCTAACAGCCTAAACTACTTCTAAATAAAGTTTCAACATCCCTGCAATTTGTATACCACAAGCGACATCTTCCTTTTAGTTTGTAATGTCCGCAAATCACGATCAGTGGCTCAACAAAAATGGTCTATATATAGGCCATCTCGACATCTTTCATCTCCTCAACAAATTACCTGAGCTCTCGGTGATACTGTCCAAAGAGTTCCATGTGTTTGGAATCACAGAAAGACAAAATAACCGACTCAGAAATCTCACTTAAGGGGTTTAAAGCAATTCGGAAAGATGCAAATCAAAAATTAGAGACAGGTATTGCTGTATACATTTCCAATTCCCTCAACTGTTCCCGTAGAAGTGATCTCGATGCCATAGGGATAGAATGTGTTTGGGTAGAGGTGAAGCCAGCCAGCCAACAACCGTTTGTCATTGGATACCTATATAGGAATACTTGTGCCAGGTACAGCTGGTATGACTGCTTCACTACAATGATGGATAGAGTATGTACAGCAGGTAGAGAAGTTATGATACTAGGTGACTTTAACATAGATATTAGTAAATTCAACCAGACATGGGACGATATCATTTTTTTTCTTACAATTTCAAACAACTAATAAACCGTTCCACAAGGGTTACTGACACATCCTCAACTATAATTGATCATATATATGTTACTTCTCCAGATAATATTATTGAATGCTATGTTCCTGTTAGTACAGTTAGTGACCTCTACTCTGTATGTTGTACATGGTCAAGAATTTGGTTCAAATCTCTTAAAAATAAACATGTAAGTATCAAATTTAGAAATTGTAAAGCATTCAACCAAGATTTATTTATGCAAGACTTAAGAAATGCAGCACTTGATCACGTTTACCAACTTCCTGACCCGGAAGATGCATTAGCTTTCTGGACTAAGACAGTCTACAATGTGCTCGATAAACACGTGCCAGTCAAAGAAGTTCGAGTCAAAAATCAACATAAATCCCCATGGGTCACTAGTGAAGGTCTGGAAATCCTGAAATAGCGAGATACAGCACACAAAAATAAAGACTTCATCAATTACCGTAGACTAAGGAATAACGTTAAATATGAAATTCGTAGGATAAAAAAAAGATCATTTAAAAAAATTGATTGTAGATAATTCAAACAGTACAAATATATGGAAGGCTATTGACTTGCTAACCAATAAGACACGCCCTACAGAATCAGCAATACCAAATTCTATAATATGCGATGAATTCAGTTTGTCCTTTAAATCAAAAATAGAGAATCTAAAGTCTTCAATACCAGACTCATCGTGCAATTTAAGTTCACTGGCATCGTTCTGTGAGGAGAAGTACACCAGAAATATTCCCGCTGAGATTCCCTTAATGTCTGTTGCAGAAGTTTATAAATATCTCTTAAACCTTAAATCAACAAAATCACACGACCTAGATGGTATCAGTAATAGGATTCTTCATTGTGCTGCACCAGTCATTAGTGAGTCCTTAACGTTCATATATAACCAGTGCCTGGCCAAAAACTACTTTCCATCTGCATTTAACATTGCAAAACAGTTTCCTCCACTTTAAAATGGCTCAATAGATAGCGTTTTGGGTAATTATAGAAATATCTCCTTACAATCGTCGCTATCAAATCCACTAGAAAAACGCAGTCATAAAATAACGTTACACCATTTAATTAACAACGATCTAATAATTAACAGTCAATCTGGATTTTGACCTAAATATTCTTGCCATAGTGCTTTAACAAAAATTACCAATAACTGGCACTTAAACATCAACAACGGTAGAATTTGTGGAGCGGTGTTTGTAGACTTTAAAAAAGCTTTTGATATGGTAGATCACGATATTTTAATTATAAAACTAAAACAAATAAAGACAAGCACCAACGTGGTGAACATAATTACGTCATTTCTATCCGACAGACAACAAGTCGTGTCCTTCAACAACTGTCTATCAAGACCCACACAGCTTAATATTGGTGTTTTTCAGGGCTCAATACTAGGTCCGCTGCTTTTTGCAGTTTATATTAATGATCTTCCTTAATATATCAATACAACTTGTGATCTATTTGTAGACGACTGTACTATATATACTAGTCAAGAAAACCGAAGTGAAGAACAGAATTCTTTACAAAAGGAACTTGATAATCATACTAGATGGAGCAATGAAAACCGCATGCAAATTAACATCGACAAAACCAAATCCATGCTAATAATGACCAGACAAAAAATACAGACACTAGCCATAACTGGAGCCACGCTCGAATTCCGCATGGACACGTTACCTGTGGTTAATGTGAATGAACATAAAACACTAGGTCTTTTAATTGACAGCCATTTTAGCTGGAGCTCACATGTTCACGTTCTTACCAAGAAAATAGCACAAAAAGTTTACCAACTTGCTAAAATTCAGCACTTCCTGGACGAAAGCACACGAAAAATATTCTATACATGCTACATCCAATCACATCTCGATTACTGTTTCACAGTTTGGGATGGTTGCCCTAAATCTAATTTAAAACGTCTATGTTCTCTACAAAACCGCGCTATTCGTCTGGTTTCGTGCATAAAGCACGTTGAAAGTAATAATTTATACAGTCATCTAAAACTTCTACCACTTCGAAAGCGCTTCCTTTTTAACAAAGCCAAATTAGTGAATACAATTATCAAAATCAAAATAATAAAACAACAACAATCAAAATAACCCAGAGTATCTTCTGCCGCTGATTCAATATAATGCTATGAGCAGCAAGAGCTTACATTTGTTACATGTCTCAAAGCCTAGATTGGACCTATACAAAACATATTTCGCCTATTCTGGTGCTCATTTATGGAATGATCTTCCACCAGATCTGAAAACTCGAATGAGTCCCTACACATTTCAATACTTTCAATACTTAATCCATACCGACTATATGCCACCATAATTCATTTACTGGTATAATTGTTCATTAAAATTGTTTAACTATAACTGTTCACTATATATGTGTGTGCGTGTGGGAAAGAGAGAGAGAGAGAGTGAGAGAGAGAGAGAGAGAGAGAGGAGAGAAAGTGGGTGTCAGAGAGAGAGAGAGAGAGAGAGAGAGAGTGAGAGAGTGAATGTGTGTGTGTGCACGTGCATGCGTGTTTGTGGAGAGAGTGATTGAGCGAGAAATGGTGAGGGAATGTGTCAGTGAATGCATTCGTACGTGTATGTGTGAGAGTGAGTGAGGTAGTGTGTGCGTGCGTGCGTTCATGCGTATGTGTATGTGTGAGAGAATGTGAGTAAGAGAGTGAGTGTGTGTGTGAAGGATTGTGTGTGTGTGAGAGAGTGAATGAGTGAGGAGTGAATGAGTGAGAGAGTGAGTTTGTGTGAGTGAGTGAATAAGCGTTAGAGTGTGTGTGTGTGTATGAGTGTGTATATGTGTGTGTGAGAGAGTAAAAGAGTGAGTTAGTGAGTGCGCTAGGGTAAGTGAAACATTGAGTGATAGCGTGAGGGTGTGTGTCTGTCTGTGTATATGAGAGAGAGAGAGAGAGAGAGAGAGAGAGAGAGAGAGAGAGAGAGAGAGGGTAAGAGAGTTAGTGATAAGGTGAATGAAGATGGACAGAGTGAATGAATGAGGGAAATAGTGAGTGTGTGTGTGAGAGAGAGAGAGAGCGAGAGAGAGAGTGAGCGAGCGAGAGAGAGTGAGAGAGTGAGCGAGCGAGAGATAAAGTGAGACAGTGGGAGAGTTGATGTGTTTGTGTGTGTGTGTGTGTAAGCGCGCGCATGCGTGTGAGTGTGTGTATATGAAAGCATACAGAGAGAGAGAGAGAGTGAGAGAGAGAGAGAGAGAGAGAGAGAGAGAGAGAGAGAGAGAGAGAGAGAGAGAGAGAGTTGAGCAGACGCATGTAATGGAACACGCATGTTATGTAACACGGAATCCATATGTTTGTGTATTCTCATCTGTCATATTATCAGTTGAATACCATTTGATTTTATCATGTATAATATAAACTTATGTACATTACTGTAGTTTGAGTGAGAGAGTAAGTGAGTGTGAATGAGAGACAGAATGAGTGAGCGAGAGAGTGAATGTGTGTGTGTGTGTGTGTGTGTGTGCCTTCTCTGTGTGTGGGAGCATCACTATTTTTTACGTCACACACTGTTTATGTACCCATTTTTCTCCATGTTTAACATTTTATGAGACTGCTCACGACAATTGACAGTGTATGTGTGTGAGTAAAGTGAGGGAGTATATTCATACTAGTTTCAACGCTTACGTGAGGCAATTTGTATGTGTCTAGATGTGAGGATGTGTGAGTGTGTGAGGAGGATGTGTGTGAGTGTGGGGATATGTGTTGGTGGGGTTTGCGTTTGGATGGGTTGCGGTGTGTGGGTGTTGGTGGGAAGAGATATTTTTGGGTGTTTGTGGGATGTGTGGATGGATGTGTGGGGGTGAAAGTAAGGGTGTGAGAATGGGTTTGGGAGATGTGTGTATGGGTGGAGGATATGTGTATGGGACGGGAGTGGGGGATGTGTGTTTAGGTGGGGGATATGTGTGGGTGTGGGGAGATGTGTGGATGGTTTTGGGAAGTATGTGTGTGTGGCGGAGTTGTGTGAGTAGGGGATGTGTGTGGGTGGATTGGGGATGCAAGGGCGGTTGGGGAGAAGTGTATGGTGTGTGGGTTTGGGATATGAGTGCGGTGTGTTCGCAAGGGATGTATGCATGGTGTGTGGGTGGGAGGTATGTTTGTGATGGTATGGGTGAGGATATGTTTGTGGGTGGGGGATTGTTTGTGGTGTTTGGGATGTAAGTGATGGGTGCGGGGATTGTGTGTATGGGTGGGGGAGTGTGTGGGTGCGTGGGGGATGTGTGGTGGTTGAGGGAAATATGTATCTGTGGTGGGGATATATGGGTAGGAGATGTGTGCGTGGATGGGGAATGTGTGGGTGGGGGTGTGTGAGTGGCTTAGGGATGTGTAGGTGGGTGAGGGATGTGTATGTGTTGGGGTGGGATGCGTGAGTGGGTGGAGGATGTGTGTGGGTAAGGGTATTGTGATCGAGAGATGTTTAGTTGGGGTGGGTGGGGGTGTGTGGGGGCGTAGTGGATGATGTGTGGGTGAGTGAGTGTGTGTTGGTGGATGGATGGTGAATGTGTGTGTGAGTGGGGAAAGGTGTGAGGTGTGTTGGTTGGGGACATGTGTGTGGTGTGCGGGTGGGGGATTTTTGTGGTGTGTGGGTGGGGGTATGTGGGGTTTGTGGGTGAGGGTATATGTGTGGGTGTGGGTGAGGATATTGTGTGGTATGTGGATGGGGGATATGTGTATGGTATGTATGTGGGGATGTGTGGTGGTATGTGGGTATGGGATGTGTTGGTGAAGGATATGTGTGTGTGGTG
The DNA here is from genome assembly GCA_963921405.1 of Cepaea hortensis. Taxonomy (NCBI): domain Eukaryota; kingdom Metazoa; phylum Mollusca; class Gastropoda; order Stylommatophora; family Helicidae; genus Cepaea; species Cepaea hortensis. The sequence continues at coordinate 28,815,754 of OY992884.1, read as the reverse complement.
CGTGGGTTTGGAATATTGCGTGGTAGGGGATGCATGTGATGTGCGTGTGTGGTTTGTGTGTGGTGGGGGATTGCGTTAGGGCATTTGTGGGTGGGTGGAGGATGTATGTGTGGGTGGTGGGGTGTGTGTGTGTGAGTGGATTGGGGATGTATACGTGTTTAGGGAGATGAGTGTGTGGGTAGGGAGATGTCAGTTGGTGGGGATGTGGTTGTATGTTTTGGGGATGTGTGAGTGGATGTGCGATGTGTGGGTTGGTGGGGGATGTGTGTTCGTGGGTGGGGAATATGTGGTCGATGGTGGTGGGGCTGGGGGATGGGTGGTTTGAGGTGTGGGTGGGGAGACGATATGTGGGTTAGGATGTGTATGTGGGAGGGCGTGGGATGTGTGGGTTGGTTGGGGTTGTTTGTGGGTGGCAAGTGTGTTTTGGTTGGGGGAACAGGTGAGGGCAGTGTGTGTGAGTGAGGGATGTGCGGGATGGGGATGGGTCGGTTGGTGGGGTATGTATGTGTCCCTGGGTGGATGTGTGGGTAGGTGGGGGTGTGTGTGTGGGTGGGGTGATGTATGGGTAGGTGGGAGATGGACCTCATAACATGGTAATTTGCCTTGTTTATGTTTACAACATTCATTTCACAATGTTTATTTTTCTTCCTATGTAAATGTATAATGCTTTTGATGAACGAAAGATGAGTGATTGAAAGTGCTGAAAGTAAGACGGGCCTGCGTGCCCAATTTGTGACCCTTTTAAAATAAGGTTGATCTGATCTGATCTGATGTACAGACCAGACGGGAGCGGAAGAATAGGCCGTACACGTAAGCGATAGATAGAGGGAATTACAGAGACCATGGAAATCTCGATATATGAAGCACATACACGGGCAAACGCCGGCTGTTAATGCTACACCTCGACACAGAAAGGTGGAAGGGGAACCTGATGAGATGATATGATGATATATGACTATAATAAAATGACTAACAATAGTAGAACATTATACACGAGTATAAGAAAAAGATAAGGATAATTTTTTGATTATGTGATGAGAAGTGATAAAGTGAAACACACTGTGAGACTGGAGAGGCAGAGGTAGACCGTGAGAAGCGGTACTGGATGGACTGATACGGTGGCTTGGAGGAATATCACCATCAGAGGTGTTCGGGGATAGCGACGACCGATATCTGCGAGGGACTTAAATGTTTACTCCAGTTGCTTGGTACATGATGATGATGAAGATGAGGATGCTGATGATGATGATTCTCAGTAACAGTTTTTTTCATTTGACTGATAAGATTATAAGTCGACTGACCGTTATATTAAAAAGACAAGTATTCTATCTTGATGACTATATGAGGCTTGGAGGTGTATGACAGAAACCACCTGGAGGAAACTACCCTGCGGCAAAGAATAAAGAAGGCATACACAAGAAAACTACATCTGACAATCTTGCCAGGATGCTGGTGCACATATGTACGCTGATTTGAAAAGAATTGCTGAGATAAGATTGGTGATCGTGTGAGATAGCGAACGATGACCGGCCATGCTTACCGGCATGGCACAATTTTAATATTAATCTTCGGACTGACTGATCTAATGAATGTAACAATCAATCAATCAGTCAATAATTAAATCAATCAATCAATCAATAAGGGACTGGATAAATGTCAGCTAATCTGCTGGATGTGTATTACTTACCTCTTACTTGTGAGCTTAAATTCGTAGGCTTCTGGATCAAAATGGTTCGTTATACTTTTAGACTGACACCTGAACACAGCTGTCAATCTTGGATGTTTCTGCAAAATATGAGCGGTAATTCCCTTTTAAGGAACCGAGAGCGAGTGTTTGCGGCAGGTAGTGGGTAACCAGTCATTGTGACATGTCACTTTCATAAAAATGTTGTTTCAGTGTCGCCCTGATTATAATTCAAACATGTTTTCTTTATAACGATAAGTTACATCAGTGTAGTTTTATAAGAAATGCGTGGACATAGGAAAAGTTACAGCTCAGCTATATACGGATATTGGTGTAGGAGTTAGAGTGGCAAAAGACAATTTCATGAGCGAGGGAAGGCGAGAGTTTTATTCCTGAGTTCGCAGTTCGCTACGGGAGGAAAAGTCTAGCCACCTATTTATCCGTGGAGTAAGACCAGCAAATTGTGATGGTTACAAAAACGTCACATATCCACAGTGGCTTACTCACACGACTCTATATGAATATTTATATTCATATATTCATATTGTTATATATATATATATACATATCTGTGGCTAAGGGCTTGCGAACGCGGTTTGTGAGCCCGTATACCCGGGTTCGAAACACAGCAATGCTGGTTTTTCCGAAAAAAGGTGTAGGGGCCGGTCGTTCAGAAAGCAATGGCAAACTACTGAACGTAACACTTGCCTAGTGCATCAACAGCAGCTGAAAATACTGGTGGTGACTGCAACGTCCCGTAAGGGATACGCAACAAAGAAAAAAATAAATATATATATATATAGCCGGCTCCATGGTTGAGGGGTTAGCAGCTTTCTCCGCTAACCCCGAATACTCTCGTCACGTGACGCGACGAGAATTAGCAGTGGTTCGAATCGTAAAAGTGACTTATGAGAGTAAGGAGCCGGTGGCTCAGAAAGTCGTGGCGTGCTGATGAGCGTAATCTAGCCTAGGAATCAACATACAGCTGAAAGATGCTGGTGTTGACCGCAATATCCTGAAAACAGGATGGAAACGCGGGAAAAAAAAAAAAAATAACAAAAAAAAAAAAATATATATATATATATATATATATATATATATATATATATATATATATATATATATATATATATATATATATATATATATATACACACACACTGACACTGTAGGCGATATAAAAAGTAAGTAGCTGCAAGTGAAAACGCTACGTCCTATAAGAGTCAATGTCCAAAGACAAGAAAGCTTGTCAATCAAATATTACAGTTTTCATAAGTTAATGTCCACAGACCCAAAAAAAACAAAAAAAAAAAAACACGTGAAGCAAAAAATTAAAATCTGGATGGGTTTAGGCAAACATTGCAAACTGTACCAGATATGAACATCCATGAAAAATGGCTCATAAACTGCATGATGTTTGGGAACACTAAACATTTACTGTGACCAAATTAAACTCTGTAGTGGCAAAACGCTTGCCTAGCGGCGTGCTGGTCACATGTTCTAATTTTCATCAGTGCGGTTATGTTTCGGGAATCTTCGTGGCGAAGTGTTCAAGCTATTTAACTCTGGCTCCGACGGTTGTGGATTTGATTCCGGGCTGCGTCCTTCGGTTCACGAGTTAAATATTTCGGATACGCCTGTGGGTCGTGGCTAGAGCTAGAGAGTTCGTGCTTTGTGCGAAGCTTTCCGCGGAAAGAGACCGAGCCATATGGTATAGAACCCAGTACAATTAAGCGACTTTTTTTTTTAAATGTTAAAATTGGCACGGACCCGGTTCGAATCAGCCTAACATGGGTAGTAGAAAATGTCATGACAACCGAAGGCAACAGGCATGGTCGTGACGACAGCACACGCCGAGTGCTTATCTGTCTGTAAAGACATCGTCTAGCACCCATGTATGCCAGTGAATCGTGGAGTGTGAAGGAACAAACCAGCAAGAGCTTTGAATAATTGGAGATGATGTTCCTGAGATGAATGTTACAAATACCTTGGACTACTGGAGTAGCTAACAACGATAGAAGGCGCTAATGTAATTACAAAATATGTACACTTATAAGAAAAAGACAGATACAATTATATGTCTCGTGACGCCATAAAAGTGACTGAAGGTGACTGGAGTTACCTCGAAATGTGTGAAAGATCCCGTGACTTTACTGTACTATAACCTGAATAGAATCTGTCCACTTGTATCCAGGTCGGTTTGTGTGGGTAAGATGCGTACAGGTTGACAGGCCTACTGAGAGGGCCAAACTGGCCAGGTGGCTGACTTAATTTCACCGGGTTGTATTCCATATGTCTCGGTCTCGTTCAGCAGATCGGCCTGCAAAAAGCCTTTCACAAAGCACGAGTTCATTTGCCATAGCCACGACCCCCAGGACGCAATACCTGCATTCGAGAAGCGAATAACGGAGTCAGGACAAGAATCCACAACAATCGGATAGCCAGACAACTGTTGGATATTGTAGTAACAGAAAGTGCAAAGAAAGGACTCTTGTTGAATATCAAGAAAACAGTAACAATGGTAATATCAAAGACACAGGTAACACCCAAATGTGAAATAGAGATGGAAGGGAAATCTCTTCACCAAGTGGATAGTTTTAAATATCTAGGGACATGTATGACATCAGATGGAAGATGCACAACAGAGGTTAAGAGCAGAATACGGCAAGCAAAGGCTGCATTTCATAAACTGAAGAATATCGTATGCAATAAGTCAATATAATTGAATGTAAGAAAGAGAGAGCTAAGGTGCTATACAGAACCTCATTTGCTGTATGGCTGTGAATCTTGGAATGTAAATGAGCAAATTAAGAAGAGATTGGAAGCAACAGAGATGTGGTTCCTGAGACGAATGTTGCGAATTCCTTGAACTGCCAAAATAACTAACAACGAGGCATTGGAGAATATCGTGACAACTGGAAATATCGAGGGGAAGAGAGGCAGAGGTAGACTAAGAGAAATGATGCTGGATGGATTGCGATGGTGGCATGGAGGAATATCAAGGGTAGAACTGATCCAGAAAAACAGAGACCGAGATCTGTGGGGAGTCATAAATGCCTACGCCAGTCGGCATGGCACTTGATGATGACGATTTTATCCTTTACAGGACATTGCAGTCAACACCAGCATTTTTCAGCTGCTGTTGATGTCTTGGCAAGTTCTACGTTCAGTAGTTTGCCACTGCCTTCTGAACGACCAGCTCACATACCTCCGTAATTAACCAGCGCGACGCGATCCGCTGCTGTGTTTCGTACATGAGTATACGGGATTATGAATAACTTCTTTAACCCATACGCCACTACACCAGGGAGTCCGGCAGACGGGGATAAGTACACAAAATTATACAATCTGGTGTGTAAAAACTGACCCCGTTTACTGTTACATTACATTGCGGAAAGTTCCCAAACGCAATTCCTTCTCTAGAAACTCTGTATGACCCAACACAGTCTTCGTCTGTTTGAAGATCTCCGCATGAGATGTTGGACAGATTCTTAACATTGAACTCTCCTGGCCTGTAACACAACACGGGGATAACATTGAAAGATACTTGAAACTAATGTACACTATGTGTATTTCTGAATTACTTCAAATCATGATATAAAGTAAAGTTGTACTATCTCATTCATACTCATCATTAAGTATCATGCCGAAAGGCATGAGTGGTTTATTGTTCGCCATCTTACAGCCACCAGAGTTTTGAATCAGGTCTGTGCTCTAGTCCCGACCATGACTTGCTGCCAAACCACCCCTTTGTCTTCCTCTTGCTCTCATGTAATCACATTTGCTAGTTTCAACTACATTTTCAAGCCGATTTCTCAAAATATCTTCATATACTTATATACGAGGGCGAGTCAGTAAGTAAGTCACACAGTTCTGTGGGATGGCAGGTAAATGTAGTTGGTGTTTTCTACAGGTGTCATTAGGTGACAGCAACATCGAACTTCATATTCCCGTTCGTCAGGTGGCGAAAGGTGTCTCATGCGCATGCGCAGCGTATAAACAAAATGGCGGCTGTACTTACGGAGTGTACAACCAAAGAGCAACGTGCTGTTGTGCGTTGTTTGTGGGTAGAAGGAATGAATGCAAAAAAAAACGTTCATAAGGAAATGCTTCCTGTTTATGCTGACAAATGTTTGTCCCGTAAATCGGTGCATAGCTGGGTAGAAAATTTTTGCCAAGGACGCTCTAACATTGTTAATGAAATTCGATCTGAACGTCCTGTTGAGATTGCAACAGAAGCATCCGTGCAGCGGGTAGAGGTGACAGGCGAGTAACAATAGACTCTTTAGCCCCAGCGATTTCCACCTTTTTGGTCCACTGAAAACCCACTTTGGCGGGAGACATTTCGTGAATGACGCTGAAGTTGAATGTGAAGTGAAAACGTGGTTTAGAAAACAGAGCAAGCAGTTCTACGCAGCCGGTTTGGGAAGACTGATAAAACTATGGGATAAGCGCATCAATGTTGGTGGAAAATATGTTGAGAAATAAAGGGACAATGTATGTGTAAAAATAAACTGTTTTCAAATTGTTATCATATTTAGTTATTTGTCTACAGCCATTTGTGACTTATTTATTAACTTCCTGTCGTGTGTGTGTGTGAGTGTGTGTGTGTGTGTGTGTGTGTGTGTGTAAGTATATATATATATATATATATATATATATATATATATATATATATATATATATATATATATATATATATATATATATATATATACATACATTGGCACCTTGCCGTCTTGACAGACGATAGTTTGTGCTTTAAAAAGGCATAATAACTTTTAACTATGGCGGTAGCGAGTGTGACTGATAAGGCCAATTTGCGCTGTAAATGTCCGTTCACAGTGGGTGCATGTGAACACGTGGTCATTTCCACCATCATGCACCATCTTACGTCTCAAACGCTTGGTGTGTGACTTTTCTGCAATAATTTTCTCCTTTGACTTTATTCCATTTCTGATATTTGCCCTCCATGCAACACGTTCAGCGGCGACTTGCTCCCAATGTGCATTATCAATGCCTGTATCAATCATGTCCCGCTTACACACATCTTTGTATCGTAGTAGAGGCCGACCCTGAGATCTCTTACCCATCTGTAATTCACCAAAAAAGATATCCTTTGGTATTCTACCATCATCCATCCGCCTAAGATGTCCTATCCATCTAAGTCTACGAAGACTGAGCATGGAATAAACTGTCACACAACCTGATCTTTCCAATACTTCAGTATTTGTGATTTTGTCTTGCCACTTAATACCAAGAATTCTTCGCAGACACCGCATATGAAAGCTGTTTAAATTGTTCTCTTGGTGTGAGTAAGTTGTCCAGGTTTCACTGCCATAGAGAAGAGTACTAAGGACACAGGCTTGATAGACAAGGACTTTTGTTTTGGCAGTAAGCTTCCTGTTCTCCCAGACTCTTTTTCTTAACCTGTTCATTGTTGTTGCTGCCTTTCCAATCCGGATGTTGATTTACTGATCTAGGGATAATTTGCTATTTACCACCGATCACAGATATGTAAAATGGTCTACTATCTCTAGTTCGGCGTCGTCAATAAAGATTGATGGTACCCCATGTGCACCTTGTGACATAATCTGTGTCTTCTTTTTGCTAATTGTTAAACCAAATTCAGAACAAGCATTGGAGAATGCAGATAGTAGACATTGCAATTCTTCCTCAGAGTGGGTCGTAACTGCAGCATCATCTGCAAAAAGCAACTCTCTGATCAGTACCCTCCTAATTTTGGTCTTAGCCTTCAATCTCTGAGCATTGTAGAGGCCGCCATCTGAGCGTGAGTGAATGTATATACCACCATCCTGATCACGAAATGCATATTTCAGTAGAAGTGAAAAGTATATTCCAAAGAGGGTGGGAGCTAGTACACAACCTTGCTTAACTCCACTCTTGATTTCAAATTCTTCAGAAGTTGCACCATCAAACTTGATTATACCCTTCATGCCTGTGTGGAACGATTCCACAATGGACAGAAGAGTTGGTGGACAGCCAATCTTCTTTAGTGCCTTGAACAGACCCTCACGACTGACCAAATCAAATGCCTTTGTGAGGTCGATGAAGGCAATAAACAGTGGTTGATTCTGTTCACGGCATTTTTCTTGCATTTGTCGCAATGAGAATATCATATCAGTGGTAGACCGGTTCTGTCGAAAGCCACACTGTGATTCGGGGTAGACTTGATCTCCTAGGACTTGAAGTCTGCGCAGAACAATTCTGGCAAATACTTTTCCAACAATACACAGAAGTGAGATACCCCTATAGTTGTTGCAGTCGCTCCGATCACCCTTGTTCTTGTACAGTGTTATGATGCTTGAATCTTTGAAATCCTGTGGGACTTGTCCTTCACGCCAGCATAGCTCTATTAGCTGGTGGATCTGTATAGTGAGTGTGTCTTGCCCACTCCTGATAACCTCTATTGGAATCCCATCCTTACCTGGAGCCTTGCCAGATGCAAGTTCATTTATAGCACACTTAACTTCTGTTATGGTGGGAAGTGTGTCCAGGTGGTCAAGAGTTGGTAGAGCCTCTATGGCGTTGAGGGCATTATCCGCTAGTTTGGTCTCACTTGAGTAAAGCTCCAAATAGTGCTCTACCCATCTGTCCATCTGCTGTTTCTTATCAGTGATGTCTTCTCCAGTCAAGGTTTTCAATGGTGCACTTCTTTTGATCACTGGACCACAGGCTTTCTTTATTCCTTCATACATACTTCTTATGTCTCCCTTATCACTTGCGATTTGAATGGACTCACATAACTTGATCCAATAATCATTTGCACACTGCCTGGCAGCCTTTTGCACATCCTTCCTAGCTTGCCTTAGCTCACTCAGAGTGTTACGCGTTGGTCTTTCCTTGTTTCTTAAGAGAGCTTTCTTCTTCTTATCAATCAAGGGCTGCAGAGTCTCGCTGTTGGCCGCAAACCAGTCCTGCCTCTTATGATCCACAGTGCCGTAAACCTTTACGGCAGTTTTACAAAGAGTTTCCTTAAGTTTATTCCATTTATCATTTACTGTACAATTTTCTGGTGTATCAGTGAAAGCGTCTTCAAGTTGCTGTTGAAACTGAAAGCACTTTTCAGGATCATGAGTGTTAATAATATTAATCCTGGGGCTAGATTTGTGTTTAGCTGTGTAGATTCTCTTTGGTCTCAGTCTAACCCTTGCAACAACCAAAGAATGATCCGTATCACAGTCAGCACTGTGGTAACTACGAGTCAATGATATATGGTTCAGATGTTGTCTCCGTGTGATGATGAAGTCCAGCTGGTGCCAATGGCCGGATCTTGGATGTTTCCATGTGACCTTATGCATCTCTTTTGTTTAAAAAAAAAGAGTTTGTAATACATAGGTCATTACTGGTGCAATGCTCCAGCAGCCTTTGCCCATTTTCATTCATGCGACCGATGTTGTATTTTCCAAGGCACACTGGCCATGAACTCGAGTCCTTGCCCACACGAGCATTGAAATCACCGAGCATATAAATGTAGTCGGATTTTGGAACTGCCTTGATCACAGAGTCTAACTCCTCATAGAACAAATCCTTCACATCATCAGAGGAATCGAGTGTCGGTGCATATGCAGTAATAATGGTGGCAAACCCACAAGAGGTTGCCAAGCGCAGGGATAATAGTCTTTCATTTCCTCCTGCTGGAATTTCAATCATTCCCAGTAGCGAATTCTTCACTGCAAAGCCCACACCGTGTTGCCTTTTTTCTGCCTGCCCTTTACCCTTCCAGAAAAAGGTGTAGTTGTTTTCCCTGAGTGACCCTTCCTCAGCGAGGCGAGTCTCCTGCAGGCCAGCAATATCAATGTTAAGACGATTGAGTTCGGCATCAATCACAGCCGTTTTTCTCACATCGTCAATATTGGTCAAGTCAGTGGAAAATCCTGGACACATGGTTCTCACGTTCCAGGTTGCAAGCCGTAGCTTGAGGTTTCTATTTATATTTTTGTTTGTACCTGGTGCATTGGTTTTACAGCCTGCGATTCAGATTTTGTCCTAGCCCCAAGCACCCATTGAAGCAGGCAGGCTGTGGCGGATCAGCACCCAATTGGCTGGGGGATGCCCAGCTTGAGGCGGGAGGTAGCTGATCAGTGACACCTATAGGTGTCTCCCACCGTCAGAGGCAACGCGTGGCGCCCCATGTCTACGCCAACTGACAAGGACTTATAACCCGTAACAGTTGCCTCTCGCTTTGATTCCGAGACCAGTTAAGACCAGGGATGGAGTTATTGCCTCTCCATAGCACAAAGCCTGGGCTAAAATATAGAGATCATGTGTTGCCCATGCAGCATGATCCCTCTCTCGGCCTGCCTAGTTCACTCCAGAGGAAAGGTAACACCCCTACATCTGGAACAAGACAAGCTGCAGAAGCTGCCGGATCAGCAAAGCAATGCTCTAACTGTCCGCCTGTCGGAGCTTCGATCCTAGACCAGTCGCCAACCAAGGCTTAGGGCCTGGTCTGCCCTGCCATGACAATTTTGTCTTTAGCTTGCATTTCCTCGCACCAGGGTAAGGCTTGTACCCTCCCAATTGCGCTCTTCCGCCCGAAGCCGTTGGCACAATGTGGGGTGTCGGGTTTGGTAAGTGCCGCCCAACGTTCGGCGCTAACAGAAACCAGGTAGTACCGTCTACTGTTATACGGTAGCTCAGTCATATCTGACTAAGACCTGACTGGTATATATATATATATATATATATATATATATATATATATATATATATATATATATATATATATATATATATATATATAGTTTTTTTTTTCCCAGCGTTTTCATCCTGTTTCAGGATATTGTGGTCGACACCAGCATCTTTCAGATGTATGTTGATTCCCAGGCTAGATTACGCTCATCAACACGCCACGACTTTCTGTGTGACCGGCTCCATATGCTTATAAGTCTCGGTCATTCGTTTTCTAGATCAACTCTGCTGATGATATACCTCCATGACACTTTCCCAACCCATCCGGCATAATTTTTCTTGGTCTGCCTCTGCCTCTCTTCCCCTCGATCTTTCCGGTTGTCACAATGTTCTCCAATGCCTCTATTCTTGTCATTTGACCAAAGAAAGCTGTTTGTCTGTTCCTTATTATTGTTTATAATGTACTAGTTTCATTAGCCTCTTCCAGGCAATCGTTGTTAGTTACTTTGGCTGTCCAATGAATTCGCAACATTCTTCTCAGGAACCACATCTCTGTTGCTTCCAAGCTCTTCCTAAGTTATTCATTTACATTCCAAAATTCACCGCCGTGCAGCAAAATAGAATCTATATAGCACTTTATCAATCTCTTTCTTACAATCAGTGATAGTGATGTATTGCACAAGATACGCTTCATTTTCTTAAATGCGGCTTTTGCTTACCCTATTCTGCTCTTAATCTCTGTAAATCTTCCCTCTGATGTTATAAATGCCCCTTGGTATTCAAAATTATCCACTTTGTTAAGAATAGTCCCTTCTATTTATGTGTCATATTTTGATGTCACCATTCTCTTTGATATCACCATTGTTAATGATTTCTAGATATTCAAGGAGAATCCTTTCTTTACAGTTACCACAATGTCAAACAATGGTTGTAGATCTTTCTTTATCCGCCACCAATACTGTGTCATTTGCATAGCGTACATTGTTTATACTATAACCTCTGAAAAGTATTCATGGCTTCTCTTTGATCTACTTCATTATTACATCATTATAGAGGTTTGGCCATTCAAGTAGGTTACCATTCAACAACATACCACAACACGCAATGATGTACATACCAGATGGAAACAGAGGAAGAGGCCGACCACGTAAACATTGGACGGAGGGAATAACAGAGTCAATGGAAATATCGTTACATGAAGCTCATAATCGAGTACTATCACAATGTTTATACTTCACCTCGACACCGCAAGGTACAGGAGGAACATGATGAGATGAGATGAACGAACGAACGAATGAAGGAATAAACGAACGAACGAACGAACGAACGAACAAACTTTATTTTCAAAGGGTTAAGAATTGGGCACGCAGGGCCGTCTAACATTCTGCCCTTCTATCACTCTCTTTCATACATTATTTCATTCACACATAATTCAAGGCTAACAGATATAAGCAACAATATAAAGATATGCATTATAAAGGCATGGGCAAAATGCGAACATCAAAACTACACGACGCAGTAATATTAGATAATTTTTCTGACACTTGTTATTAGCCATGTAGAATATACTGGCCTACCAAAAGGGGACTGGCTGTTATACTAGAGTTTTGTTTTTGTTTCAGTCTTATTTCCTTATTTCAGATGAGATGAGATGAGACGATTCCAGTGACAAAACACAGCCCTGTCGTACTTCCTGCCTTATTTCTTCATAATCGCGTTCTTTATTTTCCATTTAAATTCCCACTCCTTGGTTCCAGTAAATATTCTTTCTTATTCTGAGATCTTTCCCATCAGTGAACATCTTCCAACATTTGAATCAGTTCATCATGTTTTACTTTATAACATGCCTTAGTATAATCTATTCAGCAAAAATATATGTCTATCTTTGTCTCCATTGATCTTTCTCTTAGTGTCCGTAATGTATATATTGCATTGTCTGTACACTATCCTTCCACACATCCATACTGTTCTTCATCAATTTTCATTTTTATTTTCTTTCTTGTTGTTCTCATTATAATTCCACGTAGAAGCTTAGTGACATGATTTATGATGTTAGCATTATTGTTACTGTTTTCTTGATATTCAAAGAGTATCATGTTTTTAAACTCTGTTACTACAGTGTCAAACAATGGCTGTAGATCTTTTGCATTATCCGCCACCAATACTGTGTCAACTGCATAGCGTATTTTGTTTATATTATAATCTCCGAGTTATTAGAGGAGACCAATGCAACACACATTGTCTTCATCACGGACTCATGGAGTATGCTTAGTAAAGTGGAGAAAGGGATGTTTCGTGTGGAATGGCTCACCTCGCTTCAGAGGTTACGGATTGTAAGAATTGTATGAAAGTTTTGCACTGACCATGCGGGGGTGTGGGGGAATGAACAGGCTGAAAGGCTGGCAGGGAATGCACCTCCCTGTGGTCGATTACTTATGGACAAGGGAGAGGTGGTCGTGCGCCTGTGGGACCAGGTGGAGAAGGTGGAGGAACAGATTGAGAACCCGTATGTGGAAAGTATGAGATTGCGAGGGATTGGCAGGGGTTCCGGTAGAATCTAAAATATGAGAGGGAAGATCTGGAGAGCTTTCAATCAGATATCGGCGGAACGATTAGTAGGGTGACACTTCTCTGGTTGTTGAACGAGGGGACGGACCGCAAATGGTAAAGTCCTGAGTGCAGTGATGTCGGTTCAAAGCTCAACTCAACTCAACTTCGTGATGTTAATTGTACGAAATTATTCGCATTCAATTGCTTCTGATCTTTTTGGTATGGCTATAAATACTGAGTTCAGCATATCGTTCGGTAGATATCCACTGCTGTAAATATCATTCAACATTTTGTTAACATATCTATTTCAAAGTCTCCCAGTACTTCTAATTCTTCTATTGTGATTCCATCTGGCCCAGCTGTTGTTTCTTTCTTCGAATGTTACATATTGACAGCGACTGCTTCTTTGGAATAGTTAGACCCTCTAAGTTATTTTCTTCTTTTAATTCTTCCATTTCTCCATCATATAATTCTCTTATATACTCACTGCACCTCTACATTTTAGCATCCTCCTTCAATAATATTTTTGCTGTTTTTGATTTTAAACACCCTGTATTTATTCTTATTTTTATTTCCGTGAACTCACTGATTCGTCTGTGCTTATATTTTTTATCATTAATAGAATTTACTTTAATTTTCTTACACTGCTCGATTAACTAACTTTCTTTTGCCTTCGCACATTTATGTCTTTCTTCTTTATTTATCTTATCATCTTGTTTGACATGTTTACTCTGATTTCTTTTGGCTATCACCTTTAAGATTTCTTCAGTCATCCATTGTATCTTAGCTTTCTTGATTCTCTCCGGTAATATTTCTTTGCTCGTTTGATGAATGAAGTCCCTTAACAGTTCCTATTGTTCATTTATACTCTGTATATTAGCTATTCGCCGGTCTCCCTGGCCTAAGGGTTAGCGTCTTTCTCCGTAATCCCGTGTATCCACGCGAGGAAGGTAACTTGCGAGAGAATAGGTAGCGGTTCTCGCCGCGTTGGTGTCTTGCGGGGTATGTGAGCCGGCCGCTCAGAAAGCATTGGCAAACTACTGAGCGTAATCTTGCCAAGAAATCAACAATCAGCTGAAAGATGCTGATGTTGACAGCGATGTCCTGTAAAGGATTTACGTAAAAACAAATATTACCTGTTGCATTGCACATATTTATCACAGTCACTCTGTATTGTTCTTGAATTTCTTTATCTACCTTCAAAACATCTTTATTAAGCTCATGTTCATAACCACTTTTTCGATTCCTCTCTTCAGTCTTAGTTTTATTTGTCCAAGTATTGGTACATGATCACTATTACAGTCAGCACCCTGCATTGTTTTTACATTAATTAACAAAGTCCTAAACCTTTTATTAATACGTATGTAGTCAGTTTGGTTGCGTATTGTCTTATTATGGCTTTTCCGTGTGTAAAGTCGTCTTTTATAGTGTTGCCAATTATAATATCATTGATATTTTCCCCTTCTATTAGTTGCTCTTCTCTTTCATTGTTTGTACCTAAACCATAATTCCCCACTACATCCTCCATTTTCCCTTTTCCTGCGTTTGCATGAAATTCACTTAGTATTATTTTTATTTCTTGTGATTTAATGCGAACATCGTCATATCTACTTCATCGTTAAAACATTGCATTTCTTCACCACAACTTCTTGTTTTTGGTGCGTATACTTGTACAATATTTATATCTATCGGTTTGCCTTTCACTTTGACCATAATAACTCTATCTGAAATACACCAGCAATCATTAATTGACTTGGCTGTTTGTTTTTCAAATATCAGTCCTATTCTTTTTTGTGTGTGTGTCCCTTCCAGAATAAATTATTATTGTTTGTTTGTCAGTTATAATTTTAACCAAACCCTTCAATCTCATCTCACTTATGCCTAGGATATTCAATTTCATGCTTTCCATTTCACTTATAACATTGTTCAACTTTCCAAGTTCATTTAACGTTCTAACATTCCACGTCCTTATTTTAAATTTATTTGCTTTAGTTATGATGTTGTCTTCAGTAGCTGGATGACGGTATGGTGTCACCTGTGGCTCACGACTGTCTTTATCGGACGAGGATGTCCTCAGACAGCCATTGACGCCGTTTAACTCATCTGAAATATATTTTGCCATGAAGTCTTGGGAAGATAATGTTGTGGTTTTTCCTTACCTATCACATCCAGACGGAGGTTTGTTACCTCAGACTTTGACAGCCATTTCTGACTGTCAGGATACGTGAGTGCGCTGCTCCGCTCAGCTGCAGAGCTGTCTATTTATCTCGGTGGATACACGGTCGTTTTATTTATTTTTAAATCTGGTTGTAGAATAAGTTGGGACATTGGGGTACATATTTACGCTAAGGTTAATTCAAACATTCAGCGACACTGAAGTATCCACAGTAAGCTGAAGATACACATAACTGAAACGCACACTTACATTGGGGAAAAGATATAAACTGTGATGGAAATAATTACCGAGAGCAGAACACAGTGGAGTGTCATAGACTAATAAATGTGATGATGATGACAAGGAACAGGATCACAATGAACATTTAATTATGCAGTTTTATAATGTTATCCAGCTGTACGGGTGTAATTGATATTTCATAATTTAAAAAAAATAATTTTCTAACATATTGATGGTTTGTTACTATGTGTATGTTGTTTAGTCAAGATCACTCGCATACACATTATCACACTGTACAGGCAGGCTACTAACTTGTATTTAGTATAGTCAGTAAAGTTATACATAGGCTCTGAAATTGTATCGCCGATGCCATCTTTAACCATTTGCAAAGCTAAGACTGTGATCGCTCCATTGACGGCTTGTTCCACCAATCTAACTGGGTTCTATATCAATATAAGAATACACTTTATTTAAAAATAACATACACACTTAATACGTGTATAAAAACTGGTTCTCTAAGTGACATCGGTACGTCTATCATTACATATTTAGTGGACAAAGGTTATGTGATTTGACATGCCATAAAACAAAGGGTGGACTGTGAGTTGTCCTTTCTTCATTATGTACGAATTACGCTACCTGTGTTGGGAGTTTCAGAATCCTTGTACTCATTTAATCGCAAAGCCTGTATCCCTATGGAATACTTCCCAGAAAGATGAAAACCCCTTGGGTGTGCAATACATGAAGGAAGGAGCTCGAGTTGAGGCATAGCGTGAGACAAGGTAACTAGCCAAGAGTGTTCACTCTGATACATGAATTCTTTGAGTGCACAGCTAACGTAACATACTGGCTGTTCTGAAAGCAGACTGTCCCATAGACACATTGTACGATACCACATAGACAACTGTATTTTAATGTCACTCTCGCCACGAGCAAGTCTCCCAGTATTTTAATTACGAAGTCACAAATAAATGGCGCAGAAGGCCGACCTGTTGCGGAATAATGACAACGTGTGGAAAACGACCAAAACTACACCAACAATAGCACCACGCCACAAGTTAAGGAAGCCAGTTATGTTGTTCTCCCGACTGGGAAGAGGTTAGTATAAACAATACGTGGCTTTCTCAGACAATGGCGACCGAATAGAAAGTCCCGTGTGGGCTCTGGGCTTGCTGTAGATTCCTCTGTAGACGTCAGTTATAGAAAGGAGAGCGTAAACGGTCACTGTCTGTAAACATGTCAGGCAATCGTGAAAGTCGTCCACAAGTTAATTATCTCGGATAGAGAAACATTAAAATCTTTTCAAGGATATTGTTCTGTGTCAGACATGGTTCTATTTGCTAAAATTAATCGGCAGACCTTTTAACATAAACGTCATTCAAATATATGCCCCAACATGAGAATGCAATAAAAATAGTATTGAGGAATTTTATAATGACATGGAATCTTCTTTGAAGAAACTTACAGATTCAGAAATAAATATCATAATAGGTGACTTCAATGCAAAAGTGGGAAATCAAGGCGATGGATGCAGAGTAGGCAATCATGATATGGGACAGCAAAACGAAAGATGATACAGACGTGTAGAATGGTTAAAAGAGCAGGAAATGATTGTAGAAAAGACCCGGTTTAAACAGCATCCTAGACTATTTTGGACATGGAGGAGTCATACTAACAGTATTAGAAACCATATTGATTACATCCTAATTAGCAGAAGGTTTCGAAATGCGATAACAATCGCAAACATCAGTTCCATTACTGACTGATACAGTGATCACAGATTGATTACAGGAACATTGAGGATAATGTTAGAGAAAGTCAAGTATTCCCCAGGGAACACTAAATATGATCTGTGTAAATTGAAAAATGACAAGGTAATACAAGACAATTTCAACATAGAAGTAAAGAACAAATTTGATATAATGTCTGATCTAGAGATCCCATTTCAAGATGTGGATGATCTATGGGGCATTTTGAAGAATTCAATCAGTATGGCTGCAAAAACAACTACCCCAAAATTAAAGAAAGTGGGTGGTAAGAAATGGATGACTGAAACGATTTTATAACTAATAGAAACAAGAAGACACAACTAAAACAGTCCTGCAAAATACGAAGAAATTAACAGAAAAGTCAGAACATTATGTAAGGAGGCGAAGAAAGAAGAGAAGGAATTGCATAGAAATTGAAACATAACACAATCATAATAATACCGCATTAATGCACACAATGATGCAGGGTATTACTAATAAAAGAACGCGTACATCAAAGTGCTACTTAAAAGCAAAAGATGGAAAAATCATAAAGAAAAAGATCAAATTTTACATACATGGCCAGAATATGTGAAAAACCTCTTATGATGATAACAGAGAAGAACAGTAAGATGTTCGAAATAGTAATGGCGGACCGTCAAATTTGAAGATGGAGGTTCTGAATGTTCTTAACCATGTGAAAATTGGCAAGATTCTCGGTTCAGACAACATCAGAACATAAATGATTAATGCTTTAGAAGAATATGGACTAGATCAAGTCACCAGACTGCTGAACACAATATATGATACTGGGGATATTAATCAGTCATGTGCCATGCCGGAAAGCGTGGGCGGTCATGACTCGCCATTTCACTCGATCACCAGAGTCGTGGATCAGCTCAGTGTTCCTGTCTCGTCCATGCCATGTGGCCAAGCCATCCAGGCATTGTCCTCTCGGTCTTCCTCTTAGTCTGTTCCCTTCGATCTTGCCAGTTGTCACCAAGTTCTCCATTCCATTTCTTCTCATAACATGTCCAAAACAATTAGACTGTCGACGTCTAATTTCTCTAATCGATTTACGATTGTCATTTGTCTCCTGTAGTACTTGGTCATTGGTTTTTCTGTCTGTCCGTGGTATTCCTTGCATTTTCATCAGAGACCACATTTCTGCAGCCATCAGATGTTTTTCAGCTTGACAGCTCATTGTCCAAGTTTCACATCTATACAAAAGAACATGCTCTATGTATCCCCTCAAAATTCTTTTTCTCGTTTCAATTGACATCTTTTTATTGGTCATAATGTTTTTCATCTTGCTAAAGGCTATTTCACTGGGGATATACCTCTTGAGTTATGTAGTTCGGTATTTATTGAAATACCAAAGAATTCATGAACCTTGGAATGTTATCAACATAGTACAATTAGTATAATGGGTCACATCATGAAGGTTTTGCAAAGAATTATCATGCAATGAGTTAAGAAGAAAATACAACCTGAAATAGGATAATAACAATGTGGTTTTGTAGAAGGCAAGTGTACAGTAAATTATGTGTATATGCTGAGAACAGTAATTGAACTTTCTATGGAGGTAAACAAAGATCTACATCTTTGCTGCTTTACTGACTACACAAAGGCTTTCGATAAAGTAAGACATGCCATCGTGATAGAGATTCTTGCAGGTCTACACATTGATGGGAAAGGCAAAGACTTGTAAAAATATATATTGGAAACAATACGCTGCCATAAGGATTGATAATGAAGTAGGTCAATATCAGTCTATTTAGAGAGGTGTGAGACAGGGATGTGTAATGTCTCCAGATCTGTTTTCCCTGTACAGTGAAAATATTTTCAGAAATGTAGAAGATATGAAAGGAATCATCACTGGAGGAAGAAACATCAATAACATTAGATTTGCAGATGATACAGAATTGATTGCAGACAAGGAACATGATCTGCAACATTCCGTGGATGCGGTTGGTGCACACAGTGAACAGCTATGGTTAGAATTAATTTTTTAAGAAGACACAGATTATGGTCGTCACTAGGAAGAACAAAATACCACAATGTAATGTACAGGTAAATGGGAATATACTTAAACAAGTGAATCGGTACAATTATCTCGGAATAGTCGTTACATCTGATGGCAGATGCCTTGAAGAGATTAGAACAAGAATCGCCATGGCGAAGATAGCCCTTTTCAAGATGAAAGACATACTGACCAATAAAAAGATGTCAATTGCTGCGAGAAAAAGAATGTTGAGGTGCTGCATAGAGCCTATTCTTTTGTATGGATGTGAAGTGTGGACTATGAGCAATCAAGCTGAGTTACATATCATATGGCGTGAATAAATTAAAAGCGCTTAAGCTGTAAAACTGAAAACACAGTCACAAGTATTGTTCGAATGTGGAGCAACTGTATTTTATTCCCCCATACTATAAAAGCGAATGTTCTTATCATTAGCCATGAACTTATTGTCAGCTAACAAGTTAAAACAAGTAGTTATGTCTTTGTTTGTTGTGTGGCTGAGGTATCCTCTGGGAGGCTCATCTGTAACATTAAATCCGATACATTGGCGTCCAGGTCATCTGTACCGTGAACAGGGCTTGCATCTGTCGGAGGCAGGTTGGTGCAGATACGTTTCTCCCGGTGCCATACAGAAGGACAATCTCATCGGGAACTATGATGCAAGCTTCCCCTTCCCATCTCCAAACACAGACATCTGCGAGGTTTACAAGACTTGCATTGGGACTTCACATCTCCATCCATCCATGACGTGCCATGCCGATAAGAGTGGGCGGTCATGTTTTGTCATCTCACTCGATCACCAGAGTCGTGAATCAGCTCCGTGTTTCTGGCTCGACCATGCCACGTTGCCAAGCCATCCAGGTATTTAATTCTTGATGTTTCCCTTGGTCTCTTCCCTTCCATCTTGCCAGTTGTCACCAGGTTCTCCACGTCATTTCTTCTCATAACATGCCCAGACATGTTTGACTGTCTACGTCTAATGACTCTAATTAGTTTACGATCTACAATTGTTTCTTGAAGGACTTGTTCATTAGTTTTTATGTCTGTTCATGGTATTCTTTGCATTCTCCTCAGAAACCACATTTCCACGGCCATTAAATGTTTTTCAGCTTGACTGCTCATTGTCAACGCTTCACATCCATACAAAAGTACAGGTTCTATGTAGCACTTCAACACTCTATTTTTCGTTTCAGTTGATATCTTGTTATTGGTCAGTATGTTTTTCATCTTGCAAAAGACTACCGTCGTCATGGCAATTATTGTCTTCACATTTGATGGGCCATATTTGGAAATAACGACAGGGCCCGACATGGAGTACACGGACTGTGATAGCATGCCCTGGTTGATGACGTGTCCTCTCCACAGTTTTAGGTATTTCATCGTCAGCAGACTCTACACCACAGCCAAGAAGGGAACCACTTCTGAGAATATCTCTTTCATACCACAGCTACTAACGTCACTGAAGCCATCCCTTGTCAACATTTCCTGAACATATGACATTTGACACATTTTATTATGTTCAGTTCTTTAACGTAATGTGCAGCAGTTAAGTATATATTAGGGACGTTCATTTGAAACCCGTTCCAATGGCTTGATTACAACAGCATGAAAGAAACATTAACAGGTGTAGTAGAATTAAACAAAGCATTCATTTTGAATGAATTATGCACCATGGGTTGGTCAGAAGAAGTCGCAATAAAGGATTGTGGTTGCTCACTGAACCAAGTGTTTACCGCGTTCATTACGTCTGCATCTGTGTGAAATCGTTGCATTTTGGGAGTTTTTTAAGAGGTCCGAACAAATAAAAATCACATGCTGACAAATCAGGACTATAGACTGGATGTTGTAGAATTTCCCACTTCTTCCTTGCTAATGCTTCCTGCGCAATCTTTGCGACAAACGGACGAGCATTATCGTGCAACAAAATCACACCGCGAGAAAGCATGCCCGTTCGTTTATTCTTGGTGGCTTTTGGCAGCTTGTTTACTGTTTGCAAGTAGTGGGTAGATCTTGACACCATGTTCTTTAAAGTCGGCCAACAATAGTCCTTCATGGTCAAAAAATGCGATCAGCATAACCGTACCAGTGGAAACCTGTAACTTGAATTTTTTGGCTTTTTCTAATCCAGCATGCTTCCATTGCATGCTCTCTCTTTTGCTGCTCTGCTCAAAGTGGTGACACCATGATTCACCGCCTGCCATTATGCGGAAGAGAAAATCATCACCCTCGAATGTGTAACACAGCAAATTGTTCAAACACCATCCCATGCGTTCCTTTTTTTTTGGGTCGTCGGTGAACATCCGTAGTACCCACTGTGAACACACCTTCCGATATTGCAGTTTCTTACGAACGACCTTTTGAATTGTCCCAGTTGACACATCATATTCTTTCGCTAGCGAACGTATGCTTTGACAACGGTTCATCTGCACTGCTGCATCGATTTTGGCGATGGTTTTATCTGTTGCAACAATATGCGCTTGACCCGGCGGTCGAAGATCTGTCGTGAACTGATGTCCTTTCCGAAACATTCGTGCCCAGTCTGTCACTGTTGTCTTCTAAACACATTCGTTACCGTACACTGCCTGCATTCTTCGATGAATGTCCACTGGTCGACAACCTTCAAATGAAAGGAGCTGAATAACCGCTTTTTGAGGTTCTTTGCACGGATTTTGGATCAACCCGGCCATTTTCTTAACGGTCGGAAACAGAACCTATGCATCATGGGACGATAAGCATGTGCACTTTTATACATTGGTCAGTACTTATCACATGACTATGATATGATCATGTTCAACGTACGCAATTACGCGCTTTGCGGCACAAACGGATTTCAAATAAACGCTCCTTACAGTTTTGTTAATTTCTAAAATTACAAACTTGTTGATAGATATCCTTCCTGGGTACACATAAACACACACGTACACACACGCCACAATAAACACACACACACACACACACACACACACACACACACACACATGCACATACACCTCCAATTCTATGTCATCTATCTACACACTGTATTAACACTGACTTCTGTAATTCTCTATCTTGATGTTGTTCATCCACGTGTAAGTTCCCTTCCCATTCGCATTTGCTCTTCGGAAAATCTTATAACAAGGAGTCATGTCTCTTTCTTTTGCTGAAGTGTCTTAATTTACCAACGTTGCCAGATAAAGAAAAGATAGGCAAGATTAGCAGAGGTAGCTGCTATTCACGTGACTAAGACCTCTTTGTGTAAAAATAAACATATATGTTAGTCGGTTTATAAATACCGAGGTAGGAAATTCAAATTACTGTGGGAGTGTTTGTGTTCTACATTTCAGCGTGAAGGATTTATCCTTATGCTTATGTTGTGTGACTTCTGCAGTATGTACACAAGGCATATTCCAGACCATAAAGTGTGCATTCTATTGTTTGTTTCTCCATTATTCGAGCATAAAGATAATGACAAAGCTGGTCCACTAGGACAACAAAGAAAACAAAACCAGACACGATCACTTGCCGGCCGCAAACATTTTATGTCCACGGGTATAATCCTGAGTTGGACGAAGGCATGGTGATTTCCGGGTTTCTGTGTCTGTTCTTTGTTGTCGTAGTCACCACTGGCAATGCTGAGAAAGTCCAACACCTTCTTTGAGGGTCCTGTTTTGGATTAGAGATAATTAATTCACAGGATCTGAATGTTTTCATATGCACAATCAACACTGTGGAAGTCAACAAAATTTTGCATATGGAATAGCTAACAAGCAGAGAAACTATCATCATGTCAGCGGAAATGGGGTTTCTGTGGAACATGCAAAGAATACCATCGTCGGAGTTGGAAGCTTCGGTGTTGGTACTTTGTATGACTC
Organism: Cepaea hortensis; assembly: GCA_963921405.1. Taxonomy (NCBI): domain Eukaryota; kingdom Metazoa; phylum Mollusca; class Gastropoda; order Stylommatophora; family Helicidae; genus Cepaea; species Cepaea hortensis. The sequence goes on along the minus strand of OY992884.1, from coordinate 28,792,845 downwards.
TCTCGGTGAGCTGCTTGACGTTCTACGGGGAGAGACTGAGCCAGATACAGTATAACCCTCGTGCAATGATGTCAACACTCTCACCTTTACCACACACACACACACACATGCTATATATGGACACACACATACCAAACACATGCATTAATATATGGACACGCATACACACAAACACTCACACAAATAAATGTATCTATTTATGGAAACACAAAACTACACAAACACATAAACACACACACGCACAAACAATTGTCAAGCGTTGTTCTGAATGACATTGCAAGTCTGCAAATGCTTGTCTCTTTCACTATCTACTATTTCATATTCACGTTTCTGTACTCACCGAAGGCTCCGAGTACTGCAATGAAAGCCAGAAATGCGCACAATCTGAGAGGCTGCATGTTGTCCAGAGTTCTCTCCGAATGAGACAAACAGTAGACAGAGATAGATAATATATAGATGAGCCAGCCAGCGGGGCATAATTTTAAAAGCATGATTTTTGCATACAACATTCTATAAACATCAGTTGAAATTAAGAAACAACATAACATCTCGACCTGTCTGCCACATATCTTTAATCAACATTACTTCATTGGATGTCTGCTTAGTTTAATAATCGGGAGATACGTATTATACCAGTTACACTCTATGTGTATGTATAACAATCTTTACTCGCAGCAGGAATCTGTACAGAAAAGCTTTCACGTGATATTCAGAAATGACAACAAAAAGGCCGCACTACGGCAAATAAGCTGATTACTTATTGTTGTCAGCATATATATATATATATATATATATATATATATATATATATATATATATATATATATATATATATATGACGTTAATCATTATATGTAGACATATGCCTGTTATATGTGTCATTGATGCATGTGTCTGTAATCGCCAGATATAATAAAACATGTATACCGATTGGCTAGGTTCTACATACATACATCATTTATTCGGAGGCATAAATTAGAAACAGACACGTGATGTAGACATGTTGCCGTTTGTTACAGTAGACACGTCAATGTTTGTTACAGAAGACATGTTAATGTTTGTTATGGTAAAGAGACTCGGTTGTGTGTACGATTTAACCCTGGAACGAGGAGGTAGAGATACAAGCAGTGTTGTCGAACGGTCTGAGTACCATCGACCGAAGCAGGCTGATAGGCAAATTCAAGATATGATGTCTCCAATTCATGCTTATTCCGAAACTCATGTGGCCGCTGTTGATATATGATATAGACACGATCACAGTGAAAACAAAGGGGTTGGGGGGGGGGGTATAAGCAGTTACATAAGGAAGTGGCTTGGAGCACCATCATGCCTCAAGAAGGTCGCACTATATTGCAAGCAGAGTAAGCTCGTCCTCCCGTTCCTCACAATCATGAAATAATTAAAAGTCGGAAAAGCCAGATTCGCGATGATGCTGCGCGAGTCTCCAAATGAAACAGTCAGTACCTCACAGCCCGCCCTGAGAACGGGAAGGAAATGGAAAGTCGTCAGTGCGGTCGAAGATGCCTTGGCAACACTCCAGCTAAAGGAAGTTATGGGGCACACCCAGTGGGACAGAAGGGGGTTCGGGCACCATGACATAAATCCGATATGATCTAGGGCGGCGACTAAGGAACGCAGAGACATGGTGGTTCAGGAGATCCGCGAGGGGAGAGAATGACGAAAGAGTCCGTCTGGCTGCCCAACAAACGCAGAAGGGTCAATGGATGTCATGGGAAGGGATAATACAGAGATCTCTTACCTAGAAAAACATATGGCGTATGGCACCAATGAGCTTAAGTTTTGTCGTCCGATTCCTCTACGATGTCTTGCCATCAGCTGCCAACTTTGTCAATTCGGGCAATGTAATATTAACTGTGAACTGTGAACTAGCTGTGAACTCCAGCGCGAAGTCCTGTATGTCGGATGAAGACATCCTGTTGTCCAACATAAGTGTGATGTCATACAGGACCGCCGGCTCCCTGGCCTAGGAGTTAGCGACTTTCTCCGTAATCCCGTATACTCTCGTGAGTAACGTGACGACGGCGCGAATCGGTAGCGGTTCTAAATGCATCAGTAACTTAAAGGGTATGTGAGCCGGTCGCTCAGAAAGCAATGGTAAACTTCTGAGCGTAATCTTGCCAAGAAATCAACAATCAGCTGAAAGATGCTGATGTTGACTGCGATGTCCTGTAAAGGATATGCACACATTTAATCATACAGGACCTGAGGTTTGCGTGAGTATCCGTTGTCCCATGGCTGGCTTATTGGTGTGCAGACGTGGTTCCTCGCCGTGCAGGCAGATACTCTCCGACTTCGAAAGAACCAGCCATCCTACTACGTTAGCCAGGACCCCGAAGGGACCTGTTGCCCAGGACGCACGACTAGGACGTGTTAGTAGGTTTTGGCCAGTATAGAACCTGATGATCTAATCCTAGATCGACTATCTCTCCAAGGATCTTAGAACATTTGGCTTCAAGATTTGAAAGAAAAACGTTACTGACTACTGAAACAAATCTTACATTTGATTGCAGCAGAGAACAATGTTTTCTTCCATTATTGTGAAAGAAAACAACTTGTGTTTTGTACTAATGTTGGAAGTCTTGTAAACGGAATGTATGTAAGTTAAACACCATATTTGTGGCCGATTTTCATTGACAGCTCTGAAAGAAGTTTGAAAGATGTTCTTTTATACAATGGTAACAAATATGGCTCAATTACAATTGTCCATTCTATTACAATTAAGAAGGAGTATACTATAATAAGCACAGTTATTAAACATTTAAGTAGTTAGAACACAATTGAATGGTTTGTGTAGATCTTAAAATGATGAACTTCTAGCTTGAACAGCAAAGGGAATTCAATAAATACCCATGCTTTATATGTTTTAGGATAACAGGGTAAAAGATACGTACAGGAGTAGGAAATAGGGGCCTTTGCAGGAATAATTTAAAGTTGGAGAAGAAAATATTGTCAAGTCTTTCATTGATCGAAAAGATTTCTGCTGCTACCATTACATATAAAGCTTTGCTTTATGAAGCAGTTCTTTAAGGCACTGAACAAAGATGGTAGCTGTTATAATTATTTATGTGGAAAGATTTTGGAATTGAGCATATAAATCCTTAAAGCTGGAATTTATAATAATAGTGCTCTATCAATCTAAGTCTACGAAGACTAAGCATGGAACCAACCATCAACCAACCTGATCTTTCCAATAGTTTAGCATTTATGATTTTGTTTTGTCACGTAATACCAATTATTCTTTGCAGTCACCGCATATGAAAGCTGTTTACGCGTTTCTCTTGGTGTAAGTAAGTTGACGAGGCTTCACCGTTATCAAAAAGAATACTAAGGATACAGCCTTGATAGACCAGGACGTTTGTTTTGCCAGTACGTTTTCTGTTCTCCCAGGCTCATTTTAGTAACCTATTCATTGTTATTGCTGCCTTACCTATCCTTGTGTTTTGTACTAATGTTGGAAGTCTTGTAAACGGAATGTATGTAAGTTAAACACCATATTTGTGGCCGATTTTCATTGACAGCTCTGAAAGAAGTTTGAAAGATGTTCTTTTATACAATGGTAACAAATATGGCTCAATTACAATTGTCCATTCTATTACAATTAAGAAGGAGTATACTATAATAAGCACAGTTATTCAACATTTAAGTAGTTAGAACACAATTGAATGGTTTGTGTAGATCTTAAAATGATGAACTTCTAGCTTGAACAGCAAAGGGAATTCAACAAATACCCATGCTTTATATGTTTTAGGATAACAGGGTAAAAGATACGTACAGGAGTAGGAAATAGCGGCCGTTGCAGGAATAATTTAAAGTTGGAGAAGAAAATATTGTCAAGTCTTTCATTGATCGAAAAGATTTCTGCTGCTACCATTACATATAAAGCTTTGCTTTATGAAGCAGTTCTTTAAGGCACTGAACAAAGATGGTAGCTGTTATAATTATTTATGTGGAAAGATTTTGGAATTGAGCATATAAATCCTTAAAGCTGGAATTTATAATCATAGTGCTCTATCCATCTAAGTCTACGAAGACTAAGCATGGAACCAACCATCAACCAACCTGATCTTTCCAATAGTTTAGCATTTATGATTTTGTTTTGTCACGTAATATCAATTATTCTTTGCAGTCACCGCATATGAAAGCTGTTTACGCGTTTCTCTTGGTGTAAGTAAGTTGACGAGGCTTCACCGTTATCAAAAAGAATACTAAGGATATAGCCTTGATAGACCAGGACGTTTGTTTTGCCAGTACGTTTTCTGTTCTCCCAGGCTCATTTTAGTAACCTATTCATTGTTATTGCTGCCTTACCTATCCTGATATTTATTTCATGATCTAGGGATAATTTACTGTTTACCTCTGACCTAGATACGTAAAGTGGTCTACTATCTTCAGTTCAGCGTCGCCTAAATAGATTGATGGGACCCCAAGTGCACCAAAAGCATATTATCAATAATTTAAATAAGGTAAATGATTGGTCGGTTCCAATGCTGTACACAGCTTACACAGAAACATCAGCTGGGGAACCTATCGAGCTCACTGTCAGCCCTACACAGATTGGAAGACTTGAAAAGGTACAAAACGAAGCCATGCGCATCATTTTGGGCTGCACGAGAGACACCAGCTGTGTAGCAATGAGATACCTCCTTGACTTCCCGACAATGGAACACAGGATCAAGATCTGGAGAGCTCGTGCATACTTAAAAATAAGTGCAGATGAGCAGCACCCTCTGCATGACGCTGTATTCAGAGAAAAGGGTGACAGGCTAAAGAGGGGCAAATCATGGATGGGTCGGGCGGAAGATGTCGTCGGACAGGTCTGCAGTCTTACCAGTATCAACCCCGGCAAGGAATGGGTGCCGGTGCCTCCAGCTTTTAAGTGTACCTTCTCCTGCATTATCACACTCGACAGACGGTGCAGAGAGCAGAACCCTGCCGCTGTCAATGCAGAGGTTAACGCGCTCATCTATGATCACTCAGATAGTCCCGAAGTACTCATCTATACAGATGGATCTGTTGTAAAGCAGCAGAGAAGTGCGTGGGCATTTACAGCCCGCTCAGCGGGCCGAACCGTTCAAGAATCCAGTGGTGCCCACTCCATGACCACGAGCAGCATGACGATGGAGGTGATGGCAGTTACACAGGCTTTCATATGGCTGGAATCACAGCATTATACCAACGTGTGTGTACTAAGTGATTCAATGAGCATGATTCAGAAGGTCGAAGCTGGATCTGTACGTAGACAGTGGACTGAGTCGCTGCGGAAGTCTGTTGTCCGCAAAGTCACCTTCATCTTCGTCCCGGGACATGCGGGAGTCGAGGGAAATGAACGAGCTGATAAATTGGCTGGCTCTGCACCCCCTGTAGATGGCCAGCCCATGGATCGTGCCGATGTTATTAACACCCTTAAAGATATGGCGAGAACAGAGGATTTTGACGCCAGTGATTCCACATCGCTTTCCAGGATGAGAGACCTGGGAGTAAGAATCGGCACAGCCAGACGCGAGAGGTACATCGGGAAAACAAAGCGCCTCGTCAACCAACACAGAACTGGCACTATTAGCCACCGGACGCTGATGCATATGCTGCGGGGAGGATCTGAGCACCTATGGACATGTCCGGAGTGCAACGAAGATACCCCAACTGATAGATAGATAGATAGATAGACCTATCGAGCTCATGGAGAAAACTAACAAATTGCAGCAAATAGAAGGTGAAGAAATGACAACGGCTCTGGATAAGACACTCATTGTGGAAAATCTGAGGACGATATAACTAGATATATGTTCTTGTATGGAACCCACAAGGCAAACGATACAGGGTCCTAAAACATGCAGAAGTGGATTGCAAACAAAGATGAATGATACTGGGTGGACATAGAAGAAGCAGCAGAGAATAGCAAAAGTTAGAATCCAAAAATTCGCTCTGTTTATTACTTAAACAATATGAGTCTGTTAATGTAGGTATTAGATATACTGTGTTTGCATCCACTAGTATAATGCTACAGCAATTAATAGCCTTGTAACAGTCTTCATATATGTTATGTTCTCGGTGTATCACTAGACTGCTAATGCTGCTCTCTGCTCCTTAGAAGGGCATCGCTTAGTTAGTTAATGGAAAGGTCATCCTTACAGCTCATGTCGGAGCCACGCTGTTGTGCGGCTTTGGGCTTGGAGGGTCCATGGCTGGCATGAATCTGCGAGGGTTTCGACGTAGAGGTTCGGCCAGCTACGCATCGGCAAGATGCTGGGCCCAGAAATCTTCCCATTCTGTATCCGTAAGCTGTATTAGCCTGCCCGGCATTGGCGATTTTGCTCGATGGTTGGCACGTTTTTGCGCGGCTTTGAGCGTATGCCATTTCCATCTGTAATTTTACAGATAAAAATGGCATTATGATGTGATTACATCCGTATGCATAGTGATACGGTATACATAATGGTTATTGTTTCTTTAATGGGAAATTACGAGAGGCCGATTGCGGCCTATCGCCTAACCTCGTCTCTGAAGGGTTTGACGGCCTGCTAATATCTAGTCGCCCCCTTTAAAAGATCATAACCGCAATCCAGACATGGCAGTAAGCGGTTCGGCACCCCCTTACCACAAATACGAGATAGCTTAGTGCACGACGACCCGTTCTGCAGACGGCTAGATGAACGCCGCAGTACACCGCCATTGCAGTCTTGCCGTAGAACTCTTTGAAGCTTAGAGTTAGATAATGGCAGGAGTTTTTGTCTCGTACCATCTGCAATGATATATCGGGTGGGTGACTAATCTCTAATAAGTACCTCTAATAGAACAATGTTGCTTGGGGGTTGGGGGAACCCCTGATGGAAGGGTGCCCCTCTTAAGCTTTGGGTTTGCTTACTGTACAGTTGGTAATGCCCCATCGCCTGTTACAGAAACACCTTTTGGGGCTTGCACAACATAACATCAACGGGGGCCCCATACCGCCATATTATATCTACTTGCCACGTATCCCTAATGAATATTACATAATTGGATGTTAATAATCAGGAGATACGTATCATACCAGATGTGCTCTATATCTACATCGTATGTGTGATCAGCTTTAGTCGCAGCAGGAATCTGTCCATAAATGATTTTACCTGAAATACAGAAATGACAACGAATTGTTTGCCCTACAGGGGATGGGATGTTTACTTCATGTTGTCAGCATTCATGATTGATAGATGTCTGATGTTAATTAATAGATGGAGACAGCCGACTGTCTGATATGTCACTGAAGTATGTATCGGCAATCACTTGACAACATTAATTATACAAATTGGCCACGTTCTCGTCATTTTTCAATCACTTCCCCATATTCATTCTTAATCAAAATTGGATATCTACAAATTATGATTATGACGGCTTATGCATGACAGGCATTTTATTATGTATGTTTGTGTATATAGACAGCATTAGTCACAGCAGGAGCAAAGAAGTTTTAAGTTCAGCATACAGACAATAACAAAGCTGGTCTCCTACAGTAAACATATTGTGTGTGTATTTTTCTTTGCATTCGTTGTGTTGTTGATACATATCTGCTATTAATCGTGATGCAGATATCTGGATATTACAAGAAATAATCAATTCGCGAACCCATTGAGGCCTATAAGACAAGTTTATACATTCATTCACAAGTATTGTTTAGTGTGCATGGACGTTGAAGAAAGAATTACAAACTAGGGGGCAAATTAAGCAACATAACAGTTGAAGCCTCTGGTTACACTCTGGATACGAACCTCCAAATGACGACAGTTCCTCGTTAGGCAATCGTCGAAGTAAAATTGTGCCTGTAGAGAGGCGCAGTCGTTATTTAGAGGTGACAGGTTAGAATGTCTGCCGGATAAATATCTTACTTCTGATTGATTATTGAGCTATCTGGTTTTTAAATTAGATGTATGTATTAGACGACTCGAAATGTAATATATGTATAATACCAAATGGCCAGATTCAAAGACTTTTACACAGACTTATTAGTAGTTACAAGTGGCACGTGAATGTACACAAAAATGTATATTACAGAAGGATGATATAGACCTGCTACCGTTAGTTACAGTAGATATATTCCAGTTTATTACTGCCAGACATGCAATTTGTTAAACCAGATCATGCTACAGTATATTATTAAATTCTGAAATCTGTTACACTTGAAAATTGTAGAAGTCAAATAAAGTTGATTTAGCTGCAAACAATGTTAAATCGGTACCTGTCTATTGATCTGAAACACGTAGAACAACTAATAAGGTACAAACAATAGCTAACTGGCGACTGCGAAGAACATTGGGAATACAATTGTTCAACAAAATCACCAATATCGAGCTCGTGGAGAGAGTCGAACAAAGAGGTGAAGAAAAGACACTGGCGCAACTTAGGACATAGACTGAGGAAAACCTGAGGACAATATAACTAGACACTGTCTGGTCTGGAACCCACAAGGCAAACGATATAGCAGGAAAACTAACATATATACATACAAGAATTACGAATGTGAATGATACTGGAAGGAAAACGAGGGAGCTCCAGAGGGTAGCAACAGATAAAAGGTATGGTGTGGTTTTATTGAGGGCCTATGGCGCCATTGTGGATAACGGGCAGAAAAAGTAAAATAATGACATTGTTTATTACTTCAAAATTAGGATTCTGTTAATGTAGGTATAACATTGGTTTGCATTCATTGGCATAGTTGCTTAAATGAGCAATGGAGGATTCACAGTCTTCAAACATGTAATGTTTCAGGTGGATCATGGGGCTATTGATGCTGCTCTCTGCTCACTGGGGGAATCGTTTGGTTGGTTAATTAGTAAATGGATGGCCGTCCTCACTGCTCATCGAACCGTTTCGACCATATATCTAACATCATTTCCTCAGCAAATCCGCCAGTGTGTAGCGGCTGATGACCCAGTTTCGTGTTTTCTGTATTTACGTCTTTGCAAAGACCACGACGTATATCGAGATTAAACCCGTTACATTTGAAGTACCTGCAGATCGTTCACTGCCCTTTAGCCAACACGTATATTGCATCATTTGCTAGTATTGCGGCCTCGAGAAATGGGCTTCGTGCATGGCTCGTGAATTCTCCACAGGAACCAAACTAGCGAGCTCATCAGCTCGTTCCTTACCTAAGTGTCGGAAAAAGGCCCACAATGAAGCCCTTAAAGTCAACAAAGTTGAATTCATCATCCTCAATATTGGAGATGAAATAGGTGGGGAGAACACAAACACTGAGATCATGCAGTGACCGTATGCGGGACCACGTTTGAAAGCCTATAACTGGAGAGGTGTGACGAAACTCAAACGTGTTTCAACCCTGTAAATATAATCCCCACCTTGACTACCCCGTTACGGAGGTATTACCAACCTTTCGTGCTATGTGTGTGGAGTTCTACGAATCTATGACGCGCTGAGACAGTTCCCTTTACTGTATAAGGGAATTGGTGCAGTCGCGTGTGAGGCAACCAGGACTGCAAGAGCTGTGAAGAAAAGGCAGGACAGAAAAATCACTGCAGGAAATCCTCCTCCAGAATCGTCAAGCTTTTTTGTCCACATTGTCAAAAGCATTTCGCACCAAAATAGGCCTTATCAGCCATCTTAGAACTCACGGTTCCATACTTTTAACCACACTGGATGAAATGAATGGTGATCATCATTCTTGATGGACAAACAACATAGGGGAATTAGTGAAACTCACTTCTTCCCGAGAAACAAAAATTAACTGTAGGAATGTATGTGGACAATGATAGGTCCATTCCGTGCATTCCGAAGAGAATTCATGGCTTAGTGCATTCTCATACTTCGATTACAAATTGTCTCGGAGATAGCTTCGGTGTTCCTAAATGTAATTAAATGATTGTGTATGCCCAGGGACGCCAGCCTAGTGTGTCAGGAAGGAGTCATATAACACCAGGTGATGTCTTTTCTCTAATCCGGCATCTGTACCCTACATCTGTACCCTATAACAGAGGGCCAACTACTGCTTCTTATTGGCTGTGATGTGGAAATTCCTGGAGTTGTCGATCGATGAAAGACTGTCTCGCCATTCGTCTACAGGCGGCAGCCATCCTTTGATGTGGTAGACAGACTGTCCTGGTGAAAGTCGGCAAGACTTTTGTTGTGGGGAAAACAATTCTCTACATTATAGGCCGGCAAGACTTTTTGAAGTACCGGGACAATTCCCCAGATGAAAGCGGGACAGCCAGCCGGTTGTTTCCATCGAGTGGGAAAAGGAGAGAAAAAAATAGTTCATCGACGCCTAGTGTCTGGACAGATATGTGACGTCATTCAGACACAGTATTAAAACAGTCTGGATAAACAACTTTGGCGGGAGTCGACCAAATGTTGTGAAGCAACATGGACGTGTGTGGTATTCCGGGTTTGATTATGGAGAGAGACAACACTGTCTTATGTTGATTTACATCGGCGGACATTTATCCATTGCATGATTCAGTAGTCTCAATTTCAAACAGGAATAAATATATGGTATTTAATTAAATAGACCCAAATTAGATGATTCTTAGGAATCGAGTGTAGTAATGTGCGTTATGAGAACATATTATAGGAGCGTCGGTAGCAGTAGGCTAGCGTGTTGCTTGAACTAGCTAGTGTGAAATATCAATTAACTCAGTGAGTTAAGAACAATGTAGTGGGATGATATTTAGGGAGATTGAGGATGGTTGGGGTGATAAAGGAAATGTAAAGTGGTAGGATCTTCCAGTAGGGTATCTACTGGGTTTCTGCACTTTTCCTTTAGACTTTCCTTGTCTTACCATGATTGAGACCGATGTGATGAGCTCCTCTGCCTTATGACAGGGATTAGTTCTCTGTTATATATCTGAGTGCGACGGTCGGCCTACACTCACCTAATAAAGGTCGGAATCGGTTTGCTCTCACCAGGTGTGTTCTCTCTTCAACAAGTTCCACTATGTTTTCCGAAAAGTTATAGAAGAAGATTATGGCTCGTTCATTGAAGGCTTTTGCACTGGGCCCATAACGCAGAGGGTCTGCAAGAACCTGGTCTCTGCTTAGCGGGAACCGATGATCATCTTAGAGTGATTCCTCGGTGGTAGTTCTTATTATAGTAGAGTGAAGATACTTGCAATCACACATGTCAGGGTCTTAAACCTGGCTCGTTGTACCTAACACATGTGAGACAAGTACAAGTACAAAGTGATTGGACTTGACACACAATGACACTAAGTTCAATGGATTTATTCACAATTCACATGCAAGACAATCTAGTTTGGCATGTGATGATCATTACAATACATATACAATACATCAGTACACTTACAGACAAAACCCACAGCATCACAGTCTATCTCACAAGATATACAAGCACTCGACTTTCGGGCACAGAAACGATACGAGGCCTTTCTCAACCCACACGTCTTGTCATGTCCGAGTTCCCAAGCAGTCTGCCGGTTTCCTCACACAGTGCTTGCCCTGTGGACTGGCTTCACGAGGACTGCATGCGTCTTGCTTTGTCCTTGCCTGACCGCTGACGGTCGCGTCAGCCCGCAACCTGTAGGCAGGTAACTGGTACTCGCCTGGCGGCCGTAACGATGTTACTGCATCCCGGCTGGAGACTATTCGCCTGGCGGGCGTAACGATGTTCCTGCATCTCGGTTGGAGACAGAGATTCTGACACGCTCCCCCGGGGCTTATTCATGAAAGATTTTATATTTCATGCATAATTTACCTAGACATAGGGTTTATATTTTAACCATGTCAGAATCGACCTTTTTGTTGTCATATACATTGGCATAGAAATATATAAGAAATGCAAGTTGTATGTTAAGTCGTGCGGTGTTCAATCTTCACCACTTTCCAAGTTTCATCCTCTCGATGGATGATCACCTGAGTTGCAATATTGACCCACTCAGATCGGTAGCATCAGCAACAATGCAACTACATCGCAACCTCTAAAAAAAACTGAATAATATGCTTTTTGTAACAAAAAACATCGGGTAAGACCGTAATACGACTTTTTATAAGCCGTATTCAACGCTCGAGTTCCGACCTCATTTGGCCGGAGAGTTCTTCCGTTGGTCTACAACTCCGGTAACCCTATACCATACCTAGCTGGTGACCATTTGGCGTGTTGACAATCTGGCAACACAATGGCTATTTTTATACAACACATCTCTGAATACATTTCCATTTACCGCCCTTAGTGTAATAAAGTAATAACAACAAAAATGAAAGGGACATAATTTCAAAAGATTTCAAATCTAAATTATTACAACTATAATTCTATTTCTCAGCGTCATAGCTTGATGCTTTTCCATACTAGCGAAAAAATGTCGGTAGTGTGAATAAGTTAATCAAGATATGATTCTAAGATTACATTAGTCGAAAAATGTTAATACACAATTCGTGTATTCGAAATTGATGTTTCATAATTATTTTAGAAGTGTCATACATTTTTAAGATTTTTGTTTATAGTCTGCTACTTTTGATCTAAATTTACAAATCATCCGGAAGTACACACGAACAGCTGGTGTTGTTAAAACTCTATCACACACTTGTTCCGCTCTGGTGTAGCAATGTGAAACTGTTCTGATAGTTCATGTGTTCGTTGTTTCGCTGGAAAACTTCTGGATTCTGATTAACTGCATTGGTGTAAATGTCAAAGTTCAGTTCACACTTTCGTTCACGGATGTAAAATGTCACTGGATATGATCCACTCGCAGATACCACTGATACTTGATTAGTTCGCTTCAGGTAAGTTGAAAACGCATGTGGCACTGTTCTTGTTTTATAATATATACAATTAATATTGATCGCTTTCTACCACACACTACACAATTATTCCAGACGATTACTACACTAATAATAAAATAAGAAACAATATTTACAGTGGGAATGAACCCTATCACATCACATCATCGATGTACTCAGCTTTTCTGGAAAAAAAAAACAAATTCACTGATGACTGTGTTGGTCTGAGTGTTTTCTAACACACTGCACTCAGACATTAGTGCTTACTGGGCCGTTCGGACAACGGGACAAAAGATCAGCAATTGTGTTGCTTGTGCCAGCGACATGTCGAACTTCAAAACTGTAATCTTGAAGCAAAAGAGACCAGCGCGCTATCATCTGGTTTGTTGGGACCCCTGAAGTAATAAATTTTAATGGACTATTGTCGGACTCCACAATGAAATGCCGTCCTAGAAGGAATCTGGACAATTTAGTTATACCCACCACTAGAGCAAGAGCTTCTAACTGAGGTGTGGACCAAGCACGTTCTCTTGGTTTCAATTTCCTAGAGACGTAGTATACATGATATAGAATGTTGTCATGTTCCTGTAATAGAACAGCCCCAATCGCCACGGAGCTCGCGTCTGTGCGTAATCTGAAAGGAATATGTAAATTTGGCAATTTGAGAAGGGGATTCCTTAAACTATTCTCAGAAAAATAAGATAACACTTTCTGGAATGCAAATTGTAGGCATTCGTTGTTTACAATCTTTTCAGGTTGGTTTTTCGTTAGTAGGTTAGTCAATTTTTCTGTCAGTTCAGCAAAATCTGGTATGAACTGCCTATACTAATTTAATAGTCCTAATACACTTCTGACTTGTTTCTTGGTAGTCGGAAGTGAGAGTTTCAGTATTTTGGACACGATGTTATCGTCTGTCGTGACAAAGCCATTAGATATTCTATAACCCAAGAAGGAGATTTCCTGATAGGCTATGTCTACTTTTGTCGGCTTCACAGTCAGTCCGTGTTGTCTAATCCGTTCAAATGTCTGCTGTAATGTCTTTATGTGGTCTGTCATCGTCTTTGTGTGAACACAAATGTCGTCCATGTAACAGATAATATTTGTTATGTCCACAAGTAAAAGTCGTGTCATACGTACGAATGTCGCTGGGGCATTGACTAGCCCAACTGGTAATTTGCACCATTCGTACAGTTCCCAAGGTGTGGCAAACGCTGTCAGATGTCTGCTTTGTTCGTCTACCGTTATCTGCCAGTAACCTTTCGTCATATCTAACTTTGTGAAGTATCTAGAGTCTGTCAGTTCTGTCAGTAGGTCCTCGCAGTTGGTCATTGGTTCCAGATCTAGAAGTGTTATTTTATTTAATTTTCTATAGTCGACACAGAGTCTTATCGTGTTGTCCTTTTTGCGTACCATGACCATTGGAGATGAAAAATGTGATTGGGATCGTCTAATGATGTTGTTTTTCTCTAAGCTAATGATCTCTTGATGTAAGTTTTCTTTGTAATGTAATGGAATGGTGTAAGGTCTGCATTTTATTGGTGTGTTTGAAGTGAGTGTGATGTGGTGTTGTACTAATTCTGTTTGTCCTGGGTTGTTGGAGAAGATGGTGTTGTATTGTTGTATGAGATGTTTGCAACTGTCTGTTTCTGCTTGAGTTAAGTTTGGGTTTATTTTGATTTCCTTCAAGCAGTTTGTCGTGTCTAATGCAGGTGTTGGAATTTCGTCACTATCTTCGTCATCTTCATGGTCTATTATCACTGTACAAGCTGTTGTATCGTCTTGTTCGTTGTCTCTGTTGTAGTATGGTCTTAGCATATTGATGTGGAATATTTTATGTTTGTCTTTTATTTGAATCTCATAGTCCACATTCGAAATCTGTCTTATAACTTTAAATGGTCCCTGCCAAGAGTCAGTCAATAAGTGTCGGTCACTAGGTAGGAGAAGAAGTACGTCCTGTCCAGGTGTCAACGTTATTGTCCTGTTACCTTTGTCTGCATATTGTCTATATGTAGCACCAGACAGTTTTAGTGCTTCTTTTGCAATAGTACAAGATTTGATGATTCTTTCGCGTAATGATGTAACATACACGTATGATGATATGGGGTTAAGTACAGGGGTGGCTTCAGTTAACATTGAATGGTAGATACTCAATGGGCCACGTGGTTTGGCACCATAGATAAGGTCAAAGGGAGAGAATCCAGTACTAGAATGTGGGACCTCGCGATAAGCAAAAAGTATAGCGGGCAAATATATGTCCCAGTTTTTGGGATGTTCTTGCGTGACTTTAGCAAGCATATGCTTCAAATCAACGTTAAACTTTTCGATGATTCCCGTTGAGTGAGGATGGTATGGAGAATTGAAACATTGTTTCACCCCTAACATTTTGGTGAAAGTTTGAGTAGATGCAGCAATAAATTGACTTTCTCTATCTGATAGGATAGTGTCTGGGAACCCTATTCGTGAAAATATGTGGAAGAAAACTTCCATAATATCATTGGCAGTTATGTTCTTTAACGGAATCGCTTCCGGCCAGCGGCTACATAAATCAATGGTGGTAATGATGAACCTATTCCCTCTGGATGATACTTGATTCAGAGGGCCCACTATGTCGACACATATTTTCTCAAAAGGTCGACTGGCTAAGTCGGTAATTTGTAATTTGGCCTCTAGGTTTTTACCTTTTTTCACTAGTTTTTGGCAGATGTAACAACTTCTACAATATTTCTTAATGTCATTGCAGAATCTTGGCCAATAAAACTGTGTTAATAATCTTGATCTGGTCTTAGAGTATGCCATATGCCCTGCAAGAGGTATATCGTGGGCAAGATGTAAGGCTTGCTTACGGTATTCAATTGGCAACACAGTTTGCTCTGTGGTGCTGTCACCTCTGATATAGTATCTGGTGAGGATGCCATTCTTCAGAGCAAAATGCCATCTTGCATTTTTGGTTACCCTTGGCGTTTGGCCAATCAGATTAAAATATTTAGATAATGAAGGATCAGCCTTTTGGGCTGCTACAAAATTCTCCTTCATGGTTTTAAGAGGTAGTATGACTGGGCTAAGCATTTCTATAGCCTCAGTTTGATTAATTTCCTCTTGCACTCTCGCAGTAGATCTGGTTACTGCGTTCATACATTCAATGATATCAGATGGTGATGAAACATTTTGGTCAATGGATTCATGAAGTGTTAGTGCTCCATTAGCTACCATACATTCATCTGGTGATACTATACTTTCAATGATGACATGTGATGGTGATGATGTTGTGTTATCATCAATACAAACAGATGTAATATCATGAGGCATATCATTCACCTCTGGTAAATTACCAATGATAATATCACACACAGGGTTAGTTAATGCAGCGCATTTTACTTTCCCAGTGAGGAAAGGTGTTTGAATATATGCCCATGCTAATGGGTACTTTTCAATATTTCCAGAGATTGTTCTGAATGTTACGTGCCTGCCTGTATAGTCTGTAGGCATTATGAACTGTCTCTTTAGCCCTATAAGAGAGCTTCCGGTGTCACGAAGTACTGTAGCAGGCTTGCCATTCACATATCCCTGATGGATGTTTATTCTGCCTTTGGAATCTATTACCAAATTAGCTTCTTCATTGGCAATAGGAATGGAATGGCCGCATGTTAAAATGCCATCTTCATAAAAGGTATTACAAATAGTACATTTATGTGAATTAAACATGTCAAAAGCCTGTGCTGAGTTCACAGGGGAGTTTTTCTGAATGTTCTTCATCTGATGATGAACTGTCAAATAAGGCGGCATTTGCTTTCTTGGTCATTTGCCTTCCTTTACAATCATTACGCCAGTGGCCGTACGCTTTACAGAGGAAGCATTTTCGTACCTTTTTAAAGGATTTACGTTCCTTATCCTGACTATTTATGTAGTTTTGTAAGTATCTCAGATATGCTGGATTCTTATCGCACATTTCACCTTGGTGGTGTGACGTGTTACAAAATCTACAATGATTGTATTTCTCAGAAGTAGGCTTATAAGTTCTTTGCCTATTGTAGGTTTCTGATCTAGGTTTGTCATAGTTTGCAGCTGCTACGAAGTTTGTATCAGTAGCTTCACTAGCAAAACAATGTTTATTGGCTGAATAGTAAGCCGACCCACGTTTCTCAATCTCTTCTACACTCGTACATTCATTCTCTAACAAAAAAATTTTGAAAATGCTGGTGGAAGGGATGCGATGATTGTATCCCTGATAATGAGATCTAACTTATCATAGTCTTTATTTACTTTGGCTGCTGAACTCCATTTTGTAAATACGTCTCGGACTACAGAGACATAGTCAGAGAACGTCTGAGTAGATTTTGGACTCAGTTTGCTGAACTGTTCTCTGTATCCTGCCTCATCTAGCATAAAATGAGCCATAATTTTCAATTTTAGATAGTGGTAATCTTTTCTGAGGTCTTTGGGGATAGTCTCTATGACTTTCAGAGGTTCCCCTGACAAACTCCTCATATAAATAATGTTCCATTCAGAAACTGGAACCTGATAATGGTCCATTAAGGTTTCAAAATTTTGGGTGAACGCTGCAATGCAGTCACCTGAGGTATAATTTCTCACAATACCTTGATTTTGTACTGGTTCTCTTTTTCCAGTCTTTCAGATTTCTTAGACTCTTTGTTTATGGCAGTCTTGGTGTCAAGCTGTTTAATTTTGAGTTGTAATTCAAGCTCTTCGCGTTTGCTTTGAGCTGCTATTTCTGCCTTCTTCAATTCAGAATCTAACTCTGCTTGTTTCATTTTCGCAGCTAAATCTAGCTCAGCCCGTTTTAATGCTGTTTCTGCCTCAGCCCGTTTTAATGCTGTCTCTGCCTCTGTCTGCTTTGATGCTTTTTCTGCCCCTGCCTGCTTTAATGCTCTTTCTGCCGCTCTTTCCTCGCGTTCGTGGTATTCAGAATATTTTGTTTCGCTCCACTTTGTTAACTCGTCACCCGTTAACTTTAGCTTTAAACCCATCTCGATGAAGTCGTTTAATGAAGACATGATGGAATGTTTAAATGAAAATAAGTTATCAGACACACAATTTGTTACAAGGTGTTAGTAACTTGAACAATTTTACAATATTGTTGACTTACAATTTATGCCCAAATTTGCATCCGAAAGTATATAGAAAAAATATACTCAAGTGTACTGGATGCGGTGAAGAATGGTTCAAACCAGGGCTAGGAACTGTAGAGTCGCTACTTCAAGGACAAACTGACCTCTACGGGCAAGGGTTTCAGATGGCAAAGAAAACCTGCTTTCTTTTTGGGAGGAAATAAATTAGAATCTATCTTTGTGTGCTGTGTATGCTTGTCACTACGTTTTGATTAGGTTTGTATGGCGTTGAGTGTAATTGTAGGTCGTAATGTCGTCGGTCAACAATTTTTTTTTTTCAAATCACAAGTCACTTTCTTTCCTAAACTTTCTGCTTTCCACAACTAACTTCACAAATACAATCTAGATATATTTCAACAATCTATACCAATGATGACACATCACTTACATCAAGATGACATTCAGTAAGGACATAGACATCATGCTTACAAGATGGCGACAAGGTCAAACTATGACAAGTTCAAAATGGCGACAATTTTTACACTTTTAAACAATCAAATGCATGTAATTTACGTTAGTATGTTCAATGAGGACGAGCCTTCCACGTTCACACATGTCAGGGTCTTAAACCTGGCTCGTTGTACCTAACACATGTGAGACAAGTACAAGTACAAAGTGATTGGACTTGACACACAATGACACTAAGTTCAATGGATTTATTCACAATTCACATGCAAGACAATCTAGTTTGGCATGTGATGATCATTACAATACATATACAATACATCAGTACACTTACAGACAAAACCCACAGCATCACAGTCTATCTCACAAGATATACAAGCACTCGACTTTCGGGCACAGAAACGATACGAAGCCTTTCTCAACCCACACGTCTTGTCATGTCCGAGTTCCCAAGCAGTCTGCCGGTTTCCTCACACAGTGCTTGCCCTGTGGACTGGCTTCACGAGGACTGCATGCGTCTTGCTTTGTCCTTGCCTGACCGCTGACGGTCGCATCAGCCTGCAACCTGTGTGCAGGTAACTGGTACTCGCCTGGCGGCCGTAACGATGTTACTGCATCCCGGCTGGAGACTATTCGCCTGGCGGGCGTAACGATGTTCCTGCATCTCGGTTGGAGACAGCGATTCTGACAACCACCAGTAACAGGAACAATAGTAGTTATACATAGAAATTGAAAAATTAACATTATGTTTTCCCTTGAAAATTAACATTGTGTTTTCCAAATGGGGAATTCTTGTGAGGCATTACCAATTAACATTGTGTTTTCCAATTGGTGAATTCCTATGAGAAATTAACTACTAACATTTAGTTTCAAAGTGACAGTAAACATTATTTTACTGTACAAGGGTTATCAGATCACAGAACTTTTAGTGATATATTAGTTACACTGTGTGTGTCAGATTCATGGTCAGTATTGGAATATATCCACTATTGGTGACCAGGCATCCGGACTATCCAAGAGCCACTGGAGGAAGTCGACACATGGCCGGAGAGACTCATCATATGGTGAGATCTTCCTGTACTTGATCTATGGTGCTGTTGTGTGGCCAGTACTGTGATGAAGCAGACTTTGCTCCTGAGCTGTTCGGTCTGATTTTGCATACACACTAGATTATACGACAGACATTCTACACGTACACTTTGCACACACCTGACACCTTTCTTTATTATATTAATTTGTCATTTTGTGAGAAGCTAGAGTTGTGTAATATATTTTGGAAAAGAATGAGAGGGGGCATAGTCCAGTGGTAAGAGAGAGAGAGAGAGAGAGAGAGAGAGAGAGAGAGAGAGAGAGAGAGAGAGAGAGAGAGAGAGTTATCCAAGGACTGACGGGGTGTTGTGGACAGAAATCCAGAAAATCCTCGTGATAATGATATGGAGTTAAAAGAATGTGGGTGTTGATTCCCCTCACCCCAGGGACGACACTTATTACGACAGGATGGATGATGACCCAGCCCACATGACCCTTCTCCGTTTAACACATTCACTTCGCTGTTGTACAGCTCGTAGAGATGAGTCTCTATTACAGATTCCTATTTTATCTTTTTCTCAATGCTGAGTTGTTCATGGTAGTTACTTTAGGTGTCTGTCATAGATAACAGTCATACGTGATCTTATCAAAGCTTTTGATACGGTCAGCAGAGAAGGACTGTGGAAGATTATAGCAAAATATGACTGTCCACGAAAGTTTGTCCAAATAGTGCAGCTATTTCGTGATGATTTGCAGGCAAGAGTTCAGGAAAATGGTGAGCTGCCTGAGCAGTTTCCTGTCAGCAATGGAGTGAAGCAAGAATGTGTCCCGGCACCAACACTGTTCAGCCTTATGTTTCTTCTTCTATTCCTAATACTGTATCTTCCTATTGTTTTTCTAAGTGACAGTGTTTTCATTAATGATTATACTGGCATGCGCAGTCTAATGGTGAAGGAAAACGTTATTTGAATTTATTTATTAGTTTCTTTAGCATCGGTATATCTTCCGTGTGTCCTTTTAGAGAGCACAATCATACAGAAGATGGTAGATTGGACAGAGAAATCAAAATCAGATGTAAACCGCAAGTGCCCTTACATATCATCTATCACCCTTACTGACATCCAAATATATCCATGTCCGCAAAACGACATATAATAAATAGCATGTTCACACCAACTATATGCTACCAATCTCAAACTTGGACACTATCCAAATCACACTTTAGCAAAATCAATACATGTGCGATGAGATGCTCGAGGAGAGCTGCCAACTTAACAATCCGTGACAGGGTAAGAAATGTTATAAGACAGACAGTGGGATCAACACCTTGTGCCACATTTATTGAAAGACAGCAGCTTAAGTGGTTTGGCCATGTCGTTAGAATGCAACACCATCAACTACCCGCCCGTGTGTTGCCGGGGCCCATACGGGGGAGCAAAGAATAGTAACACTGTTGCCTACTATGCACGTCGTAAGAGGCGACTAAGGAGGCTATTGTTCCGTCGCCCTGCTACTGAGTGAGTGCGTGGCGCGACACTGTGAGCTGTGAATTTCACGTGGAATGCTTTTGCATCTGTAAGCAGTTGTTTTTCGCATGAACTGCATGTTCGGAACGATGACGGCCGGCTGTTGCTGGATTGACTGGTTTGCCTTTTCGGTTCTTGAGTGCATTTTTCAGGAGACTCCTGGGAGTTGTCGCTGTAGCTATGGAGTTTGTGCTTTGTGCGGTGCTTTCGGTGAGTCGCCCTGCAGAAAGAGACCGAGCCATATGGGATAAAACCCCGGTCAATGTAGTCTTTCTGGTGACTGCCGTTTCCATCGACGATGAACTGTATTTTTCGTGGAGGACTTTTGTGTTGGCATTCTGGCGGCGGCATTATGCACGGTGTATCTGTGCGGGCTGTTGGCTTGCCGACACTCCTGTCTATTCGATTGTTCACATAGGGCAGTGAGGAGCATTTTGTGATATGCACTGGCACAGGAACGGAGCAATATGGGGACGACCCGTTGCCATGAAGTTGGAACCGCGACTAATTAACTAACCATCAACTACCACAGCTGGCCCTGCATCAAACATCATCTGCGACGAGACCAAGAAAACGCCCTAGAAGAAAATGGATTGGCGACATCAAAGACATTGTACAATCACACGAAACGACACTATCCAGTGCCTCCCACCGGGCGCTGGAGCGCAAATTATTCCTCCCCACGGCGGCAGAAGTGATGATGATGATGAGTCATACAGAACGCGTCCAACATTTTGATTGTTTAGCCCACACTGCAGTGGAACGTGTGATGTGAATGACTGTGAGGTTATGAATGAGATACATGAACCAATGACAGCAGAGACAGAACTTGAACCCTCATGAGATGAGAGCAACAAAGAACCTGAAAAATGGTAAGTCACCAGGATGTGATGAGATACTAGCTGAATTTATTAAAGCGGGGGGAGAAGGAAGCATACATATCTATCACGCATTATGTAAAAATGTATGGACACATGGTATAAGGCCAAAACATTGGAAGAGAACTATCTTCATTAAAATACCAAAAAACGGCAACCTGAAGTTGTGCACCAACTATAGAACTGTTGCCCTGATCAGTCATGCAAATAAAATTCTACTAAAAATCATAATGGAAAGACCGTAAGCAAATAGAAGAAGAGGTTAACGCCATCCAAGCTGAAATTAGACAAGGAAGAGGAACAATGGATCACATACACAACATGCGTTTAATAATAGAGAAGTGTTGAGAAATTAATGAAAGCCTATTCTCATGTTTTGTGAATTATTCAAAGGCATGTAACTGTTTACAGCATCAGGAACGTTATGACATGTATAATCAGATTGCTACTGGACCTATTAGTGTTGGAACTCTTCGCTGGCTGCTGAGGCTGGGGACGGAGCGCTTATGGGAATGTCCCGAATGCTGTGATGTCGGTTCCTAAATCAATCAATCAATCATATGACATGTTGCGGAAAGTGCGCTTTCCATTATTTACCGTTAAACTCATTAAAAAAAAACACAATGTACCACCTAGAACAACACGCAGCGGTTATAATAGATGGCGTCACATCATACTGGTTTGGCATCAAGCAATGAGTTCGTCGCCGGTCTCTCTGGCTAAGGGGTTACAACACTTTCTCCGTAATCCCGTTTATCACGCAGAGTCTCATAGCGGGAGAGAACTGTGAGCGGTTCGACCCCCGCTGGTGACTTGCGGGATACTGAGCCGGCCGCTCAGAAAGCAATGGCAAACTACTGAGCGTAATCTTGCCAATAAATCAACAGACAGCTGAAAGATGCTGCTGTTGACAGCGATGTCCTGTAAAGGATATGCAAAAAAAAAAAAAAAAAATGAGTTCGTCAGGGCTGTGTGCTGTCCCCTTATTTGTTTATCCTCTACGCTGAAAATATAATGAGAAATGTCAGAGATGATATAACCAGGGAGTAATATGATGCCATGCATGTGTCATGATATACCATAGATTCAATATGCTGATAATACAGTATTGTTATCCACCACACATAATTGTATAGAAAATCTCAACACAAAAGCATTGTGAATAACACAACTTATATCTTAACAAAGCAAAATCAAAGACAATGCATAAAGGTAAACTTGATATGGAGAAAGACATATATGTTAATGGTGAAAAACTGGAGGTGGTGGAAAATTTCGAATATCTTGAGTCAATAATTACTAACAATGGTACACACTGAAGGAAATTAAAAGACAAGTATCCAGTCCTCTACAAAAACTAAAAGTACTGAATAAATTACTGAGTGGGACAGATATAATAACAAACATAATATTTTTAAGAGCATTTATCCTTCCCATTGCAACATAGTCCTGCGAGACCTGGACACTTCTTTACACGCTGAACAGCGCATACATACCTTTGAATATACATGTTATAGATGGGTTGTAAGAATATTTTGGATACTGAACAGAACATATGCATCCATACGACAATAAGTGAATATTGAAGGAGGTTGGTTACTTAAGACGATAACACAAAGCAATTTGAAATATGTTGGTCACTTGAAACGTCATGAACGTTTGGAGAGAACAGTCATGGACGGGTATATGCCCGGGGTAAAAAGAAGAGGGAGATCACAGATAACATGTGTACAGGATGTGGCTAATGATCTCCAGATTGGTGTATCGGATAAGGGCATTTTACTTATGATAGAGAAGTTCTTCGGATTGTTATTATGGGAGTGAATTTCTGCAAGGACCATGTTACTGAATGAATGCAGTAATAATTTTTGGATAATTAGGATGATGACTGTTCGTTAGGCATGTTGGCGGAGTTATCGTCTCTATTCGCCACAAATAATTGTAATATGTTTGGGAGTCAAAATAAAATATAAATTTTGTTGCGGGACGTTGCAGTCAACACCAGCATTTTCAGCTGCTGTTGATGTACTAGACAAGTGTTACGTTCAGTAGTTTGCCATTGCTTTCTGAACGACCGGCCCCTATACCTTTTTCGAAAAAACCAGCACGGCTGTGTTTCGAACCCGGGTATACAGTCTCACAAACCGCGTTCGAAAGCCCTTGGCCACAGAGACCGGTATTCGCTTTAATTTACCATTGAAAGGATGACAATGGTTGCACTATAAAGATGTGAACTACTATGACGTAGGATAAGATACACACACACACACACACACACAAATGCATGTCACTGTGTAAGTTCTTCTTTGAATTACTAGAATATAATATGGCGATATTTCATAGACTAATACGGATGTTGACATACTGATTTTCTCTGCACTACTAAGCATTCATGTTTTTAACCTGCACAAACGTAACAGCAACACATACGACGGATCATTTTGTGGCAACTTTATTTAAAGTTTACACTATGGAGACAGCCATTAGATGTAGAGTGTGTGATGGATACTCTAAGGTTGTCGTGACGATAACTCGCGTTTGGTCATGTCGATGATGATGCCATCTTTAATTGCCACACGGAGCGACGTAATCTTGTGGAGGGTTTATCAACGGGTACCTGTTGAGAGAATTTAATATGAAATATTTCTGCTTAACATTGAAAGTCATTAACTGAAATACAATAATATGCATTTTAAATGATGAAAAAGAAGTAGAAATAATTATGATTCTACTACTACTACTGCTGCTGCTGCTGCTGCCACGACAACTACTACTACTGCTACTGTTGCTACTACCGCGAATGCCTTAGAACGCACGAGTAATATAATAACGATTGTGTGAAAGAGGCTAGCGAATGAAGCATCTTTTTTTACGACTGTAAGGAAGAGACTAACGATTGCTGAACTTTATATATAACTATAAGAAAAAGATAAGTATAATTTGTTGATATTCTGATGAGAATTGAGGGAGTGAATTACATTGTGAGGACAGGAGAGGCAGTGGTAGATTGTGAGAAGCCATACTTGATGGATTGCGATCGTCGCTTGGAGACGTATCTTCAACGGAGGTGTTCAGGGACAGCAACGGCCGATATCTGCGGGGGACATGAACGCTTACACTAGTTGCTGGATACACAATGATGATGAAGATGAGAGTGCTGATGATGATGATTATTAGTAATAGTTTTGTCATCTGATTGATCAGATTATTGTGCCATCGCATCCACATTCTAAATTTGTAATCTTTCTGTGAAAAATCAATTGAACATTATAGGAAACGTATACTCCTCTTACCTTGATAACAATATGAGGCATGGAGGTGTACTAAAGAAACCACCTGGAGGACAATACCCAGCTGCGATGGGGAAAATAAGGCTTACAAAAGAAAACTACTTTACACAAGCTTGGCAGGATGGTGGTGCACATCCGTGTGCCGATTTGTACAGAATTGCTGAGAGGAGACATATGATCATGTGAGATAGAGAACTATGACCGCTCACGTTTATTGGCATGGCACAAGTTGTTGATGAGGGTGAGAATATGAGACAATAGTACAACATGATCAGACAACTTTAATACCAATATTCGGACTGATTGATCCAATCAATCAATCAATCAATCAATCAAACAATCAATCAATCAATCAATCAACCAATCAATGAGTAATTCAATCAGCGAAACAATGCGGGAATGAATAGTTAGTTAGTTAGTTAGTTAGTTAGTTAGTTAGTTAGTTAGTCACAGTTCCAACTTCACAGCAACGGGTCGTCCCCATTATGCTCCGTTCCTGTGCCAGTGAATATCACACAAAATGCTCCCCACTGCCCAATATGAAAAGTGGAAAAGACAGGAGTCTCGACAAACAACAGCCCGCACAGATACACTGTGCATAATGCCGCCGCCAGAATGTCAACACAATAGTCCCCCACAAAACACCCAGTTCATTTCTGATGGAATCCGCAGTCATATTTCCATCTGGATGTTTCCTAGATGTTCACCCACACAGTCCACGAAATACAGTTCATCGTCGATGGCAGTGGCAGTCAACCAGAAGCCCAGCAGCCACGCATTTCTGCATAAGGCAAAAACCGGTCAACTCTGGGACATAGCCATCCCCCATCACCCCGAACATGCAGTCACGTTCCAAAAAACCTCGGGCAGATTCAAAAGCATTTCACACGAAACTCACAGCTCACAGTGTCGCGCCACGCACTCACTCAGTAGCAGGATGACGGAACCATCAAGCCTCCTTAGTCGCCTCTTACGACATGCGTGGTAGGTTGCAGTGTTGCTATTCTTTGCTTCCCTTATGGGCCCCGGCAACACACAGGACTGCGGGAATGAATAAATACCAACTAATGTGCTTGATGTGTATTACTTACTTCTGACGAGTGAGCTTTAATTCGCAGGGTTCAACGGGTGAAACTTGGCCTGAATACATTGGCATCGTTGCTCTCATAGAATCACACGTGTACACAATTGCTAATTGTGGATGTTTCTGCAAAATGTGAGTGTTAATTAACTGTTAAAGAACAGAGAGTGACTGTTTGGGGCAGGTATTAAGAAACAGTTCAGTGCGATATGTAACTTTCATAAACATGAATCAGTGTCGCCCTGGTTATAACTCAGACATGTTTCCTTCATAACGATAGTTTACATCAATGTGGCTGTCACAAGGAATGCGTGGGTATAGCAAATGTTATAATTCAAATAAATACGGATTTTAGCTAACGTTATAAGTCAAATAAATACGGATTTTAGCTAACGTTATAATTCAAATAAATACGGATTTTAGCTAACGTTATAATTCAAATAAATACGGACATTGTTGTAGCGTTAGAGTGGTGCACTGACAATGTCATAAGCGGGGTCGGATGAGAGTTTGATTCATGAGCTCGACGTTCGCTACTGGAGGACGAGACTGCCCAGCTATCCCTCTGTGGACTTAGATTAGCAATGGTTAATGGTCATAACACATCGCATATCCACAGTGGTCTCCTCCCAAGACACTATTTATATATACACACACAGACACACCCACACTGACACTGTAGGCGAAGTGAAAAAGTATGTAGCTGCAAGAGAAAACGACATGTCCTATAAAAACCAATGTCCAAAGACAAAACTACTTGTCAATCAAATATTACAGTTTTAATAAGTTAATATCCATAGACAACATTACATGTGAAGCAACAATTAAAATCTGAATGGGTTATTGTCAACGACCAGAACTATATGTAAAACTTACATACTTCAAGGCTCGATATCTAAGATTATAACTTCATCTCAAGCAAACATTATAAACTGTAGCAAATGTAAAAGATTAGAGAGATATAGCTGCAGAGGTCATCCATAACACAAAGGATCAAGATCTGTGTAAAGACAAGAACGCATACGCCAGTTAACAGGACACTTGATGATGATGACCAAATGGCACGTGTGCCACGAGGTGTGTGAAAGAGTGCTGGACATTACTGCACTATAACCTGAATAAAGTATGTCCACTTTTATCTGAGTCACTCTGTGTGGGTCATGTGTTCATTGGTTTAAATGTGTATAGGGTTTTAATGGCCAGGTACTTGACTTCGAGGAGCGGCTGGCCTAGTGGCTAGATCGCCTTCGGGAGACCCGGGTTCGATCCCTCGGTAAGGTGTGGGATTTTTTTTCTGTCGGGGGCAAAAAGAAAATCCTAACCTGAACAGTTCGCAGCGACTGTACTAGCCAGGCGGCTTTAATTCCTCAGGCTCAAAGACCCCTCTGCCATACACCATAAGGTACTATATTGGCAGTAAGTGACATTGACAGTACTTGACTTCGTTGCACCGGGTTCTATCCCATATGTCTCGGTCTTTTTAAACAGAGCGGCCTGCAGAAAGCGTTTCACGGAGCAAGAAATTCTTTCTCCAACGACGACCCTCAGGACTCAATACATGCACGCGGAAAACCGAATGACAGAGTCAGGAATTGAAACCCCTCAACCTTCGGATAGCGAGGCTGGCGGCTTAACCACTTTTCACGGAAACGGAGATTACGTATACGAAATGATACAAGCCGGTATGTACAGACTTACCCCATTTACCGTCACACTACATTGCGGAAAGTTCCCAGACACGAATCCTTCGCTCGAAACACTGAATGACGCAATACAACTTCCGTCGCCTTGAAGATCTCCGCATGAGATGTTGGACAGATTCTCAACATTGTATTCTCCTGGCCTGTAGTAACACCACAAGGGGATAGCAATGAGAATTATGTGAAACTGATGTACATAATTGAATTAATTCAAATCATGATACAGTTGTACTGTTACGTTCATCATCATCATCATCATCATCATCATCATCATCATCATCATCATCATCATCATCATCATCATCATCATCATCATCATCATCATCATCATCATCATTATCATCATCATCATCATCATTATCATCATCATCATCATCATCATCAAGTGCCATGCCGACATGCATAGGCGGTCATGGTTCTTCATCTCATACGGTCACCAGAGTCTCGAATCAGGTCTGCGTTCTTGTCGCGACCATGCCATGCTGAAAGATTATCAAGGTATTTATACTATTGCCTTCCTCTTGCTCTCTTGGCATTAAGTTTGCCAGTTGCCACTAAATTTGCATGTCCATTTCTCTTCGTAACATGTGCAAAACATATTGACTGTCTACCTTTTATTTCTCCAGTCAATCTCCGTTTTTCATTTGTATCTTGAATGACTGTCCCACTTGATTATCTGTCCTTCCGCGGTATTCTTTGCATTTTTCTCAAAAACCACATCTTCATCGCCATTATATATTTCGTATCATATCTGCTAATAGTCGATATTTCACACCGATACAACAATATGGATTCTACATGGCACTTCAACATTCATGTTCTCACTGGAAATTTTATTGGTAAGAATGTTTTACATTTAGCAGAACGCTACTTTTGCCAAAGTAATTCCGGATCTACTATCACATCCGTATACCATTAAAGATGTTATGCATCGTTCTGAGATACATAGTCTGGAGCAGAAATCAGCGATCATTATTATCCAATGCCTAATGCCATGTTATGTTTTGATGAAGTTGGTGTTGCTTATATTATGTACTGCTTGTACAGCTCTCCACACACACACACACACACACACACACACACACACACACACACACACGCACGCACACACACACACACAATACTTTGTCTTCCTCAGCTTATCATATTTTGTAGTCGACCACGTACAATTTATTTGTGTGTGCCACCTCATTCTGTTCATATGCACCAAATATTCCATTGCCGTATCCACACGCATGTAACATTAAAGTACATATTTACGCTAATGAACAGTACCTTCTCGCCGCGTTGATAACTTACGCGGTATGTGAGCCGGTCGCTCAGAAAGCAATGGCAAACTACTGAGTGTAATCTTGCCTAGTACATCAGCAGCAGCAGCTGAGAAATGCTGATGTTGACTGCAACGTCCTGTAAGGGATATGAAAAAAAAACACACAGTACATTGCACATAATTCACTGTGACGGGACAGCCCCGGCAGCATCCGAATTACACAAGTTTGAAAGGAATTCAAGAGCCCACAAGAATGATTCTATCATTCTCTATGTAAACGAATAATTGTCCACCAGAAAATAATCTAGTCCCCAACCAATGAATAAGGAAAAACTAACAGAGATTGCAAACAAGAGAAAATTACATTTTGACCACGCACGCCCCATCATTTCTGTAATGCTAGGTCTGAGAAAGCTTTGATGTCCAGATCAAACGTAACACCCAGACACCACGGCACCAGTAGGCGGGAGCTATCAAAGGTTGAAAACTCACTGTTTTCAGTTGATACATCGCGGAGCCAGTCAGTTGAGATTGACGTGTTAGTTTAGAATCCTGCGGTTGGAATGGGGACTGACACCTAACACCTTACGGTTAACATGACCTAATGTGTAAACCAGCCACGGCAGAATGGGAGATAAGAGGGTCAGCCAGACCCGTCTGAAATAAAACATGCCACCACAAAGGAGCAATTAGGACCAGATGCTTAACACCTCACTGCAATACCGGCGGCAAAGTAGGAACACATGGCTGACACATTCCTGCCAGCAACCGGGAAGGCTTGTGTTAACCACAGATTGGTATGTAGTTATGACGCAACGTCTATTGCATCGCTAGCGAAGCATGTTTTATTGTTTCAGGCCATGGTGGGGCATCGGTCAATTTGATTGACAGATGAAACTACCCTTCACAGGAAAGGAGGAGGGGTGAGAAGAGTTTGGGACTTAATCCATCCCGTCATCGTACATGGAAATATAGGTGGAGTTAATTAATAGGGGATATATTAATTAGCCAACGTGGAAACTAGCCAGGAACGGAGAGAATAAATCTACGAGCAGTGGCCAGCAAGACTTCAGACGCATTTACAATAGCATTCTTAGGATACCTACTGGAGAAATATTAACATTTCGTTCTGTTGGACTTCTGTACGAAGTCGAATGACAGGATTTCCTAGCTATAACCCAGGTAATACCATTACTCTGATTAGTTTGTCTGCTAGTCTGAAGGCTTGTGTAGTTACCTGTTTCTACATATTCTCCCAAACTTTACACTCGTGGATTTTCTTTGTACTTAATGTTCCAGTTTCTAGATTTACTATTACACTGTGAACTTTATCTTCATCTTTCATTCACCACTTGGTTGTCTGATTTGTTGTATGTGACCATTTGGAGAAATCCATTATCCAAGCTACATGAACGTGTGGCTTATTCATGTACAGGAGATGCATTTAGATTCATCCTGTATGATGTTAAACATTGGGGAGACTGACTACTTAGGAGAAATTCCTGAGAGCTACCAGTCTCTTGATAGCGTCCAATTAACATTGATTATTTGGACCAACACTTTGAGTGCCAACCAAGATTGTGGTGACACCACTTGGTTTGAGGAATGGCACCAGTTCACCTTGTCTGCATGATGTCTGCATGAGGACAGACATGACTTAGGACATTCAATATCCCAGACAGATTCAGGGAAGGCATTTAATGTTCGACAGGACTGTGCGACCAGCCCTTCCGACAAGACAGTATGAATGAATCAGAAAGGGAGAGTGTAAGTGAGGTGAACTTATATGGGAAACACTCCATTACACAAATGTATATGAATATGAATGTTTTGAGCTATAGATGTTTTAAATAGTTTTATTAATATATACATATATATATATATATATATATTTATTTATTTAGAACTGATATATGTTTATGTAACATGCCATCATATATATCATCATACCATCATATATTATGACTTGAATGTATGTTTATATGAATGTATAGACATATGTGTTTGAGATGTGTAGACGTAGATACTACCCATCTCCGTTCGTTTCATTCCAGATCTCTTAGGAGCAATGGACAGTCAACGACCCATATCAGGAAGTGACTTAGCCTTGTGAGGGACCAATTTGGACTCCTTCAAACTGACAGTGAACTGCGTCTCACTGGGGGAAGCATGACCTATGTGACCTCTTAAGTTACGTATACCATAATATAATCATCATCATCATCATATGATCATCAATAGCAATAATAAACACAGTTGTTGTATTTTAAAACTCAATTTGTCCGTATAATTCTAAATGTTAATAAGTGTTTGTGTAGCGTATCATGTACACACATTGGCAGAACATTTAGTGGGGGTTCACAAATATTGTCCAGAAGTAGGAATCTATGTCCGGGAGGTATCTTGCCTATGCAGTCATAAGTAACCAGATTACGTTGCATATCTTAACTCCTCCTTTCTCACTTCTGGTGATACCAAGTACAGCCAAATCTATATAGATATATTTTATCTTCAACGAGCCACTTCTTGGCTGTTTTCTTGAGTATCAGGGACAGTGTCTTAAATCAGCATAACAGACATTGGTTCCACGTTTTCTCTCTGGGATTAGTCAGTGGTAATTAGTCCCTTCTGACAGAGTTAGGGGATCTCAAACTACATCCAGAACTAACCACCAGTAGAAGAAAATGATTTTGGCTGAGTGGTTGCCCATCTGGGATCTAACACCAGCCAGTTGGTGACATATTGGGGGCTCGTCCGGGATCTACCCAGCTAATTAGAAACTATTTCTAATAAATTATATTACTTGGTACAACAATTTTTATTTCTCATCTCAGTAAAGGGTAGAGTAATTTAGGAAACTCTGTAATTAGTTGTTTCCATTCGATTGAGAGAGTGAAAGTGTGTTTTGTATCATTGATTGTACTAACCATTTTTGTGTATGTACTAATAAGAGTTGTAAATTATTGCAATTGTATTAGTATAACTTGAATTGGGAAGTAGTATAATATTGATATATAAATTGTAGTCCACTGATCACTCACCCTCTCAGTCAAAACTCAGTCATGAGTTCATCAGCAGATTTGCACGCAGCAGCGGTAGCTATGGGGTTATCGGAGCCTGAAGCAGCCAAATATGTCCATGATATGGAGAGGGAGTTAAGGAAAGAAGACAGGGAAGATAAAATACGTAGGCATGAACTCGAGCTTAAGAAACTGGAAGCAGCGACAGAACTTAAGAAAATCGAGGCTGAGAAAGAACTTAGGCAGTTACAGGAAAATGAAAAAATCCGACAGCATGAGTTTAGGATGAAAGAGCTAGAAAACCAAGCTCTATCAGCAACCTTTTCTAACGCCAGCTCTCCGGCACCCAGCATTGAAACCCAGCTACATTCGACTTCTCATGTGTGTCCTATGAGTTTTCCTTTGATGCCGTTCGAGGAAAATCAGGAACAATTGGATAGTTACCTTCAGAAATTCGAGAAATTAGCTGAGTCATTTGGGTTGGCTAGGGAACACTGGAACTTGAAGCTTTCTCAGGCACTGAGGGGACAAGCGTATGTAGTCTTTCAGGGACTACCTCCAGGCCATGAACATTCTTATGAAAGTTTGAAATCAGCTTTATTGAAGAGATATGAGTTAACCTCAGCTGCTTATCAGCGGAAATTCCGAACCGCAAGACGTCTGAAGGGTGAGTCATTCTCACAATTGTCCGCTCGTCTGCAGAGTTATCTCTGTAAATGGGAGACATTGGGAGAGTATGAACACTCCTATGCGGGCTTGCGGGAGACGGTTTTGTGTGAGCAGCTGAGGAACTGTATGTCGAAGCCGATGGAAACTTTCATCGTTGAACAAGGGGCACAAACACTGGAGGGAATGATAGTCTTGGCTGAAAGATATCTGACTGCCCATGGGGACTCGGTCCCAACGCAACCTCCCCAACCTCAACAGAACCCACCTCCAAACAATCAGGGACAAACCCTTAGCAATATACCAGCAGACCAGAGGCAACCTCAGCAGCAGCACAATAAAAAACAAACCACATATGGGGCTAGAAAACCATACTGCACGAATTGTCATAATAATTCCCACAGTACGGCAGACTGCAAGCGCAGAGCAAAACCCCAGATTGCGGCTTGCTTCTCGATAGGGAAGAAAACCACTACACTACCACCGCCTCCCGAAATGAGAGGACATCGAGTGGTAGAGAAGATCAATGTCAATGGACAGTTGGTCGAGTGTCTGCATGATACGGGTTTAACGTATGATGCCATAATAGCATCACACTTAGTAAAACCTGGTCAGTTGACGCAAAACATGGATGAAGTTATGGGTGCGACAAGAAGTTCGCCTACCCTAACTTTACCAATAGCCCAAGTATTAGTTAACTCTAGATTTGTAAAGGGAACTATATCGGCAGCAGTGATGACTGATCCTATCTATGACATGATACTGGGAAGTAAATATGTTTATTTAGGGGAACCATCCACTCCCATGATAGTAGGAAGTGCACTGACCCAAGTCCCAACTCTAACACCTGGCTGTAACCAACTTCCTAGTGCTAGGAAGACTCTCCAGAGAGGGAAATTTATTTCCTATAAACGTTCGCTAGCGGTAGGGGACAAAGTGTTACTCTTAAGATCTAGTGGGACTAATAAGAAGACGGAGTGGCAAGGACCATTCCCCATCAGGGAGAAAGTGTCCAACACCAAATATAAAATCTTCACAAAAGGTAAGATGAAAATCTACCACATTAAATTGGTCCGCAAATATTATGACAGAGCAAAAGAACGACCGGGGCATCTGGTAGCTCTAAATGTTGTTCAGAAAGCAGGGAGGAGGGAAGAACCTCTTAGCTTTCCACACCCACCTCTGACGGGATCCTCACTCAACGTATCTAGAGAAATTCCAGGTCATACCAAAGTACCCAGTCAGCCCCGGAGTCGAAAGAAGTCTAATAGATCCTTCGCTAGAGGGGAACACTTGGTTCAATTATAATCAATGGTGAGAATCCATAGTCGATCTAGGCTCATCCACAATAAAAGTTCGCTGAGCCGTACTTTTCTCTAGGGGCGGCATATGTGACGGGATGAGTCTAGATCACTATGTGAATACCACCAATATTAGGTTAGCTGAATTACTATTTACATTATGGATTCAGTACATCAGCTAAATTACTAATAATGACGTCAGAATGACTACTCAGACATTTTCTGCGCTAAAACTACACAGTGCATTGGGGACAGCGTGTAGTTTTACGTCATCTATTCAAATGATGTCACAAGGGAAATCCCCTGTCTTCAACCCTTATTAATACCAAGTCTACGGACTATGGACATAGGTCCGTCACTCCCTAGCAACGGGAATACGGCGATATGCTATTAGTACTGCGGCACCGGAAATTGTGACTAACAACTTCCGTCCGGTTCACAACGACCATAGCTGCTGTGCCAAGCAGACTTTACATGAAGTGGGCTGCCAAATCCAACTCCATCTTTGGTAGATTATACCAAAACAGATCTTTATTGCTGCAATAAGACTGGGGGTGAGTGTAGTAACATAATAATTATGATTATAGTAAGAAGTGTGTACACATTTATATTCTGATATTGGGAAAATACAAACTTTCCCGACCATGTATATTTATGACACGTGGTATTTGAAAGGGGAGACATTGAGAGAAAACATGTGAGGCCTAGATATATTTATAGATAAAAATATATAGATATAATGTATAAACCTTACTGATTATTTTCATATGCATTTTGTGAATGTATTTACGTGTATATTTTGTTGAAAATATGATAACATGATTTTGCCATGTGGGCAGAAGTAGAAGAGACATGTGGAACATGATTCTCCATGCCAGCAATATTACTAGGCAATTTATATTCAAACATAAATTTGCTTACCCCTGATTCACCGCCATGCCGAACTACACGACACTGACGGTCATAAGTTCAAAGCAAATACCATGTGGTGAGGAATCAGAATTTGGGGAGTAAATAACTCAACAAGGGATAACTGAGACATCCTAAAGCCCAATGCCTGGAATATCTCAGCCCTCTTACTTGCCTGCTGGCCTTGTTATCTTTTAGCTCGTATATTATGTGGGGTATACCTCACGACTTCGTGGCGACACTTGATTGCTTTATGCCTAATGATTGATGTGGGATTAGGTTGAATTATTGTTGGCCTTTCCTTAGCTATCTAGGGAAACATCCTGGCTGCCCAGGACTTCCTCACCATGGTGTTAAGGAATGCACCAGTAATTATTGCATATGAGTCACTTCAAGTTTTACAGCCATGTACAGTTTGTAATGCCTTTTTCAAACAAAGATTTGTCTACTGGTTTTACCCCAATGGACCATGTGGTCTTAGGATATGTCCACTTCTGGACCCTTTGTCACTTTGTATCACCATGTCATACAATGTATAGCCAAGCTAATAGGAGCTATTGGCCCTTTGCTTTTGATACAGAATAGCAGAGAGGAATTATGTTTTGTTCCTATTCTGCATCTGACACATACACAACAGACACACAACACCAGCACTCAGACACATTGCTATTGTCAAGACACTAAGGAGTCTGCAACTGTTTGTTTGATTTAAGGAGCCTCGCTGCTGATACTGCTGACACCTAACTGGTCCGGTTACCGAAACTTTGAGCCACCAACTAGTGGAGACAGAACCTGGAATCCAGAGGAGCATCGTACACCTGTCGAATGCCAGGGTCGACTCCAAGACATAATACAAACGAAAGCCAGCACTATTCATAACCGAGATCAGATTGTCTCAGGTGACTCTGTGTCTACATGTGTTCTGAGTGTGTCACTGTCTGGATGGTGTGAATGATGATATGCTATCTAGCTAAGCATCAGAAAACTTTTTGTACCTGTAACATACATGTAACTGTCATAGTTCACCACGTGAACGACAATTTTCATTATCTCTTTTACTATTAAAGAGTATTATTGTTTTATACTTGTACCAACGTACTCCCCTCGTGATCATTTGAACGCAAGGCGTGTGCGTGAGTGCGTGCAAGTATTTAAAACAGGGGGCTTATCATTAAGTGACGAAGGATCACCGACAGATAAACTAGACATTCGTGTTAGGTCTTCCTACATACACGAGTGTTCTTCACCTTCTGCCTTTGTCTACCAAGTGAATCCCAGTCTCTTCTATCGGGACCATCCCTTTAGACATTCTTATAACGAGCCATAATTTCTAGAGACTGTCGGCAAACTCTTGGATAGGGATTTCTGTCTAGTTCAATAGAAACACCCTAACGGTCGGTGACATTCACACATTCAGCCACATTGAAGTAGCTATATTAAGCTGAAGAAATACATCACAGTAGCCATACATATACATTGGGGTAAAGTTATACACTAAGCTTTAAATAATTGCCGTGAGTAGAACAGAGGGGACTGACATCGACTAATAAATCTGAAGATGATGATTAGGAGGTGGAGAATCTCAATGAACATGTAATTAGGCAGTTTGATACAGTTGTCCAACTGTAAGGGATTTCTTTCTCTGAAAATTCATTATTTTTCTTTCTCTGACAAATTGATGGCTTGTTGTTGTTATCAACGATTACTCTGAAACAAATTATAACAAGGTACAGACAGACTACTAACTTGTATTTAGTATAGTCAGTGAAGTTGTAAATAGTCTCAGAAACTGTATCATCGACGCCATCTTTAATCACGTGCAAAGCTAAGACTGTGATCACTCCATTGAATGAACTTTCCACAAAACGAACTGGGTTCTATATCAATATAAGAACACTTTTTGTTTAAAGCTAACATTGAAACTTAATATGTGTATAAAACATGTTCACTACGTGACATCACTATGTCTAGCATTGCATAGTGATCAACGGTTATTTGATTTGACATGCTCAAAATCTGAGCTGATCCACGAATCTGGTGATCGAGTGAGATGGCGGAACATGACCACCCACGCTTAACGGCTTGGCACATGATGGATGGAAAATCTAAAGGTGGACTGTGAGTTTGACTTCCTTGACTTTTTAAAAATGACGCTTTATTTTCGGGGATTGAGAAGCCTGCAATAAATCAAGGAGGTCGTGTTGGTGAATAGCCTCGGGTCTTCATTTTGATACCTGAATTCTTTGTGCGCACAGCTACCGTAACATGCTGGCTGTTCTGAATGCGGAATGTGGCATGGACATACTGTAGGGTACCACATTATAAACTGTAATTTAATGTCCTGTCCCCACGAACATGTCTCCTAGTATTGTAGTTATTAAGTCACAAATAGATGATGCAGAATTCCGACCCGATGTGTTGTTGTTTCGGTATGGTGTGTTGGTATAACGACAAGGTGTGGAAAACGACCAACACTACACCAACAATAGCACCACACCACCAGCTAAGGAGCAGTTATGTTGTTCTCCTGACCGGACAGAGTTAGTTGAGAGACTACGTAGTTTC
The DNA here is from genome assembly GCA_963921405.1 of Cepaea hortensis. NCBI lineage: Eukaryota > Metazoa > Mollusca > Gastropoda > Stylommatophora > Helicidae > Cepaea > Cepaea hortensis. The sequence continues at coordinate 28,755,338 of OY992884.1, read as the reverse complement.
TCAGACAAGGGTTAACAAATAGAAAGTCTCGTGTGGGATCTGCACTTGTTGAACTTCCCTCGGCAGACGCCAGTCGTAGAGGGAAGCGTAAGCGGCCACTGTCTGTAAACATGTCAGGCATTAGTGAAAGTTGTCCACAAGATATGTTGGGTATTGTTGTATCTTGGTATAGAAATATACTAAAGGCTTTGATGCATTGGGACAGAGAATTGGAGTTGTAGTGAAATGCACTCCAATACAATCATTTAATGATGATGATGCTAGTTATAATGAAATTAATTGTTATGATGTGGGTGCTTGAGCTTATTTGGGCATGATGGTGGTGATGTTGATGATGATAATAATAATTTTCATGATGGTAATTGTCATGATAATGATGGTGATTACAATAACGATGATGATGACAAAATTGATAATAATGGTTATGATGATGCTGATTATGATGAAGATGGTGACTATTATGATAATGGAATTTGCACTTTCGAATTAGAGGCAGCCGTAAATTTTCAATCTGGAACCAACTGCAGTACAACTCATCAACTGGGAAACATTTTATGATGTTTACCAAGATGGTGATGACGATGGTGATTTTAGTGATAATCCAACTACGTGGTGTGATATCAGTGATTGTGCTGGTATCGGCCAGATGGCGGTGATAAAAATTAAAATTTTGATGACGTTAACGATGGTGATTACGAAGATAATGATGATCAAAATGATGATGATAGTAGTTGTGATGAAGATGATTGCGATGCTAATAATGATGATGATGGACTTTGCCATTACGCTTTCGTTGTAGCTGAAAGTATTCGATCTGGAGCCAAATGTTTAGACAACTGCATTTAGTTAATTCTTACTTGCGCCGCTCTGTGAATAACTGTCCGCTTGAATATGTGTATCTCTTTACTTCTATATGGAAATTGAAAACCAGCACAAAAATAGGAATACTAGATAAATGTATAAAATAATTAATTACATCACTAATAAAAGAAAGCACACATTAACAGGATGCTTAAAAATCAAAAGCTATCAACATCATAATAGTCAAAGATCAAATTTTACATGCGTGGTCAGATTATATGAAAAAACTTTATGATGATATAAGAGAAGGACAGTATGAAATCTGGAATAATAATAAAGACAATAAATTTTGAAGATAGAAGTTCACAATGATCTTATCCATATGAAATCTGGCAAGAACCCGATTCCAAACAACATCCGAACATAAATGATCAATGCCATAGAAGAATATGGAATAGACCAGTTCACCATACTAGTGAACACAATATATGATACTGGAGATATACCTACTGAATTATGTAATTCTATATTTATTGAAATTCCGAAGAAATCGGGATCCTTGGAGTGTGATCACCATTGGACAGTTAGTATAAAGAGCCATATCCCAAAGACTTTGCTAAGAATCATCACGCATAGAGGTAGGAAGAAAATACAACCCACAATAGGAAAAGAATAATGTGGGTTCGTAGACAGCAAGGGTACAATACAGTAAATGATGTATACATGCAGAGAACAGTAATTGAACGTTCTATAGAAGTAACCAAAGACCCACATCTTTGCTTTATTGACTATTCAAAGGCTTTCGATAAAGCGAGACATGCCAACATGATTGTGATACTTGCAGATCTATGAATCGATAGGAAAGTCCTTAGACTTGTGAAAAACATATATTGGAAACAACAAGCTTCCATAAAGATTGATAATATAGTAAGTCAATATCAACATATTAAGAGGGTGTGCGACAAGGATTGTAATGTCTCCAGATCTGCTTTCCCTGTATAGTGAAAATAGTTTCAGAAATATACAAGGAATCATCATTGTGGGAAGAAACATCAATAACATTAGATATGCAGATGATATAGTATTGATTGCAGACAATGAACAGGATCTGCAACATTTAGTAGATGCGGTTGTAGCACACTGTGAGCAACTAAGGTTATAAGTGAATTGTAAGAAGACATAGATTATGTTTTCAACATTAAGAACGAAATACCCCAAAGCAATGTGCAATTAAATTAAAATATTCTTAAACAAGTGATTCTGTACAATTACTTCGATCTGATGGGAGATGCCTTGAAAAGATTAGACCAAGAATCGCCATGTCGATGGTAGCCTTTTGTAAGATGGAATACACACTGGCCAATAAAAGATGTCATTTGCAAAGAGAACAAGTGTGTTGAAGTGGTATACAGAACATGTACTTTTATATGGATGTGAAGCATGGACAATGAGAAGACAAGGTGAAACATATACGATGGCTTTGGAAATGTGGTTCCTGAGAACATTCAAAGAATACCACAGACTGACAGAAAAACAAATGATTAAGAGCAAAGAAAAAAAAGGGGGAAAAAACAGCGAACAAACAAATGAAACCCGTAAACTGTTTAGTGAAATTTGGCATAAATAGTCACAATTTGATGGTGTCACGTTATGAGAAAAAAATATATTGGAGAACTTAGTGACAACTGGCAAGATCAAAGGGGAATAGAACAAGAGGAAGACAGAGAAGTAAACACCTGGATGGCTTGGCAAAGTGGTATGGTCGAAACTAGAACACAGAGCTGATGCACAACTCTGGTGATCTTGTAAGAGGCTAAACATGACCGAACACTCTTATCGGCAATGTCAATAATGATGATGATAGTTCTATAAACCTAGCTTCACCAGCAGTAGGTACAAAACCATATCCGGTTGGAATTCATTCTTACAAGATGTTCGAGTTACTTCAATTGCTGTCTGTCCGTGAATAATAGATGCTGATAATGGTGATGTTATTTTTAATAACGATGATCGATGCGATGATGTCTTTTGAAAGTACATGTTATACAAACATATTAAAATACTTTCGATTAAAAAAAAACATATTGACACTAAACAATATCTGAACATTGTAGAAAACTTGTGCGTAAACATCCTAGTGTCTTTTTTTACTGAAATAGTTTGGCCATAATAAATTTGACAGTGGCATAGCAAGCATAGTAACGGAAGGTGAGATGTCCGGGGTTGACCGAGACAATGTTGGACTCGTGATATTGAAGACACTCCAGGTGTGATAATGAAATGAGGAGGAGGAACTGTTAAAGAGTAAATCATTCCTTTGTGTCTTGAAGAGATTGGTGCTCTAGAAAGTCAGTTGCTTATCCTTTACATGACGTCGGAGTTAATTCCAGCATTATTTGCAGTTTGTGAGTTCTTTGCTGGTTTACGTTCAGTAGTGTGCCATTGCTTTCTGAACGACCGGCAAACATACCATTGCATTTATTTATTTATTTATTTATTTTTTTTATATTTTTTTTGGGGGGGGGGGGGGAGGGGAGGGGGGGGGGGTTGGTTTTGCTTTTTATTTGGTATAAGAACACGCGTTGTTATCCATTCAGCATTTATGAATTACATACCATTGTATGAAAACCAACACAAATCGGTCTGCTGCTAAATCGCCCCTAGCAGTGTGTCGAACGCGAAATGAGGGATTACGAACTTTGTCTGTAACCCATTATCCACATCGCCGCCTGGCGTTCTAGAGAGGCACTGCTACATGCTGATGGCGCATACACGAGACATATTTACATTAGACATCTTATTAAAGCTGAATTAGTACAACTGTCTTTACACACAGAAGCCGCAAACAGTGCGTGACACTGTTGATTGCCTGGCATATATCACTGCATCTCGTCAGTGCTTACTGCAGTGTTATAGATCATATGACGTGAATAAATGAATCATACTTAAGCTTAAATACTGATAACATAGTCACAGGTATTGTTCGAATGTGAAGCAACTAGATTTGTTTCTCCCAAGCTACAAACACGGATGTTCTTATCACAGTCGTGGATTTGATGTCAGCTATCAAGATAAAACTAGAGGTCTGTTATGTGTGTGTTGTGTGGTTCAGGAATCCTCTCGAAGACTCATCTGTAACACTTAAGTCCGATACATTGGCTTCCAGGTAATCTGAGCCATGAACAGGGCTTGCAACTGTTGGAGGCAGGTTGGTGTAGATACGTTTCTCCAGATGCCATACAGAAGGACAATCCCCAATCACATCATGTTGCAAGGCTCTCCTTCCCATCTCCAAAGACAGAAATCTGCGAGGTTTACAAGACTGGCCCTGGGACTTCACATCTGGCTGGCCGTTTTGGAACTAACTGCATGACCCAGCATGATGTACACGGACTGGCTGAGAGCAGGCCAAAGTTGATGACGTGTCCTCTCCACAGTTGTAAGTACACCGTCTTCACCAGACTCCAAACCAACGCCCATAAAGGAGCTACTTCTGTCAATATCTCTTTCGTATCACATCACATAATGTCAGTGAAAGACATCACTTGGCAACATTTCCTAAACAAATAATGGCGTGTGACACATTTCAATAACTTCGGTTCTCCAACGTCATATGTAACGATTAAGATTATAGGGTTGTAAGCTTCTGAAACTACACACTTGCTGATAGATATCCTTCCTACACACACACACACACACACACACACACACACACACACACACACACACATATCCAATTATATGTCATGCATCTATATGCTACATTCACACTGACTTCTTCAAGACTCTCTCTCTCTCTCTCTCTCTCTCTCTCTCTCTCTCTCTCTCTCTCTCTCTCTCTCTCTCTCTTGATGTCGTTCATCCACAGGTAGCGTTGTCTTCCTATTCACTTTTGTTCTTCAGAAAATCATTTAACCATGAGCCGTGTCTCTTTATATTTCTGACGTGTCTTAATTGACTAACACTGCCAGTGAAAGAATCGAGTGGATAAGATTTGCCGAGGTAGCTGCTATTCACGTGACCAAGGCATCTTTAATATAGTAAAGCATCAAGGGATCCAAATATATTATTTAGTTCTTCATTATTCAAACAATAACGACAATGACATATCTAGTCCCCGAGGACAACAAACAAAACAAAACTAGACATGTCCACTTGCCGGCCGCAAACATTTTATGTCCACTGGTATAATTCTGACTTGGAAGAAGGGATGGTCATCTCCGGCTTCCTGTGTCTGTTCTTTGTTATCGTAGTCACCGCTGACAATATTGATAAAGTCCAATACCTTCTTTGACGGTTCTGTTTTGGGATAGAGATACTTAACTCAATGGACCTGAAGGATGTCATATAGATAATCAACGCTGTGAATGTCAGCATTATTATTTACATAATAGATGGTGATGATGATGACTAGCACCTTGCCGTCTTGACAGACGATAGTTTGTAACACGGAGTTATACCTCTCCATAACCAAAGCCTGGGCTGAATTTAGAGACCATTTGTTGCCCGTGCAGCATGATCCCTCTCTCGGCCTGTCTAATTTACTCTAGAGGAAAGGTAACACCAATACGCATGGAACAAGATAAGCTGCAGAAGCTGCCGGATCAGCAAAGCAACGGTCTAACTGTCCGCGTGTCGGAGGTTCCACCCTAGGCCAGTTACTGACCAAAGCTTAGGGTCTGGTCTACCCTGCCATGACATTTAGTCTTTAGGTTGAATTTCCTCGCACTAGGGTAAAGCCTGTACCCTCACAATTGCACTCCTCCGCCAGAAGCCGTTGGCACAATGTGGTGTGTCGGGTTTGGTGAGCGCCGTCCAACATTCGGCGCTAACAGAAAGCAGGTAGTACCGTCTACTGTCAATCTGTAGCTCAGACATATCTATCTAAGACCTGGCTTACTATACATGATAACAAGCACAACAATAGCATACATTGAAGTATGTGTATTGAATAGGAAATAAGCAGGAGACTGCCAACAACCAATGATAAGGAGAAAAATTGGCATTCTGTGGATAATGAAACGAATCAAATCAAAATCAAATAAAATCAACTTTATTAGGGTCACAAATTGGGCGAGCAGGCCCGTCTTACATTCGGCCCTTCCAATCACTCGTCTTTCGTTCATCAAGAGCAATATACATTTACATAGGAAGAAAAATAAACATTGTGAAATGAATGTTGTAAAAATAAACAAGGCTAATTACCACGTTATGAGGCCCATCTCCCACCTATCCATACATCACCCCACCCACACAACACCCCCACCTACCCATACACACGCACACCAAGGGAAACATACATACCCCACTAACCGACCCATCCCCCTCCCGCACATCCCCCACCCACCCACATCCCTTACCTGATCCCCCAACCAAAACACACTCGCCAACCACAAACATTCCCCCACCAACCCACGCCCATCCACATACACATCCTAACCCACACATCCTCTCCCCACCCACACTTCAAACCGCCCATCCCCCAGCCACATCTCCATCGACAACATATTCCCCACCCATGCACACAATCCCCCACCAACCCACACATCGCACATCCACTCACACATCCCCAAACTATACACACACATCCCCACCAACTGACATGTCCCTACCTCCCCCCACACACACACATCTCCCTAACCACCCATGCATCCCCAATCCACTCACACACACCCCACCACCCACACATACAACTTCCACCCACCCACACATGCCTTAACCCAATCCCCCACCACACAATCCCCCACCCGCACATCACATACACCCCCTACCACGCACTATTCCCAACCCACGCACCACACACACACACATATCCCTCACCAACACATCCCCACTTACACACCACACACATATCCCCCACCCAGATACCACACAATATTGTCACCCACACCGACACAGATACCCTTACCCGTCCACCCCACATACCCCCACTCACACACCACAAAAATATCCCACCCACACACACATACCTCACCCACACAATATCCCCAACCAACACACCACACACCTCTCCCCACCCACACACGCATTCTCTACCCGTCCACCAACAGACACTCACTCACGCATACATCCTCCACTACGCACCCACACACCCCCACCCACGCACCTCCAACCAAACATCTCTCGATCACAATACCCCTACCCACACACATCTTCCACCCACTAACACATCCCACCCCGACACATACAACTCCCTCACCCACCTACACATCCCTAAGCCACTCACACACCCCCACCCACACATTCCCCATCCACACACACATCTCCCACCCACACACCCCCACATACTTCCCCCAACCACGACAATCCCCTACTCACCCACACATATACCCCACCAATACGCACATTCCCCGCACCCATCACAGACATCCCCCACACCACACACTATCCTCCACCCATACCACCACAAACATACCCTCCACCCACACATCATTCACACATCCCCCACCAACACACCGCACACATATCTCAAACCCACACACCATACACTTCTTCCCACCCGCCCTTGCATCCCCAATCCACCCAACACAATCCCGTACCCACACAACCCCGCCTCCCACACATACTTCCTCAAACCATCCACACATCTCCACCCACATAAACACACATCCCCCGCATCCGTCCCATACACATATCCTCCACCCATACAAACATCCCCCTCACCAATTCCCACACCCCTACTTTCACCCCTACACATCCGTCCACACATACCACCAACACCCACAAATACCACTACCCACCAAAACCCACACACCCCAACCCATTCAAACGCATACCCCCCCCCCCCACCAACACACCCCCACCCACACATATCCTCACACTCACACACATCCTCCACATACACTCACACTTCCTCACATCTAGACACATACAAAATGTCTCACGTTAGTATTGAAACTAGTATGAACAAACTCCCACACTTTACTCACACACATACACTGACACTTGTCATGAGCAGTCTCATAAAAATGTTAAACATGGAGAAAAATGTGTACATAAAAAGTATGTGACGTAAACATAGTGATGCTCTCTCTCTCTCTCTCTCTCTCTCTCTCTCTCTCTCTCTCTCTCTCTCTCTCTCTCTCTCCTCTCTCTCTCTCTCTCTCTCTCTTTCTCTCTCTCTCTCTCACACACACACACACACACATTCACTCTCACGCTCACACATTCACTCTTCCGCTCATTCATTCACTCTCACGCATTCACTCTCCCGCTCATTCACTCTGACGCTCACTCATTCACTCTCACGCTCACTCATTCACTCTCCCGCTCACTCATTCACTCTCCCGCTAACTCATTTACTCTCACGCTCACTCATTCTATCTCCCATTCACACTCACTGACTCTCTCACTCAAACTACAGTAATGAACATGAATTTATATTATGCATGATATGATAAAATCAAATGGTATGTAACTGATAATATGACAGATGAGAATACACAAACATATGGATTCGCGTGTTACATAGCATGCGTGTTACATGACATGCATCTGCTCAGCTCTCTCTCTCTCTCTCTCTCTCTCTCTCTCTCTCTCTCTCTGTATTCTTTCATATACACACACTCACACGCATGCGCGCGCTCACACACACACACACACACACACACACACTAACACATCAACTCTCCCACTGTCTCACTCTCTAACACACAATCCTTCACACACACACACACACACACACACACACACACTCACTCTCTCAATCACACTCTCTCACACATACACATACACATGAACGCATGCACGCACGCACACACTCCCTCACTCACTCTCACACATACACGTACGAATGCATGCACTGACACATTCCCCCACCATTTCTCGCTCAATCACTCTCTCCACACACACGCATCCACGTGCGCACACACGCATTCACTCTCTCCCTCTCTCTGACACCCACTTTCTCTCTCTCTCTCTCTCTCCCCTCTCTCTCTCTTTCTCGTTCTCTCTCTCTCTCTCTCTCTCTCTCTCTCTCTCTCTCTCTCTCTCGCTCCCACACGCACACACATATATAGTGAACAATTATAGTTAAACAATTATAATGAACAATTATACTGAACAATTATACCAGTTAATGAATTATGGTGGCATATAGTCGGTATGGATTAAGTATTGAAAGAGTTTTCGGTTAAATGTGTAGGGACTCATTGGAGTTTTCAGATCTGGAGGCAGATCATTCCATAAGTGAGCACCAGAATAGGCGAAACATGTTTTGTATAGGTCCAATCTAGGCTTTGAGACATGTAACAAATTTAGTCGCTTGCTGTTCATTGCATTAGATTGAATCAGCGGCAGAAGATACTCTGGGGTATTTTGAGATATAATTTTATTCACTAATTTGGCTTTGTTGAAAAGGAAGCGTAGTAGTAGTAGAAGTCTTAGATGACTGTACAAATTATTACTTTCAACGTGCTTTATGCCAGAAACCAGACGAATAGCGCGGTTTTGTAGAGAACATAGTCGTTTTAAATTAGATTTAGGGCAACCATCCCAAACTGTGGAACAGTAATCGAGATGTGATTGGATATAGCATGTATAGAATATTTTTCGTCTGCTTTCGTCCAGGAAGTGCTGAATTTTAGCAAGTTGGTAAACTTGTTGTGCTATTTTCTTGGTAAGAGCGTGAACATGAGAGCTCCAGTTCAAATGGCTGTCAATTAAAAGCCCTAGTGTTTTATGTTCAGTCACATTAACTATAGGTAACGTGCCCATGCGGAGTTCGAGCGGTGATCCAGTTATGGCTAGTGTCTGTAGTTTCTGTCTGGTCGTTATTAGCATGGATTTGGTTTTGTCGATGTTAATTTGCATGCGGTTTTCATTGCTCCATCTAGTAAGATTATCAAGTTGCTTTTGTAAAGAATTGTCTAATTCACTACGGTTTTCTTGACTAGTATATATAGTACAGTCGTCTGCAAATAGATCACAAGTTGTATTGATATATAAAGGAAGATCATTAATATAAACTGCAAAAAGCAGCGGACCTAGTATTGAGCCCTGAGGCACACCAATATTAAGCTGTGTGGGTCTTGATAGACAGTTGTTGAAGGACACGACTTGTTGCCTGTCGGATAGAAATGACGTAATTATGTTCACCATGTTGGTGCTTGTCTTCATTTGCTTTAGTTTTCTAATTAAAATATCGTGATCTACCATATCAAAAGCTTTTTTAAAGTCTACAAACACCGCTCCACAAATTCTACCGTTGTTGATGTTTAAGTGCCAGTTATCGGTCATTTTTGTTAGAGCACTATGGTAAGAATATTTAGGTCGAAACCCAGATTGACTGTTAATTATTAGATCATTGTTAATTAAATGGTGTAACGTTATTTTATGAATGTGTTTTTCTAGTGGTTTTGATAGCGACGATAGTAAGGAAATAGGTCTATAATTACCCAAAACGCTATTATCGATTGAGCCATTTTTAATTAGAGGAAACACTTTAGCAATTTTAAATGCAGATGGAAAGTAGTTTTTGGCCAGGCACTGGTTATACATGAACGTTAAGGACTCGCTAATGACTGGTGCAGCACAACGAAGAATTCTATTACTGATACCATCTAGGCCTTGTGAGTTTGTTGATTTGAGGTTTAAGAGATATTTATAAACGTCTGCAACAGACATTAAAGGAATCTCAGCGGGAATATTTATGGTGCACTTCTCCTCACAGAATGATGCCAGTGAACTTAAATTACACGATGAGTCTGGTTTTGAAGACTATAGATTCTCTATTTCTGATTGAAAGAACCAACTGAATTCATCGCATGTTATAGAATTTGGTATTGCTGATTCTGTAGGGCGTTTCTTATTGGTTAGCAAGTTAATAGCCTTCCATATATTTGTACTGTTTGAATTATCTACAATCACATTTTTGATGATCTACAATGATCTTTTTTATCCTACGAATTTCATATTTAAATTTATTCGTTAGTCTGCGGTAATTGATGAAGTCTTTATTTTTGTGAATACCACGGCAAGACAAACCAATGAGCAAAGATGCTTTTCATTAGAAAGTCGACACATATGACATCTTGGACGCGTTCATATAAATGAGCCTAAAACACAGTGACAACTGGGAAACTTGATAAGGAAAGAACAAGAGGAAGACAAGGCGATACATATCTGCATGGATGTTTAACATAGCAGATCGGAACAACCCAAACCTGGGTTTTATTTCCGGCAATTTCCCAAAGACCCTCTTGTGGATCTTCGTCGGAGTTGGGATCTTCGGTGTTGGTACTTTGTATGACTCTCTCGGTGAGCTGCTTGACGTTCTGCGGGGAGAGACTGAGCCAGATACAGTATAACCCTCTTGCAATAATGGCGACACTCTCACCATTACGACGCGCGCACGCACACACACATGCATCTATACATACACACATACACAAACGCGCATGCGCACACATGACACGCGTTGTTCGCAATGACATTCAATCAATCAATCATGTGCCATGCCGGAAAGCGTGGGCGGTCATGATTCGCCATTTCACTCGATCACCAGAGTCGTGGATCAGCTCAGTGTTCCTGTCTCGTCCATGCCATGTGGCCAAGCCATCCAGGTATTTTCCTCTCGGTCTTCATCTTGATTACAAGTCCACAATTACGCGTGTTTGATTGTCTCTATTACTATCTGTTATATTGAGCTCATGTTTCTTTACTCACCTGCGGCTTTGAGTACTGCAATGAAAGAAAGAAGTGTGCATAATCTTAGAGTCAGCATGTTGTCCAGAGTTCTCTCCGAATGAGAAAAACAGTAGTGAGAAATAGACAATATATACACAAGCCAGACAGCGGGACATATTTTTATATGCATGTATTATGCACATTACAAAGTTGTCTGAAATGACTGCATCACATTTAATTGTCATTTTATAAACATCAGTTGAAATTAAGAAACAACATAACAGCTTGAACTGTTGTGACGGGCATCTTTAATCAAGATTATGTAATTGGATGTTTGTTTACTTTAATAATCAAGAGATACGTATCATACCAGCTGTCTTCACGCATATATATAATGTTTTTTTTTTTTTGCATATCCTTTACAGGACATCGCTGTCAACATCAGCATCTTTCAGCTGTATGTTGATTTCTTGGCAAGATTACGCTCAGTAGTTTGCCATTGCTTTCTGAGCGGCCGGCTCAGTTATCCCGCAAGTCAGCAGCGGGGTCGAACCGCTCCCAGCTCTCGCCCTGCTACGACGCATATATATGATGAGATTTAATCGCAGCAGGAATCTGTAAGGACAAGCTTACGGGTGAAATACAGAAATGACAACAAAGTGGGCGCACTACGGGAAACAAGCTGATTACTTATTGTTGTCAGTATTCATGAATGATATATATCATTTCTCTATCTCACACATCTGAATATTATATGCATATTCATGATTGATTAATTGATTGATTTGGGAACCGACTGTATTCATGACTGTATATTCATGAATGTGTCGGTAATCGCCGGTATAATAAAACAAATTTACCATTTGGTGAGGTTCTACACAATTACATCATTTATTCAAAGGCATACATTATATACAGGCACGTAATGTCGACACGTCATCGTTTGTTACCGTAGACACGTCAATGTTTGTTACAGTAGACACGTTAATGTTTGTTACAGTAAACACGTTATTGTTTGTTACAGTAGATATGCGAATGTTTGTTACAGTAGACACGTTAATGTTTGTTACAGTAGACACGTTAATGTTTGTTACAGTAGACACGTTAATGTTTGTTACAGTAGATATGCGAATGTTTGTTACAGTAGACACGTTAATGTTTGTTACAGTAGATATGCAAATGTTTGTTACAGTAGATATGCGAATGTTTGTTACCGTAGACACGTTAATGTTTGTTACAGTAGACATGCCAATGTTTGTTACAGTAGACATGTCAATGTTTGTTACAGTAGACACGTTAATGTTTGTTACAGTAGACATGTCAATGTTTGTTATAGTAGACACGCCAATGTTTGTTACAGTAGACACGTTAATGTGTGTTACAGTTGACACGCCAATGTTTGTTACAGTAGACACGTTAATGTGTGTTACAGTAGACACGTTAATGTTTGCTACAGTAGACATGCCAATGTTTGTTACAGTAGACACGCCAATGTTTATTACAGTAGTCACGTTAATGTTTGTTACAATAGACACGTTAATGTTTGTTACAGTACAAATTTTATCTTTGTTTTACAGTAGACACGTTAATGTTTGTTACAGTAGACACCCCAATGTTTGTTACAGTAGACACTTTAATGTTTGTTACAGTAGACACGTTAATGTTTTTTACAATAGACACGTTAATGTTTGTTACAGTGCAAATTTCAACTTTGTTTTACAGTAGACACGTTAATGTTTGTTACAGTAGACATGTCAATGTTTGTTACAGTAGACACGTTACCGATTGTTACAGTAGACACTTTAATGTTTGTTACAGAAGACACGCAAATGTTTGTTACAGTAGATATGCGAATGTTTGTTACAGTAGACACGGTAATGTTTGCTACAGTAGACATGCCAATGTTTGCTACAGTAGACACACCAATGTTTGTTACTGTAGACACGTTAATGTTTGTTACAGTAGACATGTCAATGATTGTTACAGTAGACACGTTAATGTTTGTTACAGTAGACATGTCAATGTTTGTTATAGTAGAAACGCCAATGTTTGTTACAGTAGACACGTTAATGTTTGTTACAGTAGACACGTTAATGTTTGTTACAGTAGACACGTTAATGTGTGTTACAGTAGACACGTTAATGTGTGTTACAGTAGAAACGTTAATGTTTGTTACAGTAGACATGCCAATGTTTGTTACAGTAGACACGCAAATGTTTATTACAGTAGTCACGTTAATGTTTGTTACAATAGACACGTTACTGTTTGTTACAGTACAAATTTTATCTTTGCGTTACAGTAGACACAGTAATGTTTGTTATAGTCGACACGTTAATGTTTGTTACAGTAGACATGTCAATGTTTGTTACAGTAGACACCCCAATGTTTGTTACAGTAAACACGTTAATGTCTGTCACAGTAGACACGTTAATGTTTGTTACAATAGACACGTTAATGTTTGTAACATTACATATTTCAACTTTGTTTTACAGTAGACACGTTAATATTTGTTACAGTAGACACGTTAATGTTTGTTACAGTAGACACGTCAATATTTGTTACAGTAGACACGTTTATGTTTGTTACAGTAGACACGCCAATGTGTGTTACAGTAGACACGTTACCGATTGTTACAGTAGACACGTTAATGTTTGTTACAATAGACACGCCAATGATTGTTACAGTAGATATGCGAATGTGTGTTACAGTAGACATGCCAATGTTTGTTACAGTAGACACGCCAATGTTTGTTACAGTAGACACGTTAGTGTTTGTTACATTAGACACGTTAATGTTTTTTACAGTAGACTTGTCAATGTTTGTTACAGTAGACACGTTAATGTTTGTTACAGTAGACATGTCAATGTTTGTTACAGTAGACACGCCAATGTTTGTTACAGTAGACACGTTAATGTTTGTTACAGTAGACATGCCAATGTTTGTTACAGTAGACACGCCAATGTTTGTTACAGTAGATACGTTATTGTTTGTTACAATAGATACGTTAATGTTTGTTACAGTACAAATTTTATCTTTGTTTTACAGTAGACACGTTAATGTTTGATACAGTAGACACGTTAATGTTTGTTACAGTAGAAACGTCAATGTTTGTTACAGTAGACACCCAAATGTTTGTTACAGTAGACGCTTTAATGTTTGTTACAGTAGACACGTTAATGTTTGTTACAATAGACACGTTAATGTTTGTTACAGGGCAAATTTCAACTTTGTTTCACAGTAGACACGTTAATGTTTGTTACAGTAGACATGTTAATGTTTGTTACAGTAGACATGTCAATGTTTGTTACAGTAGACACCCCAATGTTTGTTACAGTAGACATGTTAATGTTTGTTACAGTAGACACGTTAATGTTTGTTACAATAGACACGTTAAAGTTTGTTACAGTACAAATTTCAACTTTGTTTTACAGTAGACACGTTAATGTTTGTTACAGTAGACACGTTAATGTTTGTTACAGTAGACACGTCAATATTTGTTACAGTAGACACGTTAATGTTTGTTACAGTAGACAAGCTAATTGTGGTACAATAGGCACGTCAACGATTGTTACAGTAGACATATTAACGTTTATTACGGTAGACAGTTTAATGTTGTATTTTTACTGAAGAGACGTCAATGTTTATTACAGTAGACAGGTTTGTTACAGTTGATAGGTTTGTTACAGTAGACAGGTTTGTTACAGCAGACACCCCAACATTTGTTACAGTAGACACGTTCATGTTTATGACATTAGGCTGTCAATGTTTGTTACATTATTACGTTACATTGTTACATGCCGTCATTTGTAGTTGTCATGTTGGAAAGCCTTTATTGTAACCAGTGGTGGACTGCACAGGCCGTCAGCTTGTCCGATGGCATGTGGGCCCTGTGGACTCCAAATGAAATGATCACATTTGAACATTAGACACTATGTTAAACGTATCGATGACCTTTTCGTTATGCAACCAATATTATATTCGCAGTCCGCTACCAAAGGTAACAACAGCTTTAAAACTGTTCTGGTGGTTAAGTTTGACATCGGATCTCTGCTTCTTTCTTTTACTTTTATAAGTGTCAGTCAATACTTGTGAATCTGTTTATGTGCAGATTTACGAGTGTGTTACTGTAGGCAATGTGTAGGTGGTGGTTGCAGCCACTGACATAATTGCTGCATCGACAGGAATGGTCAGTCGGTGCATGCGTGGGACATGAAGTCCACGCAGGGACACAACCCCGACTAGCGGAAACTCACAGCGGTTAGCGCCAGACGGCTTGGGACGGTTGTACAGGACAGACGGATTGAATGGTGCTCGTATGATTTGTGTGTATGAACGCCAATAGATAGAAAGCCTGTGTGAGTATAGGAGACTGTGTGCCTGGTTTGTAGGATTGTGAGTTGTATGCATTGCATTTATATATCTACTGATTATGGCATCGATATTGTAATTGTGCGATGCTTGTAATGGTTGTGATGAGTGAAAAGTGTGAATAAAGTGTTTGAATTGTATTTGCAGTGTGTCACGTAAAGTCATTCTGTGACAATGTTTATATCACTTCTGTTAGTTATTACGAGCCTGTGTTATTGTTGAATGCAAGATTCTGACAGGTGTGAACGTGGGTGCATCGTCCAGCTTGAACCAGTTATAAAATAGATGTGAATTCGGATGTATCGTCCATCTTTGAACTTAGTGTAAAATAGGATCGAACGTGTGTGTAAGCGGGAAATTTTTGAAAGAAAGCAACATGGAAAGTAAGTTGTTGAATGTGTTGAACGGACGACATTACGACTAACAAACATACTCGACAGCACACAAACCTACAAAACTTAGTTGACAACGCATACTCCACATAAACATACATGTCCTAATATTTTTTTCTTCCATAAAGCAACAGGTTTTTGTGTAATCCGAAACCGTTAACAAGTAAAGATCATTTTTTTCCGGGAAGTAACGATCAAGCAGCCATTCTCTGGTACAGTGTTCCAACATACTCCAGAACTCCAAAGTCACTTAAGTATTATCCTTTTTCATATATACTTTTGTGTGTCAGTCTAGGCATAAGCTGTATTTGATAAAGATTGTACAGAGTTATTATATTTACTAACACCATAATTAACTTGTTGTACATTCATTGTATTTGAAATAGTTCATCATGTCTACATTGAACGATTTCATCGAATCTGGTTTGAAATTGAAGTTAACTGGTGATGGGTTGACAGAATGGAGTGAGGCAAAATATGCAGAGTATGGCCAAAGTGAAGATAGAGCTGCTGATAGAGAGCTGAAAAAGGCAGAATTAGAAACTGCTATGAAACAGTCAGAGTTAGCGGCCAAAACCAAACAGACAGAAACAGAGGCTGAGATAAGAAAAGCTGAGATCTTATCCCAAAGTAAGAGGGAAGAACTGGAAATGCAGCTGAAAATTAAACAGCTGGAAGCTGAAACATCAGCAAATAAAGATTCTAGAAAGTCAGAAAGACTAGAAAAAGAGAATCAGTACAAAATGTACCAAGGGATCGTCAAAAATTTCACCACGGGCGACTGCATTGCAGCCTTCACCCAAAATTTTGAAACGATAATGGAGCATTATCAGATCCCAGAGACTGAATGGAACATTATATATATGTATATATGAGAAGTCTTTCATGGGAACCTCTCAAAGTGATAGAGACCATTCCCAAAGATCTCATGAAAGACTGTCAATATATTAAGTCCAAAATATGTCACACTTCCTGTTAGATGAAGCAGGCTACAGAGAACAGTTTAGTAAATTAGCTCCAAAACCTAAAAAAACTTTCTCTGACTACATCTCAGTGGTACAGGATGTATTTAGTAAATGGCAGTCAGCAGCCAAAGTAAATAACAGCTTTGAGAAGTTGAAAGATCAAATTCTTAGAGATAAAATTATTTCATCTCTACCACCACCATTTTCAAAATTTCTGCAAGAATGTGAGTGCGACAGTGTGCAACATATAGAGAAACGAGGTTCGGGTTATTTCACAATCAACAAACAGTGTTTTACTAGTGGATTGACTGACATTGACTTTGTAGCAGCCGCTACCTGTGACAGAACGATGTCAGGTCCCTTCAGTAAACAGAAACCCTTTAAGCAAACTGCTAATAAGTATTACCAATGCAGATATTGCAATCTTGCACATAATGAAAGTGATATGTGCGACAAACACCCAGGGTACCTCAATACTTGCAAAACTATATAGATTAGCAAGATAAGGAGAGAAAGAGCTATAAACGACTAACCAAATGCTTCCTTTGCAAGGCATATGGCCACTGGCGTCATGCTTGTAAAGGTAAACAAATGACCAGAAAGGCTAATGCAGCCATGTTTGATAGCTCTTCCTCACGTCACAGGAGGAAGAATATCAAGGACAGGAAGATGTAATTTCCTATACTTAGTGCTCAAAGACAAAGAAGCGCAACACTGACTTTTAATGGGCCAGAGAAGAAAAGGACAATAAGAAGAAACAGAGAAAGAGCACTGTGTATATATTCTCCTCAGTTAACAAGAAAAGGGATAGAGTTAGACAGAAGATTCCAGGAGTTCTTAGGGCGGGGGATATACTGTTGTATACCCCAGACAGAAGATTACACTGCTGGACTGTAACAGGATCAATGAGTTTACACAACAAACTACAGACTAAACAAAACAAATTAAGAACAACAAAATTAGACTTTTATTGACAGAACTGCATGATTCAGTGACAAACAGGCATCCTGACATGTCACACAACTGACATATACAGAAATGGGAACCTATGTTCCCACAATAATCACTGCTGCCTAACATCGCTATGAATATGACCGAATACCTATCCCCACAAACCAGCAAGGACATGGCAACAAAGCAGCCTCAATGTAAACAACAACGGTAACAGCAGGTATTGGACTCATCTCAGGACTCATGGACAGTCGGTACATACAGAAATTGGAATCTGAAATCCCACAGTTAGAGATAACTGCTGCCTAGCACTAACTAAAGGGGCGGTCTCTAAATGACAGTGAGACCTCAACCATGTTCAATTGTGTTGAAGGGCACCCTCAATACCCACACAAGACACCCGCACCACATAGGTCGACTGGGACCAGGTACAGCAAAGAGCCATACCATAACAATTAACAGAACTATAACTCTAACAGCAGAGATATAGTGGCATAAACAGGTATATGAATGGGGTTGTGAGTGGCCTAAACGACATTAACCAGAGCTGGGGCTCAAGTTTGCTCTACAAACAACAACCATGGCCAGGGGTCACTACCTGCTATGCATGACAAGGTACAACATCTAATTAATAATCATCAAAGAATCATTATTTGCATCAACACATGGACTTCACAGGACAACCACTACAGCGATGGTGTATGTAAACAATGTCTTTGTGGCACAAACATAGACATGGACTGTGTAAATTCACACCAACAACATGATACTTCAACAGTACAACAATGATATGGATAGGTTATAGGATATGCTCCACATAAAATATAAACAGAGCACGCACGTTCTACAGCATCCTTCGGAGTGATTGGGCCCACAATTAATGCAACAGCCACCACCAAATCATGAGACAATCTTAATGTGAGTGCGGATCATCCCTCGTTACAATGCTCGCAGCCTTTTCTGGGTTCTCATCTAAATCAGTATTTACTTACAGAATACTCTCAGTTCAGGGAGGTCATTACCTACAGATCTCTGACACAACACAACTTCTCATCCGCAACACCACAGGGTGACAATACCACCCATAAATGACAATGTTACACATCACACTGATCAACTATTCAAAATCAACACCGAACACCACTCAGCTACACCGGTGTACAACGTCTCTAACAGGGCAACACCATTTGAACATGTACACTGGACATAAATACATTTCAATGCACCAACAGCAATCAAGCAGACATAGGATATGCAATTCAACATGACATCACCAGGACACACACCTTTGTACTGATAACAACTAGAGAACATCAATATACCAGAAGTACAGTTCTACACATGACACCAGCAACAATCAGGACACAGGCTATAACATATAACAATTCCATATGACATCACCAGGACACACACCTTTGTACTGATGACAACTAGACAACATCAATATACCAGAAGTACAGTTCTACACATGACACCAGCAACAATCAGGACACAGGCTGTAATATAAGTCACCGGCAACAACTCAGATATATGCCATACGTTGCCAAATAAAACCATCACAATAGTACTCCCCATTATGGTCAAGCTCACACAGTAATACTCCAGATTCATTATGGGTGCAATATTCAGCACCTCTTGCACTGGCTGTTCAGGAGACTATTCTTACTAAGTTCACATTTGTCAAACCTGAACAACACATATCATTATCCTCATAATCATATGTGTAGTGTTCAACCTGGCACCTTCATCACTGTACACAGTCATGAATAATTATTACCATAGCTACATTTATCTAGTAGAACATAACAGACATTGTTATCAAGCACCACCTATCTATTGCTTTCACAGTGCCACTCTACACCTCCGTACACCAAAAGTCACTATAGTTTTAGCATTATTGAGTCATAATAAGTAATCTGACTTCAAACACAATATAACATAATGGAGGTGTCTCTCATGCCCGGGCACCCTTTACTTTCCATCCAACATGAGGCATCTCAACACCTCAATACATTATAATATAAATACACAGGTCTTCCCCTTTGTTGTGGGAAATTAAATCATAAACACACCCGTACCATGTTTCCAGTTCAACTTCATGTTCCTTATTGTAGACCGGACTGGTATAACCACACAATGGTGTACCTTGCCTCCCTCTTACTGACTGTACAGTCCACCTGGAACAGCCTTGGTTACCCCAGGCCATTCAATCTACTGTTATCTTCAACCTCACCATGCTACTAAAATAATGGCATTATATATATATATATATATATATATATATATATATATATATATATATATATATATATATATATATATATATATATATCCTGCACACCTAGTCTGGCCACCTTCATACAGGAATAAAACCCAAATATAATTAACCATAACCTCATATTTTATGCTAGTGCTTTACTGTTGTAAACAGCCCCAACCATTATTTCATTATTTGGTACTTTTGCTTTCTTTCACCCCAAACAAAAGGGAATCCCAGGGTATGACGTCACACCCAGGGGTTCCCTGTGTTGCGCCGAACATTCAGGGGGTTTCCGTGTGTTACGCCGTAGCTCGGTGCGCAATTCGATGCGGCGGCGGTGGTGCGCTATTCTTTCACTTTCCGGTTAGGGTTAGGGTTAAGGGATAGGGTTAGGATTATGATTAGGGTTAGGGTTAGTGTGTGTACCCTACCCCTAACCCTAATCCTAACCCTACCCCCTAACCCTAACCGGAAAGTGATTGCAGGACCGATGCAAATGAGGATCGTAGGGAGACAGAAACGGTTGTCACAGCCCAAAGAAACAACACTGTGGTGTGGGGCAATTGAAACGCACTGACATGCACTCCACCCGAACACAGAGGAGATCACCGTCGGCGCTAAATATAGCTGGTGACTCTAAATATAGCTGGAAAAGTTTGTTTGGGGTGAAAAAAAAAGCAAAAGTACCCATTATTTCCTCATATTTAAGGCTAGTGCTCCGTATTTTCCTCTTGTCAGAACACAGACTTTATAGAACAATCCATACATCCTCCTCTACTCTGGACTATTATATTACATATTTTGCCTACTGTATTGAATTCTGGACCTATCAAATTCTATAGAACTACACAACTCAGTACAGTATCGATAAACCAATGTTGTCATATTCTGCTGGTTATCGCCATTTTACATGCGAAGATAACTCTACTAATTTTAGTCAATCAGGAGTAGAAGAGCTCCTCAGACTCTGTAAAACTATTAACCCGAACTAAACCAAATTCTACCTCAACTCTGTGGATGTTAAGATTGGAGCTCCCAGCTGGGGACCAATAGTAATAGAGGCACCTATCCTACCTTTAATTAAGCTATCTAAATTATTTAACTCACCAAGAGTGGGCTTACAAATTGCCAGTAATTTCCATGGATTTCCTCGGTCCTTGTGTGGACCACACAAGCCAGTCTTGGTTAAATCTAGAGATATTTGTGACTCCCTGCTCTGGTCCAGTGACTGGGGAGGGCTTGTTAAAGCCTCACTATTTGATCATCTTCACATCACTACAGCGATCTACATCATCGCTCCTTCGGCCACGGTTGCTAGTTGAAGATAGCGGGAAACTGGCGAGCACTCCTTTCTATCCCTGTTTCCAGAGCGGCTTCCCATCATACCCTAGGGCACTGCAAGGGGCGCTGGTATTGGTAACATCATCATCATCATGTATCGCGTCAGGCGATTACACCTCAGATAAGGAACAAGTAGAAAATCATCCTGTTAATGCAGCACAGGCCATTGATGTATTTCTTTTTGAAAAATATACCATCTGTGATCGTTTTCATGAAGATGGCTTATTAACATGCGGCCACTCAATACCTATTGCCAATGAAGAAGCTAATTTGGTAATAAACTCTAAAGGCAAACTTAACATCCACCAAGGGTTTGTAAATGGCAAATCTGCCACCGTTTCACGAGATAGTGGATGTACTCTTATTGATTTGAAGAGAGACTTTATTTTACCTTCAGATTATACAGGCAAACATGTTACATGCAGAACTTTCTCAGGAAACATCGAGAAATACCCACTTGCATGCGCATATATTGACACCCCATTTCTCACAGGAAAGGTTAAATGCGCAGCATTATAAAACCCATGTTGTGACATAATCGTAGGTTTTCCTTCCTGAAGTAAATGATATGCCACATGACAGTATAACATCTTCTGCCGAATGTATTGTTGATAATGCAATATCATCTTCAACTGAATGTATTGTTGAAAATGTATTATCATCTTCGAATGAATGTATGTTTGCAAATTCATTAACATCATCACATGATTGTATTGGTCTAAATGTAACATCACCTTGTCATGTTATTGATATTTCAAATGCAGTAACTAGATCTGCTGCAAAAGTGCAAGATCAAATTAACCAGACCGAGGGTTTGGAAATGTTAAGCCCAGTTATACTACCTCCTAATACCATGAGGGAAAAGTTCATAACAGCCCAAAATGCCGATTTATCTTTGCACAAATATTTTAATTTAATAGGCCAAAAGCCAAGAATAACAAAGAATGGTAGATGGCATTTTGCCCTAAAAGGTGGTATCCTTACACGGTATTACACCAAAGGTACCAACACCACTGAGCAAACGGTGTTACCAACCGAACACCGCAAACAAGCATTACATCTAGCACATGACATACCCTTTGCAGGGCATATGGCTTATTCGAAAACTAGATCTAGATTACTTACCCAGTTCTATTGGCCTAAATTCTGCAGTGACACCAAGCAATATTGCAGAACTTGTGACATCTGTATTCGGAGAGATATTTAAATTTGGGTTTCATACCCACTGTACACGATGAACGGTCAACTTTTTGTCTTTTATACCAACAATGCTTGACCAACGAATCAATGAAATGAGGCCGCCTTGAGACACATTTTAAGGCGAAACATAATGCTCATATTAATTCAGATTTGAATTACTTTCAAACTTTAAAGAACAATTTTGAAAACATAGTAACATTAAAGTCTCTATTTACTGCTCATAATGCAACTATAAATCGTACTCTTGAGGCTGGTTATCAAATTTCATTACTCATCGCTAAATCTGGGGAAAGTCATACTATGGGGGAGAATTTAATCAAACTATCAATATTCGCATTTCTTAAAACGGTTCTGGGAAAAGATGACAAAGACGTTAAAGCTATGCCACTAAGTAGCAATACTGTTAGCAAAAGAATATACGAAATGAGTGAGGATATTGAAATAAAACATGTTGAAAAGCTGAAAACAAGAAAAGTCTCGGTACAAATGGATGAATCAACTTTGACAGACAGTGAGCCGTACTTATAACTTACGTAAGATATATTGATAAAGGTGATTTTGCTGAAGAAATTTTGTTCTGTAGATCATTAGAACACCACTACCTCTCTCTCTCTCTCTCTCTCTCTCTCTCTCTCTATATATATATATATATATATATATATATATATATATATGCCTGTCTCTCTGGCCCAGGGGTTACACCACTTTCTCCGTAATCCCGTTAATCACGCAGAGTCTCGTAGCGGGCGAGAACTGGAAGCGGTTCTACCCCCGCTGGTGACTTGCGGGATAACTGAGCCGGCCGCTCAGAAAGCAATGGCAAACTACTGGGCGTAATCTTGCCAAGAAATCAACAGACATCTGAAAGATGCTGCTGTTGACAGCGATGTCCTGTAAAGGATACGCGAATTTAATACATATATATATATATGTGTGTATGTATATTAAGCTAAAACATTACTTAAATGTCAATATTTTTTTGCGTATCCCTTACAGGTCGTGGCTGTCAACATTTTTCAGCCGCTGATGATATACTAGGCAAGATTACGCTCAGTAGTTTTCCATTGAATTCTGAGCGATATCAATAATATACCAATGAAAAATATAACATCTTGTGTCTGCAGATAGTGTTCCTAATATGATGGGGAAGAAAAGGGGTTGCTTAAAATTGATGAAACATTAGAATCAAGAAATGCTTCTTGTGCATTGTGTTATTCACAAGGAAAACCTGGTAGCTAAAAACATTTTGCCTGTTCTAAATGAAGTACTAAATTTAGTTATAAAGTGTATCAATGCTATTATATCTAGTGCCAAATGTGAACGTCTCTTCAAGTTATTTTTTGAAGAACAAAATGAAGACTATGTGAGACTTATACTTCACGCTAAAGTAAGATGGCTCTCGAAAGGGAACTGCGTGAAAAGATTTATGGAACTATTTGATACTCTTAGTGATTTTTTAAGCGACAAACCTGAAATGAAAAATCTGTTAACGGTCAGTGGTAAGGCATTTGTGAGTTATTTAGCCGATATGTTTGAAAAAAAATATATATATATTAAATAAACAACTTCAAGGAACAAATAAAACTCTGTCGAGGAAAAGTCGAAGATATTTGGTTTCATTACCTTTATTGAATTATGTCAGACATATATTTGCAACAAAAATTTTGAAAAGTTTCATTTGCTCCAAAAATGTGAAGTGACTGATACTGCTAGATATGTTATTGTCGATCATCTGATAATTTTATCGGCTGATTTAACAGAAAGATTTTCTTATTTGAATCAAATTGATTTCCCAACTTGGATGATGCAGCCAATGTTAGTTAATTTGTCTGTTATTTCAAATATGCAGTATCAAGAAGAACTGGCAGAAATGCAAAATGATGAGTCAATTAAAACTTTATTTAATATAACAAGAGCGATGTCATGGCTTTGTGAGGAAACCGAAATCAAATATCCAAAGCAAACCAAATGTGCAAGAGAACTATTGTTACCGTTTCCATCTTCATATTTAGCTGAATGCGGATTTAGTGCCATACATGATTTGCTGATTTAAAAAGAAAAAGAAATCGGCTAGATATAACAAAACGGGGAGTCTTGAGACTGAAGTTAACTAAATTGGAACCAGACATGAAATCTCTTTGCAGCAAGCACCAAGCGCAAGGATCTCACTAAATTTAAATAATAAATAATTACACATAATTAAAATAATATAGAAAAATATTTCATTAAAATTATTTTGTACTTGAATTTCAGTTCTCCATTATATGTTTTGAAAATTTACTTATTGTGTTTGCTCAATAATTTCCTAGTGATTTCTTCCTAACACCTATCATTCAAGTTTCTTAAGTGAACTTTTCAAATTTTGAATATTAAAAATTATGTATATGTTAGGGGTGGGGGGGGGGGGGCATAAGCATTTTAGAAAAGCTTAGGTGGGTCATGGCACAAAAAAGGTTGGGAAACACTGGTCTACAGGGTCGGCTTCACTGCACCGGTATTTACCGGTGTTTATCTCATATGGCTCAGTCTCTTTCCGCAGTGCGGAAAGCGTCGCACAAAGCACGAACTCTGTAGCTCCAGCAACGACACCCAGGGGTCTCCGAAATAACGCACTCGTGAACCGAAGGACGCGGCCCGGAATCGAACCCACAACCTTCGGTACCCGAGCCAGGCTGCTTGACAACTTCGTCATTGTGGAATCCCTTTTTAAGACTTTATTTGTGTATGTAATTAATGAATATTATTACAGTATTTTCTATATAAGGCTCTAAAGAAAATACAAAACACAACTATTGCTATCTGGTCCCTTACAAACTCTGGGATTCTAATGATTTGGAGAGAGCTCAAGAACCACTATAATGACTGTTATTTCTTTGCCGTGAAAATTAAGAGAATAAATGGATGGAAAAAAATCACAAAAAGGCTGGTCCTCATGGTCGAATGGATAAGAACGGTGTTCTTAAACATCCAGTGTGTTGATGCCGAGGTTAGCGGTTCATCCCCTACAAAGGACAGCTGGACTAAATTGTTGACCTGTGGTCCTTGACTGGAGGACTAAATTACAAGTACCTCTGAAGTCGGAGTGGGTTCGCCTGATGGCGAGGGACAATGTTAATATGGAAAGCTAACCCACACGCAAAGTTCAGTCCATCACTACTATACACATAGTGTCTGCGCTTTAATTCAAAGCGAGCGAGCGAAACAAAATTTAAAAAAAAAATCCTGATTTAAATTCTGCTAGACGACCTGTTCCGTACGGTAATTAAATCCCAATTCCAACTTTCAGTGAGATTTCGAATTCACTGCTAGAAGATGAAACAGCAGTGGCATGTTAAATGACAAGTGACTGTGATAGCGATTTCGAAGATAATGTTCTAGCTGCTCAACGCTTCGACCAGCGTGGACTGAATGATCCAATCCGAGATCTATATCTCTCCAAGGAATCTTCAGAACTTTTGGCTTCAAGATTGAAAGAAAAAAGAAATACTACTGAAACAAAGCGGATCTCGCGACCAGCGAGAATAGGCCCGCCGGAGATTGTGCTCGTCTGCTGCGAACAAATCTCTACCGAGAGACTGAATAAGTAAAGAAACGATAAAATATATATATATTCCATATATATATTCTTAATCAATATAGATGTCTACGATTTATGATTATAACGGCTTATGTATGATTTATGTCTATGACGGCTTATGTATGATTTATGTTTATGACGGCTTATGTATGAGAGGCATTTCATTCTGTATGTTTGCGTATGTAAACATCAGTAGTCACAGCTGGAGCAGAGAAGCTTTTATGGTCATCATACAGACAATAAAAAAGCTGTTCTCCTACGGTAATTATATTGTTTATATATTTTTATTTGCATTCGTTGTTGATTCACATCTGCTGTTAATCAGTTATCATTTATCAGTTTGGGTATCTTCATTGCACTCCGGACAGGTCCATAGGTGCTCAGATCCTTCCCCCAGCATAAGCATCAGCGTTCGGTGGCTAATATTGCCAGTTATGTGTTGGTTAACGAGGCACCTCGTTTTCCCGATGTACCTCTCGTGTCTGGCCGTGCCAGTTCTTACTCCCAAGACTTTCATCCTGGACAGCGATGTGGATTCACTAACGTCAAAGTCCTCTGTTCTCGACGTGTCTTTAAGGACGTTAACAACATCGGCACGATCCATGGGCTGACCATCTGCAGGGGGTGCAGAGCCAGCCAGTTTATCAGCTCGTTCAATTCCCTCGATTCCCGCATGTCCCGGGACAAAGATGAAGGTGACTTAACGGACAACAGACTTCCTCAGCGACTCAGTCCACTGTCTACGTACAGATCCAGCTTCGACCTTCCGAATCATGCTCATTTAATCACTTAGTACACACACGTTGGTATAATGCTGTGATTCTAGTCAGAGGACAGCCTGTGTTACTGAAATCACCTCCATCGTCATGCTGCTCGTGGGCATAGTGTGGCCATCACAGGATTCTTGGACGGTTCGGCCCGCTGAACGGGCTGTAAATACCCATGCACTTCTCTGCTTCTTTACAACAGATCTGTCTGTATATATTGGCACTTGGGGGTTGTCTGCGTGTTCATTGATGAGCGCGTTGACCTCTGCATTGACAGTGACATGATTCTATTCTCTGCACCGTCTGTCAAGTTCGATAATGCAGGAGAAGGCGCATTTAAAAGCTGGAGGCACAGACACCTTGCCGGGGTTGATACTGGTAGGACTGCAGACCTGTCTGATGACATCCTCCGCACGACCCATCCATGATTTACCCCTCTTTAGCCTGTTGCCCTTTTCTCGGAATATATCTTCATGCAAATGATGCTGCTCATCCGCACTTATTTTCAAGTATGCACGAGCTCTCCAGATCTTGATCTTGTGGTTCATTGTCGGGAAGTCAAGGAGGTATCTCATCACTACACAGCTGGTGTCTCCCGTGCAGCCCACAATGATGCGCATGGCTTCGTTTTGTACCTTTTCAAGTCTTCCAATCTGTGTAGGGCTGACAGTAAGGATAGCCAAGGCATAGTCGATGGGTGAAAGCACCAGTATTTGGAACAGAAGTATTAGCAGTCTTTGCTCGATATTGGTAGTCGCTATTACTCTCATTGCCGACAAACCTTTTCGAGCTTTCGTTATGACATAATCGACATGATCACTGAAGGACAGGCTACGATCAAGCCTCACGCCAAGATATGTCATCGACTGGGTTCTACTCAAAATGCTCCTATCCATTCTCACTACCGGCATGTCTGTGTTCATAATATGATTGTTTTGGGAGAACCATGTAACAAGATTCCTTTGCAGGGTTGACAATGGCACTGCCATCTGCGCACCATGAGTTAATTCGATCTAGTTCGCCCTGCATATCATTGGCAACCGCCTGTTTATCTCGACCCTGTCAATACACGAGAATGTCATCAGCAAATGGCAGAGTCCTACCCCTCCCGTCCAACTGCTGTTCAGTTATCGCACAGTATACACGTTGAATAGTACTGGTGACAGTGGTGAACCCTGCGGCAATCCTGGACACATCGTTGTCGGCTCAGAAGACCAACTCCCACATCTTAGCACCACCTTCCTGTTACTCACGATGTAATTATCTGTATATTAGAAGAGTATATCAATTGACGAACCTTGTGTGGCCTATAAGACAGGTTATACATTCATTCACAAGTATTGTTTAGTGCTTATGGAAGTTGAAGAAAGAATATGAGACTAAGATGCAGAGAGGCGCTGTCTTCACATAGAGGTGACATGTTTGAATCTCGGGGGGACAATTAAAGCTTTCATTGGTTGTGTTATCTAATGTAACCTTACACATTTTGATTATAATTGATTTATGAGCTATATTATTAGACGTGGCAATGATGTATGTTTTAGATAGCTCGAAATGTAATACATGCATAACACCAAATGGCCAGATTCTCATCATTTTACGTATTAATAGTTACAAGTGGTACGTGAATGCAAAAAAAAAAAAAAGTACATGCAGAAGGATGATTTAGACCTGCTAACGTTAGTTACAGTAGATATGTTACAGTTTATTACTGCCATACATACAATTTGTTTAACCAGATCTGTTACAGTAGATATGTTACAGTTTATTACTACCATACATACAATTTGTTTAATCAGATCTGTTACTAAAATTCTAAACTGTGTTACACTTGAAAATTGTGGAAGTCAAAGGAAGTTAAATTTAGCTCAAAATTTAGAATGTGTAACTCCAATATTAAATCGGTACTACGCTATTGATCTGAAACACATAGAACAACTAATAAAATACAAATAATCACTAACCGATGACTGCAGAACATTGGGATAATATTGTTTAACATAATCGTCAATATCGAGCTCGTGGAAAGAACTAAACACATTTCAGCGAACTAAAAGGTGAAGAAAGGGCGCTGGCGCAAGTTAGGACACAGACTAAGGAAAAACCTGAGGACAATAGTACTAGACACCCTCTTGTCTGGAACCCACAAGGCAAACGATAAAACGGGAGAGCTACAACATATGTAGAAGATAAATAGAGACAAAGATAAATGGGTGGACACGGAGGCAGCAGCAGGAGATAAGAAATATCAGGTTTAGCGTGATTTGGTCGAGAGCCTATAACACAATTGTAGATGAAGGTTTAAAAAAATGTTTTGCATATCCTTTACAGGACATCGCTGTCAACATCAGCATCTTTCAGCTGATTGTTGATTTCTTGGCAAGATTACGCTCAGTAGTTTCCCATTAGTTTCTGAGCGGCGGCTCACATACCCCGTAAGTTACCGACGCGATTCGAACCACTGGATAAAGGTTAGAAGAAGAAAATTAATGACATTGTTTATTACTTCAAAATTAGGAGTCTGTTAATGTGGGTATTATATACATTTGTTTGCATTCATAGGCATATTTGCCTCAATGATCAACAGCGGGGCGACAGTCTTCAAAGATATAATGTCCCAGATTCTCATAGGGCTGTTCATGCTGCTCTCTACTCACAAGAAGGGTATCGTTTGGTTAGTTATTTAATGAATAGACGATCCTCTCTGCTCATCGAACCGAACCGTTTAGAGTTTAGACCATAAGTGCTCATATCCGTTCCATAGTGAATCGGTCAGTGTGTAGCGGCTGATGGCACCCTTTTTGCGTTGGTTCCATTTCCATTATTGAAACGATCCAAGCATATACCTAGCTTAAACCCATTTTATGTGATGCAAATTCAGACTGTGCACTGCCCCTGAGTTAACTCGTCTATTACATCATTTGGTAGCTTTGTCCCAGCTTGATCGTCCTAGAGAAATAGGCTTCGTGCATTGCCCGTGCGTTCTCCGCAGGAACTAATCCCGCGAGCTCATCAACTCGTTCCTTACCTATTGCATCTTTATGCCTTGGCAAAAGATATTAGTTAGCGATATTAGCCATTCTTTACTATCGTATAAATTGCGCCCATTGTCTTCAAGCCAACCCTATCGCTGTCTTACTACAAAACAAGTGATGACACGCTGACGTGACGAAAGCCCATTCCCAAGGTACCAATAACAGCCACGAGGAAGATAACCCTCATTAGAAATCTAAGTTGGACAAAAGGGGGCTCCAGTTAGGAAATAATATAAATGGTATACGACAACAGGGGTAATGTGCATGGTATTGTGCATCAAATACAACCTCAACTGTCGGAGAAGGCACGTAATGAGCTCTTGAAGTCACGAAAGGTGAATTCATCTTTAATATTGGAAATGAAGAAGATGGAGAGATCACAGAGAAAACACATTGACGGTATACCGGACTGCCATTTGAAGAACACATTTGAAAACATTTGAAAGCCTATAACTCGGGAGGTGCAACAACAGTTAAGCATATCTCAGTCGGATCAACATACTCCCAACCTTAACTAGTTCGTTACTGTGGCTTTACCAACTTTTCTTGTTGTGTGTGTGGATTACAACTGACATATGACGCGCTGAGACAGTTCCCTTTTGTCTCGGGAGTTCTGTAGAGGGGAATTAATGAACTCATTGGTTCCCTAGGAACAGAATTGAACTGTAAGAATATAAACAGACACAGACATTGGTCCATTCCGTGCATTCTGAGTAGAATTCTCGGCTTAGTGAATCCTGTTCACTTCGATTACAAATTGTCACGGAGATATTTTCCATGTTCGGAAATTTAATTAAATTCCTGGGTACG
Source organism: Cepaea hortensis (assembly GCA_963921405.1). NCBI lineage: Eukaryota > Metazoa > Mollusca > Gastropoda > Stylommatophora > Helicidae > Cepaea > Cepaea hortensis. The sequence goes on along the minus strand of OY992884.1, from coordinate 28,724,245 downwards.
CTCAGGACGCCAGACTAGTTTTCAAGGGAAAGTCTACAATATCAGTTGAGCTCTTTCCCTCAAACCTACATCTGAACCATCTAACAGACTGTCCACAGATGCTCCTCAATTGGCTGGATGTTGACCCAAGCCGCATGACCCTTCTCCACCTAATATCATCACATCTTGCATTTGAAAACTCGTAGAGACTTCAGTCTCCATGAAAGATTTCTCTTTTCTCTTTTTCTCAAAGTTGAGTTGATTGGTTTAACATCAAGCAATGAGTCTGTCAGATTTGTGTGCTGTCCTCCTAATTGTTTAACCTGTACGCCGACAATAAAATGAGAAATAGAGATGATATAACCAGGGAGCAATATGATGCAATAAATATCAATCAATCAATCAATCAATCAATCATGCGCCATGTCGGAAAGCGTGGGCGGTCATGACTCGTCATTTCACTCGATCACCAGAGTCGTGGATCAGCTCAGTGTTCCTGTCTCGTCCATGCCATGTGGCCAAGCCATCCAGGTATTTTCCTCTCGGTCTTCCTCTTGGTCTTTTCCACTCGATCTTGCCAGTTGTCACTAAGTTCTCCAATCCATTTCGTCTCATAACATGTCCAAAAAATTTTGACTGTCTACGTCTAATTTCTCTAATCAATTTACTATTTTCATTTGTCTCCTGTAGTACTTGGTCATTGGTTTTTCTGTCTGTCCATGGTGTTCATGAAATACCAGAGATTCGATATGCTGATGATACAGCATTACTATCCATTCACAGAATGGTACAGAACAACTAATAACCTCAACCCAAATGATTAGTGAAAATCACAAATTATATCTTAACATAGCAATAACAACAACGACAACAACACCACCGCCAACAACAACAACAACAACAACAACAACAAGATGCATTCAGAAAAAGACTAGTATGGAAAAAGACATATATGTTAATGAGGAAGAATTGAAGGAGGTGGACAATTTCGAATATCTTGGGTCATTAATTAACAACAATGATGAAACAATGAATGACTAGCTGAAAGCGAGCAAGAGTTACAAAACCTAGTGGAATAAGTAAACAGGCATAGTGCAGGCTGTGGCTTAGATATTAACATCCTAAAACGAAAATAAACAGGGGAAAGGAAAGGTAATCAATGAACACCACAGTCAACGGGGAGATAATAGAACAAGTAACAACTTTCTCATATCTTAGACATGTAATAACAGATGATGGCTGAAGTGAAACAGAAATCAAAAAGAGAATAGACATGGCCAAAAATTCGTTCAACGGCATGAAATCCGTATTAACATCTTGAAAGATTAACAACGCATTAAAAATGAGAATTGTCAAATGTCGTGTATATTCAACATTATTGTATGGCGAGAATGACGGGACATTGAAGAAGCAACTAGAAAGTCGAATAGTTGCCCAAGAGATGTGGATATACAGAAGAATATGTCGTATTTTATGGAATAAGAAACAATCAATTATAGAGGTTCTAGAAAAACTGGGAATGAAAAGAGAGTTGATGAAATAAAAAATAAAAAACACACACGAGCCAAGGGAAATGTTTCGGCCACGTTAAAAGGTATAACACTCTTATAAAAACCATACTGGAGGGCAAGGTTAAGGGCAAGTGAGCAAGAGGTAGACAACTATACAAGTGAGAAGATGACATCAAGAAATGAACGAAAATCAGTCATACAGAATGTACAGTCAAGGCGAGAGACAGACAGTGTTGGAGATCCAACCTTCATTGTGGAGACAGCACCTAATCTATTGATTAAAAAGACGAATATGTATTTCTCTTCAGAAACTAACACGACTGAATAAATTGTGGAGTGAAAAGACAGAACTACAAAAAATAGATTTAATTGCATGCATCTTCCCCATTGCAACATAAGCCTGTGAAACCTCTTCACGCATTACCCAGGCTGACCAGCGCATACGTGCTTTTGAATATACATGTAATAGACGGTGTAACATGCGTGGGAGTAATTGACATCACCGGCCAGGAGAAATAATAGACGGAGGTAAAATGGGGCTGGGTAGTAAGTCCCCCGGGGGGGGGGGGGGCAAATGAGAGGACAGACAAAATAGGGTTATAAGACAGTGAAAAACATTGACGGGGACAGTGGAGTTTTGGGACCCGACAAGTGTAGGTCGGCGGACTGGGAAAGTGAAAAATAGGGGAGTTAGCGATAGAACTCCGCCCTGTGGTTTTCAGTGATAGGAATTCTGAGACTAAGGATTAAAGACTGAGCCAGGTTATTAGCAGGCATAGTGAGTTGAAGCCTAGCCGTAGAGAAGGTCGGACAGTTAGTGGAGGCATAGACCCAGAGTGGGTTGGATCGAGTGAGTTCGGGCCGGGAGAGTTGCTGGTTAACTGTTGTGGTGGATTTGAGTATAACGGCCTGGAGTAGGCAGTGTTATTTGAGTGTTTCGGTTGTAAACGGATATATTCTTAGAGGATTACTGTTACTGGATTTATATGTTGCTTGTGTCCGTGTTCATTCGTCATTAAAAGGAAATCATGTGCGCAGATTCAATCGTGTTCACTGACTGGTGGATGTGTGCTGCAGTGGTGACTTGTGGTGTGAGACAGGTGGATAGCTCAGCTTCCACTGAGCAGTAATATAGAAGGAGCATTATGATCTAGACAACGACCAATCTCATGCTGGTACAAAAGAGTGTGTGTCAAACGGGTAGTAAGAATATCTTGGATGCAGAAAAAATAAATACACCCGTATGAAAAGAACTGAATTATGAAGAAGATTGGCTAATACAGACGTTGCAACAAAGACAATTGAAATATTTTGGTCACTTGCGACGTCATGCTGTTTTGGAGAGAACAGACATGGAGTGGCATATGCATGGGAAGAGAAAAGAGGAAGGCCAAAGAGAAGATGTGTGCAGGATGTGGCAGATGATCTTCTGATGAGTGTATCGGAGGCGATACATTCTGCTTATGACCGAGACATTTTCCGGACGGTTGTTATGGGAGTGAAGGTATATTGAATGAATGAATACATTTATAACTTCAGAATGTGTAGGATGATGGCGGTTTGTTAAGCGTTTCGTCGGTGTTATCGTTTCCAGGCGCCACATATAATTGTAATGGGTTTGGGATTCTTTTCCCTTCACTTTAACAGAGAATAATTTGTATGTTATACTATGACGTAAGATAAGCTACATATAAGCCAGACAGACAGACAAACAGACAAACAAGCAGACAGACAGACTGATATATAGATAGATCCCCTCCAGGGTCTGGGCGAAGCCGGGCCGGGTCAGCTAGTATATATATATATATATATATATATATATATATACATATATATATATATATATATATATATATATATATATATATATATATATATATATATAACATGTCAATGTGTAAGAAGTTCGTATTTTAGTTACTAGAATGTAATGTATACGATATTTGACAGAATAATACGGCTGTTGAAATACTGCCTTTAAAAAAATCTTAAAAGTCGGGAGGAGGTCTTCATTGCACCGGATTTTATCCCACATGGCTTGGTCACTTTCCGTACGGTGGTCTGCAGAAAGCGTCAGACAAAACACGAACTCCGTAGCTCCAGCGACGAACCCCAAGAAATATCCAAGAAAATGCACTCGTGAACCGAAAGACCTAGCAAGGAATCGAACCCTACAACCTTCGGAGCGCGAGCCACTTTGC
>OY992884.1:28538054-28715554 GCA_963921405.1 Cepaea hortensis | reverse complement strand
TTTGCCAATGCTCTCTGAAAGATCGTCTCAGTTAGTTACCCGCTCAGTGCGAACCGCTGCCGATTCTTAGAGCTGCTGTTTTCCCCACGTGGATATACGGGATTACGAACAATGTCGTTAACGCCTTGGCCAGTGAGACCAGTCAGGTGTACTTGTTCCTTAAGGAACTTACAACCACACGAATGTGTCAGTTGGAATGTATCATTATATGCCTACGTGGAATTGCTGCTATGTATACTTTCATGTTGACAAGCATAGTATTTATTTGATGCTTGAGATAGTGCATACGTGTTGTATTTTATAAGTGGTGTTCTCTACACAGATTACCGAAGGTTGTAAACTCCTTCACATGTAATATGTAAGCCCATGGTGCATATTATGCAGAGGTGTAGTGGTATAAACATTACCCACAAAATGTAACGGGTATATGGTGTGTGGTGAACGACCGCTCATCGTTACTCACTGAGGCCTGACACAGAGGCTGATCACCGGCACCTAAGCCCGGCGAACAGAGACTATTGTAATAACACCACTGACCATTTGATCTACTAAAATAACTTTTGACGAAGCTGCTGCAAAGAACCGGGCGTCTGAATGGCTGTCATGGACTTATGACATTTCATTGCTCATGACGGGACCGGTAAAAGGGAAGGCAGGCGATGTAACTACAGGCGTGTTCGACTACTGGAAAAACCCTCCCGACTTGACAGTAGGATAGAGAAAGTTAGAGAGAGAAAGAGGAAAGTGAACGCAGTAAAGCTGGAAGAGAGACACTGTCAGACATCTCAGTATATGTGTGTGTGTGTGTGTGTGTGTGTATTACCTTGGATTTTATATTTGTTAAGGAGCAGTGCGGCGCAAGAATGGTTAGTTATATAGATGATGGCTCAGTCTCTATAGCTAGTCGCTCTCCTCATGATGGTGAATATTGATTATGTGTATCTTCATGGAAGGAGGTCTGGAACTGGAACTGGAAGACTGATGACTGATCTCCTGTCTGGTCCTCACTGACTTATTCTTTAGTGAAAACTAGACTCGTCTCAATTGGATTGAAGATCGCTAACCAAAAAGCATGTTGGGCCTAGGTGGATAATGAATCTAAAGCTACCATTTCAACCAACTACTAGTTGCAATAACAGACACAGACATGGTGGTCTGTAAAATAAACTCAACAAAGCCGTTTCTTTAGCAGTCAGACTTCAACGAAGAAGGTTTATTATTCGCAGTGCTGCATCGCGATAGGCATAGCAAGATATCCCAGCAGCTGGCCGGAGCTCACTTAGTAGCTTATTTCGCTCTGTCGCCCGTTTGTCACTATCCCACCGCTGGCCATATGTGTAAAATCCGTGTAAATGTCCAACTGACCTTTCCTCAGAACGTTGCCTCTCGTTCTCTATTCCCTGACTCTATGCTTCAAACTAATGCGACCTGTCCGGTGTAAGTAATGTATCGCCGAAGCGTGTGCGCTTGTCTATTTTTCCATGTGTAAGCACTGGCTGTTGACGTGCGAGTTCAATTATTGGATCCTAGCGGTTTCTGGCATAGTTTCTATTGACTCTTGTGAGGTATACTTGTTCCTAAACAAACGTGCTTGTCTTGTGCGTCGTGCCTAAAATGAAATTGCTTACCCTGTGTCGTCTGTTGACGCACGCCCCTAACGTGTCTTTATTAAGCGCGAATGGTGCGTTTAATCTTAATTTTTTCTGATGCGTGAAATATTATTTATTTAGCATCTATTCTTAGTTTTATGCATGTGCAATTAAGTAATCTATTTCCATGACATGACATATGGGTAGGCCTTAGAACTACATATTCATGAACATGTATTTCAAGCTCTCACCAAGAGTACCACGCTGTCAAGAGATCTCGTTCCGTAACAACGAGGAGAGACCCGGTGGCTTCAGGAAGGAACAGTCGTTCCGAATACCGATAGCTATTCCTAGATGATCCTAGCTAAGCCTAACGATATAGGATTAGTTGGGAGTCGATTAGGACATCTTCTTACCTGGATTCCGGATGTCACACAAACATCCACAGAAGTTGCACATTTTATTGCATTGGTAATGTATATTTACATTATCCATTATCATCATCTTTCTGAAAATAATCAGTGACAGTAATAAAGAGTTCTAGTGTACATTAACTTGTAGTTATCTGTTATTTTCCAGGTATGCACGTGTTTGTGTGTGTATGTGTGTGTGTGTGTGTGTAAGTGGGAGGTGTGTGTGTGTACCTGGATGGGGGGATGAATTAAACCAAGGAAGGAGGGTATGCTCTGCCTAGTAGTCCATTGGTAGTCTTAAACCAAGGCCTCTAACCTTCTCCATCCCACTCCTTAGGGGTACTAAGACCAGCTACTTTTATCTTTTAAACGAGCCATTCTCAGCTGCACTCTTGGGAATACAGAGCCTTAATCTTTCTTTCAGCTTTATAGATTGTGTACCAAGTATCTCCCTGGGATCTGTAGTGTAAAGGATCTTCTCCGTCATCGTAAAAGAAACACCATTGTGAGAAACAGTGACTACTGCACATTAGAAGACAAGTCTGGAATCAAATTAGTCGACTGACAACTTGGTTGCCGGTGCGGTGTCAACAATTATTCCCTTAATGACAAAGTGGGGTTGCTCTCCGGTGATATTACATAAATAGGCGGCAGTTTCACCACGATTTCTGACGGTGTTAAACAGCGAACAATGACCGGCCATGCTTAAAGGCAGGCAAATGAGAATATAAGACAATAGAACAACATGATCAGTAACATTAATATCAGTCTTCGGACTGATTTATCTAATGAATGGGTGAACCAATCAATCAATATATTAATCGATCAATAAGTGAAAGAATAAATACCAGCTAATCTGCTAGATGTGTATTACTTACTTCTCACTTGTGAGCTTAAATTCGTAGGGTTCAGGATCAAAGGGTACCTTTACACTCATAGAGTCACACGTGCACACAGATGTATATCTTGGATGTGTCTGAAAAATGTGAGCGTTAATACATTTTTTAATAATCTAGAGCGAGTGTTTGGGACAGGTAGTGGTAACACAGTCAGTACGACTTGCAACTTTTATAAACATGTTTCATTGTCGCCATGTTTATAAGCTATACATTTTTCCTTTATAATGATAAATTACATCAAAGTGGTTTTCATAAGTTATAAGTGGGCACAGCAAACGTCACACTTCAGCTATATATGGACATTGGTGTAGCGGTTAGAGTGCTGCACTGACAATTTCAAGAGCAATGTCGGATGAGAGTTTGATTACCCGAGCTCGCCGTTCGCAACAGGAAGAAAATACTAACCATCTATCCCTCCGTGGATTTAAACAAGAAACTTGTATGGTGACAACACATCACATTTCCACAGTGGCTTCTTCCCACGAAACATTATATATATTGCATGTCGTACTGACTGTTTTACCACTACCTGTTACTATATATGAAGGAATAAAGAAAGCCTGTGGTCCAGTGATCAAAAGAAGTGCACCATTGAAAACCTTGACTGGAGAAATCATCACTGACAAGAAACGGCAGATGGACAGATGGGTAGAGCACTATTTGGAGCTTTACTCAAGTGAGACCAAACTAGCGGATGATGCCCTCAACGCCATAGAGGCTCTACCAACTCTTGACCACCTGGACATACTTCCCACCATAACAGAAGTTAAGTGTGCTATAAATGAACTTGCATCTGGCAAGGCTCCAGGTAAGGATGGGATTCCAATAGAGGTTATCAGGAGTGGGCAAGACACACTCACTATACAGATCCACAAGCTAATAGAGCTATGCTGGCGTGAAGGACAAGTCCCACAGGATTTCAAAGATTCAAGCATCATAACACTGTACAAGAACAAGGGCGATCGGAGCGACTGCAACAACTATAGGGGTATCTCACTTCTGTGTATTGTTGGAAAAGTATTTGCCAGAATTGTTCTGCGCAGACTTCAAGTCCTAGGAGATCAAGTCTACCCCGCATCACAGTGTGGCTTTCGACAGAACCGGTCTACCACTGATATGATATTCTCATTGCGACAAATGCAAGAACAATGTCGTGAACAGAATCAACCACTGTTTATTGCCTTCATCGACCTCACAAAGGCATTTGATTTGGTCAGTCGTGAGGGTCTGTTCAAGGCACTAAAGAAGATTGGCTGCCCACCAACTCTTCTGTCCATTGTTGAATCGTTCCACACAGGCATGAAGGGTATAATCAAGTTTGATGGTGCAACTTCTGAAGAATTTGAAATCAAGAGTGGAGTTAAGCAAAGTTGTGTACTAGCTCCCACCCTCTTTGGAATATACTTTTCACTTCTACTGAAATATGCATTTCGTGATCAGGATGGTGGTATATACATTCACTCACGCTCAGATGGCGGCCTCTACAATGCTCAGAGATTGAAGGCTAAGACCAAAATTAGGAGGGTACTGATCAGAGAGTTGCTTTTTGCAGATGATGCTGCAGTTACGACCCACTCTGAGGAAGAATTGCAATGTCTACTATCTGCATTCTCCAATGCTTGTTCTGAATTTGGTTTAACAATTAGCAAAAAGAAGACACAGATTATGTCACAAGGTGCACATGGGGTACCATCAATTTTTATTGACGACGCTGAACTAGAGATAGTAGACCATTTTACATATCTAGGATCAGTGGTAAATAGCAAATTATCCCTAGATCAGGATATCAACATCCGGATTGGTAAGGCAGCAACAACAATGAACAGGTTAAGAAAAAGAGTCTGGGAGAACAGGAAGCTTACTGCCAAAACAAAAGTCCTTGTCTATCAAGCCTGTGTCCTTAGTACTCTTCTCTATGGCAGTGAAACCTGGACAACTTACTCACACCAAGAGAACAATTTAAACAGCTTTCATATGCGGTGTTTGCGAAGAATTCTTGGTATTAAGTGGCAAGACAAAATCACAAATACTGAAGTATTGGAAAGATCAGGTTGTGTGACAGTTTATTCCATGCTCAGTCTTCGTAGACTTAGATGGATAGGACATCTTAGGAGGATGGATGATGGTAGAATACCAAAGGATATCTTTTTTGGTGAATTACAGATGGGTAAGCGATCTCAGGGTCGGCCTCTACTACGATACAAAGATGTGTGTAAGCGGGACATGATTGATACAGGCATTGATAATGTACATTGGGAGCAAGTCGCCGCTGAACGTGTTGCATGGAGGGCAAATATCAGAAATGGAATAAAGTCAAAGGAGAAAATTATTGCAGAAAAGTCACACACCAAGCGTTTGAGACGTAAGATGGTGCATGATGGTGGAAATGACCACGTGTTCAGATGCACCCACTGTGAACGGACATTTACAGCGCAAATTGGCCTTATCAGTCACACTCGCTACCGCCATAGTTAAAAGTTATTATGCCTTTTTAAAGCACAAACTATCGTCTGTCAAGACGGCAAGGTGCCAATGGATGGATATATATATATATATATATATATATATATATATATATATATATATATATATATATATATATATATATATATATATACGCACACACACATTCAGACACAAACACCAACAATGTAGGCGATATAAAAACGTCAGCTGCAGGAAAAAAACGCCATTTCCTACAAAACCCAATGTCCAAAGAAAAACCTACCTGTCAATCAAATATTACAGTTTTAATAAGTTAATGTCCAAGTACAAAATTGGTACAAAAGTCTGGAGGAAAGATTGTCAACGTAGTCTTCAAGGCTCAATATATGTTGCTATAACTTTCTGTCAAGCAAACATTATAAACTGTACCAGATGTAAACATCCACGAATATTTGCTCATAAACTGTATTACACTTCGGAAACAAAACGTATATTGTTATCATATTAAACGCTGTGGTGGCAAACCGCTGGCCTAACAGCACTGTGTTCGAATCTGCATCCATGCGGTTATTTTAAAAAGTGACATGAGCACTCAGGTCGAACCAGCCTAAGATGAGTACTTGAAAATATCGTGGGAGGTAAACACGACAGACATGGTGCTCACGACAGCACGCACTGACTGCTCATCTGTCTATAAGGATATGGGTCTAGACTCCCCATGCACAGCAGAGAATCATGGAATGGGCATGAACAAATCAGGAAGTGTTTAGAAGAACTGGAGATTCTGTTCCTGTGGCGGATGTTGAGAATCTCTTGGACTGCCAGAGTAGCTAACAACGATTGCCTGGAAGATGCGAATTAAACCAGAACATACTATGGGAAGTCAATAAGTAAGTCACAAGTGGGTGTAGAACAATAACTAAATATGGTAACAACTTGAAACAAGTTTATTTTTATACATACATTGTCCCTTTATATCTCAACATAATGTCCACCAACATTGATGCATTTATCCCAATGTTTTATCAGTTCTCCCAAACCGACTGCATAAATATGCGTGCCCTGTTTTCATTTACCTGCCATCCCAAATAACTGTGTGGCTTATTAATTGACTCGCCCTCGTCACTTTTTCTACCGAACTATGCACCTCTTTACTGGAAATCGCTAGGGGCTAAGTCCACTGAAAACCCACCTTGGCGGGAGACATTTCACGAATGACGCCGAAGTTTAATGTGAAGTGAAAACTTGGTTTAGACAACAGAGCGCGCAGTTCTATGCAGCCGGTTTGGGGAAAACGGAAAAAAAAAACACTATGGGATAACAGCATCAATGTTGGTGGAAATTATGTTAAATAGAGGGACAATGTATGTGTACAAATAAACTTGTATTAGGTTATTATCATATTTAGTTATTTTTCACAGCCATTTGTGACTTACTTATTAATTAACCCTCGTATATACAACTATAAGAAAAGGGCAGACAATGGTTTTTGCTATGTAATGTGAAGAAAGGAACTTGAGGTAACTGGGGGTACCTCTAGATGTGTCAAAGAGTGCGTGACTTTACTGTATTATAACCTGACTAGAATATGTGATGTGAAGAAAGGAACTTGAGATAACTGGGGGTACCTCGAGATGTGTCAAAGCGTGCGTCACTTTACTGTACTATAACCTGACTAGAATATGTGATGTGAAGAAAGGAACTTGAGGTGAATGGGGGTACCTCGAGATGTGTCAAAGCGTGCGTCACTTTACTGTATTATAACCTGACTAGAATATACCCACCTGTATCTCAGTGGCCCTGTGTGGATAACGTGTTCACGGGTATACTGGCGTACAGGATTTGCAGGCCAGATGGCTGACTTCATTGCACCGGGTTGTATCCCATATAACTCGGTTTCTTTCAACAGAACGGCCCGCCGAAAGCGTTTCAGAAAGCTCCAGCGACGACCCTCAGGAAGGAATACCTGCACTCGCGAACCAAATGTCGGAGTTATGATTTGAATCCACAACCTTCGGCTTAACCACATTACAATGGAGACATAAATTAAATATTCGAAATGATACAATCTGTTGTGCGAAGACTGACCTCGTTTTTCGTTATACTACATTGCGGAAAGTTCCCAAGCACGAATCCCTCGCTCGAAACTCGGAATGTCCCAAAGCAGTTGCCATCTCCTTGGAGATCCCCACACGAGAAGTTGGACAGATTCTCAACATTGAACTCTCTTGGCCTGCATTAACACCACACAGGGATAGCATTGAGATATATGTGAAACTAATATACACTATGTGTATTTCTGAATTAATTCAAATCACGATATTAAGTAAATATCATGCCGAAAGCTGTGGGATGTGAACGTTCGCAATTTTACACAGTTACCAGAGACTTGAATCAGGCCTGTGTTCTTGTCCCGACCATGCCATGCTGCCAAACCATCAAGGTATTTATCCCTTTGTCTTCCTCTCGCTCTCTTCCCATCGTTTGCCGGTTGTCACTAAATTATATATATATATATATAAATATATATATTAAAACATTAAAAGGACATTAAATATTTTGCATATCCTTTACAGGACATCGCTGTCAACATCAGCATCTTTCAGCTGTATTTTGATTTCTTGGCAAGATTACGCTCAGTAGTTTGCCATTGCTTTCTTAGCGGCCGGCTCAGTTATCCCGCAAGTCACCAGCGGAGGTCGAACCGCTTCCAGCTCTCGCCCTGCTACGAGACTCGGCATGATAAACGGGATTAAGGAGAAAGTGTTGTAACCCCTCGGCCAGAGAGACCGGCAAAAGGACATTAGAATACATATTTACGCTAAGGTGCAGTATATTACATATAATTCAAACATTCATCTACATTGAAGTAGCCACACTAAGCTGAAGAAATGCATCACAGAAACATACAAATACAATTGGGTAGTTAGTTAGTCACAGTTCCAACTTTACAGCAACGGGTCGTCCCCATTATGCTCCGTTCCTGTGCATGTGAATATCACACAAACCGGTCCCAACTGTCCAATGTAAAAAGTGGAAAAGACAGGAGTCTCGTCAAACAACAGCCCGCACAGATACACTGTGCATAATGCCGCCACCAGAATGTCAACACACCAGTCCCCCACGAAACACCCAGTTCATCTCTGATGGAATTGGCAGTCATTTTCCTATCTGAATGTTTCCTAGATGTTCATCCCACAGTCCACGAAAATACAGTTCATCACTGATGGCAGTGGCAGTCAACCAGAAGCCCAGCAGCCACGCATTTCTGCATAAGGCAAAAACCGGTCAACTCTGGGACATAGCCACCTGCCATCACTCCGAATATGCAGTCACGTTCCAAAAAATCTCAGGCAGATTCAACAGCATTTCACACGAAACTCACAGCTCACAGTGTCGCGCCATGCACTCACTCAGTAGAAGGGCGACGGAACCATCAAGCCTCCTTAGTAGCCTCTTACGACATGCGTGGTAGGCTACAGTGTTGCTATTCTTTGCTTCCCTTATTGGCCCCGGCAACACACGGGAGACAATTGGGTAAAGATATACTATGCTGAAAATAATTACCAAGAGCAGAGAACAGTCGAGTGGCATCGACTTATACATCTGATGGTGATAATGAGGAGGGGGAGATACTTTACCAGCGTTTAATTGGGCAGTTTGGTAAAGTAGTCCACTATAAGGCTTTTCGTTCACAGATAATTTCTCAAAAGAAATACCCTAACCTGCACAGTTCGTGGCGACTGTACTAGCCAGGCGGCCTTAATTCCTTAGGCTTAAGACCCCCCCCCCCCTCCCCCGTGCCTTACACTGGAAGTAGTATAGGCAGTAAATGACAGTTTTTTTTAAATTTTTTCTTGAATTCTTTTATTTAATTATATATATATATATTTTTCTTTTTTACAGACAGATAATTTATTATTTTTGAATTTCTGACAAATTGATGGATTGTTACTATGTGCATGTCGTTTTTTTTTTTTTTTTTTTTTTTTTTTTTTTTTTTTTTCAATGAGCACTCGCAAACAAATTATATTAACTGTACAGACAGACTACTAACTTGTATTTAGAATAGTCAGTGAAGTTATAACTAGTCCCAGAAACTGTATCACCGACGCCATCTTTAATAACCTCTAAACTGAAGGATTTGATCACTCCATTGACGACTTGCTCCGCAAAACTAACTGTGTTCTGTATCAATATAAGAATACACTTTATTTAAAACTAACATACACACACACATGAATATGTGTATAAAACGTGTTCTCTTTGTGACATCGTCACCTCTAGCATTGCATATTTAGTGATCAATGGTTATGTGATTTGACACGTAAAACTAAGGGTGGATTGTACGTTTGAATTTCTTGACTACTTAAGAATTATATGTCTACTAAATGTGTTAGGAGTTTGAGAATCCAGGTACTCATGTAATATAACAGCCTCTTTCCCAATGGAATACTTTCCAGAAACGTGAAAACCGCTCGGGATGAGCAACATATGAAGGAGCTCGATTTGCGGAATAGCGTAAGGTAAGGTGACTATAGTCTGTCCAGAAATGAATGGCGTCATTCACGATCAATTATTTTGAAAACTGTCTGTTGCATCGATTTGAAATTTTCCCTGCAGTTTATTATTTACCCCCACCAAAGGAATATGTCTTTGATAGGTCCAAAAGCAACATAAACAATGGAAAGCGGCGACATTTCTTTTATGTTTTGGTGACAAACTAGTGAGTTCTCGCTAACAAACTTGTTTTACAGTAATGAATTACCCCGCCAATTCAGATGACAACACAGGGCGTTTCCGGATTCGTATGAGAGTGGGTGCAATGCCTACTCTGCTGAGACGGAACATGATTACCTGTTTTGCACAACGAATATAGCTGTGAATGTTTCTGTAGTGGGAATCATTCATAACGGTCAAGATGTTGGTCTTCTTTTCATTGAAGTTTATAGAATTATTCGTATGTTCGTGTGTTGTCCCCTCATTTGACAACGTGTTTCGTCTCACGTTTCTTGTTATGCCACAATATGTCAGTTCCCACCACAATATTACTCTTCGGTTGGTATTAAATGCGTCTTGAGCTTTTTTTTTTTTCAATGGCAGTTGTTTGTCACCGTTGAGGGCTTACGGAATTGAAAATTCATCACTGTGGAATACAAACTGTTGCTATTGACAAGCTGCATTGTTTGTGCCGATGCTGCCATGTTAAGGGCCTGCAATTATTCTTCTGAATAGTTGGAGCAAAAATATCCAAGTAGGTGTGCATGTGGATTAATGTCTGCGATTTGCCCAGACCTTAGTCTGTGTCGCACGATTCAAGTAGGTTGATGACTGCTCTCGGTTGCATTACATTAAATCCATCTTTTCTCCAATAGTCATCCTCCTCTTTCAAATCATGGTCCTCACATTTTTTCCCACTAAGTTTTATAAATATTTAATAGCGCGGACTGGATTAGTAACTTGAGGTCAGACAATTTGAATATAGTATTCTCAGCTGCCACCTGTCCTTTAATTTTAGTGCACACAAGTTCTATAGGGTTAATATGAGAATGGTACGGCGGAAGTCTCAAGCACCCATACCGATTTGATATTTATTGCTTTTTAGCGTCTTGTTTTACAAGGGACAACAATTCTAGCTAGAAATACGTTTCTGGAAATGGTATCTTTTACTTTCGGAGCCATATCTTCATTGCTCCGATGTACTCGATGCTGTAGGTATTTTGTCTTCTCGGGCAACAATATTGATATCATGCATTGTCCATAATTGGACACGACGGTCTATCTAGGGAAGGAAGCACTGCATTCTCGAGCCAATCTCTAAATACATTACCATTCAACTTATTATGATAATCCCGATTGTCTGTATGCTTTGATACGATCACGAGTCCAGCATTCTGTAATAAGCCATTATGATATTACCAGCACGGGCCATGACCAAATGCTGTCCTATACTACTGGGCACATATAGATTTATCTTTCCATCCACTGATTGCCATTCCTTATCACTTGTGTGGTACGCATTGATCTACGTTTCATCCAAATACACTATGCCGTAATTCTTTCATTGCGCTTTTCTCTTATTTTACGTAGGTATCTGCTTCTCATGGCTCCTAAATGCGGTTGCTCGCAAAGGATATTTCCGCCTCCCTTGTACTTTCTAAAAGTGAAGCCTAAGGCCCTTATAATTTTCCATAAAGTTGTTTTGGATAGCTCTATGTTACTGTTCTTTCTCAACCAAACCCTAAGTTTTCTTACAGCCACTGTTTCTTTGGCATCCAGCATTTTTATAATAGCTAGCCTTATGACATCCTTGTCAAAGCTGTCTACAATAACCTTTCTACCTACCGTTTGGTTATTGCTTGTTGGTTTCATTCCAGATTCTCGCACCCATCGACGAAATGACGGTTTAGTCAAACCCAATGCATGCACTGTTCATTTTTCGGATTTTGTAATAGTATGAAACAGTTTCCTGCGATCAGCTTCTTGACAAAGAAATATGTGTACAACTTCATAGCGATGCTTTGAAGTGTTTAAAATGTCACATTCAATCCCATTGAACAATATTCACACATTCAGATGTTAGCGATAAGTGGAAAGATTTAAAAAAAAATAATCAGGTTTCATGAAAGAACCCACATATTGACGACACCTTTGAACATTCCAGTTTAAACAGCTCGCGGTTCTTGCCACAAGGCCAATCCCGTGAACCACTGAGGATATTCAACATTGAACGCTGATTTTCTGCCTGAAGGTGTAATACATTTAAAATTATGGACTTAATCTCTGACTTGTAAATTATATACCACATATAAACAAACATTGAAATCTGCTGTACAATCTCCAGAACATAATTTTTTTGTTCAATCATTCACTAACATGTCCTTTGCAGAACCCCGCTGCCATAACAACCTTCAGGAAAACCTCTCGATCATAAGCAAGATGTCCTGCATCTGATACACCCATCCGGAGATCATCCGCCACATCCTGCACCCATCTTCTCTTTGCCCTTCCTCTTCCTCTCTTCCCAGGCATATATCCTTCCATTATTGTTCTCTCCAAACTTTCGTGACGTTTCAAGTAACCAAAATATTTTAATTTTCTTTGTTTTATCGTCTTTAATAGCCAACCTTCTGCAATATTCAATTCTTGAAGTATGGATGCATTTGTTCTTTTCTTTACCCAAGATATTCTTAGAACTCGTCTATAACATTGTGACATATTATTAGATGACTGACAGAGGACCTAGTTTGTAGTGTTCTCTGGAGATATATCTTGAATAATAAATAACAAGATAAAGGATATGATTTAGCACGTTTTGTCTAGAGGTCACTCAAATGAGCTAATCATTCCCGCAATAGTCTGTTTTGGAGAACATTTTTCTTTGGCTCAAACCCCCACTGTGAGACCACTCTGTATCTACACAGAAATGTATATAAGAAGTAACTAGTTCACCCAAGGCCAGAGAAGATCTGAACTATTAGCGCCTGTACAACTGAGGATCCCTCTCACTCAACATAATGTTGCCAGTGTGCTATTCGTCCGTCACATAGATCTTTTCATATATATTTTGTCAGTATGACCTATATCAGGTTGTCCCATTTCTTTGGGATTGTAGGATTCATTTATTTGTAGACAAACAAACTTCAACAATAACTGTACATAACATCTGTTGGACAAGACATCTACATGACAGTTTCCTGCCAAAAGTGGGACATACATTCACAAGGAATTGTTTACACCACAATTGTACAAGATAGACATCATAAGATACTTGACAACATCTATACAGGACTTTTCACAATATGTATAACCAACCACAGCACTTAAGACAGTCACCAGAGACAAAACTTGACAGCACTGTACAAGAAATTCACTGGGGACATGTACTTAAAACACTGGTTCATCAAACACACAATTTATTAAGCTGATGGTGAGTATAGTGATGACCATTGTCCATCTGCTGGCATGTAAACACCTCAATACACACATTGAAAATGCATAAAATATGTCCCACATGCATGAGGATAAACATGATACACCACCTCCCCATTACTCCACCACCAAATAATAAATTCTTCTCTTCCTCCTCTCCAATATCTAACTACACCATCCCGTTACAGTATCGGTAACTATCATCATTTCCTGTCTCTTGGGAATTTAGGAAATCCTATCCATGGGCAACTCAAGGAAGAAACTACTGTTCTGGGTCTGTTGAATCCTTTTATCATCAGCATTGATGTTGGACAAGCTCCAGTTAGCAGCTTCCCCAGAATAAGCTTCATGGCAGATTCATTCCTCTTGAAGACAAGATTTGGTATGATGATATGGTACTGCATCTCACGGTTGATCAGGCTGTCAGTGAAGGCTGTCACTGGGTACTTCAATAATGACATACATAATGTCCCATACATTGCAGCTACTCACTTAGCCAGATCAACTTCCCTACTGTTCAATCACATTCTTCAAGAATCACTGTGTGAGCATCCGGCTGGATATTTTCTAAGTTTTGTCTTAGATAAACAAACACTCCAAGTTACCCCACAGTTCTCCATGAATGTAGTTCATAGAACAAGATTTGATGTTAGTCTCAGTTGATCCCTGACTGACTCAAGATCACTGTCCAGTTCACCACATTGGTAGGGCTTCAGATTGCGTTATTCTCCCATTTATGCATTCAGCTGTTAAAGAGCTGAGAGAAAAGTCTTCTTAGATTTCCCTGCCTTTTGATGGGGAGTCACTTCTGGATCTAGGACTTCTGTTTATTTGTCCCAGATGATATATGGAAGCCTCTCCTCCATCCTCCTGTTTTCTGTCAATTCAAAATGTCACAACATCTCTTTACATTTGTTAAAAGATGATGTGATCATACACTAACATACACAGATGGAGATGGGGAGGAAAAGGATGGGTGTGGTCCAAACACACCTCTCCTTGTTTGATGATGCAGTGTATTTCACTCTGATGTACTGTGGGTGATAGGTGTTCAATTCACCCGTATCTGTGGTAATCACAAGCCTATATGTTGAGACAGGGGTAGCTTAACATAATTACAAGCATTTATGTGGTCTAAGTTCCACCATGTTTGAACCACAGTAGACCTGGGCACAAGGAGGACCAGACAGTACAGCAATCATTGTGACATAGCAACATGGGACAGGCATTGTGAAGGGAAATGGAAAATAGGCATTTACAACTGCAATATGCAATATGTATTAACTAATGGCATTTACCCAATTAGCAGACCAGACATCCATTCCTATGGCTGTGATGTTGGTGCATGAATGTCTTATTCCATATTCACTTACACAGCAATGTCAGACCTCACCCCCTCTCTCAGACAGACCCGACTCACAGGTACATCATCTTCATCATCATCATGTGCTGTTTCCCCACTGAGTAATGTTCATGTCTACTACAGTCGGTAACATAAACTCAATCGCATAGCAATGGTTCATATATGCACCAAGCACATATGGGAAAAACATGTTTAGTCCTTGTAAATTTGCATGAGCCATACATTATATTCAGCCAACTAAGACACAGGTTCACACACCTATGGTTCTCTTAGGAACTAGTTTATATGAACCATCCAACAGTAGAGGAAACAGTGTAATACTTCAGAGAGAAATTGTATTAATTCTCTTGAGCATATAGCTACCAGGCATCACATGGACTTAGCAATTCTGGCGTGCCACACACAACCTGTTTACATATGGATATGAAGCATCTGTCTTTCTACTAATGTGAGAGGCTATTTATTAAATCACCAACTCACTCACTCCAACATTCTCAGCGTTTTACCAAGAACTTGTACATGTTTACATCACTCATTCCCATTCAGACTGCCATTTGTTAACTCGCACGAGAGCAAAGGTACAGTTGAGTTAAGAATGAGTCATCCTAGGCATGAAGAATGCACAAGGGGTTTGGGTTTGCGAATCTGCATGAGTGTGCCATACATTCATCAAGCATACGCAACCAGTCACAACAAGGGATTGATATGCACTTGGAGTATACAGCGTGAAAGACGTGTCAAGGTTGAAGATGCAGTGTTCAGAATTCTGGCGCACAGAAGTTAGGTTTTCCACTTTCACATTTTATTCATAAAATACTCTTATATTCTTCTCATTCGTTTACCAGGGACAACTACAACATTAAAGTATGGTTTAAAGTGGTACATGCTGTCCAGAGAACAATATATTATTGAATCTTTAAGGGCATTGTTGGGTCATCACATCACACTAGCGACCGCTCTCGGTGAAATTCCCGCTCCTACTAATTAGATTTTAAAATATGGCCCAGGAATAGCGTGGGCTCATTACCTATTAGCCAATCAAAAGACAAGTGCATACCGCCGCCTCCCCCAACTCGTTCTAGAACATACGATCTAATAATAGCCCTTCTATTTGGGATGGACCCCGTTAAGACTTAAAGTATCTTTATGAAATGTGTCGGACTGGGAATGGGGAATTCTGTTCCATCATGCTACATGGCCCCTCTTTTAGATCTGTCATAGGTATGACAGATGATTTTTCAGAAATCCACAGTTCCCAGATCCCTCAAGTGGGTTTTGTCAATTACTCCCTGTCTCCCTTTTACCCTACTAGAGTAGTACATTTGGAACTCAGTGATTTTTCTCCTTAAAAAGAAAACCTGCCCCAACATTGCATCTGTTGATGAATTTGGTGGCAAACGCAAAGACCATGAAGTTAGCCCTGCATTATGTTCCTTTAAGTCACTGGGAGCATCAAGAGTCCTGACTCCACTCATCTGTGAACTGCTCTTCTATTTACCTCTGACAGTGTTCCACTGCTGACATCCTTGCTATATTTCCTGTTTGTGATAAATGATCTCTCTGAGTCACACCATTTCGTAATGTATGAATGGACCATAGAGATTCATTATGTGAAGTAATGGCTTTGCAATTGAGCCAACTTCCAGATGAGGTTTAGAGAGAATGGTTGCATTCCACGTATCTCTCAACCTTTCACCTTATCAGAACTTCATTCTTCCCTTCGTCACTGGAGAATGATAATCCTGTGAGAGTGTATTTAACTGAACACCTTCTCCAACAGTAATCTTGGCATTTGGAACTGGGTTAAAATTTTTGATCATCACCGGAGCAACGACAATCACTTCCGGGTGAACTGTATAGCAGCCGCTGCAAAACGTAAGACTAAAATCTACTAGTGCAGATTTGGTTAGCGTTGGACACAGGGTCTACCTTTCCAATAAGTCTCTTGTGTTTGCAGATGGTAGCAATTTCCCATTATATTTCCTTGACTTATTTCCGTAGTCTTACCATAGATTTAGAGGTGCTTGTCGGTTGAGATTCTCTCATTCCGTTATGCCTCTATTTTGATTTGTTGTGAGAAGTGACAGCATTTTCTCTCCTTAGTTGCTCTATTTTCTAACGTAGCAACTGAATTAGTAGATGCAGCCAGACTTTGACATCTACTACTACTAATCTATAATTCCAGGTGGAACTTCCAACTAGTTGTCTTCAGCCATGCTCTAGCTAAGTGCTTTTTGAGTGACTGGGAAGTATCCGTTCTTTCTCTCCCACATGAGCAAAACGTTTACTATTGGCGAATTGGGCGAATCCTCTCAGCACAGAGAAGTTCGTCATTATCACAGCCACCTTTGAAGGGGTGTGATTATGTGGGTTACTTCTTATATCCCAATATTGACTGGAATTTTGGAAGCAATTTTACTGACTTTGAGGATAGGACTGGCCAGGTCTTGTGAATATACCTCGCATCTCAGTAATAATATAAGATTCCACTGTATATTGCATGGTTCTTATTATATAAAGAATCGACTGCTGGAGTGCAGGGATCTTTATCTTGAAAGGAGTCAGCTGTTTGAAACTGATCTTTCGTTAGTCCACTTTCGCAGACATTGCGTATAGAGTGTCAGCTGCTGGAGTTGCAGTGATCTCTACCATATAAGAGTTAACTGTTTGGAGACAGTAATCCTTATTACATTCCTACCTTCTTCCCGCAGAAAAGTCTTCCCAATTGAGAATGAAAAAGGGGAATGACATCAGTTGTACTCAACTTTGTCCTCCCTTTAATTCCCACCATTTTAAAGGCAGAAACGCTTTCTCAACTGAGGATGAATTGACGTCCGACGTCGGAGACGGATCCTGTTTTATCTCTTCATGAAATTTTTCAGGTTGTCCACGTTATGCTCCTAGTCGTATGATATGCCAATGACATCAGGTTGGTTATCCATCGTTTCCTAGACACATACTTTGCGTACGCTCTCCACTTCCATATGAATGGCTAGGGGTCCAGTTATTTTGATGGCCTTCCTGGAGATTCAATGAGTTCACTCCTGGCGACGTGGATCCTAGTACACCAGAGAGATTACACCATCGAACAATAGACTAATGCCTTATCGACACCAGACTGTGGTCGGTTTTATATGACCGCCCATGACATCAGGTAGAATCTTCCCTTCATCTCGTCCATTACGTATCAAGTACGCTTAATAATACCACTACTTCAGAAATGGCAAGGGACTGAGTTGATAAGGATGTTTTCTCCTGGAGATTTCAATTGCGCCCACTTTCTCAGCAGCTTGATCAGGGCTACTGACAAGATTACACAACTGAAGAATAAACCCAGATGTCGAATCGACACTGGACATTAGCCGGTACGAATACTGACTATACTGAGAGAGATTGTCAGTGAGGTGTCTTAATGGTTGCCCAAGTTTTCCATCACGGTTCACACTCTCTGCTCTCAGTGTTGCAAGCATGTTATGGGGAGAAGAGAATATAAGGAGTTGTTATTTCTATGTGATGTGGTGACATTAAAAATGTTGTAGTTACAACAATATTTCCCCTCTCTCTCACCCATGCCAGCAATTAATTTTGAGATAGAGTAGGCCCCATATTCATTTACTGGATCAAGTGTCTTAATTTCAGGGACAAAAATGAGTTTTTCCCTGTACTAGCTGTCTCAGTTATATTTAAAATAATTTGTGTTCTCTGGTGTTTCAGGTACCTTAATTTTTGGATACATATATTGAACAACCAGCATGCACAAAATTATACAACAATATTGACAAGCTAATAAATCATATCATTCTGAGAAAAACAAATATCATGGATACAAGCAATTATGTTGACCAATAAGATATTTATACACCATCTTCAGTCTGCTACATTGAATCCTAACTGATATATTAAAACAGTGATACATGCAATATTATCACTATTAATGAAATCAAACCTTCTAGAGATTCATTGTGGGTTTACATGTCTGGACAGTTGCCCTCATATAAGAGACAGGGTCCATTAAACAACACCATAAAAACTCCAAGAATTGGGTCTGATCTGCGAGAGGTCACCCCGGATTTTAATACCAACATAGAGATCCCAAAAGTGAGTCCTATGCCGGGTATGCCCAAGGTTTGTATCCTGACATCAGGGCACCAGGTATGTGAGCCCCTAGCAAGTTATTACCAGGGTTTAATCCGAGACGAGTGTTCTTTTTCCCAGGGTTTATATCCCGAAAAGAGCAAACCCAGTTATGTGACCAGGTTTTCCCAGGGTTTATATCCCGGAAAGAGCCTACCAGTTATGTGACATATTATTAGATGATTGACAGAGGACCTAGTTTGTAGTGTTCTCTGGAGATATATCTTGAATAATAAATAACAAGATAAAGGATATGATTTAGCACGTTTTGTCTAGAGGTCACTCAAATGAGCTAATCATTCCCGCAATAGCCTGTTTTGGAGAACATTTTTCTTTGGCTCAAACCCCCACTGTGAGACCACTCTGTATCTACACAGAAATTTATATAAGAAGTAACTAGTTCACCCAAGGCCAGAGAAGATCTGAACTATTAGCGCCTGTACAACTGAGGATCCCTCTCACTCAACATAATGTTGCCAGTGTGCTATTTGTCCGTCACATAGATCTTTTCATATATATTTTGTCAGTATGACCTATATCAGGTTGTCCCATTTATTTGGGATTGTAGGATTCATTTATTTGTAGACAAACAAACTTCAACAATAACTGTACATAACATCTGTTGGACAAGACATCTACATGACAGTTTCCTGCCAAAAGTGGGACATACATTCACAAGGAATTGTTTACACCACAATTGTACAAGATAGACATCATGAGATACTTGACAACATCTATACAGGACTTTTCACAATATGTATAACCAACCACAGCACTTAAGACAGTCACCAGAGACAAAACTTGACAGCACTTTACAAGAAATTCACTGGGGACATGAACTTAAAACACTGGTTCATCAAACACACAATTTATTAAGCTGATGGTGAGTATAGTGATGACCATTGTCCATCTGCTGGCATGTCAACACCTCAATACATACATTGAAAATGCATAAAATATGTCCCACATGCATGAGGATAAACATGATACACCACCTCCCCATTACTCCACCACCAAATAATAAATTCTTCTCTTCCTCCTCTCCAATATCTAACTACACCATCCCGTTACAGTATCGGTAACTATCATCATTTCCTGTCTCTTGGGAATTTAGGAAATCCTATCCATGGGCAACTCAAGGAAGAAACTACTGTTCTGGGTCTGTTGAATCCTTTTATCATCAGCATTGATGTTGGACAAGCTCCAGTTAGCAGCTTCCCCAGAATAAGCTTCATGGCAGATTCATTCCTCTTGAAGACAAGATTTGGTATGATGATATGGTACTGCATCTCACGGTTGATCAGGCTGTCAGTGAAGGCTGTCACTGGGTACTTCAATAATGACATACATAATGTCCCATACATTGCAGCTACTCACTTAGCCAGATCAACTTCCCTACTGTTCAATCACATTCTTCAAGAATCACTGTGTGAGCATCCGGCTGGATATTTTCTAAGTTTTGTCTTAGATAAACAAACACTCCAAGTTACCCCACAGTTCTCCATGAATGTAGTTCATAGAACAAGATTTGATGTTAGTCTCAGTTGATCCCTGACTGACTCAAGATCACTGTCCAGTTCACCACATTGGTAGTGCTTCAGATTGTGTTATTCTCCCATTTATGCATTCAGCTGTTAAAGAGCTGAGAGAAAAGTCTTCTTAGATTTTCCTGCCTTTTGATAGGGAGTCACTTCTGGATCTAGGACTTCTGTTTATTTGTCCCAGATGATATATGGAAGCCTCTCCTCCATCCTCCTGTTCTCTGTCATAACAAAATGGCACAACATCTTTTACATTTGTTAAAAGATGATGTGATCATACACTAACATACACAGATGGAGATGGGGAGGAAAAGGATGGGCGTGGTCCAAACACACCTCTCCTTGTTTGATGATGCAGTGTATTTCACTCTGATGTACTGTGGGTGATAGGTGTTCAATTCACCTCTATCTGTGGTAATCACAAGCCTATATGTTGAGACAGGGGTAGCTTAACATAATTACAAGCATTTATGTGGTCTAAGTTCCACCATGTTTGAACCACAGTAGACCTGGGCACAAGGAGGACCAGACAGTACAGCAATCATTGTGACATAGCAACATGGGACAGGCATTGTGAAGGGAAATGGAAAATAGGCATTTACAACTGCAATATGCAATATGTATTAACTAATGGCATTTACCCAATTAGCAGACCAGACATCCATTCCTATGGCTGTGATGTTGGTGCATGAATGTCTTATTCCATATTCACTTACACAGCAATGCCAGACCTCACCCCCTCTCTCAGACAGACCCGACTCACAGGTACATCATCTTCATCACCATCATGTGCTGTTTCCCCACTGAGTAATGTTCATGTCTACTACAGTCGGTAACAGAAACTCAATTGCATAGCAATGGTTCATATATGCACCAAGCACATATGGGAAAAACATGTTTAGTCCTTGTAAATTTGCATGAGCCATACATTATATTCAGCCAACTAAGACACAGGTTCACACACCTATGGTTCTCTTAGGAACTAGTTTATATGAACCATCCAACAGTAGAGGTAACAGTGTAATACTTCAGAGAGAAATTGTATTAATTCTCTTGAGCATATAGCTACCAGGCATCACATGGACTTAGCAATTCTGGCGTGCCACACACAACCTGTTTACATATGGATATGAAGCATCTGTCTTTCTACTAATGTGAGAGGCTACTTATCAAAGCACAAACTCACTCACTCCAACATTCTCAGCGTTTTACCAAGGAACTTGTACATGTTTACATCACTCATTCCCATTCAGACTGCCATTTGTTAACTCGCACGAGAGCAAAGGTACAGTTGAGTTAAGAATGAGTCATCCTAGGCATGAAGAATGCACAAGGGGTTTGGGTTTGCGAATCTGCATGAGTGTGCCATACATTCATCAAGCATACGCAACCAGTCACAACAAGGGATTGATATGCACTTGGAGTATACAGCGTGAAAGACGTGTCAAGGTTGAAGATGCAGTGTTCAGAATTCTGGCGCACAGAAGTTAGGTTTTCCACTTTCACATTTTATTCATAAAATACTCTTATATTCTTCTCATTCGTTTACCAGGCACAACTACAACATTAAAGTATGGTTTAAAGTGGTACCTGCTGTCCAGAGAACAATATATTATTGAATCTTTAAGGGCATTGTTGGGTCATCACATCACACTAGCGACCGCTCTCGGTGAAATTCCCGCTCCTACTAATTAGATTTTAAAATATGGCCCAGGAATAGCGTGGGCTCATTACCTATTAGCCAATCAAAAGACAAGTGCATACCGCCGCCTCCCCCAACTCGTTCTAGAACATACGATCTAATAATAGCCCTTCTATTTGGAATGGACCCCGTTAAGACTGAAAGTATCTTTATGAAATGTGTCGGACTGGGAATGGGGAATTCTGTTCCATCATGCTACAAACATTAAATTTTTTTTGTTGGGTGGACATAATGATAAGGTTATATGCTAAATCTCATCATTTTCTCTCAGTTGGTTACTGAGATATGGATTTTTATACGGAGGCAACTAAATGAAAATGCACTATAGCCACGAGAGTTCAGTTTGGTACCTGGATTCTTTATGCTCACAGCTACCGGATTATGCTGGATGTTCTGAATGTTGAATGTCGCATGGGCATATTGTAAATTACCAGATAGTAAACTGTATTTTAATGTCACTCTCGCCCCGCGGAAGTCGCCTAGTATTGTAATCACGAAGTCACAAATAAACGGTGCATAATACAAACTCGTTGTGTTGTTGTTTCTCTATGGAGTGTTGGAATATTTTGTGGAACACGACCAACACTACACCACACCTCATACTAAGTAGCTCAGTTTTCCCGACAGAACAGAGGTTACGAGAGAAACTACGTAGCTTTCTCAGACAAGGACGAACTCATAGAAATCCAGTGTGGACTCTAGACGTGTTGAAGTTCCTTCGGCAGACGTGTCGTAGAAGGGAGAGCGTAAGCCTCCACTGTCTGTAAAAATACCACAATGTCGCCCACAAGTTAGGCTGGGTATTGTTGCAGCAGTATCGAAAAAATACTAGACTAGGAATTAATGAATTTCGACATAGAATGGGAGTAGTGGTGAAGTGTTGTCCAACACAAAGATTTAATGTTAATGATTATGTTAATGATAATTAAAATTATTGTTATGATGTGCGTGCTTGGGCTTGTTTTGGTATGATTGTGGTGGTCACGATGGTAATAGTAATGTTAATGATAATGATGGTGATTACGTAGATGATGATAATGATGGTGGTGATGATGATGATGATGATGATGATGATGATGATGATGATGATGATGATGATGATGATGATGGCGATGTTGGTAATGATAATGGTGATACTATAATGATGATGGTGGACATTTTTGTTAATCTTTTATGGTAGCTGAAAATATTAGACCTGTGCCATGTAGCTATGAGCAGGCATACAGTACAAGTATTAGGTACTAAGAGAAGGCATACGGTACAGCTTGCGGTCAACAAGAATAGAGTAGAGGTAACAATCACCCCACAAACGTGTTGATTGATAGTAAGGTTATCACAGAGAGACGGGAGATCACTCAAGACTCCATGAATTTGGGGAGGACGGAAGTGGGGTCACGGCGAAGAAGGATGAGCCTCAGTTAGGTTGGTTGCGGTGTTGGCTGGGTGTAAAAACGTATGCAGGAGTTTCTGAACACCATGCAGAGTACTGAAGGCTGTCAGTTATAATTATCATCATGCCTCTTGACAGAATAGAGTTTCAGGTCAACGCGCTATGTTGCATCAACGAAGAATAAGCTGGGGTGTCGGTGTCAACAGGTGACAGCTTTCTCTCGTCCAAAATGGGCTGCAGCAGAAATAACAGTAAGTTGGTCTGACATTTAAGCTTACACGTTAGCACTAGTGGTGGTGTAGGAATCTGAACAATAGTAAACTGCACATATGAATATTGACAGTTATTCCATTCGTTACATGTTTTTTGTTGGATACATCCACCCTCCTATGTATCGGGAGCACGATGTCATTTGGTGTACGTTTGGAGATAAAAATGGCCAGAATAAAGACACTGTGCAATTCTATTACGTTGAGTTCTTTCTACTACAGTTGCTGCGTGTTTGTGTGTCTCGTGGAAATTGTCAGCTACTTGCGTGACGAGCCCTAGAAGTGTAGCAGGAGTTTGGCAACCTGGAGCAAAATGTTTTGGCTGAACTGTGTTGAGTTAACCCTTACGATGTACTCCACTGTCAATAACTGTCCGCTTGTAGCTCTGATTCCCTATAGTTCTATAGGGACATTGAAAACTAATAGAAAACTCGAAATACCACATTAATGCACAAAATAATTAATGACATCACTAATAAAAGAACACACACACATCAACATGATGCTAACAAACCAAAAGATGGCAAAATCATAATACAAAAAAGATCATATTTTACTTGCGTGGACAGATTATGTGAAATGCTGAATGAATGCGGGGTCCTTCATTATTATTCCTAATAGTATACTTTTCTTCTCTCGTATCATGATAAAAGTATGTGAAATACCTTTATCATGATACGAGAGAAGAAAAGTATACTATTAGGAATAATAATGAAGGACGCCGACTTTGAAGATGGAAGTTCAGAATGTTCTTAACTATGTGAAAACTGGCAAGACCCCGGAAACGTTCAATGCCTGAGAAGAATATGGAATAGACAAGGTCACCAGAATGTTGAACACAATATATGATACTGGATATATACCTCCGGAATTATTTAATTCTATATTTATTGCAATCCAAAGAAATCAGGAGCCTTCGAAAGTATAATGAGCCACATCACTACGTTCTATAGAAGTAAACAACGACTTACATCTTTGCTTTATTGACTACACACTAGCTTTATGGTTACTGATCTACATATTGATGGGAAAGACATTAAACATGTAAAAAAGAAATATTTTAGAAACAACAAGCTGCCATAAAGATCAGTAATGAAGTAAGTCAATGTCAACCTATTAAGAGAGGTGTGTGACAGGGTTTGTGTAATGTCTCCAGATTTTCTTTCCCTATAAAGCGAACACATGTTCAAGAATTTAGAAGATATTAGAGGAATCACAGTTGGTGGGCGTAACATCAAAAGCAACATATATGCCGATGATACAGTATTGATTGCAGACAAATGCAGATAAAAACGAATGTTCTTACAACTAGCCATGGACATGTCAGCTAATAAGATAAAACATGTGGCTTATTCAATGTTTGTTGTGTGGTCGAGGCATCCTCTCAAAGACTCATCTGCAGCTCTTAAGTCCAGGAATTTGAGCCATGAACAGGGCTTGCATCTGTCGGAGGCAGGTTGGTGTAGATATGTTTCTCCCGGTGCCATACACAAGGACAATCTCCCAGGGGATCATGTTGCAAGGTTCCCCTTCCCATCTCCAAACACAGAAA
The DNA here is from genome assembly GCA_963921405.1 of Cepaea hortensis. Lineage (NCBI taxonomy): Eukaryota > Metazoa > Mollusca > Gastropoda > Stylommatophora > Helicidae > Cepaea > Cepaea hortensis. The sequence goes on along the minus strand of OY992884.1, from coordinate 28,690,325 downwards.
TCAGCGAGGTATACACGACTGGCACTGGGACTTCACATCTGGTTGGCCATACTAGCAACTAACGGTACGACCCAGCATGGCGTACATGGACTGGCAGAGAGCAGGCCCAGGTTGATGACGTGTTCGCTCCACTGTTTTATGGGTTTCATCGTCAGCAGACTCTAAAACAATGTCCAGAAGGGAGCCTCTTCTGTGAATATTGCTTTCATACTGCAGCAAATAATTGCGCTGAAAGGCATCACTTGTCAACATTAACTAAACAAATAATGAGTTGCGTCACATTTAAATAATTTCACTTCCCAAACGTCATTTGTAACGGTTAAGTAGATAGAGTTGTTAACTTCTAAACTTACAAACTTATTGATAGTTATCCTTCCGGGCACACACACACACGTACACAACAATAAACACACACACACACACACACACATACAATTATATGTCATGCGTCTACATGCTGCATTCACACCGACTTCTTTACATCCCTCTCTTGATGTTGTCCATCCACAAGTAACGTTGTCTTCTGATTCACGTTTGCTCTTCAGAAAATCCTTTAACAAGAAGCCGCGTCTCTTAATATTTCCGAAGTGTCTTAATTGTCTGACATTGCCAGAGAATGAAACCAATATATACGATTAGCTGAGGCAGTTGCTATTCACGTGACCAAGAGATATGTGCGTAAAGAAACAGACATGTTAGTCAATTTACAAATATCCAGGTAGACAATTTAAATTACCGTGGGAATGTTTGTGTTCTACATTTCAGCGTGAAAGATTTATTGTTTTGCTGTAGATTATGCACATCAGGAATATTGCAGAAAATAAATGGTGCAGTCTATTGTTCGTTTCTTCATTATTCAAACTTTAAAGATAATAACAGAGCTGGCCCCGGAGGACAACAAATAAAGACAAACAGACATGTCCACTTGCCGGCCGCAAACATGGTATGTCCACAGGTACAGATCTCAGTTGGACGAAGGCATGGTGATTTCTGGGTTTCTGTGTCTGTTCTTTGTTGTCGTAGTCACCGTTCACATAGCTGAGAAAGTCCAACACTTTCTTTGACGTTCCTGTTTTGGAATAGAAATACTTAACTCACAGGACCTCAAGATATTTATATACACAATCAACACATAATAACAAGTACAACAATAGCCTAAACAGAATCATGCATCTGGAATAGCAAATAAGCAGAGAAACTGCCAACATCTAATGACAGAGGAAATGGGGATTGTGAGGAAAATGCTAGGAATACCATGGACAAACAAATAAATGAGTCAAGATGCTTTTCATGACTTATGAAATTTCGGACGTGTTCATAAAAATAAACCTAAAGGTCAGCGACAACTGGGAAACTTGATGGGGAAAGAAGAAGAGGAAGACAAGGCGATACATATCTGCTTGACTGTGTAACATAGCAGATCGTAAGAACCCAAACCTATGTTTTAATTCCGGCAATTTCCCAGAGACCATCGTGGATCATCGTCGGAGTTGGAGGCTTCGGTGTTGGTACTTTGTAGGAATCTCCGGTGAGCTGCTTGACGTTCTGCGGGGAGAGACTGAGCCAGATACATTATAACCCTCGTGTAATGATGTCAACACTCTCACCTTTACTACACACACACACACACGCACACACACACACCCACACACACACACACACACACACACAGACACATACACACAAACCAACATATTTATTTATGGATACACATACACACACACACACACACACACACAAACAAACACACGCACACACACACAAACCAACATATTTATTTATGGACACACATACACACACAAACACACACACACACACACACACACACACACACACACACACAAACCAACATATTTATTTATGGACACACATACACACACAACCACGAAAACACGCAGAAACAATTGTCACTCGGCGTTTGGAATGACACTGTAAGCCTACACATCCTTGTCTCTCTTACTATCTACTGTTTTGAATTCATGTTTCTGTACTCACCCGAGACTTTGAGTGCTGCAATGAGAACCAGAAATGTGCACAATCTGAGAGGTTGCATATTGTCCAGAGTTCTCGCCGAATGAGACAAACATTAGAAAGAGATACACAATATATAAATGAGCCAACCAGCGTGACATATTTTATTTGCATTAATTATGTATATCACAATGTCATTCTACAAGCATCTGTTGGAATTAAGAAACAACAGAACAACAATACATAATTAATTGTCTGCTTAGTTTAATAATCAGGAAATATGTATCCTTCCAGCTGCGCTGTATATGTGTTTATGAACAGCTTCACTCGCAGCAGGAATATGTTCAGAGAAGCTTTGACGTGAAATGTAGAAATGACAACAAAGTGGCCGCACTACGGGAAATAAGCTTATTACTTATTGTTGTCAACGTTAATGATTGATATATATCTGACGTTAAACATTAGTAGCAAGCATCTGCCTGTTAGATGTGGCATTGATGCATGTGTCGGTAATCTTCAGATATAATAGCACATGCATACCATTTGGCCAGGTTCTACATACTTACAGCATTTATCTGGAGGCATAAATTAGATACAGACAGGTCATGTCGGCCTGTTACCGCACGTTGACATTTGCTAGATTAGACACATTACAATTTGCTACAGTAGACATGTTGATGTTTGTTACAGTCAACACGTTCATGTTTGTTACAGGAGACACGTTGATGTTTGTTACATTAGACACTATAATGTTTGTTACATTAGACACTATAATGTTTGTTACATTAGACACTATAATGTTTGTTACATTAGACACTATAATGTTTGTTAAATTAGACATTATAATGTTTGTTACAGTAGACACGTTAATGTTTGTTACATTAGACACTATAATGTTTGTTACTGACACATGCCTGGGTTCATTGGCATTAAGGTGAGGGGCCGTACAATATAAACAGTTCACGACGTGAAATGGCATTCACCGGAAAGAAAATATAAGGAGATAAACGGGGAAGGGTGTCAGGCAGAGGGGCTGCAAGAAGGGGCAGACAGGGAGCGATGAGATAGCGTTTGTGTGGGTTGTGTGTGGAGGATTGTGAGGGCATAGAATGGTTTATAAGAGAGTGACAAATATTGACTGGGGAGAGGAAGCTAAGACCGGCTGCGAGTCGGGTCGTCTTGTAGAATTGAAGTTGGGAACCGACAGGAGAGGTCGGGAGTTCGAGTTGTGATTAGTTTGGACAGTGAGGTAGTGACCGATTTAGGTTCGAGTGTTCGAGGAGTCGAGTGTGGAGACTCGACCAGTGTGGGTCAGCTGTCGTAGTATTCGAATAGTGAGGGAGTTAAGTGGACTCCGTAATGTGTGTTCAGTGGAAGTAATTCGGAGGCGAAGGATTCAAGACTGAGCCTAATTGGCAGCAGCGTGAGTGTTTGGGATGACGTGTACTGTACATGTGACTATGCAATATATATATATATATATATATATATATATATATATATATATATATTTATATATAATGAACGTTCCTGAGGAATAATGTTGTATCCAGATGTTCAAATTAAAGTATTGTGTGCGTAGTCTGGTGTTTGATTTTGATGCATCGTGGTTAACTAGTTGTTCACCATCACATTTACAAGAACATACCCTAGACACAACCATAGCCACTCCATCTGTCACTCTGTCATCATTTACTTTGTGACAGACGATGAAGTGAGGGCTGTCCGATCTTGGACTTCGGTATATGGATTTACATCAGTACGAATCAGTTCATTAATCGCAACAACATGGTTTTCCAAGTTCAATCCGGTGAAAGCCAGTAGACGAAGACAGGATTACAAACCACAGCTAATTCACAACAAAGCCACCACAGGTTAAACCAGCGCCCACCCGGAGGGGGAAAGGGGACAGTGGGGGGTTACGCACAGTACACGGACAGGGGTGCGCTGCTGAGAGAATCGTCTGGCGGACAGCGGGCGAATTATTTTGGACACGAGATTTTTGCGAGTTCAGGTGAACTTGAGAACAGTGAGTGTTCGTGTGGGACGGAAAAGTTTCCACAGTTGATGTGAGTTGACAGAGAGGTCAAGAGTTCCGCGCAGAGAATACGACGGGAGTTACGAGGGTATTTCATGGTTAAAAACTCGCCAGGAGGAGGGGAGTGATAGGAGAAAAGTTTGGAGAACACACAAATGTGACAATCGTTGCTCCACAGAAAAGTAAAAGTTTCTACACGGATTATTGTAATAAAGAGAAACAGAGATGAGCGGTGGGTTCATTTCGAGGCCGTGGACAACGGAACGTTACTAGAGGTCGGTGGTAGGACAGTGCGTGTATTTGGTGATAAAGGAAAATTTCTATCAGTCAGTGAAGATTGTTGTACACTGAGGTACTAACTGAGATGACCTTGTGCGCCAAGGCCGAGAACCAGGGAATTAGACGGAAAAATTTCCATTGAGAATAACACGTTGTTTTTGTACGGAAACTAGGATTTACGTTTAACGTCTTTGTGTGTGTGTCATCATCGGGAAACAATCCACAACAGTCATTTAGGTGCCGTCTTCGCAAGTATGAGCGCATTTCTCTACCAAAAAAGACTTGCAAAACGGATTTAAAGCGCTGGATAATTTTACTGCCATTCGTTGGTTTAACCTTTTCGGCAACAGTGAAGCCATACCATTACTTCAAAGCAACAGTGACGTCACAGTTACACATTCATTGACTTTAAAGGTATTTTCGTCTCCCGAAAACGCACCAGAACACTAATTCATGGTGGGAATCTAACGTCGTAATATTTTCAAAACAATAACCGACAGACATTTCCAGGCGATTTTCGGAGACTATTAAAAACAAACGAAGGAATTTTATGAGATTTCACCACCGCATTGTTGTCGGCTACCCTTTTTTGTTTCTGTTTCTCTCATCGTCCTAAGTATTGTTGTTGTGCGTTACGTAATTATTTGTATGTGGTCCTGTGGTCGTAATAAGTAGGATATTTTTGCATTATTTCGCGACGTGAGGGAGACAAGGCAAAGGTGAATTATCTAGGTGCACATTGTATGTTGTTGAGAGGCAGCTGACGAGTCAGTTTGTTTTGTGCTATTGATCAATTGGGTCGTCTCGAAATTATACACCGTGTGCAAGTGTCTATCGTCAGATATATGTAGATTATTCATTTTATATTTGTTCTTTTTACTGCTTTCTCTTTACTGTTACATATGATATTTGATTTCTTTGGATATATGGTATTGTTGTAATTCTTATGTTAATACAGCTTCTATCTAGATGGTATCTGTCAGTTTTTATTATGCGCACGGTATGGTCTTTCATGGGCATGTTTATGTCAGTGGTTTTTATTTCTATGCAATCTTCCGTCTGCGTTTCACCAGCCTATGCGTCTAGCGTCTAATATTTGGCACTTAGTGGGTATCATTCATTGGTGTATTTATATGTATGTTTAAAACTATTTCAAGGAATTGTTCTACAGTTATTTGATATATATATATATATATATATATATATATATATATATATATATATATATATATATATATATATACGAGGGAGTATAGTTAATATTCCCCCCTCACTACCTAGTGCTGGTAGAGTGACTGGGTGAGTACAGAATGATATTTTAGCACTACAAATTTACGTACACAGTGAGTGGTGGTGTACGTAGGGAAAGTACACACAGATTAACAGCAGAGTTTTTACATTTATAGTTGGCTGACAGACAGCTAAGTAACCACAAGTACGAGATGCCTACTTTAATGGAATTCATTGAAGCAGGTGAACGGGGAGGCCTGAAGGGTAAAGAGTTACAGGAGTATGCCGAAGCAAAAGAACAAAAACAGATTGAAAGAGAGGAGAGGCATAATGAACGCGAGGCAAAACGCCTACAGGAAGAAAAGGTAGCTGAAGCCAAGCGTCAACAGGAAGAGAGAGCGAGAGAGACAAATGGAACTTGAAAAGTTAAAACATACAAATGCGGTGGAAATCGAGAAATAGAAGATTAAGATGGAAGCGGAAAATGCACTCAGAAAACTTGAACTATCGTCGAAGGGTCAAAGTGAGGAAAGCAGAAGACCTTCGCAGTCATCACAGAGATTAAAACTGCCATATTTTACAGACCGGGACCATCTTGAATCCTATCTTGGAAGATTCGAAGCATCAGCGAAAGTGTTAGGTATTCCAGAGGGAGAGTATGCGATGCGACTTGGCGAGTTTCTTACGGGTAAGGCCCTAGACACCATGTTTAATTTACCGGTAGAAGAAAGAAACAACTACACTATTTTACGTCAACGTTTGCTTACAAAGTTCCAACTAACTGAGCATGGATATAGAACAAAGTTTAGACAGTTAGGACCAGAGACAAATCAAGATTTCACAGATTTTGTTAACACAGTAAAGAATACATTTAATAAGTGGATGGAGCTGGCAGAGGTAGGAAAAGATTTTAATAAATTAGTGGATTTAATGTTAAGAGACAAGGTAGTATCTGCATGCAATACAAACTTAGTAGCTTTCTTCGAAGAACGTAAGCCAAGGGACATAGACACAATGTCTCAGTTAGGGCAAAATTACAAGACTGCACATCCCAATAGTTCTATAGGCAGACAAATTGATGAGGAAATAGTATTTGCAGCGTACACTAAACAGGACCAGAATCCAGTTATTAGACCACGATCGAAAAGTGTGGATTCAACACATAGATGTGAGCAGCAAGAGTCTCAAGATAATGGTTTCCATGGCAACCATTTTGGCAGAGCAGGACGGTACCCATACAAAAGGGGGAATTTCCAGAGGCGTCCAAATAGTTATGCCGGATGCTGGAATTGTGGGAGCTGGAGACACAAGGCAGCACAGTGCGATGCACAACCATCCTGTGAGCCAACAAGTAACGCAAGGAAGGAGATCATCTGTTTCAAATGTGGAAAGAAGGGGCATGTCATCTATCAATGTAGGATGAGAGAAACAGAGCACTCAAATGCAGCACAAGTAATTGAGACGTTGAACAATGAAGATTGTAGTGGGTGCAAACCTCTGTTTGAAAAAGACGGTCAGCCAGTCATAATATGTGGTCACACAGTTAAAGCAGGATCAGCAGTGCATGAAGGAGGAAGTCTGAAGATGCACCATGGATTTGTTAATGATAGGCCAGCGTTAACAATTAGCGATTCCGGATGTACGTCCATCGGAGTTAGAAAGAGTTTAGTGCATCCCTCGGATTATACAGGGAAAAAGATTAGATCCATAACATTTAATGGGACAGTAGAATTCTACCCATTAGCCATGATAACAGTGAAAACACCATATATCACAGGAAGAGTGACAGCGTGTGTTCTAGACGCACCAGTGGCAGATCTCATCATAGGAAATGTTATAGGAGTTAAAAAGTGTACAGAAGAGGAAGTAGTTTATTGGGACCAAAAACATAGTGTAAACAGTAACGAGGTTAGTACCACAAGAAAACCTAAATTAGAGAGTATAGTTGAAGAAGACGAGGCACTTGAAGTAGACATAGGGACTGAGAGAAAGGGGAGTACAGTTGAGCAGGTGAGAATAGATGTCAAATATAATGATAGTGACTGTAAGGGACAACATACTACTCGGAACAAATGCTTCGAAGGGTGTAGTAGAGTAGAAAATAGACAGTCAAAGAAGGGTAGATGGTGCTTCGAGAGGAAGAGCAATGTTCTCACTCACTGGTTTTCAGATAGCGGATCTGCACGAGGGCAATTGGTAGTACCTTTAGCACAGAGAGACCAATATACAAGAACAGCTGAGGATAGGGCATGTTCAGGGCACTTAGGCATAAGGTGTATGCAGCAGAAGGCAAGGTGCCAGGTATATGGAACAAGATTGAAGAAAGATTTCAGACTAAACAGAGACTCAAGTGTAACGGGGCAATATGCAGATAGGAGAGTTGAGTCCGGCCAAAAGAGTGTTCGCGACATCACGGAACCAGAGCTAGGGATGGCAAACAGATGTTGTAATTGTATAAGTACCATGAGTCATGGGTACATGAAAGGTAAACACAGCATCGACAGGAATCAGAGGAGGGTTATTGCAAGAACAGAACCACCTGATATAGGGTCGGTACACAAATAGTGTTGTGTGATCGTGAAGTAGGAAGAGACCTGCGGGTACACAAACATTATGTTTTAGATGAGTTGTTTATTATTATGTGATGTATTAGTTCATGCATTGGTACACAAGATGTAAAGTTGGTTGTATTGATGTGTGGGGAATATGGGAGTGTACTATGAGCATTTGATATATTATTTAGGGTGGTAGCTAGAGTAAGTTGGATTTACACTTACGACTACCCAGGCAATGTGTCTGGGTCGCATATTTGATAAGTATTAGTCTCCCAACATTTGAAAACGATGTTTTCTTTTGAGGGTGGGGTAGTGACACATGCCTGGGTTCATTGGCATTAAGGTGAGGGGCCGTACAATATAAACATTTCACGTGGTGAAAGGGCATTCACCGGAAAGAAAATATAAGGAGATAAATGGGGAAGGGTGTAAGGCAGAGGGCCTGCAAGAAGGGGCAGACAGGGAGCGATGAGATAGCGTTTGTGTGTGTGTGTTGTGTGTGGAGGATTGTGACGGCATAGAATGGTTTATAAGAGAGTGACAAATATTGACTGGGGAGAGGAAGCTGAGACCGGCTGCGAGTCGGGTCGTCTTGAAGAGTTGAAGTTGGGAACCGACAGGAGAGGTCGGGAGTCCGAGTTGTGATTAGTTTGGACAGTGAGGTAGTGACCGACTTAGGTTCGGGTGTTCGAGGAATCGAGTGTGGAGACTCGACCAGTGTGGGTCAGCTGTCGTAGTATTCGAATAGTGAGGGAGTTAAGTGGACTCCGTAATGTGTGTTCAGTGGAAGTAATTCGAAGGCGAAGGATTCAAGACTGAGCCTAATTGGCAGCAGCGTGAGTGTTTGGGATGACGTGTACTGTACCTGTGACTATGCAATAGATATATATATATATTTATATATAATGAACGTTCCTGAGGAATAATGTTGTATCCAGATGTTCAAATTAAAGTATTGTGTGCGCAGTCTGGTGTTTGATTTTGATGCACCGTGGTTAACCAGTTGTTCACCATCACATTTACAAGAACATACCCTAGACACAACCATTTACTTTGTGACAGTTACATTAGGCACTATAATGTTTGTTACATTAGACACTATAATGTTTGTTACATTAGACGCAATAATGTTTGTTACATTAGACACTATAATGTTTGTTACATTAGACACTATAATGTTTGCTACATTAGACACTATAATGTTTGTTATATTAGACACTATAATGTTTGTTACATTAGACACTATAATGTTTGTTACATTAGGCACTAGTATGTTTGTTACATTAGACACTATAATGATTGTTACATTTGACGCAATAATGTGTGTTACAGTAGACACGTTGATGTATGTTACATTAGACACTATGATGTTTGTTACATTGGACACTATAATGTTTGTTACATTAGACACTATAAAGTTTGTTACATTAGACACTATAATGTTTGTTACATTAGACACTATAATGTTTGTTATATTAGACACTATAATGTTTGTTATATAGACACTATAATGTTTGTTATATTAGACACTATAATGTTTGTTACATTAGACACTATCATGTTTGTTACATTAGACGCTATAATGTTTGTTACATTAGACACTATAATGTTTGTTATATATGACACTATAATGTTTGTTACATTAGACACTATAATGTTTGTTACATTAGACACTATAGTGTTTGTTACATTAGACACTATAATGTTTGTTACGTTAGGCACTATAATGTTTGTTACATTAGACAATATAATGTTTGTTACATTAGGCACTATAATGTTTGTTACATTAGACACTATAATGTTTGTTACATTAGACACTATAATGTTTGTTACATTAGACATTATAATGTTTTTTACATTAGACACTATAATGTTTGTTATATTAGACACTATAATGTTTGTTATATTAGACACTATAATGTTTGTTATATTAGACACTATAATGTTTGTTACATTAGACTCTATAATGTTTGTTACATTAGACGCTATAATGTTTGTTACATTAGACACTATAATGTTTGTTATATATGACACTATAATGTTTGTTACATTAGACACTATAATGTTAGTTAAATTAGACAATATAAATTTTGTTACAGTAGACACGTTGATATTTGTTATATTAGATACTATAATGTTTGTTACATTGGACACTATAATGTTTGTTACATTACACACTATAATGTTTGTTACATTAGACACTATAATATTTGTTACATTAGACACTATAATGTTGGTTACATTAGACACGTTAATGTTTGTTACATTAGACACTATAATGTTTGTTACATTAGACACTATAATGTTTGTTACATTAGACACTGTAATGTGTGTTATATTAGACACTATAATGTTTGTTATATTAGACACTTTAATGTTTGTTACAGTAGACACGTTAATGTTTGTTACATTAGACACTATAATGTTTGTTACATTAGACACTATAATGTTTGTTACATTAGACACGTTAATGTTTGTTACATTAGACACTATAATGTTTGTTACATTAGACACTATAATGTTTTTTAAATTAGACACTGTAATGTTTGTTACATTAGACACTATAATGTTTGTTACATTAGACACTATAATGTTTGTTACATTAGACACTATAATGTTTGTTACATTAGACACTATAGTTTTTGTTACAGTAGACACAGTAATGTTTGTTACATTAGACACTATAATGTTTGTTACATTAGACGCAATAATGATTGTTACATTAGACACTATAATGTTTGTTACATTAGACACTATAATGTTTGTTACATTAGACACTATAATGTTTGTTACCTAAGACACTATAATGTTTGTTACAGTGGACACGTTAATGTTTGTTACATTAGACACTATAATGTTTGTTACATTAGAAACTAAAATGTTTGTTACATTAGACACTATAATGTTTGTTATATTCATCATCATCAAGTGCCGTGTCGGCTGGCGTAGGCGTTCATGGCTCTCCATAGATCTCGGTCTTTGGTTTTCTGGATCAACTCTGCTGCTGATATTCCTCCATGCCACCGTCTCAATCCATCCAGCATCACTTCTCTTGGTCTACCTCTGCCTCTCTTCCGCTCGATCTTTCCAGTTGTTACGATGTTCTCCAATGCCTCTCTTCTCATCACATGACCGAGGAAAGCTGTTTGTCTCTGTCTTATTGTTGTATATAATGTTCTAGTTTCGTTAGCCTGTTTCAGGCAGTCGTCGTTAGTTACTCTGGCAGTCCAAGGAATTCGCAACATTCGTCTCAGGAACCACATCTCTGTTGCTTCTAATTTCTTCTTAATTTGTTCATTTACATTCCGAGATTCACTGCCATACAGCAAAACTGGTTCTACATAGCATTTCATCACTCTCTTTCTTACATTCAGTGATAGTGACTTATTGCATAAGATACTCTTCATTTTCTGAAATGCGGCTTTTGCCTGCCCTATTCTGCTCCTAATCTCTGTTGTACATCTTCCATCTGATGTTATAAATGCCCCTAGGTATCTAAAATTATCAACTTGGTTAAGGATTTTCCCTTCTATTTCTATGTCACATTTTGGTGTCACCATTTTCTTTGATATTACCATTGTTACTGTTTTCTTGATATTCAAGGAGAGTCCTTTCCTTGCACTCTCTGTTACTACAACGTCTAATAATTGTTGTAGGTCTGTTGAATTATCCGCCACCAATACTGTGTCATCTGCATAGCGTATATTATTTATATTATAACCTCCAACTAGTATTCCTGGCATCTCCTTGATCCCTCTCATTATTACTTCGCTATAAAGGGAGAAAAGATCTGGTGACAAGACACACCCTTGTCGTACTCCTAGCTTTATCTGTTCGTAACTACCCTCTTTATTTCCCATTTTAATTGCTGCTACTTGGTTCCAGTAAATATTCCTTATTATTCTTAAATCTTTTCCATCAGTGTTGATATCTTCCAACATTTTAATCAGTTCATCATGTTTTACTTTATCAAATGCCTTAGTATAATCTATGAAGCACAAATATATGTCTCTCTGTTTCTCTATTGACCTTTCTATTAGTGTCCGTAATGTATAAATTGCATTGTTTGTGCCCTTTCCTTCCACAAATCCATACTGTTCTTCACTAATTTCCATTTTTATTTTCTTTTTGGTTCTTCTCATTATGATTCTGAGTAGAAGCTTAGTGATATGGTTTATAAGGTTAATTGTACGACAATCTTCACAATCAATTGCTCCTGGTCTTTTTGGTATAGCTATAAATACAGATTTCAGCATATCACTGGGTAAATATCCACTGCTGTAAATATCATTCAACATTTTGGTTAATATATCTACTCCAAATTCTCCCAATACTTCTAATTCTTCTATTGTGATTTCATCTGGCCCAGCTGTTTTTCCTTTCTTCATACGTTTCATAGCGTCAGCGACTTCTTCTTTCAGAATAGGTGGACCTTCTAAGTTACTATCTTCTGTTAATTCTTCCCTTTCTCCTTCGTATAATTCTCTTATATACTCATTCCACCTCTTCTTTATAGCATCTTCCTCTAATATTATCTTTCCTGTTTTTGATTTCAAACACCCTGTATTTATTCTTATTTTTCTTCCTGTAAGCTCACTGATTTGTCTGTGCATATTTTTTGTATCTTTAATGGAATTTAATTCAATTTTTTTGCATTGCTCGTTTAACCAACTTTCTTTAGCCTTCCCACATTTATCTTTTATTTCTTTATTTATCTTAGCGTATTCTTGTTTGTAATTCTTACTCTGTTTTCTTTTGTCCATTAGTTTTAAGATATCTTCATTCATCCATTTTTTCTTAGCTATTTTGCCTCTCTCCGGTAATACTTCTTTGCTAGTTTGATGAATGGAGTCCCTTAACATTTCTTATTGTTCATCTATACTCTGTATTTTAGTTATTGCATTGTACCTATTTTTCACAGTCACTCTGTATTGTTCTTGCATTTCTTTATCTATTTTCAGAACCTCTTTATTAAGTCGCATGTTCTTAACCATTTTTTTCCCTCTCTTTAATCTTACTTTTATTTGTCCACATAGTGGTACATGATCACTATTACAGTCAGCACCAGGCATTGTCTTTACATTCATTAAAGCATTTCTAAATCTTTTATTAATTAGTATGTAGTCAATTTGGTTGCGTGTTTTCTTATCAGGGCTTATCCATGTGTACAGTCGTCTTTTATGGTGTTTAAACCATGTGTTTCCAATTATCATATCATTTATATTTGCCCATTCTATTAGCTTTTCCCCTCTTTCATTTCTTGTACCTAAACCATAATTCCCCACTACATCCTCCATTTTCCCCTTTCCTACTTTTGCATTAAAATCACCAAGTATTATCTTTATTTCTTGTGATCCAATTTGAGCCATCGCCATTTCTATTTCGTCGTAAAAGTGTTGTATTTCTTCATCACTACTGCTTGCTGTTGGTGCATATACGTGTATAATATTTATGTCTATTGGTTTGCCTTTGATTTTTACCATAATAACTCTATCTGAAATACACCAGTATCCATTAATTGACTTGGCTGTTTTTTCGTCTAATATTATTCCTACACCTTTTTCATGTGTATCCCCTCCAGAATAAATTATTGTGTGATTGTCACCTATAATTTTGCCCGATCCCTTCCATCTCATCTCACTAACGCCTAGTATATTCATTTTCATGCTATCCATCTCTCTTAGAACATTGGTCAACTTTCCTAGCTCATTTAATGTCCTAACATTCCATGTTCCTACTCTAAATTTATTTATTTTAGTTAAGATTTTGCCATCAGTAGCTGGATGACGGTCTGGTGTCACCTGTGGCTCATGACTGTCCCTACCGGACGAGGATGCCCTAAGACAGCCATTAACGTCCTTCACTAACTTTGATATATGTTTTGCCATGAAGTCTTGGGAAGATAATGTGGTGGTTTCCCCTTGCCTTCCACATTCACATGGTGGTCTTTTTACCTCTGCCTTTGACAGCCATTTTCGACTGTAAGGACAAGTGAGTGCCCTGCTCTGCTCAGCTGCAGAGTTGTCCACTTATTCCGGTGGATACTCGGTCCCCAGAGCTGTGTTAGCCACACCGTAGTGTGTTTCCATCCTCTACCGCGGGGAGGTGCAGTTGGGATTTTTCCTTCATAAAGTTATGGTCTCTGACCAAAACTCTCCAGTACTTTTAGAGGATGTTTGCTATATTAGACACTATAATGTTTGTTACATTAGCCATTATAATGTTTGTTACAGTAGACACGTTGATGTTTGTTACATTAGACACTATAATGTTTGTTACATAAGACACTATAATGTTTGTTACATTAGACACTATAATGTTTGTTACATTAGACACTATAATGTTTGTTACATTAGACACTATAATTTTTGTTACATTAGACACTATAATATTTGTTACATTAGAAACTATAATGTTTGTTACATTAGACACTATAATGTTTGTTACATAAGATACTATAATGTTTGTTACATTAGACACTATAATGTTTGTTACATTAGACGCTATAATGTTTGTTACAGTAGACACTATAATGTTTGTTATATTAGACACTATAATGTTTGTTACATTAGACACTATAATGTTTGTTACATTAGACACTATAATGTTTGTTTTATTAGACACTATAATGTTTGTTACATTAGACACTATAATGTTTGTTACATTAGACACTATAATGTTTGTTACATTAGACACTATAATGTTTGTTACATTAGACACTATAATGTTTGTTACATTAGACACTATAATGTTTGTTACATTAGACACTATAATGTTTGTTACATTAGACACTATAATGTTTGTTACATTAGACACTATAATGTTTGTTACATAAGACACTATAATGTTTGTTACATTAGACACTATAAGGTTTGTTACATTAGACGCTATAATGTTTGTTACAGTAGCCACTATAATGTTTGTAATATTAGACACTATAATGTTTGTTACATTAGACACTATAATGTTTGTTACATTAGACACTATAATATTTGTTACATTAGACACTATAATGTTTGTTACATTAGACACTATAATGTTTGTTACAGTAGACACGTTAATGTTTGTTACATTAGACACTATAATGTTTGTTACATTAGACGCTATAATGTTTGTTACATTAGACACTATAATGTTTGTTACATTACACGCTATAATGTTTGTTACATTAGACACTATCATGTTTGTTACATTAGACGCTATAATGTTTGTTACATTAGACACTATAATGTTTGTTACATTAGACACTATAATGTTTGTTACATTAGACACTATAATGTTTGTTACATTAGACACTATAATGTTTGTTACAGTAGACACGTTAATGTTTGTTACATTAGACACTATAATGTTTGTTACAGTAAACACGTTAATGTTTGTTACATTAGTCACTATAATGTTTGTTACATTAGACACTATAATGTTTGTTACAGTAGACACGTTAATGTTTATTATGGTTGACAAGTCAATGTATGTTACAGTAGACACTTAAATTATGTTACAGTTCATCCGTCATGTGCCGTGCCGATAAGCGTGTGCGGTCAAGATTTGCTATTTCACTCGATCACCAGAGTCGTGGATCAGGTCAATGTTCTTGTCTTGACCAAGCCACGTTGCCGAGCCATCTAGATATTTACTTCTAGGTCTTCCCATGTTCTCTTCCCCTCAATCTTACCAGATGTCACCAAGTTCTCTAATTTATTTCTTTTCATAACATATCCAAGAATGTTGACTGTCTACGTTTGATTTATGTAATCAGTTCACGATTTTCAGTTGTTTCTTTTAAGACTTAGTCATTGGTTTTCTGTCTGTCCATGGTATTATTTGCATTCTCTTCAGATTCCACATTTCCGCAGACATAAGATGTTTCTTCAGCTTGACTGCTCATTGTCTACACTTCACATCCATACAAAAGTACAGACTCTATGTAGCACCTCAACACTCTTTTTCTCGTAGCGATTGACATCTTTTTATTGATCATTATATTTTGCATCTTGCAAAAGGCAATTCTTGTTCTAATCTCTTCCCATCTGATGTTATGACTGTTCCAAGATAATTGTACCGATTCACTTGTTTAAGAACATTCCCATTTACTTGTATACTACATTATGATATTTCACTCTCCTTAGTGACTACCATAATCTGTGACATCTTGCAATTTAATTCTAACCCTCGTTGTTCACTGTGTGCAACATCATTATCTACTAAATGTTGTAGATCATGTTCATTGTCTGCAATCAATACTGTATCATCTGCAAATCTAATGTTATTTATGTTTCTTCCTTCAATTATGATTCCTGTCATATATAGAAGAATTTTAAAAATATTTTCCCTGTAGAGGGGAAAAAATGTATTACACATCCCTGTCTCACATTTCTCTTAACAGACAGAAAGTTGCCTATTTGAATTCTTCAACATTTTCCATTGATCATCCACATTATGACATAGGATCTCTAGATAAGACACGTTCTTACAGTAGACACGTCGATGTTTGTTACAATTGACAGGTTAATGTTTGTTTCCGTAGTCAAGTTAATGTTTGTCAAAGTGGACACGTTAATGTTTGTTACAGTAGAAACGTTATTGTTTGTTACAGAAGACACTTTGATGTGTGTTACAGTAGACACGTTAATGTTTGTTACAGTAGACACGCTAATGTTTGTTACAGTAGACACGGTAATGTTTGTTACAGTAGACACTTTAATGTTTGTTACAGTAGACACTTTAATGTTTGTTACAGTAAACACGGCATTGTTTGTTACATTAGTCACGTTAATGCTTGTTACAGTAGACACCTTAATGTTTGATACAGTTGTCACGTTAATGTTTGTTACAGTAGAGACTTTAATGTTTGTTACAGTAGACACTTTAATGTTTGTTACAGTAGAAACTTTAATGTTTGTTACAGTAGACACTTTAATGATTGTTACAGTAGACACTATAATGTTTGTTGCTGTAGACACCTTAATGTTTGATACAGTTGTCACGTCAATGTTTGCTACAGTAGACACTTTAATGTGTGTTACAGTTGTCACGTTAATGTTTGTTACAGTAGACACGTTAATGTTTGTTACAGTTGACACGTGATTGTTTGTTACAGTAGACACGTTAATGTTTGTTACAGTAGACACTTTAATGATTGTTAAAGTAGACACGTTAATGTTTGTTACAGTAGACACTTTAATGTTTGTTATATTAGACACTATAATGTTTGTTACATTAGGCACTATAATGTTTGTTACATTAGACACTATAATGTCTGTTACATTAGACACGTTAATGTTTGTTACAGTAGACACCTTAATGTTCGTTACATTAGACACTATAATGTTTGTTACATTAGACACTATAATGTTTGTTACATTAGACACGTTAATGTTTGTTATATTAGACACTATAATGTTTGTTACATTAGACACTATACTGTCTGTTACATTGGACACTATAATGTTTGTTACATTAGACACTATAATGTTTGTTACATTAGACACTATAATGTTTGTTACATAAGACACTATAATATTTGTTACATTAGACACTATAATGTTTGTTACATTAGACGCTATAGTGTTTGTTACAGTAGACACTATAATGTTTGTTATATTAGACACTATAATGTTTGTTACATTAGACACTATAATGTTTGTTACATTGGACACTATAATGTTTGTTACATTAGACACTATAATGTTTGTTATATTAGACACTATAATGTGTGTTACATTAGACACTATAATGTTTGTTATATTAGACATTATAATGTTTGTTTTATTAGACACTATAATGTTTGTTATATTAGACACTATAATGTTTGTTACATTAGACACTATAATGTTTGTTACATTAGACGCTATAATGTTTGTTACATTAGACAATATAATGTTTGTTATATATGACACTATAATGTTTGTTACATTAGACACTATAATGTTTGTTACATTAGACACTATAATGTTTGTTACATTAGACACTATAATGTTTGTTACATTAGACACTATAATGTTTGTTACATTAGACACTATTATGTTCGTTATATTAGACACTATAATGTTTGCTACATTAGACACTATAATGTTTGTTACATTAGAAGCTTTAATGTTTGTTACATTAGAGACTATAATGTTTGTTACAGTAGACACGATAATGTTTGTTACATTAGACACTATAATGTTTGTTACATTAGACACTATAATGTTTGTTACATTAGACACTATAATGTTTGTTACATTAGACACTATAATGTTTGTTACATAAGACACTATAATGTTTGTTACAATAGACACTATAATGTTTGTTATATTAGACACTATAATGTTTGTTACATTAGACACTATAATGTTTGTTACAGTAGATACGTTAATGTTTGTTACATTAGACACTATAATGTTTGTTACATTAGACACTATAATGTTTGTTACATTACACGCTATAATGTTTGTTACATTAGACACTATCATGTTTGTTACATTAGACGCTATAATGTTTGTTACATTAGACACTATAATGTTTGTTACATTAGACACTATAATGTTTGTTACATTAGACACTATAATGTTTGTTACATTAGACACTATAATGTTTGTTACAGTAGACACGTTAATGTTTGTTACATTAGACACTATAATGTTTGTTACAGTAAACACGTTAATGTTTGTTACATTAGTCACTATAATGTTTGTTACATTAGACACTATAATGTTTGTTACAGTAGACACGTTAATGTTTATTATGGTTGACAAGTCAATGTATGTTATAGTAGACACTTAAATTATGTTACAGTTCATCCGTCATGTGCCGTGCCGATAAGCGTGTGCTGTCAAGATTTGCCATTTCACTCGATCACCAGAGTCGTGGATCAGGTCAATGTTCTTGTCTTGACCAAGCCACGTTGCCGAGCCATCTAGATATTTACTTCTAGGTCTTCCCATGTTCTCTTCCCCTCGATCTTGCCAGATGTCACCAAGTTCTCTAATTTATTTCTTGTCATATCATGTCCAAAAATGTTGACTGTCTACGTTTGATTTATGTAATCAGTTCACGATTTTCAGTTGTTTCATTTCAGACTTAGTCATTGGTTTTCTGTCTGTCCATGGTATTATTTGCATTCTCTTCAGATTCCACATTTCCGCAGACATAAGATGTTTCTTCAGCTTGACTGCTCATTGTCTACACTTCACATCTATACAAAAGTACAGACTCTATGTAGCACCTCAACACTCTTTTTCTCGTAGCGATTGACATCTTTTTATTGATCATTATGTTTTGCATCTTGCAAAAGGCAATTCTTGTTCTAATCTCTTCCCATCTGATGTTATGACTGTTCCAAGATAATTGTACCGATTCACTTGTTTAAGAACATTCCCATTTACTTGTATAATACATTGTGATATTTCACTCTTCTTAGTGACTACCATAATCTGTGACATCTTGCAATTTAATTCTAACCCTCGTTGTTCACTGTGTGCAACATCATTATCTACTAAATGTTGTAGATCATGTTCATTGTCTGCAATCAATACTGTATCATCTGCAAATCTAATGTTATTTATGTTTCTTCCTTCAATTATGATTCCTGTCATATATTGAAGAATTTTAAAAATATTTTCCCTGTAGAGGGGAAAAAATGTATTACACATCCCTGTCTCACATTTCTCTTAACAGACAGAAAGTTGCCTATTTGAATTCTTCAACATTTTCCATTGATCATCCACATTATGACATAGGATCTCTAGATAAGACACGTTGTTACAGTAGACACGTCGATGTTTGTTACAATTGACAGGTTAATGTTTGTTACAGTAGAAATGTTAGTGTTTGTTACAGAAGACACTTTGATGTGTCTTACAGTAGACACGTTAATGTTTGTTACAGTAGACACGCTAATGTTTGTTACAGTAGACACGGTAATGTTTGTTACAGTAGACACTTTAATGTTTGTTACAGTAGACACTTAAATGTTTGTTACAGTAAACACGGCATTGTTTGTTACATTAGTCACGTTAATGTTTGTTACAGTAGACACCTTAATGGTTGATACAGTTGTCACGTTAATGTTTGTTACAGTAGACACTTTAATGTTTGTTACAGTAGACACTTAAATGTTTGTTACAGTAGACACTTTAATGTTTGGTACAGTAGACAATTTAATGTTTGTTACAGTAGACACTATAATGTTTGTTGCTGTAGACACCTTAATGTTTGATACAGTTGTCACGTCAATGTTTGTTACAGTAGACACTTTAATGTTTGTTACAGTTGTCAAGTTTATGTTTGTTACAGTAGACACTTTAATGTTTGTTACCGTAGACACGTTATTGTTTCTTACAGGTGACACGTTAATGTTTGTTACAGTAGACACTTTAATGATTGTTACAGTAGACACGTTATTGTTTGTTACAGTAGACACTTTAATGTTTGTTACATTAGACACTATAATGTTTGTTACAGTAGACACTATAATGTTTGTTACATTAGACACTATAATGTTTGTTACATTAGACACTATAATGTTTGTTACATTAGACACTATAATGTTTGTTACATTAGACACTATAATGTTTGTTACATTAGACACTATAATGTTTGTTACATAAGACACTATAATGTTTGTTACATTAGACACCATAATGTTTGTTACATTAGACACTATAATGTTTGTTACAGTAGACACTATAATGTTTGTTATATTAGACACTGTAATAATTGTTTCATTAGACACGATAATATTTGTTACATTGGACACTATAATGTTTGTTACATTAGACACTATAATGCTTGTTACATTAGACACTAAAATGTTTGGTACATTAGACACTATAATGTTTGTTATATTAGACACTATAATGTTTGTTATATTAGAAACTATAATGTTTGTTATATTAGACACTA
This sequence comes from Cepaea hortensis, assembly GCA_963921405.1. Lineage (NCBI taxonomy): Eukaryota > Metazoa > Mollusca > Gastropoda > Stylommatophora > Helicidae > Cepaea > Cepaea hortensis. Next base: position 28,669,364 of record OY992884.1, on the reverse strand, counting down.
TAATGTTTGTTACATTAGACACTTTACTGTTTGTTATATATGACACTATAATGTTTGTTACATTAGACACTATAATGTTTGTTATATTAGACACTATAATATTTGTTACAGTAGACACGGTGATGTTTGTTATATTAGACACTATAATGTTTGTTACATTAGACACTCTAATGTTTGTTACATTAGACACTATAATGTTTGATACATTAGACACTATAATATTTGTTACAGTAGACACGTTAATGTTTATTACATTAGACACGTTAATGTTTGTTACATTAGACACGTTAATGTTTGTTACATTAGACACTATAATGTTTGTTACATTAGACAATATAATGTTTGTTACATTAGACACTATAATGTTTGTTACATTAGACACTATAATGTTTGTTACATTAGACACTATAATGTTTGTTACATTAGACACTATAATGTTTGTTACAGTAGACACGTTAATGTTTGTTACATTAGACACTATAATGTTTGTTACATTAGACGCTATAATGTTTGTTACATTAGACACTATAATGTTTGTTACATTACACGCTATAATGTTTGTTACATTAGACACTATCATGTTTGTTACATTAGACGCTATAATGTTTGTTACATTAGACACTCATAATGTTTGTTACATTAGACACTATAATGTTTGTTACATTAGACACTATAATGTTTGTTACATTAGACACTATAATGTTTGTTACAGTAGACACGTTAATGTTTGTTACATTAGACACTATAATGTTTGTTACAGTAAACACGTTAATGTTTGTTACATTAGTCACTATAATGTTTGTTACATTAGACACTATAATGTTTGTTACAGTAGACACGTTAATGTTTATTATGGTTGACAAGTCAATGTATGTTACAGTAGACACTTAAATTATGTTACAGTTCATCCGTCATGTGCCGTGCCGATAAGCGTGTGCGGTCAAGATTTGCTATTTCACTCGATCACCAGAGTCGTGGATCAGGTCAATGTTCTTGTCTTGACCAAGCCACGTTGCCGAGCCATCTAGATATTTACTTCTAGGTCTTCCCATGTTCTCTTCCCCTCAATCTTACCAGATGTCACCAAGTTCTCTAATTTATTTCTTTTCATAACATATCCAAGAATGTTGACTGTCTACGTTTGATTTATGTAATCAGTTCACGATTTTCAGTTGTTTCTTTTAAGACTTAGTCATTGGTTTTCTGTCTGTCCATGGTATTATTTGCATTCTCTTCAGATTCCACATTTCCGCAGACATAAGATGTTTCTTCAGCTTGACTGCTCATTGTCTACACTTCACATCCATACAAAAGTACAGACTCTATGTAGCACCTCAACACTCTTTTTCTCGTAGCGATTGACATCTTTTTATTGATCATTATGTTTTGCATCTTGCAAAAGGCAATTCTTGTTCTAATCTCTTCCCATCTGATGTTATGACTGTTCCAAGATAATTGTACCGATTCACTTGTTTAAGAACATTCCCATTTACTTGTATAATACATTGTGATATTTCACTCTTCTTAGTGACTACCATAATCTGTGACATCTTGCAATTTAATTCTAACCCTCGTTGTTCACTGTGTGCAACATCATTATCTACTAAATGTTGTAGATCATGTTCATTGTCTGCAATCAATACTGTATCATCTGCAAATCTAATGTTATTTATGTTTCTTCCTTCAATTATGATTCCTGTCATATATTGAAGAATTTTAAAAATATTTTCCCTGTAGAGGGGAAAAAATGTATTACACATCCCTGTCTCACATTTCTCTTAACAGACAGAAAGTTGCCTATTTGAATTCTTCAACATTTTCCATTGATCATCCACATTATGACATAGGATCTCTAGATAAGACACGTTGTTACAGTAGACACGTCGATGTTTGTTACAATTGACAGGTTAATGTTTGTTTCCGTAGTCAAGTTAATGTTTGTCAAAGTGGACAGGTTAATGTTTGTATGTTTGTTACAGTAGAAATGTTAGTGTTTGTTACAGAAGACACTTTGATGTGTCTTACAGTAGACACGTTAATGTTTGTTACAGTAGACACGCTAATGTTTGTTACAGTAGACACGGTAATGTTTGTTACAGTAGACACTTTAATGTTTGTTACAGTAGACACTTAAATGTTTGTTACAGTAAACACGGCATTGTTTGTTACATTAGTCACGTTAATGTTTGTTACAGTAGACACCTTAATGGTTGATACAGTTGTCACGTTAATGTTTGTTACAGTAGACACTTTAATGTTTGTTACAGTAGACACTTTAATGTTTGTTACAGTAGACACTTTAATGTTTGGTACAGTAGACAATTTAATGTTTGTTACAGTAGACACTATAATGTTTGTTGCTGTAGACACCTTAATGTTTGATACAGTTGTCACGTCAATGTTTGTTACAGTAGACACTTTAATGTTTGTTACAGTTGTCAAGTTTATGTTTGTTACAGTAGACACTTTAATGTTTGTTACCGTAGACACGTTATTGTTTCTTACAGGTGACACGTTAATGTTTGTTACAGTAGACACTTTAATGATTGTTACAGTAGACACGTTATTGTTTGTTACAGTAGACACTTTAATGTTTGTTACATTAGACACTATAATGTTTGTTACAGTAGACACTATAATGTTTGTTACATTAGACACTATAATGTTTGTTACATTAGACACTATAATGTTTGTTACATTAGACACTATAATGTTTGTTACATTAGACACTATAATGTTTGTTACATTAGACACTATAATGTTTGTTACATAAGACACTATAATGTTTGTTACATTAGACACCATAATGTTTGTTACATTAGACACTATAATGTTTGTTACAGTAGACACTATAATGTTTGTTATATTAGACACTGTAATAATTGTTTCATTAGACACGATAATATTTGTTACATTGGACACTATAATGTTTGTTACATTAGACACTATAATGCTTGTTACATTAGACACTATAATGTTTGGTACATTAGACACTATAATGTTTGTTATATTAGACACTATAATGTTTGTTATATTAGAAACTATAATGTTTGTTATATTAGACACTATAATGTTTGTTACATTAGACACTTTACTGTTTGTTATATATGACACTATAATGTTTGTTACATTAGACACTATAATGTTTGTTATATTAGACACTATAATATTTGTTACAGTAGACACGGTGATGTTTGTTATATTAGACACTATAATGTTTGTTACATTAGACACTCTAATGTTTGTTACATTAGACACTATAATGTTTGATACATTAGACACTATAATATTTGTTACAGTAGACACGTTAATGTTTATTACATTAGACACGTTAATGTTTGTTACATTAGACACGTTAATGTTTGTTACATTAGACACTACAATGTTTGTTACATTAGACACTATAATGTTTGTTACATTAGACACTATAATGTTTGTTACATTAGACACTATAATGTTTGTTACATTAGACACTATAATGTTTGTTACATTAGACACTATAATGTTTGTTACAGTAGACACGTTAATGTTTGTTACATTAGACACTATAATGTTTGTTACATTAGACGCTATAATGTTTGTTACATTAGACACTATAATGTTTGTTACATTACACGCTATAATGTTTGTTACATTAGACACTATCATGTTTGTTACATTAGACGCTATAATGTTTGTTACATTAGACACTCATAATGTTTGTTACATTAGACACTATAATGTTTGTTACATTAGACACTATAATGTTTGTTACATTAGACACTATAATGTTTGTTACAGTAGACACGTTAATGTTTGTTACATTAGACACTATAATGTTTGTTACAGTAAACACGTTAATGTTTGTTACATTAGTCACTATAATGTTTGTTACATTAGACACTATAATGTTTGTAACAGTAGACACGTTAATGTTTATTATGGTTGACAAGTCAATGTATGTTACAGTAGACACTTAAATTATGTTACAGTTCATCCGTCATATGCCGTGCCGATAAGCGTGTGCGGTCAAGATTTGCCATTTCACTCGATCACCAGAGTCGTGGATCAGGTCAATGTTCTTGTCTTGACCAAGCCACGTTGCCGAGCCATCTAGATATTTACTTCTAGGTCTTCCCATGTTCTCTTCCCCTCGATCTTGCCAGATGTCACCAAGTTCTCTAATTTATTTCTTTTCATAACATGTCCAAAAATGTTGACTGTCTACGTTTGATTTATGTAATCAGTTCACGATTTTCAGTTGTTTCATTTCAGACTTAGTCATTGGTTTTCTGTCTGTCCATGGTATTATTTGCATTCTCTTCAGATTCCACATTTCCGCAGACATAAGATGTTTCTTCAGCTTGACTGCTCATTGTCTACACTTCACATCTATACAAAAGTACAGACTCTATGTAGCACCTCAACACTCTTTTTCTCGTAGCGATTGACATCTTTTTATTGATCATTATGTTTTGCATCTTGCAAAAGGCAATTCTTGTTCTAATCTCTTCCCATCTGATGTTATGACTGTTCCAAGATAATTGTACCGATTCACTTGTTTAAGAACATTCCCATTTACTTGTATAATACATTGTGATATTTCACTCTTCTTAGTGACTACCATAATCTGTGACATCTTGCAATTTAATTCTAACCCTCGTTGTTCACTGTGTGCAACATCATTATCTACTAAATGTTGTAGATCATGTTCATTGTCTGCAATCAATACTGTATCATCTGCAAATCTAATGTTATTTATGTTTCTTCCTTCAATTATGATTCCTGTCATATATTGAAGAATTTTAAAAATATTTTCCCTGTAGAGGGAAAAAAATGTATTACACATCCCTGTCTCACATTTCTCTTAACAGACAGAAAGTTGCCTATTTGAATTCTTCAACATTTTCCATTGATCATCCACATTATGACATAGGATCTCTAGATAAGACACGTTGTTACAGTAGACACGTCGATGTTTGTTACAATTGACAGGTTAATGTTTGTTTCCGTAGTCAAGTTAATGTTTGTCAAAGTGGACAGGTTAATGTTTGTTACAGTACAAATGTTAGTGTTTGTTACAGAAGACACTTTGATGTGTCTTACAGTAGACACGTTAATGTTTGTTACAGTAGACACGCTAATGTTTGTTACAGTAGACACGGTAATGTTTGTTACAGTAGACACTTTAATGTTTGTTACAGTAGACACTTAAATGTTTGTTACAGTAAACACGGCATTGTTTGTTACATTAGTCACGTTAATGTTTGTTACAGTAGACACCTTAATGGTTGATACAGTTGTCACGTTAATGTTTGTTACAGTAGACACTTTAATGTTTGTTACAGTAGACACTTTAATGTTTGTTACAGTAGACACTTTAATGTTTGGTACAGTAGACAATTTAATGTTTGTTACAGTAGACACTATAATGTTTGTTGCTGTAGACACCTTAATGTTTGATACAGTTGTCACGTCAATGTTTGTTACAGTAGACACTTTAATGTTTGTTACAGTTGTCAAGTTTATGTTTGTTACAGTAGACACTTTAATGTTTGTTACCGTAGACACGTTATTGTTTCTTACAGGTGACACGTTAATGTTTGTTACAGTAGACACTTTAATGATTGTTACAGTAGACACGTTATTGTTTGTTACAGTAGACACTTTAATGTTTGTTACATTAGACACTATAATGTTTGTTACAGTAGACACTATAATGTTTGTTACATTAGACACTATAATGTTTGTTACATTAGACACTATAATGTTTGTTACATTAGACACTATAATGTTTGTTACATTAGACACTATAATGTTTGTTACATTAGACACTATAATGTTTGTTACATAAGACACTATAATGTTTGTTACATTAGACACCATAATGTTTGTTACATTAGACACTATAATGTTTGTTACAGTAGACACTATAATGTTTGTTATATTAGACACTGTAATAATTGTTTCATTAGACACGATAATATTTGTTACATTGGACACTATAATGTTTGTTACATTAGACACTATAATGCTTGTTACATTAGACACTATAATGTTTGGTACATTAGACACTATAATGTTTGTTATATTAGACACTATAATGTTTGTTATATTAGAAACTATAATGTTTGTTATATTAGACACTATAATGTTTGTTACATTAGACACTTTACTGTTTGTTATATATGACACTATAATGTTTGTTACATTAGACACTATAATGTTTGTTATATTAGACACTATAATATTTGTTACAGTAGACACGTTGATGTTTGTTATATTAGACACTATAATGTTTGTTACATTAGACACTATAATGTTTGATACATTAGACACTATAATATTTGTTACAGTAGACACGTTAATGTTTATTACATTAGACACGTTAATGTTTGTTACATTAGACACGTAAATGTTTGTTACATTAGACACTATAATGTTTGTTACATTAGACACTATAATGTTTGTTACATTAGACACTATAATGTTTGTTACATTAGACACTATAATGTTTGTTACATTAGACACTATAATGTTTCTTACATTAGACACTATAATGTTTGTTACAGTAGACACGTTAATGTTTGTTACATTAGACACTATAATGTTTGTTACATTAGACGCTATAATGTTTGTTACATTAGACACTATAATGTTTGTTACATTACACGCTATAATGTTTGTTACATTAGACAATATCATGTTTGTTACATTAGACGCTATAATGTTTGTTACATTAGACACTCATAATGTTTGTTACATTAGACACTATAATGTTTGTTACATTAGACACTATAATGTTTGTTACATTAGACACTATAATGTTTGTTACAGTAGACACGTTAATGTTTGTTACATTAGACACTATAATGTTTGTTACAGTAAACACGTTAATGTTTGTTACATTAGTCACTATAATGTTTGTTACATTAGACACTATAATGTTTGTAACAGTAGACACGTTAATGTTTATTATGGTTGACAAGTCAATGTATGTTACAGTAGACACTTAAATTATGTTACAGTTCATCCGTCATATGCCGTGCCGATAAGCGTGTGCGGTCAAGATTTGCCATTTCACTCGATCACCAGAGTCGTGGATCAGGTCAATGTTCTTGTCTTGACCAAGCCACGTTGCCGAGCCATCTAGATATTTACTTCTAGGTCTTCCCATGTTCTCTTCCCCTCGATCTTGCCAGATGTCACCAAGTTCTCTAATTTATTTCTTTTCATAACATGTCCAAAAATGTTGACTGTCAACGTTTGATTTATGTAATCAGTTCACGATTTTCAGTTGTTTCTTTTAAGACTTAGTCATTGGTTTTCTGTCTGTCCATGGTATTATTTGCATTCTCTTCAGATTCCACATTTCCGCAGACATAAGATGTTTCTTCAGCTTGACTGCTCATTGTCTACACTTCACATCCATACAAAAGTACAGACTCTATGTAGCACCTCAACACTCTTTTTCTCGTAGCGATTGACATCTTTTTATTGATCATTATGTTTTGCATCTTGCAAAAGGCAATTCTTGTTCTAATCTCTTCCCATCTGATGTTATGACTGTTCCAAGATAATTGTACCGATTCACTTGTTTAAGAACATTCCCATTTACTTGTATACTACATTGTGATATTTCACTCTTCATAGTGACTACCATAATCTGTGACATCTTGCAATTTAATTCTAACCCTCGTTGTTCACTGTGTGCAACATCATTATCTACTAAATGTTGTAGATCATGTTCATTGTCTGCAATCAATACTGTATCATCTGCAAATCTAATGTTATTTATGTTTCTTCCTTCAATTATGATTCCTGTCGTATATTGAAGAATTTTAAAAATATTTTCCCTGTAGAGGGGAAAAAATGTATTACACATCCCTGTCTCACATTTCTCTTAACAGACAGAAAGTTGCCTATTTGAATTCTTCAACATTTTCCATTGATCATCCACAGTATGACATAGGATCTCTAGATAAGACACGTTGTTACAGTAGACACGTCGATGTTTGTTACAATTGACAGGTTAATGTTTGTTTCCGTAGTCAAGTTAATGTTTGTCAAAGTGGACACGTTAATGTTTGTTACAGTAGAAATGTTATTGTTTGTTACAGAAGACACTTTGATGTGTGTTACAGTAGACACGTTAATGTTTGTTACAGTAGACACGCTAATGTTTGTTACAGTAGACACGGTAATGTTTGTTACAGTAGACACTTTAATGTTTGTTACAGTAGACACTTTAATGTTTGTTACAGTAAACACGGCATTGTTTGTTAAATTAGTCACGTTAATGCTTGTTACAGTAGACACCTTAATGTTTGATACAGTTGTCACGTTAATGTTTGTTACAGTAGACACTTTAATGTTTGTTACAGTAGACACTTTAATGTTTGTTACAGTAGACACTTTAATGTTTGGTACAGTAGACACTTTAATGTTTGTTACAGTAGACACTATAATGTTTGTTGCTGTAGACACCTTAATGTTTGATAAAGTTGTCACGTCAATGTTTGTTACAGTAGACACTTTAATGTTTGTTACAGTTGTCAAGTTAATGTTTGTTACAGTAGACACTTTAATGTTTGTTACCGTAGACACGTTATTGTTTCTTACAGGTGACACGATAATGTTTGTTACAGTAGACACTTTAATGATTGTTACAGTAGACACGTTATTGTTTGTTACAGTAGACACTTTAATGTTTGTTACATTAGACACTATAATGTTTGTTACAGTAGACACTATAATGTTTGTTACATTAGACACTATAATGTTTGTTACATTAGACACTATAATGTTTGTTACATTAGACACTATAATGTTTGTTACAGTAGACACTATAATGTTTGTTATATTAGACACTATAATGTTTGTTACATTAGACACTATAATGTTTGTTACATTGGACACTATAATGTTTGTTACATTAGACACTATAAAGCTTGTTACATTAGACACTATAATGTTTGTTACATTAGACACTATAATGTTTGTTATATTAGACAATATAATGTTTGTTATATTAGACACTATAATGTTTGTTATATTAGACACTATAATGTTTGTTACATTAGACACTATAATGTTTTTTACATTAGACGCTATAATGTTTGTTACATTAGACACTTTACTGTTTGTTATATATGACACTATAATGTTTGTTACATTAGACACTATAATGTTTGTTATATTAGACACTATAATTTTTGTTACAGTAGACACGTTGATGTTTGTTATATTAGACACTATAATGTTTGTTACATTAGACACTATAATGTTTGTTACATTAGACACTATAATGTTTGTTACATTAGACACTATAATTTTTGTTACAGTAGGCACATTAATGTTTGTTACATTAGACACTATAATGTTTGTTACATTAGACGCAATAATGTTTGTTACATTAGACACTATAATGTTTGTTACATTAGACACTATAATGTTTGTTATATTAGACACTATAATGTTTTTTATATTAGACATTATAATGTTTGTTATATTAGACACTATAATGTTTGTTACATTAGACACTATAATGTTTGTTACATTAGACGCTATACTGTTTGTTACATTAGTCACTATAATGTTTGTTATATATGACACTATAATGTTTGTTACATTAGACACTATAATGTTTGTTACATTAGACACTATAATGTTTGCTACATTAGACAGTATGATATTTGTTACATTAGACACTATAATGTTTGTTACATTAGACACTATAATGTTTGTTACATTAGACAATATTATGTTCGTTATATTAGACACTATAATGTTTCTTACATTAGACACTATAATGTTTGTTACATTAGACGCTTTAATGTTTGTTACATTAGACACTATAATGTTTGTTACATTAAACCCCATAATGTTTGTTACATTAGACACTATAATGTTTGTTACATTAGACACTATAATGTTTGTTACAGTAGACACGTTAATGTTTGTTACATTAGACACTATAATGTTTGTTACATTAGACACTATAATGTTTGTTACATTAGACACTATAATGTTTGTTACATTAGACACTATAATGTTTGTTACATTAGACACTATAATGTTTGTTACATTAGACACTATAATGTTTGCTACAGTAGACACGTTAATGTTTGTTACATTAGACGCTATAATGTTTGTTACATTAGACACTATAATGTTTGTTACATTAGACACTATAATGTTTGTTACATTAGACACTATAATGTTTGTTATATTAGACACTATAATGTTTGTTACATTAGACATTATAATGTTTGTTACAGTAGACACGTTGTTGTTTGTTATATTAGACACTATAATGTTTGTTACATTAGACATTATAATGTTTGTTACAGTAGACATGTTGATGTTTGTTACATTAGACACTATAATGTTTGTTACATAAGACACTATAATGTTTGTTACATTAGACATTATAATGTTTGTTACATTAGACACTATAATGTTTGTTACATTAGAAACTATAATGTTTGTTACATTAGACACTATAATGTTTGTTACAGTAGACAATATAATGTTTGTTACATTAGACACTATAATGTTTGTTACATTAGACACTATAATTTTTGTTACATTAGACACTATAATGTTTGTTAGATTAGACACTATAATGTTTGTTACATTAGACACTATAATGTTTGTTACATAAGACACTATAATGTTTGTTACATTAGACACTATAATGTTTGTTACATTAGACGCTATACTGTTTGTTACAGTAGACACTATAATGTTTGTTATATTAGACACTATAATGTTTGTTACATTAAACACTATAATATTTGTTACATTAGACACTATAATGTTTGTTACATTAGACACTATTATGTTCGTTATATTAGACACTATAATGTTTGCTACATTAGACACTATAATGTTTGTTACATTAGAAGCTTTAATGTTTGTTACATTAGAGACTATAATGTTTGTTACAGTAGACACTATAATGTTTGTTACATTAGACATTATAATGTTTGTTATATTAGACACTATAATGTTTGTTACATTAGACACTATAATGTTTGTTACATTAGACGCTATAATGTTTGTTACATTAGTCACTATAATGTTTGTTATATATGGCACTATAATGTTTGTTACATTAGACACTATAATGTTTGTTACATTAGATACTATAATGTTTGTTACATTAGACAGTATAATGTTTGTTACATTAGACACTATAATGTTTGTTACATTAGACACTATAATGTTTGTTACATTAGACAATATTATGTTCGTTATATTAGACACTATAATGTTTGTTACATTAGACACTATAATGTTTGTTACATTAGACGCTTTAATGTTTGTTACATTAGACACTATAATGTTTGTTACATTAAACCCCATAATGTTTGTTACATTAGACACTATAATGTTTGTTACATTAGACACTGTAATGTTTGTTACAGTAGACACGTTAATGTTTGTTACATTAGACACTATAATGTTTGTTACATTAGACACTATAATGTTTGTTACATTAGACACTATAATGTTTGTTACATTAGACACTATAATGTTTGTTACATTAGACACTATAATGTTTGTTACATTAGACACTATAATGTTTGCTACAGTAGACACGTTAATGTTTGTTACATTAGACACTATAATGTTTGTTACATTAGACACTATAATGTTTGTTACATTAGACACTATAATGTTTGTTACATTAGACACTATAATGTTTGTTATATTAGACACTATAATGTTTGTTACATTAGACATTATAATGTTTGTTACAGTAGACACGTTGTTGTTTGTTATATTAGACACTATAATGTTTGTTACATTAGACATTATAATGTTTGTTACAGTAGACATGTTGATGTTTGTTACATTAGACACTATAATGTTTGTTACATAAGACACTATAATGTTTGTTACATTAGACATTATAATGTTTGTTACATTAGACACTATAATGTTTGTTACATTAGAAACTATAATGTTTGTTACATTAGACACTATAATGTTTGTTACAGTAGACAATATAATGTTTGTTACATTAGACACTATAATGTTTGTTACATTAGACACTATAATTTTTGTTACATTAGACACTATAATGTTTGTTAGATTAGACACTATAATGTTTGTTATATTAGACACTATAATGTTTGTTACATAAGACACTATAATGTTTGTTACATTAGACACTATAATGTTTGTTACATTAGACGCTATACTGTTTGTTACAGTAGACACTATAATGTTTGTTATATTAGACACTATAATGTTTGTTACATTAAACACTATAATATTTGTTACATTAGACACTATAATGTTTGTTACATTAGACACTATTATGTTCGTTATATTAGACACTATAATGTTTGCTACATTAGACACTATAATGTTTGTTACATTAGAAGCTTTAATGTTTGTTACATTAGAGACTATAATGTTTGTTACAGTAGACACTATAATGTTTGTTACATTAGACATTATAATGTTTGTTATATTAGACACTATAATGTTTGTTACATTAGACACTATAATGTTTGTTACATTAGACGCTATAATGTTTGTTACATTAGTCACTATAATGTTTGTTATATATGGCACTATAATGTTTGTTACATTAGACACTATAATGTTTGTTACATTAGATACTATAATGTTTGTTACATTAGACAGTATAATGTTTGTTACATTAGACACTATAATGTTTGTTACATTAGACACTATAATGTTTGTTACATTAGACAATATTATGTTCGTTATATTAGACACTATAATGTTTGTTACATTAGACACTATAATGTTTGTTACATTAGACGCTTTAATGTTTGTTACATTAGACACTATAATGTTTGTTACATTAAACCCCATAATGTTTGTTACATTAGACACTATAATGTTTGTTACATTAGACACTGTAATGTTTGTTACAGTAGACACGTTAATGTTTGTTACATTAGACACTATAATGTTTGTTACATTAGACACTATAATGTTTGTTACATTAGACACTATAATGTTTGTTACATTAGACACTATAATGTTTGTTACATTAGACACTATAATGTTTGTTACATTAGACACTATAATGTTTGCTACAGTAGACACGTTAATGTTTGTTACATTAGACACTATAATGTTTGTTACATTAGACACTATAATGTTTGTTACATTAGACACTATAATGTTTGTTACATTAGACACTATAATGTTTGTTATATTAGACACTATAATGTTTGTTACATTAGACATTAAAATGTTTGTTACAGTAGACACGTTGTTGTTTGTTATATTAGACACTATAATGTTTGTTACATTAGACATTATAATGTTTGTTACAGTAGACATGTTGATGTTTGTTACATTAGACACTATAATGTTTGTTACATAAGACACTATAATGTTTGTTACATTAGACATTATAATGTTTGTTACATTAGACACTATAATGTTTGTTACATTAGAAACTATAATGTTTGTTACATTAGACACTATAATGTTTGTTACAGTAGACAATATAATGTTTGTTACATTAGACACTATAATGTTTGTTACATTAGACACTATAATTTTTGTTACATTAGACACTATAATGTTTGTTAGATTAGACACTATAATGTTTGTTACATTAGACACTATAATGTTTGTTACATAAGACACTATAATGTTTGTTACAGTAGACACGTTAATGTTTGTTACATTAGACACTATAATGTTTGTAACAGTAGACACGTTAATGTTTATTATGGTTGACAAGTCAATGTATGTTACAGTAGACACTTAAATTATGTTACAGTTCATCCGTCATATGCCGTGCCGATAAGCGTGTGCGGTCAAGATTTGCCATTTCACTCGATCACCAGAGTCGTGGATCAGGTCAATGTTCTTGTCTTGACCAAGCCACGTTGCCGAGCCATCTAGATATTTACTTCTAGGTCTTCCCATGTTCTCTTCCCCTCGATCTTGTCAGATGTCACCAAGTTCTCTAATTTATTTCTTTTCATAACATGTCCAAAAATGTTGACTGTCAACGTTTGATTTATGTAATCAGTTCACGATTTTCAGTTGTTTCTTTTAAGACTTAGTCATTGGTTTTCTGTCTGTCCATGGTATTATTTGCATTCTCTTCAGATTCCACATTTCCGCAGACATAAGATGTTTCTTCAGCTTGACTGCTCATTGTCTACACTTCACATCCATACAAAAGTACAGACTCTATGTAGCACCTCAACACTCTTTTTCTCGTAGCGATTGACATCTTTTTATTGATCATTATGTTTTGCATCTTGCAAAAGGCAATTCTTGTTCTAATCTCTTCCCATCTGATGTTATGACTGTTCCAAGATAATTGTACCGATTCACTTGTTTAAGAACATTCCCATTTACTTGTATACTACATTGTGATATTTCACTCTTCTTAGTGACTACCATAATCTGTGACATCTTGCAATTTAATTCTAACCCTCGTTGTTCACTGTGTGCAACATCATTATCTACTAAATGTTGTAGATCATGTTCATTGTCTGCAATCAATACTGTATCATCTGCAAATCTAATGTTATTTATGTTTCTTCCTTCAATTATGATTCCTGTCGTATATTGAAGAATTTTAAAAATATTTTCCCTGTAGAGGGGAAAAAATGTATTACACATCCCTGTCTCACATTTCTCTTAACAGACAGAAAGTTGCCTATTTGAATTCTTCAACATTGTCCATTGATCATCCACAGTATGACATAGGATCTCTAGATAAGACACGTTGTTACAGTAGACACGTCGATGTTTGTTACAATTGACAGGTTAATGTTTGTTTCCGTAGTCAAGTTAATGTTTGTCAAAGTGGACACGTTAATGTTTGTTACAGTAGAAATGTTATTGTTTGTTACAGAAGACACTTTGATGTGTGTTACAGTAGACACGTTAATGTTTATTACAGTAGACACGCTAATGTTTGTTACAGTAGACACGGTAATGTTTGTTACAGTAGACACTTTAATGTTTGTTACAGTAGACACTTTAATGTTTGTTACAGTAAACACGGCATTGTTTGTTAAATTAGTCACGTTAATGCTTGTTACAGTAGACACCTTAATGTTTGATACAGTTGTCACGTTAATGTTTGTTACAGTAGACACTTTAATGTTTGTTACAGTAGACACTTTAATGTTTGTTACAGTAGACACTTTAATGTTTGGTACAGTAGACACGTTAATGTTTGTTACAGTAGACACTATAATGTTTGTTGCTGTAGACACCTTAATGTTTGATAAAGTTGTCACGTCAATGTTTGTTACAGTAGACACTTTAATGTTTGTTACAGTTGTCAAGTTAATGTTTGTTACAGTAGACACTTTAATGGTTGTTACCGTAGACACGTTATTGTTTCTTACAGGTGACACGATAATGTTTGTTACAGTAGACACTTTAATGTTTGTTACATTAGACACTATAATGTTTGTTACAGTAGACACTATAATGTTTGTTACATTAGTCACTATAATGTTTGTTACATTAGACACTATAATGTTTGTTACATTAGACACTATAATGTTTGTTACAGTAGACACTATAATGTTTGTTATATTAGACACTATAATGTTTGTTACATTAGACACTATAATGTTTGTTACATTGGACACTATAATGTTTGTTACATTAGACACTATAATGTTTGTTACATTAGACACTATAATGTTTGTTACATTAGACACTATAATGTTTGTTATATTAGACAATATAATGTTTGTTATATTAGACACTATAATGTTTGTTATATTAGACACTATAATGTTTGTTACATTAGACACTATAATGTTTTTTACATTAGACGCTATAATGTTTGTTACATTAGACACGTTACTGTTTGTTATATATGACACTATAATGTTTGTTACATTAGACACTATAATGTTTGTTATATTAGACACTATAATTTTTGTTACAGTAGACACGTTGATGTTTGTTATATTAGACACTATAATGTTTGTTACATTAGACACTATAATGTTTGTTACATTAGACACTATAATGTTTGTTACATTAGACACTATAATTTTTGTTACAGTAGGCACATTAATGTTTGTTACATTAGACACTATAATGTTTGTTACATTAGACGCAATAATGTTTGTTACATTAGACACTATAATGTTTGTTATATTAGACACTATAATGTTTTTTATATTAGACATTATAATGTTTGTTATATTAGACACTATAATGTTTGTTACATTAGACACTATAATGTTTGTTACATTAGACGCTATAATGTTTGTTACATTAGTCACTATAATGTTTGTTATATATGGCACTATAATGTTTGTTACATTAGACACTATAATGTTTGTTACATTAGATACTATAATGTTTGTTACATCAGCCAGTATAATGTTTGTTACATTAGACACTATAATGTTTGTTACATTAGACACTATAATGTTTGTTACATTAGACAATATTATGTTCGTTATATTAGACACTATAATGTTTGTTACATTAGACACTATAATGTTTGTTACATTAGACGCTTTAATGTTTGTTACATTAGACACTATAATGTTTGTTACATTAAACCCCATAATGTTTGTTACATTAGACACTATAATGTTTGTTACATTAGACACTATAATGTTTGTTACAGTAGACACGTTAATGTTTGTTGCATTAGACACTATAATGTTTGTTACATTAGACACTATAATGTTTGTTACATTAGACACTATAATGTTTGTTACATTAGACACTATAATGTTTGTTACATTAGACACTATAATGTTTGTTACATTAGACACTATAATGTTTGCTACAGTAGACACGTTAATGTTTGTTACATTAGACACTATAATGTTTGTTACATTAGAAACTATAATGTTTGTTACATTAGACACTATAATGTTTGTTACATTAGACACTATAATGTTTGTTATATTAGACACTATAATGTTTGTTACATTAGACATTATAATGTTTGTTACAGTAGACACGTTGTTGTTTGTTATATTAGACACTATAATGTTTGTTACATTAGACATTATAATGTTTGTTACAGTAGACATGTTGATGTTTGTTACATTAGACACTATAATGTTTGTTACATAAGACACTATAATGTTTGTTACATTAGACATTATAATGTTTGTTACATTAGACACTATAATGTTTGTTACATTAGAAACTATAATGTTTGTTACATTAGACACTATAATGTTTGTTACAGTAGACAATATAATGTTTGTTACATTAGACACTATAATGTTTGTTACATTAGACACTATAATGTTTGTTACATTAAACACTATAATATTTGTTACATTAGACACTATAATGTTTGTTACATTAGACACTATAATGTTTGTTACATTAGACACTATAATGTTTGTTACATTAGACACTATAATGTTTGTTACATTAGACACTATAATGCTTGTTACATTAGACACTATAATGTTTGTTACATTAGACACTATAATGTTTGTTACATTAGACACTATAATGTTTGTTACATAAGACACTATAACGTTTGTTACATTAGACACTATAATGTTTGTTACATTAGACGCTACAATGTTTGTTACAGTAGACACTATAATGTTTGTTATATTAGACACTATAATGTTAGTAACATTAGACACTATAATGTTTGTTACATTAGACACTATGATTTTTGTTACATTAGACACTATAATATTTGTTACATTAGACACTATAATGTTTGTTACAGTAGACACGTTAATGTTTGTTACATTACACTATAATGTTTGTTACATTAGACGCTATAATGTTTTTTTACATTAGACACTATAATGTTTGTTACATTAGACGCTATAATGTTTGTTACTGTAGACACTATAATGTTTGTTACATTAGACACTATAATGTTTGTTACATTAGACACTATAATGTTTGTTACATTAGACACTATAATGTTTGTTACATTGTCACTATAATGTTTGTTACAGTAGACACGTTAATGTTTGTTACATTAGACACTATAATGTTTGTTACAGTAAACACGTTAATGTTTGTTACATTAGTCACTATAATGTTTGTTACATTAGACACGTTAATGTTTATTATGGTTGACAAGTCAATGTATGTTACAGTAGACACTTAAATTATGTTACAGTTCATTCGTCATGTGCCGTGCCAATAAGCGTGTGCGGTCAAGATTTGCCATTTCACTCGATCACCAGAGTCGTGGATCAGGTCAGTGTTCTTGGCTTGACCAGGCCACGTTGCCGAGCCATCTAGATATTTACTTCTAGGTCTTCTAATGTTCTCTTCCCCTCGATCTTGCCAGATGTCACCAAGTTCTCTAATTTATTTCTTTTCATAACATGTCCAAAAATGTTGACTGTCTACGTTTGATTTATGTAATCAGTTCACGATTTTCAGTTGTTTCTTTTAAGACTTAGTCATTGGTTTCTGTCTGTCCATGGTATTATTTGCATTCTCTTCAGATTCCACATTTCCACAGACATAAGATGTTTCTTCAGCTTGACTGCTCATTGTCTACACTTCATATACATACAAAAGTACAGACTCTATGTAGCACCTCAACACTCTTTTTCTCGTAGCGATTGACATCTTTTTATTGATCATTATGTTTTTCATCTTGCAAAAGGCAATTCTTGTTCTAATCTCTTCCCATCTGATGTTATGACTGTTCCAAGATAATTGTACCGATTCACTTGTTTAAGAACATTCCCATTTACTTGTATACTACATTGTGATATTTCACTCTTCTTAGTGACTACCATAATCTCTGACTTCTTGCAATTTAATTCTAACCCTCGTTGTTCACTGTGTGCAACATCATTATCTACTAAATGTTGTAGATCCTGTTCATTGTCTGCAATCAATACTGTATCATCTGCAAATCTAATGTTATTTATGTTTCTTCCTTCAATTATGATTCCTGTCATATCTTGAAGAATTTTAAAAATATTTTCCCTGTAGAGGGGAAAAAATGTATTACACATCCCTGTCTCACATTTCTCTTAACAGACAGAACGTTGCCTATTTGAATTCTTCAACATTTTCCATTGATCATCCACATTATGACATAGGATCTCTAGATAAGACACGTTGTTACAGTAGACACGTCGATGTTTGTTACAATTGACAGGTTAATGTTTTTTTTTTCCGTAGTCAAGTTAATGTTTGTCAAAGTGGACACGTTAATGTTTGTTACAGTAGAAATGATATTGTTTGTTACAGAAGACACTTTGATGTGTGTTACAGTAGACACGTTAATGTTTGTTACAGTAGACACGCTAATGTTTATTACAGTAGACACGGTAATGATTGCTACAGTAGACACTTTAATGTTTGATACAGTAGACACTTTAATGTTTGTTACAGTAAACACGGCATTGTTTGTTACATTAGTCACATTAATGCTTGTTACAGTAGACACCTTAGTGTTTGTTACAATAGACACGTAAGTGTTTGTTACAGTAGACATGTTAATGTTTGTTACAGTAGCCACCTTGATGTTTGATACAGTTGTCACGTTAATGTTTGTTACAGTAGACACTTTAATGTTTGTTACAGTAGACACTTTAATGTTTGTTACAGTAGACACTTTAATGTTTGTTACAGTAGACACTTTAATGTTTGTTACAGTAGACACTATAATGTTTGTTACTGTAGACTCCTTAATGTTTGATACAGTTGTCACGTTAATGTGTGTTACAGTAGACACTTTAATGTTTGTAACAGTTGTCACGTTAATGTTTGTTACAGTAGACACGTTAATGTTTGATACAGTTGTCACGTTAATGTTTGTTACAGTAGACACTTTAATGATTGGTACAGTAGACACGTTAATGTTTGCTACAGTAGACACTTTAATGATTGGTACAGTAGACACTTTAATGTTTGTTACAGCTGACACGTTAATGTTTGTTACAGTTGACACTTTAATGTGTGTTACAGTTGACACGTTAATGTTTGTTACAGTAGACACTTTAATGTTTGTTACAGTAGACACCTTAATGTTTGATACAGTTGTCACGTTAATGTTTGTTACAGTAGACACTTTAATGATTGGTACAGTAGACCTTTTAATAATGTTACAGTAGACACGTTAATGTTTGTTACAGTTGACACGTTAATGTTTGTTACAGTAGACACTTTAATGTTTGTTACAGTTGACACGTTAATGTTTGTTAAAGTAGCCACTTTAATGTCTGTTACAGTAGACACCTTAATGTTTGATACAGTTGTCACGTTAATGTTTGTTACAGTAGACACTTTAATGATTGGTACAGTAGACACGTTAATGTTTGTTACAGTAGACACCTTAATGTTTGATACAGTTGTCACGTTAATGTTTGTTACAGTAGACACTTTAATGATTGGTACAGTAGACATGTTAATGTTTGTTACAGTAGACACCTTAATGTTTGATACAGTTGTCACGTTAATGTTTGTTACAGTAGACACTTTAATAATTTGTACAGTAGACACGTTAATGTTTGTTACAGTAGACACCTTAATGTTTGATACAGTTGTTACATTAATGTTTGTTACAGTAGACACTTTAATGATTGGTACAGTAGACACGTTAATGTTTGTTACAGTAGACACCTTAATGTTTGATACAGTTGTCACGTTAATGTTTGTTACAGTAGACACTTTAATGATTGGTACAGTAGACACGTTAATGTTTGTTACAGTAGACACCTTAATGTTTGTTACACTAGACACGTTAATGTTCGTTACTATATGACTAACCGTCTAGGCACTGACTGAGCCTGCTGATCTATATAATTGTGGTTGTAGCAATTAATATGCTGGTCTCCCTGGTCTAAGTGTTACACGACTTTCTCCGTAATCCTGTATACTCTCGTGAGTAACGTGACGTGCGCAAGAATCGGTTGCGGTTCCCTCCGCGTCGGTAACGTACGGGCTATGTGGGCCGGTCGCTCAGGAAGCAATGACAAACTACTGAGCGTAATCTTGCCAAGAAATCAACAGACAGTTGAAAGATGCTGATGTTGACAGCGTAAAGGATGTGCGAAAAAAAGCACTATATCTGAAATGTGCCTAAGACGTGTACATGTGTCCTTTACTGTACTTAGTGAACTTTTCTTTACTGTACTTTACTATGCTTTACTGTACTTTACTATGCTTTACTGTACTTTACAATGCTTTACTGTACTTTACTATGCTTTACTGTACTTTACTATGCTTTACTTACTTTACTATGTTTTACTGTACTTTACTCCTCCGAAGTCTGAGAGTATCTGCCTGCACGGCGAGGAACCACCAGTCTGCACACCAGTAAGTCAGACATGGGACATCGAACGGATACTCACGCAAACCTCAGGTCATGTATGACATCACACAGATGTTGGACAACAGGATGTCTTCATACGACATACATGACTTCACGCTGGAGATCACAGCCAGAGAACACAAGCAAGAAAGCAAGCAAGCACTGTACTTTACTATGCTTTACTGTACTTTACTATGCTTTACTGTACTTTACTATGCTTTACTGTACTTTGCTATGCTTTACTGTACTTTACTATGCTTTACTGTACTTTAGTATGCTTTACTGTACTTTACTATGCTTTACTGTACTTTACTATGCTTTACTGTACTTTAGTATGCTTTACTGTACTTTGCTATGCTTTACTGTACTTTACTTTGCTTTACTGTACTTTACTATGCTTTACTGTACTTTAGTATGCTTTACTGTACTTTACTATGCTTTACTGTACTTTAGTATGCTTTACTGTACTTTAGTATGCTTTACTGTACTTTACTATACTTTACTTTACTTTACTTTGCTTTACTGTACTTTGCTATGCTTTACTGTACTTTACTATGCTTTACTTTACTTTACTTTGCTTTACTGTACTTTGCTATGCTTTACTGTACTTTAGTATGCTTTTCCGTAATTTACTATGCTTTACAGTACTTTACTATGCTTTACAAGTACTTTACTATGCTTTACTGTACTTTACTTAACTGTAATTTACTTTACTGTTATTTACTGTACTTTAATTTGCTGTATTTCACTGTACTTTACTGTACTCTACTTTATTGTACTTTACTATGCGTTACTGTACTTTACTTAATTGTACTTTACTTTACTGTACTTTACTTTAAGGTACGTTACTTTACTTTAAGGTACTTTACTTTACTTTACTTTACTTTACTGTAATTTACTGTACTGTACTTTACTTACTCCTCGGCTATGCATGTGATTTTACTGTACTTATGTTACCGTCCGTTATTCCATGACTAAGAGTGTGATTTTGCTGTAGGCATGTTAAAATATGTCGCAGCACGAATACATTATTCTACAGTGATCGTGTTACTCTTCGTTACTCCACGACAAAGTGTGTGTTTAACTGTTGGCATTGTAACAAGACCCCCGGGGCTTGGACAGGTAATGTACGCGTAGTTATATCCCCCGCACTTGCTTCGACCACCTCCAGAGGACTTTCCGTCTACTAGGCCCCCTACGAGTCGGGACACCTGCTTCTCCCTTCCCACCCAGTGTGAAGGCATGTGTACTGGGTCATTTTGTCACAGGCATGTTATTGTTGTTTACTGCACAACTAAAAGTGTGGTTTTAAAGTAGGTATATTACTGTTCCCACGATGAAGTGTGTGTTTTACTGTTGGCACATTACTTTTATTTACTGCACAACTAAAAGTGTGGTTTTAAAGTAGGAATATTACTGTTCCCACGACAAAGTGTTTGTTTTACTGTTGGCATGTTACTGTTATTTACTGCAAACTAAGAGTGTGGTTTTAAAGTAGGTATATTACTGTTCATTACTCCACGACAAAGTGTTTGTTTTACTGTTGTCATGTTACTGTTATTTACTGCACAATTAAAAGTGTGGTTGTAAAGTAGGTATATTACTATTCGTTACTCCACGACAAAGTATGTGCCTTACTGTTGTCATGTTATTGTTCGTTACTGCACAACTAAGAGTGATGGTCTACTGTTGGTATGTATCTGTTAGTTACTGCATAAGTCAGAGTGTTTTTACGTGTATGCATGTTACTTTTGTTACTCAACACTTAAGATTGTGTGTTTAATGTAAGCATGATACTGTTTGTTACTCTACGACTAAGAATGTGTTTTATTGTAGGCATACAACTGTTCGTTACTCCACAACCTAAGATTGTGTGTTTACTGTAGGTATATTACTGTTCGTTACTCCACGACTAAGACTGTGTGTTTACTGAGTGTATATTACTGTTCGTTACTCCACGACTAAGATTGCGTGTTTTCTGTAGGTATGTTACTGTTTGTCACTGAACGACTACAGTGTGTTTTACTGTACGCACACTAGTATTTGTTACTCTACGACTAAGAACGTGTTTTTACTGTAGGCATGCTACTGTTGTTTATTGCACAACTAAGAGTGCGTTTTTACTGTAGACATGTTACTGTTAGTTATTCCACAACTAAGAGTGTGTTTTTACTGTAGACATATCATTGTCTGTCACTGCCAGTCTAAAAAAAAGGTGCTTTACTCTATGTATGTTACTGTTCGCTACTCCACGACAAAAGGCAATTTTGCCGCAATCATGTTTGTGTTTGAGATGCCTCGGTTACTTTAAGAGTGCTCACTCTTAAACTACTGGATTACCGATGCCCAGGTAGCCTGTTCAACCCTCTACACCGGTCTGTTAGACTAAAATGTTTATTTCTAGTACTTCACTTGGGAACTTAAATTAAATTAACTCAGAAGTCGCAGTCGTTTCGCTTGATGACGAGGGGCAGTGTAATAGAGAAAGCTAATGCACAAGCAACCATACCTTCAATACATTGGAAAAAGTAGCATGTGTATGGACTAAACTTGAGTTCAAAGCGAGAAAACGAAAAAAAAAAGTCGTTGTGTGCTGACATTATTAGAGCGGTGATGTAATGGATTGGAGAACTTAGTTACAACTGGCAAGATCGAAGGGAACAGACCAAGGGATAGACCGAGAGGAAAATACCTGGATGGTTTGCCACATGGCATGGACGAGACAGGAAAACTGAGCTGATCCACGACGCTGGTGATCGAGTGAAATGGAGAGTCATGACCGCCCACGCTATCCGGCATGGTACATGATTGATTGATTGATTGATTGATTGATTGATTGATTGATGTAATGTTGGATACCGTATTCCTGTATCAATTTCCAAAAAAGGTTCCCTTCCACCGATGAAGAAGTCATAGGACGAAGAAGAGGTTGGGGGGGGGGTGTCATGAAATTGCTGAGAGGAGGTCATCTGGTATAGCTCCTGAAAGCCCTGTTATCTCTTTCTGAGAGGAGTTCATCTGGTAAAGCTCCCAAAAGCCTGTTATCTCGTTCCCTCAGCCTAAAACAACTGACCTATTCTAAGCGAGATAATCGAGGTATTATCTTACTCCACCTGAGAGCGATTAGTGGTCCTTGGCTTTTGGACAATTCGGCTGAGTGACGCTCAACTCACGTGTTCCGGTCACACATGAGTAGAGGCAGATCTCAGCACAAAGACGGGCAGTTGTGGGCTGACCGAGACAGTGAAAGGTTGTGAAGTGCTGGGCGCTGTGTTTTTCGCTAAACTTGGGAGAGAGGTGGCCGATGTCTTTTGCCATTTTGAAGAAAGTCGACATAAAATCTCGAAGTAGGATGATGGATCCTTAATTCAGCCAGCTTTCACAAACTATACATTCATACATTAATAGAATTTACGAGTGTCGAAGCGAGATTGTGTGTACATGTGTGTGCTAACCGTCAAGGAGAAATCGGTCAAGAGTGACCGAGGCGGGCTTGTGTTTGTAAAAGTAATTATTTACCAACCTATTTGGTACGGTGACTAGAGAGCGGGTTGTTTCCTCACGAAATGTTATGGGACCTCGACCCAGCTAAATGACAGCGTAAACCGAGTTCACACCTGGGCGGTTTAGAACGCCAGCATAGTGCGCGTCAGCGGAGTGGAAGCGGTACCGGAGCGTAACCAAAAGTTGCGGAAGGCATTAAATAGACCCCGACGTGTGGGGTATCGGCAAACTCGGTTCGACGAGACGAACCTCGTGCGACGGTCGCCGGACGTGTTGAAGGTCATTGGAAGGACATCGCGGGTGTCGAAAGTCGTATCATTTGGTGAGGCGACCACTGGCTTTTTCTTGGCTTTCCTTACATCTGTTGTTAAGTAGTCGAATTAAAGGAACACCATCTTAATATATAGTGGGTTTCCGAGAGGTTGACACTGGGGAAACTGGAGGGATGTGACAGAGCTGGTCACAGCAAACTGAACCCGGTTTCAAATGCTCTAGCCCTAACTGGGGGAGGGAGAACGGGATGTAGACTTCCACTACAAGGGGATTTCCCTGTATAATTAATTATTCTCCTGAATCGACGTTACAGTTCCGGGAACCCTATTGTATAGTGGTTAATCACAAAAAGAACCAGGGAGAGGGGGAATACCTCAGAGGAAGTGGAGGGGGGTTGTCATCGGCCCTCCTTCAAGGCCATTGTGTCTCTGGGTACCATTAACCCACTAACCTGGTGTGTTGTGTCATTTAGAGGTCTTTGCAGGGCAGAACCAGTTCGCAGATACCATGACCAGATATCCAGCTCTACTCTACGCCAATCCCGTTCGGTGGACGATTCGGCCAGCACCTGTTAGGACCCAGACCTAGTTCATCTTCGTCAGTGGATCCTGGCCTGTGAGGGTGCTGGCCGTGTCATGGCGACACCGGCCTATGCTGAGTACACATGGGTAAAGTGTACACACTGGTGATAAGTCTGGGTCACGCTATTCACACATGGTGTTGTCTTTGGCAGCTTCTATCTTGTGAGAGACCTAATTGACGGGACCAGAGAGAGATGACGTGGTGACGGTGGTAGCATTGCTAGCTTACATGCGTGACGTGAGGTGACGCTTCTACACAGCACCACATTACAGCGACGTCTCCACCCCGCCACAGTCCAGTCCCCGTCGTCGACTTTTAAGTTGATCTTCAGTCAGTCCACCTGGTATTATGATGTCTACGCACGGACGAGTATATTGTCCTCGTATATGTGACCTTTCTGACATTGTGAAGCAATAGCCCAGCTATTAGGATAGAACTACGTCACCCTTTACCTCAGGATGGTCGGGTGTTTCTGGAACGGTCTAACACTTCTTGATATGAAGTTTGGTGACATTAGCTACAGGGTCACCGGCTACCGATCTTTATTGTGAGTGAAAGGGGCTACTGGATCATAGCGCTTGACTTTTGCCAACTCCAAGTGCTTATAGGACTGGTGATTGGAATCGTGATAACTACATAGGTCACCAGCTATTTCCGTGAACTTGAACTGTGTTATACGGTGGCTTCCACGGACAGTTATTTATCCCCAGCTTTACCAGTGAACGTTTAGTTGATTGGCCTCAGGTACTTCTACAGAAATGTTATTCAGACGTCATCACGTACCCAAGCCACTCGGAGTCACCACCTCTACCCGATAGTCAGTCCAGCTGAGTCTACACCTAGCCAGAGACGCTCGACGCTGAATGAAAAGATGAGTGATCTCTTTAGCCATGTGGTATCGTGCTCGGTGTACAGTGATGAGTAAGACGGCCTGAGGTTAACCCAGATAGCCATGTCTTCTATCGCCTGGCGGTTGCCAGTATTCTCTCATGGACATTTTCATTGTTGTCATCTGCCACAACGCAATTATCAAATTGGCAACGTCAACGTTGAAGCAATAATAATAAGCTCGAACTGTAAATGCGAAGAATCAACCGACGCCATTTAGATAGTGAAAGTACTTACACACACGTTTATTTGTGGTGATAGATCAATACAGTGGTCGTCCAGACCGTAAAGTTCCCTTTTAACACAGGGATGGCATTACACAATATCTGCAAACTATATCCACGTATTATCTGACTTTACCTCGGATCGCCGTTTATCCCGCCATTCTCATCTGAAACATTGTCTAGGTATTCCGTGCCCACGGGTCTTCTAATCGATATTGACAATCTTCTCGTCAGACATCCTCCACCTGATAATCCTTACAACCAAAATCTCTGATCGCCCACGGCTCCACGAAATATGTCCCGCCTCAGCCGAATCACACAAGGTTCTCTCCGTTGTCCTTCTCTGTTGTCGTCTGATGTTCCCTGGTTTTAAGTTTCCTTAGTTTCTTGTGGGGTTTTCCCTATATCATTTTCTACCGCCTTTTCCGATGACGTCATTCTGTCTAAACGCCATGTGGCAGTATGCCCCCCTCCCTTTTAAAATGATGAAATCATTTTTTTTTCATCAAGAGAATTAACCTGACACATAGCAGTGCACACACAATGACTTTTATCGGACTAGCAAGATGCTATGGACACCTATCGATTACCCACAAAATAAAAAAAAATATATAACGGGCACGCCCTCCAATCTACACACCAACGGTAGATGTCGTGTATACAGCCCATGGGGAGGCTGTACTAACTAATCATAAAGATCAGTCCCTCATTTGTCCCTAAGGACAAGCGTCCTTCTCTAGGTCAAAACCTGGAGTAAGGGGACGTGAGGAATAAACAGGTACCAGTTGCATCTATTATTGTCTTGTAACCATCTGTGCAGTTCTCGACAGCTATGTCGTGAATCTTAAACTCATCAAACGGGTAGGTGAGGTACCAGTATTATGACGTCATAATTTTAGGCGTAATCGAGGTAAATGCTCTTTAGAGACGTCGTCATAAACTCTTTGTGGCAATAATGACCGAGTGGCAATATCATATAAGGCGTATTTCATAATGTGGTGGCTATACTTGGCAATAGCGATCACAGTAAAATTGAAAACCTATGACTCATCATCATTAAGTACCAAATATAAACAATACTAATAAGAATATGTAACTACTTAACTTTATGAACTGAAATTATATGAAAGAAAATATATATATAATTCTATGCTACGCATTAGCAATAAATTAATAATTAATTAATGAAATGAATAATGTTACGCAAGTAGTGATCACAAGGGTACAATTAATATTAACATATTTCGCAACGAAAACCATGTCTATTTTCATCTACTGTATCAGTGTTCAACACATACACTCTAATCAATAGTCAGGTTTCGATCCACGAAATAGCACCATACCTATCAATGTTTATCGCGAATATGCTTTAATAATATGACATAACATTATTTTAGAAATACAAACGATTTCCGATAATCCAGAAATGTTCAGGTATAGTTAATCAATTACAGCGCACATGGTTAATTGCACTTGACTGTGCAGTGTGTCACGTCGTCATGGCGAACAATGTCCCTGCCAAAGAACGAATTAAACAAATTATGTACATATCCATATAACAATAATAAATTTAACATAATTCGCAATTTGTTGTTTTTCAACAGTAATCTACCTGGGTGAATGTATGCAATATATGTTAATCAGCCTAACGAAAATCCAAACACGAACGCAGACAATAAGTAAGAAAATATAACATACATAATTTTTTTAGAGACGACTAAGAAGATCTGCCAAATTATTGTCTTTGCCTGGAATGTGGCAGATATCAAATTCATAGTCCTGTAATAGAAGTGACCATCTATGAATTCTGGAGTTCTTTGGATGACTAGATTTAAAGATCTGCAATGGTTTATTGTCAGAAAGAACTAGGAATTTTCTCTAAGAAGGTATCTAGAAAACTTATCAATGCTCTCAATTAACGCTAAAGCTTCCAGTTCGGTAATTGCATAATTTCTCTGAGTATCTGATAGTTTCTTACTGAAGTACAGAATAGGATGCAATTTACCATCATGTATTTGAAGTAAAACAGCTGAAATTGTATGAAAACTAGCGTCTGTTTGTAAAACGAAATCTTTAGAGATATTAGGCAATTTAAGAATAGGATATGTGCTGAACAGAGTTTTGATCTGTTGTAATAATTTATCATGATCACCTGTCCAGATAATTTTCGTTGGTTGACCTTTTTTTAGAAGTTCAGAAAATGTTGCCGTCATATCAGCAAAGTTAGGAATAAATTTCTGATAGTAATTAATGAGACCCAACAGACTTCGAAGTTCCTTCTTAGTGGTAGGTGGTTTAATATTTAAGATCTTGGTAACTACTTGTGGATCAGTTTTACGGAATCCGTCAGAAATTCTATGACCAAGGAATTGTATTTCAGTGAAACCTATTTCTATTTTGCTAGGTTTTGCTTTCAGACCATGTTGTTGTATTCTCTGAAATACTTGTTTTAATATTTTAACATGTGTGTCAATGTCAGAAGTATGGATACATATATCATCCATATATGTAGCAACATTAGAAATACAGTGTAGTAATTTTCTCATCATACGCATGAATGTGCTTGGTGCATTTAGTAACCTGAATGGAAGATATGCCCATTCGTACAAACCTAAAGGAGTACTAAATGCTGTAATATGCATGGAATCTTCATCCATGGGGATTTGCCAATATCCTTTAGTAAGATCAATCTTGGAAAATAACTTAGAGTTTGCCATGCCTTCAATTAGTTCATCGATATTTGGCATTGGTTCAGCATCGAGGAATGTTAACGCGTTCACTTTCCTGTAATCGACACACAAACGTAGTGAACCATCTTTTTTCTTCACAATGACTACCGGAGAACAATAATTTGAAATGGACTTCCTAATTATACCACTTTGATCAAGTTCAGATATTTCTGCTGTAATCTTATCCAGATAATGTAGAGGGATAGGATATGGTTTCACCTTTACTGGAATATCAGATAGTAAAGTAATTTTGTGTTTAATAAGTGATGTTTGCCCAGGTTTATCAGAAAAGATTGTGCTAAACTCTTGTATAGCTGAAATAAGCTTATCTTTATCTTGTGGTGATAGTTTGTTATTAATTTGTATTGTTTGCCAATCCTTATCACTGTTAACTATTGGTGTTGGTATTTGTTGTGTAATAGCGTCTTCTTGTTGTTCGTTGATAACCCAGCAAGCTGCTGCAACTCTATGTGGTATTTGTTGGTTGTCACACGGAGTGTCAGTGTCACGTGTAACATAAGGTTTTAGCATATTAATGTGGAAAATTTTATTTTTCCCTTTTACCTCAATGACATAATCGACGTCGCTAACCTTTCTGATGAATCTAAATCGTGTGAAGTGACCCTTTCTAGGTCTGTCAGAATCTCTGTTGTCGTCTGACGTTCCCTGTTTCTAAGTTTACTTAGTTTCTTGTGGGGTTTTCCCTATATCATTTTCTACCGCCTTTTCCGATGACGTCATTCTGTCTAAACGCCATGTGGCATCATTCATCTTGTACATTATACCATTTAGTCAGTATGTGTAGATACTAGAGTTGTGTCATCTGTTCTGGATGCGAGGTGAAAGAGGTATGGACCCGCGGTTGATAGTGAGAGAGACAGGAATCCAAGGGCTGGTGGGGTCTGTAGACTGAGATTGATCTTATTCCCAGAGTGCCTCTATCCCGTTAGTAAGGTGTGATAGTATCCTCCCCTCA
This sequence comes from Cepaea hortensis, assembly GCA_963921405.1. Classification (NCBI taxonomy): domain Eukaryota; kingdom Metazoa; phylum Mollusca; class Gastropoda; order Stylommatophora; family Helicidae; genus Cepaea; species Cepaea hortensis. Next base: position 28,638,938 of record OY992884.1, on the reverse strand, counting down.
CCCCAAGGGAATACCATTACAGGGGGGAATTTGGATAGTAACTTCAACAATCTCAGCATAGACCCCTAGACAGCATTCAATAAACGAGCTTAGAGAGCTCAATACAGGTCGGGGGATAAAACCTCCAGATTACAATAATCACAAGGAAGTTCCCCGATCATCAAAGGTCACTAACAACAAAAATAACCACTGAATATTGTTTTTCATATGCCATATATATGATGTGCTAGTTTATATTTGTAATGTATAAGTATAGTGGGTTTGTGCTGTGTAAGTGTTAACGTTATACTCCCTCTTAACCCAGACATAAAGGAGATTGTAATATACTATAGGGACTGTAAAAGAAACAACAAAGAGCTACATCCTAAGAAGTTGGATCCACGAGGAGTTAGCAAAAGGTATGGTCGACTCCCAACTGGTAAAAAAAGATGCAGGCGGACAAATAACCAGGCTGCCTCTGGTACCATAAGTAAGGGCACTTTTCGTTGCCTACGGAAAAAAAGGGACGGGGCACGTATGAACATTTCCCGATTGTAATATTAACTTAATTGCATTTTTTGGTCATATTTCACAGGACTAGTATGAATCAGAAGAAGCAATATCTATGTATATCTGTATCTGGGTTTTCTGCGTGTAAAAATATTGCAATGTGAAGAGGCGTATAAATTTTGAAACATAATTGTAATACATGTAATACGGATAATGAAAGACGAGTTTACTACTTGCAATATAGTACATGCAAGTGCAATAACACAAATACAAAATAAACACAGTTTCAGAAACACGTTTTATTTCAAGTCAACATTCTTGCGATCGGCTAGAGAGAGTATAGTCTGTTGATGGATCCCCTAGGGTTGTCAGGATGATGCATCCTGGTTGCCAATGTCTTTAGTTGCCACACGGAGACACGTAATCTTTTGGTGGGTTTATTATCGGGTACCTGTTGGGAGCATAGGACATGGTATAATTCCGCTTAACATTAAAGTCATATATTACAATACAATAGAACCTCTGAGATAAAGTACGAGGAGAAATAATTATATGACAATTACAACAAGAACTACTACTACTACTACTACTACTACTACTACTTTTACTACTACTACTACTACTAATACTACTACTACTACTACTACTACTACTACTACTACTACTACTACTACTACTACTACTACTACTACAACTACTACAACTAATAATACTATTGCTACTAAGATAATACTAATGCTACTACTTATACTACCACTATTTATATTACTAATATTTTTTATTACTACTACTTATACTACTGCTGCTTATATTACTGCTACTTATATTACTACTGCTTTTATTTCTAATACTTACATTAGTACTACTTATATTACTACTACTTATATTACAAATACTTATATTACTACTACTTATATTACAACTACTTATATTACTACTACTTATATTACTACTACATATATTACTACTACTTATATTACTATTAATCATATTACTACTACTGAGTTTAGTTTAGTTTAGTTTAGTCGTTGGATCAACATCACGGCACACGGTTTAACACATAAGTGCTCCGTTTTCCTCCTAACTCAAACTTGAGTCTGGAGAATCTCAGCTCAATGCACGAACTCCGTTGCATCGGCGAGGATCGTGAAATACTTTGGGTAGATTTTTAACTCGAAATTTTGCCCGGGTAGCGCCGTTAGGCTACTCTTTTTCGATTTCCAACTGCCAAAGGATTTTTTACGTGCGCAACAATACACACGGGCGTCCGATCACACTACCCAGAGACCAGGGGAAATGTTATTACTGGAATTCCAAGTGGATTTTTTAAATACATCCTGGTCCTCACAGGGGCCTGAACCTGGGACCTCCAGCACTCGAGGCGGACATCATACCTCGAGACCACGCAACCCCTTACTACTATTCATATTACTACTACTCATATTACTACTACTTATATTATTACTACTTATATTACTACTACTTATATTACCACTTCCTATATTACTACTTCTTATATTACTACTACTCATATTACAAATACTCATATTACTACTACTCATATTACTACTACTCATATTACTAATACTTATACTAAAACTACTTATATTATTACTACTTGTATCACTACTACTCATATTACTACTACTTATATTACTACTACTTATATTACTACTACTTATGTTACTACTACTTATATTACAACTACTTATATTACTACTGCTTATATTACTACTACTTATATTACTACTACTTATATTACTACTACTTATATTACTACTACTTATAATACTACTACTCATATTACTAATACTCATATTACTACTACTTATATTACAACTACTTATATTACTACTACTTATATTAAAACTACTTATATTATTACTACTTGTATCACTACTACTCATATTACTACTACTTATATTACAACTACTTATATTACTACTACTTATACTACTACTACTTATATTACTACTACTTATATTACTACTACTTATATTTCTACTACTTATATTACTACTACTTATATTACTAATACTTATATTACTACTAAGTATATTACTACTACTTATATTAATACAACTTATATTACTACAACTTATATTACAACTACTTATATTACTACAACTTATATTACTACAACTTATATTACTACTACTTATATTACTAGTACTTATATTACTACTAAGTATATTACTACTAATTATATTAATACTACATATATTACTACTACTCATATTACAACTACTTATATTATTACTACTTATATTACAACTACTTATATTATTACTACTTATATTATTACTACTTATATTACAACTACTTATATTACAACTACTTATATTACTACTACTAATATTATTACTACTTATATTACTCCATCCATCCATCATGTGCCATACCGGTAAGCATGGGCGGTCATGTTCTGCCATCTCACTCGATCAACAGAGTCGTGGATCAGTTCCGTGTTTCTGTCTCGACCATGCCACAAGGCCAAGCCATCCAGATACTTGTTTCTAGGTCTTCCCCTTGGTCTGTTCCCCTCGATCTTACCAGTTGTCACCAAGTTCTCCAAATCATTTCTTCTCATAACATGCCCAAAAAATTGTGACTGTCTACGTCTAATGTCTCTGATCAGTTTACGATCTTCATTTGTTTCTTGAAGGACTTGTTCATTGGTCTTTATGGCTGTCCATGGTATTCTTTGCATTTTCCTCAGAAACCACATTTCTACAGCCATCAGATGTTTTTCAGCCTGGCTGCTCATTGTCCAAGCTTCACTCCATATAAAAGTACAGGTTCTATGTAGCATCTCATCACTCTTTTTCTCGTTTCAATTGACATCTTTTTATTGGTCAGTATGTTTTTCATCTTGCTAAAGGCTACTTTTGCCATGGCAATTCTTGTTCTAATCTCTTCAAGGCATCTCCCATCAGATGTTATTACTGTTCCGAGATAATTGTACCTATTCACTTGTTGAAGAATATCTCCATTTACTTGTATATTACACTGTGGTATTTCGTTCTTCCTAGTGACGACCATAATCTGTATCTTTTTACAATTTAATTCTAACCCTTGTTGTTCACTGTGTGTAACAACCGCATCTACTAAATTTTGCAGGTCCTGTTCATTGTCTGCAATCAAGACTGTATCATCTGCATATCTAATGTTATTGATGCATCGTCCCTCAATATTGATTCCTTCCATATTTTCAATATTTCTGAAAATATTTTCACTGTACAGGGAAAACAGATCTGGAGACATTACACATCCCTGTCTCACACCTCTCTTAATAGGCTGATATTGGCTTACTTCATTATCAACTCTTATGGCAGCTTGTTGTTTCCAATATATGTTTTTTACAAGTCTAAGGTCTTTCCCATCAATTTGTAGATCTTCAAGCATCCTTATCATGTTGACATGTCTCACTTTATCAAAAGCCTTTGTGTAGTCAATAAAGCAAAGGTGTAGATCTTTGTACTTATATTATTATTACTTATATTATTACTACTTATATTATTACTACTTATATTATTACTACATATATTATTAATACTTATATTACAACTACTTATATTATTACTACTTATATTACTAATACTTATATTACTACTACTTATATTACTACTACTTATATTACTACTACTTATATTAACACTACTTATATTACTACTAAGTATATTACTACTACTTATATTAATACTACTTATATTACTACTGCTTTTATTACTACTGCTTTTATTACTACTACTTAAATTACTTCTACTTATATTACTACTACTTATATTACAACTTCTTATATTACTAATACTTATATTACAACTACTTATATTACTACTACTTATATTACAAATACTTATATTATTACTACTTATATTATTACTATTTATATTATTACTACTTATATTATTACTACTTATATTACACCTACTTATATTATTACTACTTATATTATTACTACTTATATTACTACTACTTATATTACTACTACTTATATTACTACTACTTATATTATTACTACTTATATTACTAATACTTATATTACTACTACTTATATTACTGATACTTATATTACAACTACTTATATTACTAACACTTTTATTACAACTACTTATGTTACTAATATTACTTATATTATTACTACTTATATTACTACTACTTATATTACTACTACTTATATTACTACTACTTATATTATTACTACTTATATTACTAATACTTATATTACTACTACTTATTTTTTTTTTTTCGCGTTTCCATCCTGTTTCAGGATATTGCGGTCAACACCAGCATCTTTTAGCTGTATGTTGATTCCTAGGCTAGATTACGCTCATCAGCACGCCACGACTTTCTGAGCGACCGGCTCCATACTCTCATAAGTCACTTTTGCGATTCGAACCACTGCTATTTCTCGTCGTGTCACGTGACGAGAGTATTCGGGGTTAGCGGAGAAAGCTGCTAACCCCTCGGCCACGAAGCCGGTACTACTTATATTACTACTACTACTTATATTACAACTACTTATATTACTAACACTTATATTACAACTACTTATGTTACTAATACTTATATTACAACTACTTATATTACTACTACTTATATTACTACTACTTATATTACTACTAAATATATTACTACTACTTATATTATTACTAATCATATTACTACCACTCATATTTTTTTTGGTTACATATCCTTTACAGGACATCGCTGTCAACACCAGCATCTTTCAGCTGTATGTTGATTTCTTGGTGAGATTACGCTCAGTAGTTTACCATTGCTTTCTTAGCGGCCGGCTCACATACCCCGTAAGTTACCGATGCGATTCGAATCACTGCTGATTCTCACTGTTGTCACGTTACCGACGAGAGTATACGAGATTACGGAGAAAAGTCATAACCTCTAAGCCACGAAGCCAGCTACTACTCATATTACTACTACTCATATTACTACTACTCATATTACTACTACTTATATTATTACTACTTATATTACTACTACTTATATTACCACTTCCTATATTACTACTTCTTATATTACTACTACTCATATTACAAATACACATATTACTACTACTCATATTACTACTACTCATATTACTACTACTTATACTAAAACTACTTATATTATTACTACTTGTATCACTACTACTCATATTACTACTACTTATATTACAACTACTTATATTACTACTACTTATGTTACTACTACTTATATAACAACAACTTATACTACTACTACTACTCATATTACTACTACTCATATTACTACTACTTATATTACTACTACTTATATTACTACTACTTATATAACAACAACTTATACTACTACTACTACTTATATTACTACTACTCATATTACTACTACTTATATTACTACTACTCATATTACTACTACTCATATTACTACTACTTATATTATTACTACTTATATTATTACTACGTATAGTATTACTACTTATACTACTACTACTACTCATATTATTACTACTTATATTACAACTACTTATATTATTACTACTTATATTACAACTACTTATATTACAACTACTTATATTACTACTACTTATATTACTACTACTTATATTACTACTACTTATGCTACTACTACTTATATTACTACTACTTATATTACTACTACTTATATTACTACTACTTATATTACTACTACTTATAATACTACTACTCATATTACTAATACTCATATTACTACTACTTATATTACAACTACTTATATTACTACTACTTATATTAAAACTACCTATATTATTACTACTTGTATCACTACTACTCATATTACTACTACTTATATTACAACTACTTATATTACTACTACTTATACTACTACTACTTATATTACTACTACTTATATTACTACTACTTATATTACTACTACTTATATTACTACTACTTATATTACTAATACTTATATTACTACTAAGTATATTACTACTACTTATATTAACACAACTTATATTACTAAAACTTATATTACTACTACTTATATTACTACTACTTATATTACTACTAAGTATATTACTACTAATTATATTAATACTACATATATTACTACTACTCATATTACTACTACTCATATTACTACTACTCATATTACTACTACTTATATTATTTCTACTTATATTATTACTACGTATATTATTACTACTTATACTACTACTACTACTCATATTATTACTACTTATATTACAACTACTTATATTATTACTACTTATATTACAACTACTTATATTACAACTACTTATATTACTACTACTTATATTACTACTACTTATATTATTACAACTTATATTACAACTGCTTATATTATTACTACTTATATTACAACTACTCATATTACAACTACTTATATTACGACAACTTATATTACTACAACATATATTACTACTACTTATATTACTACTACTTATATTACTACTAAGTATATTACTACTAATTATATTAATACTACATATATTACTACTACTCATATTACTACTACTCATATTACTACTACTCATATTACTACTACTTATATTATTACTACTTATATTATTACTACGTATATTATTACTACTTATACTACTACTACTACTACTCATATTATTACTACTTATATTACAACTACTTATATTATTACTACTTATATTACAACTACTTATATTACAACTACTTATATTACTACTACTTATATTACTACTACTTATATTATTACAACTTATATTACAACTGCTTATATTATTACTACTTATATTACAACCACTCATATTATTACTACTTATATTACAACTACTTATATTATTACTACTTATATTATTACTACTTATATTACAATTACTTATATTACAACTACTTATATTACTACTACTAATATTATTACTACTTATATTACTCCATCCATCCATCATGTGCCATGCCGGTAAGCGTGGACGGTCATGTTCTGCCATCTCACTCGATCAACAGAGTCGTGGATCAGTTCCGTGTTTCTGTCTCGACCATGCCACAAGGCCAGGCCGTCCAGATACTTGTTTTTAGGTCTTCCCCTTGGTCTGTTCCCCTCGATCTTACCAGTTGTCACCAAGTTCTCCAAATCATTTCTTCTCATAACATGCCCAAAAAATTGTGACTGTCTACGTCTAATGTCTGTGATCAGATTACGATCTTCATTTGTTTCTTGAAGGACTTGTTCATTGGTCTTTCTGGCTGTCCATGGTATTCTTTGCATTTTCCTCAGAAACCACATTTCTACAGCCATCAGATGTTTTTCAGCCTGGCTGCTCATTGTCCAAGCTTCACTCCATATAAAAGTATAGGTTCTATGTAGCATCTCATCACTCTTTTTCTCGTTTCAATTGACATCTTTTTATTGGTCAGTATGTTTTTCATCTTGCTAAAGGCTACTTTTGCCATGGCGATTCTTGTTCTAATCTCTTCAAGGCATCTCCCATCAGATGTTATTACTGTTCCGAGATAATTGTACCTATTCACTTGTTGAAGAATATCTCCATTTACTTGTATATTACACTGTGGTATTTCGTTCTTCCTAGTGACGACCATAATCTGTATCTTTTTACAATTTAATTCTAACCCTTGTTGTTCACTGTGTGTAACAACCGCATCTACTAAATTTTGCAGGTCCTGTTCATTGTCTGCAATCAAGACTGTATCATCTGCATATCTAATGTTATTGATGCATCGTCCCCCAATGTTGATTCCTTCCATATTTTCAATATTTCTGAAAATATTTTCACTGTACAGGGAAAACAGATCTGGAGACATTACACATCCCTGTCTCACACCTCTCTTAATAGGCTGATATTGGCTTACTTCATTATCAACTCTTATGGCAGCGTGTTGTTTCCAATATATGTTTTTTACAAGTCTAAGGTCTTTCCCATCAATTTGTAGATCTTCAAGCATCCTTATCATGTTGACATGTCTCACTTTATCAAAAGCCTGTGTGTAGTCAATAAAGCAAAGGTGTAGATCTTTGTACTTATATTATTACTACTTATATTATTACTACTTATATTATTACTACTTATATTATTACTACATATATTATTAATACTTATATTACAACAACTTATATTATTACTACTTATATTACTAATACTTATATTACTACTACTTATATTACTACTACTTATATTAACACTACTTATATTACTACTAAGTATATTACTACTACTTATATTAATACTACTTATATTACTACTGCTTTTATTACTACTGCTTTTATTACTACTACTTATATTACTTCTACTTATATTACTACTACTTATATTACAACTTCTTATATTACTAATACTTATATTACAACTACTTATATTACTACTACTTATATTACAAATACTTATATTATTACTACTTATTTCTGTTAGCGTTCTTCTGTTAGCGCCGAACGTTGGGCGGCGCTTACCAAACCCGACACCCCACATTGTGCCAACGGCTTCGGGCGGAAGAGCGCAATTGGGAGGGTACAAGCCTTACCCTGGTGCGAGGAAATGCAAGCTAAAGACAAAATTGTCATGGCAGGGCAGACCAGGCCCTAAGCCTTGGTTGGCGACTGGTCTAGGATCGAAGCTCCGACAGGCGGACAGTTAGAGCATTGCTTTGCTGATCCGGCAGCTTCTGCAGCTTGTCTTGTTCCAGACGTAGGGGTGTTACCTTTCCTCTGGAGTGAACTAGGCAGGCCGAGAGAGGGATCATGCTGCATGGGCAACACATGATCTCTATATTTTAGCCCAGGCTTTGTGCTATGGAGAGGCAATAACTCCATCCCTGGTCTTAACTGGTCTCGGAATCAAAGCGAGAGGCAACTGTTACGGGTTATAAGTCCTTGTCAGTTGGCGTAGACATGGGGCGCCACGCGTTGCCTCTGACGGTGGGAGACACCTATAGGTGTCACTGATCAGCTACCGCCCGCCTCAAGCTGGGCAGCCCCCAGCCAATTGGGTGCTGATCCGCCACAGCCTGCCTGCTTCAATGGGTGCTTGGGGCTAGGACAAAATCTGAATCGCAGGCTGTAAAACCAATGCACCAGGTACAAACAAAAATATAAATAGAAACCTCAAGCTACGGCTTGCAACCTGGAACGTGAGAACCATGTGTCCAGGATTTTCCACTGACTTGACCAATATTGACGATGTGAGAAAAACGGCTGTGATTGATGCCGAACTCAATCGTCTTAACATTGATATTGCTGGCCTGCAGGAGACTCGCCTCGCTGAGGAAGGGTCACTCAGGGAAAACAACTACACCTTTTTCTGGAAGGGTAAAGGGCAGGCAGAAAAAAGGCAACACGGTGTGGGCTTTGCAGTGAAGAATTCGCTACTGGGAATGATTGAAATTCCAGCAGGAGGAAATGAAAGACTATTATCCCTGCGCTTGGCAACCTCTTGTGGGTTTGCCACCATTATTACTGCATATGCACCGACACTCGATTCCTCTGATGATGTGAAGGATTTGTTCTATGAGGAGTTAGACTCTGTGATCAAGGCAGTTCCAAAATCCGACTACATTTATATGCTCGGTGATTTCAATGCTCGTGTGGGCAAGGACTCGAGTTCATGGCCAGTGTGCCTTGGAAAATACAACATCGGTCGCATGAATGAAAATGGGCAAAGGCTGCTGGAGCATTGCACCAGTAATGACCTATGTATTACAAACTCTTTTTTTAAAACAAAAGAGATGCATAAGGTCACATGGAAACATCCAAGATCCGGCCATTGGCACCAGCTGGACTTCATCATCACACGGAGACAACATCTGAACCATATATCATTGACTCGTAGTTACCACAGTGCTGACTGTGATACGGATCATTCTTTGGTTGTTGCAAGGGTTAGACTGAGACCAAAGAGAATCTACACAGCTAAACACAAATCTAGCCCCAGGATTAATATTATTAACACTCATGATCCTGAAAAGTGCTTTCAGTTTCAACAGCAACTTGAAGACGCTTTCACTGATACACCAGAAAATTGTACAGTAAATGATAAATGGAATAAACTTAAGGAAACTCTTTGTAAAACTGCCGTAAAGGTTTACGGCACTGTGGATCATAAGAGGCAGGACTGGTTTGCGGCCAACAGCGAGACTCTGCAGCCCTTGATTGATAAGAAGAAGAAAGCTCTCTTAAGAAACAAGGAAAGACCAACGCGTAACACTCTGAGTGAGCTAAGGCAATCTAGGAAGGATGTGCAAAAGGCTGCCAGGCAGTGTGCAAATGATTATTGGATCAAGTTATGTGAGTCCATTCAAATCGCAAGTGATAAGGGAGACATAAGAAGCATGTATGAAGGAATAAAGAAAGCCTGTGGTCCAGTGATCAAAAGAAGTGCACCATTGAAAACCTTGACTGGAGAAGTCATCACTGATAAGAAACAGCAGATGGACAGATGGGTAGAGCACTATTTGGAGCTTTACTCAAGTGAGACCAAACTAGCGGATAATGCCCTCAACGCCATAGAGGCTCTACCAACTCTTGACCACCTGGACACACTTCCCACCATAACAGAAGTTAAGTGTGCTATAAATGAACTTGCATCTGGCAAGGCTCCAGGTAAGGATGGGATTCCAATAGAGGTTATCAGGAGTGGGCAAGACACACTCACTATACAGATCCACCAGCTAATAGAGCTATGCTGGCGTGAAGGACAAGTCCCACAGGATTTCAAAGATTCAAGCATCATAACACTGTACAAGAACAAGGGCGATCGGAGCGACTGCAACAACTATAGGGGTATCTCACTTCTGTGTATTGTTGGAAAAGTATTTGCCAGAATTGTTCTGCGCAGACTTCAAGTCCTAGGAGATCAAGTCTACCCCGAATCACAGTGTGGCTTTCGACAGAACCGGTCTACCACTGATATGATATTCTCATTGCGACAAATGCAAGAAAAATGCCGTGAACAGAATCAACCACTGTTTATTGCCTTCATCGACCTCACAAAGGCATTTGATTTGGTCAGTCGTGAGGGTCTGTTCAAGGCACTAAAGAAGATTGGCTGCCCACCAACTCTTCTGTCCATTGTGGAATCGTTCCACACAGGCATGAAGGGTATAATCAAATTTGATGGTGCAACTTCTGAAGAATTTGAAATCAAGAGTGGAGTTAAGCAAGGTTGTGTACTAGCTCCCACCCTCTTTGGAATATACTTTTCACTTCTACTGAAATATGCATTTCGTGATCAGGATGGTGGTATATACATTCACTCACGCTCAGATGGCGGCCTCTACAATGCTCAGAGATTGAAGGCTAAGACCAAAATTAGGAGGGTACTGATCAGAGAGTTGCTTTTTGCAGATGATGCTGCAGTTACGACCCACTCTGAGGAAGAATTGCAATGTCTACTATCTGCATTCTCCAATGCTTGTTCTGAATTTGGTTTAACAATTAGCAAAAAGAAGACACAGATTATGTCACAAGGTGCACATGGGGTACCATCAATCTTTATTGACGACGCCGAACTAGAGATAGTAGACCATTTTACATATCTAGGATCGGTGGTAAATAGCAAATTATCCCTAGATCAGGAAATCAACATCCGGATTGGTAAGGCAGCAACAACAATGAACAGGTTAAGAAAAAGAGTCTGGGAGAACAGGAAGCTTACTGCCAAAACAAAAGTCCTTGTCTATCAAGCCTGTGTCCTTAGTACTCTTCTCTATGGCAGTGAAACCTGGACAACTTACTCACACCAAGAGAACAATTTAAACAGCTTTCATATGCGGTGTCTGCGAAGAATTCTTGGTATTAAGTGGCAAGACAAAATCACAAATACTGAAGTATTGGAAAGATCAGGTTGTGTGACAGTTTATTCCATGCTCAGTCTTCGTAGACTTAGATGGATAGGACATCTTAGGCGGATGGATGATGGTAGAATACCAAAGGATATCTTTTTTGGTGAATTACAGATGGGTAAGAGATCTCAGGGTAGGCCTCTACTACGATACAAAGATGTGTGTAAGCGGGACATGATTGATACAGGCATTGATAATGCACATTGGGAGCAAGTCGCCGCTGAACGTGTTGCATGGAGGGCAAATATCAGAAATGGAATAAAGTCAAAGGAGAAAATTATTGCAGAAAAGTCACACACCAAGCGTTTGAGACGTAAGATGGTGCATGATGGTGGAAATGACCATGTGTTCACATGCACCCACTGTGAACGGACATTTACAGCGCAAATTGGCCTTATCAGTCACACTCGCTACCGCCATAGTTAAAAGTTATTATGCCTTTTTAAAGCACAAACTATCGTCTGTCAAGACGGCAAGGTGCCAATGTAATGTACTACTTATATTATTACTATTTATATTATTACTACTTATATTATTACTACTTATATTACACCTACTGATATTATTATTACTTATATTATTACTACTTATATTACTACTACTTATATTACTACTACTTATATTACTACTACTTATATTATTACTACTTATATTACTAATACTTATATTACTACTACTTATATTACTACTACTTATATTACAACTACTTATATTACTAACACTTATATTACAACTACTTATGTTACTAATATTACTTATATTATTACTACTTATATTACTACTACTTATATTACTACTACTTATATTACTACTACTTATATTATTACTACTTATATTACTAATACTTATATTACTACTACTTATTTTTTTTTTCCGCGTTTCCATCCTGTTTCAGGATATTGCGGTCAACACCAGCATCTTTCAGCTGTATGTTGATTCCTAGGCTAGATTACGCTCATCAGCACGCCACGACTTTCTGAGCGACCGGCTCCATACTCTCATATGTCCCTTTTGCGATTCGAATCACTGCTAATTCTCGTCGCGTCACGTGACGAGAGTATTCGGAGTTAGCGGAGAAAGCTGCTAACCCCTCGGCCACGAAGCCGGTACTACTTATATTACTACTACTTATATTACAACTACTTATATTACTAACACTTATATTACAACTACTTATGTTACTAATACTTATATTACAACTACTTATATTACTACTACTTATATTACTACTACTTATATTACTACTAAATATATTACTACTACTTATATTATTACGTAGACAGTCACAATTTTTTGGGCATGTTATGAGAAGAAATGATTTGGAGAACTTGGTGACAACTGGTAAGATCGAGGGGAACAGACCAAGGGGAAGACCTAGAAACAAGTATCTGGATGGCTTGGCCTTGTGGCATGGTCGAGACAAAAACACGGAACTGATCCACGACTCTGTTGATCGAGTGAGATGGCAGAACATGACCGCCCACGCTTACCGGCATGGCACATGATGGATGGATATTATTACTAATCATATTACTACCACTCATATTTTTTTTTGTTACATATCCTTTACAGGACATCGCTGTCAACACCAGCATCTTTCAGCTGTATGTTGATTTTTTGGTGAGATTACGCTCAGTAGTTTACCATTGCTTTCTTAGCGGCCGGCTTACATACCCCGTAAGTTACCGATGCGATTCGAATCACTGCTGATTCTCACTGTCGTCACGTTACCGACGAGAGTATACGAGATTACGGAGAAAAGTCATAACCTCTAAGCCACGAAGCCAGCTACTACTCATATTACTACTACTCATATTACTACTACTTATATTACTAATACTAATATTTTTTTTTTAAGCATATCCTTTTACAGGACTTAGCTGTCAACAGCAGCATCTTTCAGCTGTCTGTTGATCTCTTGGCAAGATTACGCTCAGTAGTTTGTCATTGCTTTCTGAGCGGCCGGCTCAGTATCCCGCAAATCACGAGCGGGGGTCGAACCGCCTCGCTCTGCTACGAGACTCTGCGTGATAAACGGGATTACAGAGAGAAAGTGTTGTAACCCCACAGCCAGAGAGACCGGCTAATACTAATATTACTAATACTTATATTACTACTACTTATATTACTACTACTCATATTACTACTACTCATATTACTATTACTCATATTACTACTCCTCATATTACTACTACTTATATTACCACTTCTTATATCATCACTTGTTATATTACTACTACTTATATTACTTCTACTCATATTACTACTACTCATATTACTACTACTCATATTACTACTACTCATAATACTACTACTCATATTACTATTACTCATATTACTACTACTTATATTAATACTTCTTATATTACTACTACTTATATTACTTCTTATATTACCACTTCTTATATTACTACTACTTATATTAATTCTACTCATATTAATACTACTCATATTACTACTACTCATATTACTACTACGCATATTACTACTACTTATATTACCACTTCTTATATTACTACTACTTATATTACTACTACTCATATTACTATTGGGTAGCGGGGTAGGGGTATCCCCTATCAAAGGAGAAGTAAGGCGCCTCCTTCCCTCCGGTAGCCTACGGGACACCCTTGGGCTCAGGGTTACGCGAAGCCATGCGTGCAGGTGATGGATGAAGATGGAGAGCAGCCGACAGATAGTTGTAGGTTATGGTCTTCACCTTCACGACGGTAGGCAGAGGATCTCTTTTTGAGGAGACAATGGCTACGGTCACTGACCAGAATGGTCACTGCTATGAAGGAAAGCATTGGCAAACTACCTTCTTTATAAATGCCAAGAAAATCATGTTGTGTGGACTCATCGATAACCAGAGAAACGGCGTAAATGGGTGTTCCATATTAGCAGCCTCGCCCGGTAGGGATAGTCATGCGCACCAGGTGACTCCAGACCGTCAACAGGCTACTAGGTGCAAACGGTTAATATCATTGAAAGTAGGAACTTGGAATGTTTGAACAATGAATGCAGATGGACAATTAGAAAACATCAAACAAGAAATGGAGAGAATATTAGGAATATCGGAAACGAGATGGAAAGGGGCAGGGATAAGGACAGGAGATGATTATAAGATTATTTACTCTGGGGGAGAAGAACACCAAAGAGGTGTAGCCATTATATTAGATAAACAAACATCAAATTCTGTCAAAGGATATCGAGCTGTGTCAGACAGAGTTCTATTAGTAAAATTAAATGGAAGACCTTTTAAAATATATATCATTCAAGTATATACCCCAACAAGTGAATGCAGTGAAGAAAGTATAGTGGAATTTTATAACGACATGGAGTCTGCTTTGAAGAACTGCAAAAAATCAGAAATAAATATCATAATGGGTGATTTCTACCCAAAAATAGGAAAGCAAGGCGATGGATGCATTGTAGGCAACCATGGTTTAGGAGAAAGAAATGAAAGAGGATACAGCCTCTGGGCTGTATTAATGGGCAAAAGAACAAGAAATAGTTGTAGGAAACACCTGGTTTAAACAGCAGCCTAGAAGATAATGGACATGGAGGAGTCCAGACAGCAGGATTAAAAACCAGATAGATTACATCCTGATTAACAGAAGGTTTCGAAATCCGTTAACAGTCGTAAAAACAGTTCCAAATGCAGACTGTTACAGTGATCACAGATTAATTGCAGGCACATTGAGGGTAAAGTTAAAGAAAGTCAAGTATATAGCAGGAAACCCTAAATATGACTTGTGCAAATTGAAAACTGACAAAGAAAAACAAGATAATGTTAACATAGAAGTAAAGAACAAATATGATTTATTGTCTGATCTAGAGATCCTATTTCAAGATGTAGATGATCAATGGGAAAGGCTGAAGAATTCAATCAGTTGTGCAGCAGAAAAAACTATTTCAAAATTAAAGAAAGTGGGCCGTAAGACATGGATGACTGAAGAAATTTTACAACTAATGGAAACAAGAAGACAGAACAGAAATAATCCTGCTAAATATGAAGAAATTCACAGAAAAGTCAGAACCATATGTAGGGAGGCAAAAGAAACATGGCTTGAGAAAAACTGCGAAGAAATTGAAAAACAACACAACAGTAAAAATGCGAAACTAATGCACAAACGAATCCAGTAGCTTACTAATCAAAGAACACGTACATCAGCAGGCTGCCTAAAGACAAAAGATGGAAGAGTCATAATATAAAAAGATCAGATCTTACGTGTATGGTCAGATTATGTGAAAAACCTTTATGACGACAACAGAGGCGAACACTACGATGTTCAAAATTATAATGAAGGACCAGCAATTTTGAAGATGGAGGTTCAGAATGCTCTTAGCCATATGAAATCTGGCAAGACCCCCGGTTCAGACAGTGTCACAACAGAAATGATTAATGCTTTAGAAGAATATGGAATAGATAAAGTTGCCAGTCTGCTTAATACAATATATGATACTGGAAATATACCTCATGAATTATGTAATTCTGTATTTATTGCAATCACATAGAAATCAGGAGCTTTGGAATGTGATCAACATCGAACGATTAGTATAATGAGTCACATCACGAAGATTTTGCTAAGAATTATCATGCAAAGAGTTAGGAAGAAAATACAACCTGAAATAGGAGAAGAACAATGTGGGTTTGTAGAAGGGAAGGGTACAGTAACTGCTGTGTATTTACTGAGAATCGTAATTGATCAATCTATAGAAGTAAACAAAGATCTACACCTTTGCTTTATTGACTACACAAAGGCTTTCGATAAAGTGAGACATGTCGACATGATAAGGATGCTTGAAGATCTTCAAATTGATGGAAAGGACCTTAGACTTGAAAAAAAAACATATATTGGAAACAACAAGCTGCCATAAGAGTTGATAATAAAGTAGGCCAAGATCAGCCTATTAAGAGAGGTATGAGACAGGGATGTGTAATGTCTCCAGATCTGTTTTCCCTGTACAGTGAAAATATTTTCAGAAATATTGAAGATATGGAAGGAATCAACATTGGAGGGGGGGGGGGCGATGCATCAATAACATTAGATATGCAGACGATACAGTCTTGATTGCAGACAATGAACAGGACCTGCAACATTTAGTGGATGCAGTTGTTACACACAGTGAACAACGAGGGTTAGAATTAAATTGTAAAAAGACACAGATTATGGTCGTCACTAGGAAGAACGAAATACCACAATGTAATATACAAGTAAATGGGAATATTTTTCAACAAGTGAATAGGTACAATTATCTCGGAACAGTAATAACATCTGATGGGAGATGCCTTGAAGAGATTAGAACAAGAATCGCAATGTCTAAGGTAGCCTTTAGCAAGATGAAAAACATACTGAACAATAAAAAGATGTCAATTGAAACGAGAAAAAGAGTATTGAAGTGCTACATAGAACCTGTACTTTTGTATGGATGTGAAGCTTGGACAATGAGCAGTCAAGCTGAAAAACATCTGATGGCTGTAGAAATGTGGTTTCTGAGGAAAATGCAAAGAATACCATGGACAGCCAGAAAGACCAATGAACAGGTCCTTCAAGAAACAAACGAAGATCGTAAACTGATTAGAGACATTAGACGCAGACAGTCAAAATTTTTTGGGCATGTTATGAGAAGAAATGAATTGGAGAACTTGGTGACAACTGGTAAGATCGAAGGGAACAGACCAAGAGGAAGACATGGAAACAAATACCTGGATGGCTTGGCCTCGTGGCATGGTAGAGACAGAAACACAGAGCTGATCCACGACTCTGGTGATCGAGTGAGATGGCAAAACATGACCGCCCACGCTTACCGGCATGGCACATGATGGATGGATGGATATTACTACTGCTTTTATTACTACTACTTATACTACTACTACTTATGTTACTACTACTTATATTACTACTACTTATATTACTACTACTTATATTACTACTACTTATATTACTACTACACAAACTACAACTACTCATATTACTACTACTTATATTACTACTACTTATATTACTACTACTCATACTACAAAAACTCACATTACTACTACTCATATTACTACTACTTATATTACTACTACTTTTATTGCTGCTGCCAGCTCCGTGGCGAAGACGTTACGGACGCAATTCGTAATCCCGCATATTGCATTTGAAACACAATTGAAAGCGATATGGCAGCAGACCACCTTGCGTTGGTTGTTTTATCAAAAGGTGCGGGTGTTTAACGTTCAGAAATCAATTACAAACTGCTGAACGTAAACTTGCTTAGAGATCCCAAACAGCCAAATGACTGGGGCTGACTGCGACGTTCTGTAAAGGGTATGCAATTAACTCACTATCTAACTTGTGTTACTGCTACTATTAATGCTACTACTACTACAATTACTACAATTACTTTTATTACGACCACTACTACTATTAATGCTAATATACTATTACCACAATTACTACTACTACCACCACCACTACTAGTACTACTACTACTACTACTACTACTACTACTACTACTACTACTACTACTACTACTACTACTACTACTACTACTACTACTACTACTACTACTACTACTACTACTACTACTACTGCTGGTGCTGCTGCTTTTGCTGATGCTGCTGCTGATGCTGCTAATGATGTAAGGACATTTTAAAAAGTTGTATGTCCCATAAAGGACGTTGCAGTCAACACAAGCATTTTTCAGCTATTGTTGATGTTCTTGACAAGATTACGCTCGGTAGTTTGCCACTGCTCTCTGAGCGACTGGTTCACATACCCCGTAGGTAACTAAAGCGATGCGATCCGCTGCCGAATCTCGCGCAGCTGTGTTCCTCACGTGGATATATGGGATCACGGAGAAAGTGTAAGGACATTATCAGTTATAATAGTATTAACATGAAACAATAAACACATCATTAAGATCTCTGCAAGAAAACAACCACATCCTTGAAACTGACTAAAGTGTGTCATGAAAAGAAGAAGAAGGTCCATTATCTTGGCATTTATGTAACACGGTGTCGTAAACGTGAGAATAATTGCTTGCACATATCCTTATTTGCCACTTCTTTCCAAGCCCTCAAGTTCTCCGATTATATACCATGTTCCTTCTCAGTTCACAATCTGTCTCAGCCACGTGGATTGGATACATAGTCTTCTCGGATTATTACGAAAGACTAGCAGAGATCGTGTGCAAATAACTCTTGTAACAAACTCCTGGGAAATTAGGATACAATCAACACGGCGATAAAAAGCTGTCCAATCCTGATTTCAGAAGTAGATAGCCTACTCACAACAACAAGAATACAGCATCAGTGAAGTCAAAAATATAAAGTAAAAATATACAGTTTTGTAATTTGGGGATGTAATTTGCATATGGTGCTAGTCCAGTGATTTTAAAGACCAATCGGCGCCCGATGATGTACACAAAATGACATCCTGTAGATGTTGCAGAGTTCGTGAACTGTTGTGAAGACCTCTCTCATGCAAGGATGTTGGGACACTGACGTGTGCTTGCGTGAACAGAGTTGCTGAGACAGTGAACTGACATGATCAGCGACTTCAATACCAGTCCTCGTACTGGCTGATCTAATGGATGACAGGACACAATAAAGCTGCTAGATGTATGCATGGTACTTACTTCTGGCCTTTGAACTGCAACTCGTAAGGTTCCATGGGGGATCTTTTGTGCGGATACACTGGCATCGTTAGAGTAAGGGAATTGCACATATGCATGACTGTGAATCGTGGATGTTCCTGGAAAATATGAGCGTTAATTATGTGAAAAATAACGAGGGCCAATTTGTTTTTAGGCAGATAGTCGGAAACCAGAAATTGTGACAAGCATCTTCATAAACATTTGTTTCGTTTTATCCCTTGATATATGTTATAAGTTATAACTTTATATAAGTCCGTAGCGTGTTGTGTATGTGATCATTTTTTGTAAACAGCAGTCTGTTTCTTGTGCAGTCAATCATTTCTGATGCCGACATTTTTCCTTAAATATTAACATTGCCAGCATCTTCTCTCTTGGACCCCATCTGCCATTTTCCCCTCCAATCGTTCCGTTGTGAAGACGTATTCTAGTTTCCCTCTTCTCAAGCCATGCACAAACAATGTTAGTTAGTTAGTTAGTTAGTTAGTTAGTTAGTTAGTTAGTTAGTTAGTTAGTCGACAGATCATCCTCACTGCATATCGAACCATTCAGTCCATAAGTGCTCGGATCCCCTCCTCAGCTAATCCCGCAGCGAATAGCGGTTAACGACGCCAGTTATGTGTTGGTTTATCAATCTTCTTTGGCTTACTGCGTAGTGTTATTGTTTGCCCACCCCTCTTTTGATTTGCTGTTCTCGCAGTCTGACCATGGTTGCAGATTCGTAGTCATCACTTGGTTCTCGCACAAGTCTAACTTCTCGTAGAGCATTCAGAATGTTAGCCTGGTCCATGGCGCGTCCCTTCTCCACCTTAGCCTTACATGCGAGCTTGTCAGCCCGCTCATTTCTTTATACTTCCGCATGCCCTGGCACGAAGATGAAGTTAATCTTTGTCAGCCGAGACTGCTCCAGAGGCAGCAACCACTATCTTCGGATCCATCCCATCTCTATCCTCTTGAGCATGTTCATTGAGTCACTAAGGAAACCTTGCCCTATTGAATGTCTGTGTGCCCAAACAATGTGGGTTGTCGTATTCTGTGAGTAACCATTTATCTTTGTGAGTTAGCTTCTTTCGAGATTTCTTCATTGATATTTATATCTTTCCACAGTGTTTTTACCATTTATCTATAAAACCATATCTCCGCATCTTATAACTTTAAATTACATAAATGCATTTTCTACAAGAAAATGCCCGGAGTAAAGAATTGTTAAACTACACAAATGCATGGACACTGACAAAGTCAATCAAACCCCTCCACCAGAGATAAGAAAAAAATATATTGTGTTGCTTTCAGTGAACAAAAACTGTGTGTCCAACAAAACTTGCAATCAGTAACATATATTTTGATGTGTTGCAAGCATCCAATAATGTAGGTCAATAATTAATAACACTTGGGACTGTCCACAAAAAGACTGAACGTGACTCCTTATAGCAATGAACAAGTGAACCCCTTGCAGAACATATGGCTCAACACTGACACATAAATGTCCCATTTCGAGAACATTTGGCACAACACTGGCGCGTTAATGTCACATTTAGAGAACATATGGCACAACATTGGCACGTTAATGTCACATTTAGAGATCATATGGCATAACGCTGCATCATTAATATCACATTTAGAGAACATTTGGCACAACACTGGCACGTTAATGTCACATTTAGAGAACATTTGGCACAACACTGGCACGTTAATATCACATTCAGAGAACATATGACACAACAATGGCACGTTAATGTCACATTTACAGAACATATATCACAACAATGGCACTTTAATGTCACATTTAGAGAACATATGGCACAACCCTGACACATTAATGTCACTTTTAGAGAACACATGATACAATACTGGCACATTAATGTAACATTTTGAGAAAATACAGCACAGCACTGGCACATTAATATTTCATTTAGAGAACATGTGGCACTACAGTGGCACATTAAGGTCACATTTAGAGAACATATGGCACAACACTGGCACGTTAATGTCACTTTTAGAGAATATTTAAGTTTATGAGGCAGTGTACGGATGTGAATCGTCGACTATGTCACAAACACTGCGCAGGAAATTGAGACATTATAACTTACATGTTACAAAAATATTCTTAGAGTGCCAGGGATGGAGGTGAAGAAGAAAAATATGGCTCATCACACCCAACACCCGACATTTAGCATCGGGCGGAGGAACTTGAATGTGCTAGGAAATTCAACCTACAGTCTAAATGCATCGGAGAGTAGATCAGACTTAAACCTTGGAAGGAAACGGGTCTATGATCAAAGCCCCGACGGGATGATAGTTAGATCATTGCTTTCCTGATCCGGCAGTTTCTGAATATTGTCATGTACCAGATGTATTGATGTTACCTTTCCTCTGGACTAACCTAGGCAGGAAGAGAGAGGGACTATGCTGCTTGAAAGTCACGGTGTCTCTCAAATTCAGCTTATGCTTCGTGTATACCTCCATCGCTGGTTTTCGCTATGGGTTACAGTTATTATGCCTTTTTGGAAGCACACTATAACAATTTATCGGCGGTCACGTCGGCAAGGTGTAAGAAAAGAGGCTTAGAAATAACAGTGAAGGACGGCACGGCCCCTGGAAATTCAAGTCACACATACAGTGAAATACGCTAGGTAGGGCTTGTGGCGAAGAATGCACTCGCTTTAAGATGATGATAGTTATTGCCATCTCATCATCATTCGTGACTGCTGCATTACTGATGTGTACATTCATTCATTCAGTAGCATGTCCATTGCAGAACTTCGCTTCCATAACAGCCTTCCGGGAAACTTCTCGGTCATAAGCAAGATGTCTCGCATATGATAAACCAATCTGCCAAAGTTTCAGGACGTTTCAAGTGCCAAAATATTGCAATGTTCCTTGTTTTATTGTCTTTAGTAGCCAACCGTCTTCAGTATTCAACTCTTGTCGTATGGATGCATTTGTTCTTTTATGTATCCAAGATATTCTTAAAACCCGTCTATAACATTTATATTCAAAGGCATTTATGCGCTGTTCAGCTTGTTTATTAATTGTCCAGTTCTCGCAGGCGTGTTCACTTTTTGCTAAATGCTTACATTATTTGGTAACAAGGTCAAGGACACTTTCTTTGAAGTTGATGGCTACTGCGATGTTAATGTCATGAGCACTATTGAACCCTGGACTCGTCGCTTGCTAAAGTGAGGGCAATATTGGCCACCTATTCCTCCTTGATCTGAAGCCTATAAAAGCGATATCACTTCACAGTCCCACATTATGAAACTTCCTCGGGAGAATTAATCATTATTAATTCCAATATGGGATAAAACTCCCAATACATAATCAAATCAAATCATATCAAATCAAATCAACTTTATTAGGGTCACAAATTGGGCGCGCAGGCCCGTCTTACATTCGGCCCTTCCAATCACTCGTCTTTCATTCATCAAGAGCATTATACATTTACATAGTGAGAAAGATAAACATTGTGAAATGAATGTTGTAATCATAAACAAGGCAAATTACCATGTTATGAGGCCCATCTCCCACCTACCCATACATCACCCCACTCACACACCCCCACCTACCCACACACACGCACACCAAGGGACACATACATACCCCACCAACCGACCCATCCCCCTTCTGCACATCCCCCACCCACACGCTCTCCCCTCACCTGTTCCCCCAACCAAAATACACTCGCCACCCACAAATATTCCCCCACCAACCCACACATCCCACATACACATCCTAACCCACACATCCTCTCCCCATCCACACCTCAAACCACCCATCCCCCAGCCACATCTCCATTGACCACAAATTCACCACCCACGCACACAATCCCCCGCCAACCCACACATCGCATATCCACATCCCCAAACCATACACACACATCCCCACCAACTGACATCTCCCTACCCCCCCCCCCACACACACACATCTCCCTAACCACCCATACCTCCCAATTCACTCACACACACACCCTACCACCCACACATACATCCTCCACCCACCCATACATGCCTTAACCCAATCCCCTACTACACAATCCCCCACCCGCACATCACATAATCCCCTACCACGCAATATTCCCAACCCACACACCGCACACACACATATCCCTCACCAACACATCCCACACCCACATACCCCCACATATCCCCACCTACACACCACACACATATCCCCCACCCACATACCGCACAATATTCCCACCCACACCCACACAGATACCCTTACCCATCCACCCAACATACCCCGACCCACAAACCACAAAAATCCCCCATCCACACACACATACCTCACCCACACAATATCCCTAACCAACAAACCACACACCTTTCCCCACCCACACACGCATTCCCTACCCGTCCACCAACACACACTCACTCACGCACACATCCTTCACTAAGCACCCACACACCCCCACCCACCCACCCACCCCAACCAAACATCTCTCGATCACAATATCCCTACCCACACATATCCTCCACCCACTCACGAATTCCACCCCGACACATACACATCCCTCACCCTCCTACACTTCCCTAAGCCACTCACATACCCCCACCCACACATTCCCCATCCACGCACACATCTCCCACCCACACACCCCCACATACTTCCCCCAACCACCTCACATCCCCTACTCACCCACACATATACCCCACCAATACACACATTCCCCACACCCATCACACACATCCCCCACACCACACACTATCCCCCACCCACCCACATATCCTCACCCATACACCACACCCCCACCCACACACCATGCACACATCTCCCACCAACACACCGCACACATATCTCAAACCCACACACCATACACTTCTCCCCACCCGCCCTTGCATCCCCAATCCACCCAACACAATCCCCTACCCACACAACCCCGCCACCCACACATACTTCCTCAAAACACCCACACATCACCACCCACATAAACACACACACACCCCACACCCGTCCCATACACATATCCTCCACCCATACACACATCCTCCACACCCATTCCCACACCCCTACTTTCACCCCAACGCATCCATCCACACATCCCACCAACACCCACAAATATCACTACCCACAAAAACCCACACACCCGAACCCATCCAAACGCATACCCCCACCCACACATATCCCCACACTCACACACATCCTCCACACACACTCACACCTCCTCACATCTAGACACATACAAAATGTCTCACGTTAGCATTGAAACTAGTATTAACAAACTCCCACACTTTACTGACACACATACACTGACAATTGTCATGAACAGTCTCATAAAAATGTTAAACATGGAGAAAAATTTGTACATAAAAAGTATGTGACGTAAACATAGTGATACTCCCACACACAGAGATACACACAGAGAAGGCACACACACACACACACACACACACACACACACACATTCACTCTCACGCTCACTCATTCTGTCTCTCATTCACACTCACTGACTCTCTCACTCAAACTACAGTAATGTACATAAGTTTATATTATACATGATATAATCAAATGGTATTTAACTGATACTATGACAGATGAGAATACACAAACATATGAATTCGCGTGTTATATAACATGCGTGTTACATGACATGCATCTGCTCAGCTCTCTCTCTCTCTCTCTCTCTCTCTCTCTCTCTCTCTCTCTCTCTCTCTGTATTCTTTCATATACACACACTCACACGCATGCGCGCGCTCACACACACACACACTAACACATCAACTCTCGAACTATCTCACTCTCGAACTATCTCACTCTCTCACAGACAATCCTTCACACACACACTCACTCTCTCAATCACACTCTCTCACACATATACATACGCATGAACGCATGCACGCACGCACACACTCCCTCACTAACTCTCACACTGCATGCACTGACACATTCCCCTACCATTTCTCGCTCAATCACTCTCTCCACACACACGCACAATCATATAAGGCATGCTGTCATTGCCTAGTTGTTGATGATGATCATGCAAGCAACAGTGAAATATCAAGTAATGAACAGAAGTAGAGAGGTGAGGACACGCTATACCTTTGATAAAATGAGCTAAGGACACTTCGGAATTCGAAACCATGGTTTCCAAATGATGTGCTTGGAAACACACTTGCTCACACTACTGTTTGGAGGCGTGAGTGTTACGTGTAGCTCTCACGTTGAATGCGTACCTGTGACTTTCAAGTATCTGTCCTAGAGGCTTATGTTGAAACCCTTGCGCAACGAACAGATTGCATAGTCAGTTGGACTTAAGTTTGGACGTATCTTTCAGAAATCAATGGCAACTACTGAACACACAATGTGTAACACATCCCAAACAGCCAATAGATGCTGGATGTAATAGCAATGTTCTGTAAAGGTTTTGCAAAATAAAACAAAAATAATAAACCTTGGTAAAATGTTCTGTGTTAGTGGTTCTCGAGCTGTTGGTTATGTTTGCGTTATTCGTTACAACATGGCGACGACGTATTTAAATCATGCAGATACATATGTGCCGGTCTCTCTAGCCGAGGGGTTACAACTTTTTCTCCGTAATCCCGTTTATCACGCAGAGTCTCGTAAGCGGGCGAGAGCTGGGAGAGGTTCTTTCCCCGCTGGTGACTTGCGGGATAACTGAGCCGGCCGCTCAGAAAGCAATGGCAAACTACTGAGCGTAATCTTGCCAAGAAATCAACAGACAGCTGAAAATGCTGCTGTTGACAGCGATGTCCTGTAAAGGATATGCAAAAAAAAAAAAAAAAAAAGATACATATGTACAGACTGACCCCGTTAACTGTGGATCGGCAGTCTGGGTAATTCCCAAATACAAAACCAAAGCTTGAAACCCGGAATGACCCAATGCAGCCTTTGGCTTCTTGAAAATCTTGACATGGTGTGTTGGACAGGTTCTTCACATTAAATTGTCCTGGCCTTTAGAAACAGAACAAGCGGATAACAATGAGAGATACAAACAATTAATTTATGTGTGCGTGTATTTCTTATTACAGTATACGACAAAATGTAAAGTTAAAAAATCGCATTTGCTTATCATTGAAAGCAAGTTAATTGTGTATAGTCATGACACTCTGAAACAATAATATGCACTGTAGAAATATCTAGAACTATATTAACGATATGACTGAGCTACCGTATGACAGCAGACGGTACTACCTGCTTCTGTTAGCGCCGAATGTTGGGCGGCGCTCACCAAACCCGACACCCCACATTGTGCCAACGGCTTCGGATGAAGAGCGCAACTGGGATTGAGCAAGCCTTATCCTGTTGCGAAGAAATGCAACCTAAAGACAATTGTCATGGTAGGGAGGACCAGGCCCTAAGCAGCTGGTCTAGGATCGAAGTTCCGACAGCCGGACATATAGAGCATTACTTTGCTGATCCAGCAGCTTCTGCAGCTTGTCTGGTTCCAGATGTATTTGTGCTACCATTCCTCTGGAGTGAACTAGGCATGCCGAGAGCGAGATCATGCTGCATGGATAACACATGGTCTCTATATTTTAGCCCAGGCTTTGTGCTATGAGGCATAACTCCATCCCTGGTCTTAACCGGTCTCGGAATCAAAGCGAGTGGTAGCAATTACGGGTTATATGTCCTTGTCAATTGGCGTAGACATGTGGCGCCACGGGTTGCCTCTGACGGTGTGAGACACCTACAGGTGTCACTGATCAACTACAGCCCGCCTTAAGATGGGCAGCTCCCGGCCAATTGGGTGATGATCCGCGACAGCCCGCCTGCTTCAATGGGTGCTACGGGCTAGGACAGAATCTGCATCGCAGGCTGTAAAATCAATGCACCAGGTACTAATACAAATAAAAATAGAAACCTCAAGCTACGGCTTGCAACCTGGAACGTGAGAACAATGTGTCCAGGATTTTCCACTGACCTGACTAATATTGAAGATGCGAGAAAAACGGTTGTCATTGATGACGAACTCCATCGTCTTAACATTGATATTGCTGACCTGCAGGAGACTCGCCTCGCTGAGGAAGGGTCACTCAGGGAAAACAATTACACCTTTTGTTTTTTTAACGATAGAGGACAGGCAGAAAAAAAATGCAACATGGTATGGACTTTGCAGTAAAGAATTCGCTACTGGGAATGATTGAAATTCCAGCAGGAGGTAATGAAAGACTATTATCCCTGCGCTTGGCAACCTCTTGTGGTTTTACCATCATTATCACTTCATATGCACCGCCACTTGCTGCCTCTGATGATGTGGAGGATTTGATCTATGAGGAGCTAGACTCTGTGATCAAGGCAGTTCCAAAATCCGACTACATTTATATGCTCGGTTATTTCAATGCTCGTGTGGGAAAGGACTCGAATTCATGGCTATCGTGCCTTATACAATACACCATCGGTCGCATGAATGAACATGGGCAAATGCTGTTAGAGCATTGCACCAGAAATTACCTATGTATTACAAACTCCTTCTTTAAAATAAAAGGGCTGCATAAGGACACATGGAAACATCCAAGATCCGGCCATTGGCATCATCTGGACTTCATCGTCACACGGAGACAACATCTGAACCAAACATCATTTACTCGAAGTTACCACATTGCTGACTGTGATACGGATCATTCTTTGGTTGTTGCAAGATTAAGACTGAGGCCAAAGAGAATCTACACAGCTAAACACAAATCTAGCCCCAGGATTAATGTTATTAACACCACGACACTGATAAGTGCGTTGAGTTCCAACAGCAACATACAGACGCTTTCACTGATACAACAGAAATTTGACAGCAAGTGAAAAATGGGGTAAACTTAAGGAAATTCTTTATAAAAGAGCGGTAGCCGTTTACGGCACTGTAGATCATAAGAGGCAGGACTGGTTTGCGGCAAACAGCCAGACACTGCAGCCCTCGATTGATAAAAAGAAGATACCCCTCTAAAGAAATAAGAAGAAATACACACGAAAATTTCCCAGTGAGCTGAAGCAAGCTAGGAAGGATCTGCAAAAGGCTGCCAGGCAGTGTGCAAATGACTATTGGATCACGTTATGTGAGTCTATTCAAAATGCAAGTGATAAGGGAAACATCAGGTGCATGTATGAAGTGATAAAGAAAGCCTATGGTCCAATGATCAAAAGAAGTACACCACTGAAAACCTTGACTGGGAAAATCATCACTGATAAGAAGCAGCAGATGGATAGATGGGTAGAGCACTATATGGAGCTTTACTCAAGTGAGACCAAACTAGAGGATGATGCCCTCAACGCCATAGAGATCCTGCCAACTCTTGACCACCTGTACACGCTTCCCACCATAACAGAAGATGTGCTATAAATAAACTTGCATCTGGCAAGGCTCCAAGTAAGGATTGGATTCCAATAGAGGTAATCAGGAGTGGGCAAGACACACTCACTCTACAGACCCGCGAGCTAAAAGAGCTATGCTGGCCAGAAGGACAAGTCCCACATGATTTCAAAGACTCAAGATCATAACATTGTACAAGAACAAGGGCGATCGGATTGACTGTAACAAATAGAGGGGTATCTTACTTCGTGTATTTCTGGGAAAGTATTTGCCAGAATTGTTCTGCGCAGACTTCAAGTCCTACACCAGCAGTCAAAGAGTCTGTTCCTCTGTACGCCACAAACAATTGTATTTACCAATTCACATGTAGATGCCAGGCCTTCTACATTGGTAGAACAGAGAGACAGCTTAACAAACGAGTGTCAGAACACATACCTCAATGGGTCAACAAGATACAACACACAGGAGATGCTAGACTCGTGGGGCCGACACACCGGAATCTCCCGGCGTCTTTAATTGGTAGGCACATTATCGAAAGCGGCCATGTGTTTGACAGAAACACTGCCTTTCGCGTGTTGTTTAACACACAAAATACTCGCTTGTTAAAGTTTGCAGAAGCAATTATGATCAATCAACGCAAGCCAGAATTGTGCAAACAGAAAGACATGTTAGTCAGCTTAAAATTACCGTGGTAGATAATTGACATTACTGTGCGAATATGTGTATATTTCAACTTGAAGGATTTATCTAGTTAATTCACGTAAGTTGTGTGATTTCTGCAGTATGTACCTGACGAGATGCAGCGAAATATGCCAGGCAATAAATCGTGCAATCTATTGTTTTTGTCTTCATTATTCAAATTCACTACGGGACAACATTGTTTTGAAGTTAATAGCATACACAAAATGGATTTATACCCAATGATATACTGACGCATATAATGAATCTTCTGCCGAGGGTCTGGACTATGCTCGGAAATGAGCATCCGAGAGACTGGCATCTGCAGGGCTTGTGGGTGGGGAGCTATATTATGATATGGCTAATGTGATGAAGGACCGTTGGGATCGCGTGGAAAGTACAACAAAACAGAGGATCCGTGCCTCGAGAGGCTGATTGGTTGTGTAGTTAGCAAAGGGTCAGAAGACACAGAACACGTATAGAAAAATGCAGGCAAGCGTTAGATAAAGTTATCAATGTTACCATTAGCAAGGGGTCCTCATTGACTACTGAATGTGTGGACAGGGCACGAGCGTACACATCGATACAGCAATAATATTTTTTCTCAATTGTTATATCCTAATCACATTTACTTATACTATGCTGGTGTGCATAGAACTTCACAAATCACATATCATTCTTGAAACACCACACAATCATCGAAGGACATTGGTATTCCGACTAACACTTGGGTGACCAAGTATATTATACACCCAAGAGAAAACAACATTAGAAGGCATGGGGGTACCTATACTAAGGCAAAAAAGTACATCAGAGAAGCATACCAAGATAGCGGGGTACACATATATACTTAGGTAGACAGAAGTGTAGAGAACCTAGAACAATGGCGTAACATCAAAAATTTACTTTAATATCTGCATTCCCACTAATTAACCGGATGGTGATGATGGTGATGATGATGATGATGATGCTGATGATGATGATGATGATCATGATGATGATGATGATGATGATGATGATGATGATGATGATGATGATGATGATGATGAATGTAATGATGATGAAGATGAGGATTATGATCCCGATAAACTTTTCTTAAGGCTGTTCGATGTAGTCATATAGATAGGAGGGTTTTCTTTCTTTAGCAATAAATTGTTTTCTTATCATTTGACAAATATTTAGTTTTTAATGTGTTGCCCATTAGACTTAGACATTCAAAATTTTTTGACCATGTTATGAGAAGAAATGACTTGGAGAACTTAATGACAACTTGCAAAATCGAAGGGAAGAGACCAAGGGGAAGACCGAGAACTAAATACCTGGACGGGTTGGCAACGTGGCGTGGTCGAGACAGGAACACGGAGCTGATCCTCGACTCTGGTGATCGAGTGAGATGGCAAATCATGACCGTGCACGCTTATCGTCATGGCACATAATGGAATGGAATGTGTTGCCTTATCATTACTCCCAAATAAATGATATAACATGCATAGACAAGCTACTAACTTGTAGTTAGTAAAGTCATTAATTCTGTAAATAGTCACAAAAACGATATCCCCGATGACAGCTGTAACCACAGACAGGTCGAAGACTCCAATGGTACCATTGATGGCTGCCTCCACAAAGAGAACTGGCTCCTATGTAAAACATATAAATGCTATTTATATAAAACTACGAATTTAATCAAATTTCAGATACTTCATATGTGACACCGCTGATTATAGTATGTGTATTAAATGTTAATTATTGTTAGATTATAATTATGCACTTTTACAGGCTGTCAAGTTCTACGAGAACTGTTCATAAATAAATGCACGCCCACTTTTTGGCGCACATATGATTGGGGGTAAGAATTAGAGACTAGAGGACGCACTAGACAACATAACAATTGACAGCTATAACATTGGGTCCAATCAATCATTTCTCTTCTTTATATGTTCGTGTCTATATTGGACATAGCATTAAGGTCCTATGTGTTTGCGTGTTTGTTATTTGACCTATGCTGGTTTAATGTAAAATTATGAATACCCTGGTGCTATTTCAATGCTTAGATACGAATTCTGTCCATATTCCATAGTTGTGGATGATACGCCTGGCTAATGATCCATGCATCCATCCATCATGTGCCATGCCGATAAGCGTGGGCGGTCACGTTTCGCCATTTCACTAGATCACCAGAGTCGTGGATCAGCTCCCTGTTCCTGTCTCGACCATGCCACGTAGCCAAGCCATCCAGGTATTTACTTCTCGTTCTTCCCATTGGTCTCTTCCCTTCGATCTTGAGAGTTGTCACCAAGTTCTCCAAGTCATTTCTTCTCATAACATGCCCAAAAAATTGTGACCGTTTACATCTAATGTCTCTAATCAGTTTACGATCTTCGTTTGTTTCTTGAAGGACTTGTTCATTGGTTTTTCTGTCTGTCCATGGTATTCTTTGCATTTTCCCCAGAAACCACATTTCCACAGTCATCCGATATTTTTCATCTTGACTGCTCATTGTCCACGCTTCACATCCATACAAAAGCACAGGTTCTATGTAGGACCGCAACAATCTTTTTCTCGTTTCAATTGATATCTTTTTATTGGTCAGTATGTTTTTCTTCTTGCACAAGGCTACAGTCGCAATGGCAATTCTTGTTCTAATCTCTTCAAGGTTCTCTTCTTGTTTATACCAGGTGTTTCCAACACCCTTTTATGGGTGACTAGTTGGGTATGCGTCGAGGTACACTTGTTCCTATATCAGACCAAGGTAAGTAGGAAACCTACAATAGCTTTCGCAGACAAGGCAGCATACGAACAAAGTCCCGTGTGGACTGTGGTTTGTTCAGGATTCCTCTGCTGACGTCAAACACAACGAGTAAAGGGTTAACGGCGACTGTAGGTAAAACATCACACGTTAGGGAATCCCTTCCACAAAATAGATGCTGGACATTGTTGCATCAGTGTTGCGACAGACAGAATATAGGAATTGGTGCACAGTGTTAGAGAATGGAGTCATGAGGCTGAATTGTAACATAATAATTTATAGGTTCTGATGTAGGAGTCTAAGCCCTCTGATCAAACTCGAGATGCCCAGACTCGTTTATTTCAGTAATTCTCAGGGGTTCTTGCTCGCTATTGTAGTTACGGCCTAAATACGATACGCTATTTAACTCCCCCTCCCCCTTTTTCTGAAACGATTAACAACACACTGAACTACGAAAACACTGCACAGAACACCGAAATGTTTCACATCCTATAATTACTCCTGGAGTTAGGAATACAATTCACAATCATGTTACAACTCATTAAAATAATATTCAGTTATACTATATGTCTTAACATTCACTCTGGTGCCTACTTATATCCATGGGGATTATTGAGAATAAAGAGTAACAAACAGATCCGGTTGCCAGCATGGCGGTTAGGCATTGAACCGTTGGGGGACTGTGGCATGTTTATGCTTGTGGCTACGGTTTACAATCGCATTTTCCTCATGTTGGAACTAGTAGTACATAGTTCCGTCGCTCTACTACTGAGTGAGTGCATGGGCGACACAGTGAGCTGTCAAATTCGCGTGGAATGCTTTTACATCTGTCCTGTACAGTGAACTGCATGTTCAGAACAATGACTACCGGCGGTTGCTGAATTGACTGTTTTGCTCTTTCGGTTTACGAGTGCATTTTTCGGGAGACTCCTGGGAGTCGGCGCTGAAGCTGCTGAGTTCGTGCTTTGTGCGACACTTTCGGCGGGTCGCCCTGCAGTAAGAGACCGAGCCATGTGAGAAAACCCGGGTCAATGAGGTCTTTCTGGTGACTGCCGAGTCCTTAGTCCATCGTCGATGAACTGTGACGAGTGTGGATGAATTTTGTGTTGTCATTCTGACGGCGGCATTATGCACAGTGTACCTGTGAGGGGTTGTTGGAGAGCCGAGACTCCTGTCTATTCTACTTTTCACATTGGACAGTGGGGAGCATTTTGTGTGATATTCGCTGGCACGAGAATAGAGCATAATTGGGACGACCCGTTGCCGTGAAGTTGGAACCTCGGCTAACTAACTAACTAACTAAACAGATCATTATTGCCATCCGATGAGATCTCAACTGTTAATATTGGTAGAAAGAGATTTTCATCAGTTTCGGACATGAGATTTCTACGAGGGTAAGGTGATAAGTAAGTCACAAATTGCTGTAGAAAAATAACTAAATATGATAACAACTTGAAATCTGTTTATTTTTATTGTATTTGTTTTTTTAATTTCTGAACATAATTTCCACCAACATTGATGCACTTATCGCATTGTTTTATTAGTCCTCCCAAACAGACAGAGAAGAAGAAGAAGAAGAAGAAGAAGAGAAGAAGAAGAAGAAGAAGAAGAAGAAGAAGAAGAAGAAGAAGAAGAAGAAGAAGAAGAAGAAAGAAGAAGAAGAAGAAGAAGAAGAAGAAGAAGAAGAAGAAGAAGAAGAAGAAGAAGAAGAAGAAAGAAGAAGAAGAAGAGAAGAAGAAGAAGAAGAAGAAGAAGAAGAAGAAGAAGAAGAAGAAGAAAGAAGAAGAAGAAGAAGAAGAAGAAGAAAAGAAGAGAAGAAGAAGAAGAAGAAGAAGAAGAAGAAGAAGAAGAAGAAGAAGAAGAAGAAGAAGAAGAAGAAGAAAGAAGAAGAAGAAGAAGAAGAAGAAGAAGAAGAAGAAGAAGAAGAAGAAGAAGAAGAAGAAGAAAAGAAGAAGAAGAAGAAGAAGAAAGAAGAAGAAGAAGAAGAAGAAGAAGAAGAAGAAGAAGAAGAAGAAAGAAGAAGAATAAGAAGAAGAAGAAGAAGAAGAAGAAGAAGAAGAAGAGAAGAAGAAGAAGAAGAAGAAGAAGAAGAAGAAGAAGAAGAAGAAGAAGAAGAAGAAGAAGAAGAAGAAGAAGAAGAAGAAGAAGAAGAGAAGAAGAAAAGAAGAAGAAGAAGAAGAAGAAGAAGAAGAAGAAGAAGAAGAAGAAGAAGAAGAAGAAGAAGAAGAAGAAGAAGAAGAAGAAGAAGAAGAGTGCTCGGAACCTCTCCTCAGTAAATCCCGTATCGTGTAGCGGCTAACGACTCCAATTATGTGTAATCTTCGGTGTTCTTGTTTAGCCACACCTCTTTTAAATTTCTTCACTAGCAGTCTGACAATGGCTGTAGATTCACAGCCCTCAATTGGTTTCAGCTAAAGTCTTACTTCTCTTCGAGAATTCAGTATATCAAAGGGGTCCATGTCGTGTCCGCCCTCCACAGTAACCTTACCAGCAAGCCTGTCAGCCTTCTCATTTACTTGTACACCCGCATGCCCTGGCACGAACATGAAACTAATCTTTGCCGGCCGTGACCGTCCCAGAGACATCAACCACTGTCTTCAAATCCAACTCATCTCTTTCTTCCTGGGCATACTGATTGAGTCACTGACAAAGCAACCAGAGTGAAGGTCTGTGTCTCGTGCCATGTTATTGCTTTACTTAACTACCACGACTTCCATATTCAGGCTACCTGTGGTCAAAGAAAATGCACAAGAATCTCCCTTCATAAGTTTTCCTCGAGCCTGATCCGTAAAAGCATCTCACGCGTCGAATGATCGACCCATCTGTTTAAATGACAGCATCACCCTCTAAAGAATTCTCATAAATCAAAGCCTATACTTCCGCCTCCACAGCAGCCACATTTTCTTGTCTGCATTTTCTGTCTAGTTGGACGCAAACTGAAAAGGGAGTATAGAACTATGCTGGCACTTGTACCTACTCCTCGTCAGGTTATAAGTCCTCATGTGTTATGAATCTATATAATGAAAACACTGCGATTTTGCTAGAAGAAACAGATACAGACAACAAACACAATGTAGACTTGCCGTCGGAAAACAGTTCAAGCCCACGGGTATAAGCCTGATTTGGACTAAGTCATGGTCATCTCCGAGTTCCCGTGTCTGTTCTTTATTGTCGTAGTCACCGCTCACATAGCTGTGAAAGTCCAATGCATTCTTTGACACTCCTGTGTGCGGACAGAAATAATTAAATTGCAGTAGGTGAAGGCTTTTATTTATAGATAATTAACTTACTTTCCTCATGACATGACGGATACACAGGCACCTTGCCGCCTTGATAGACGATAGTCTGTTACACTGTGCTTTAAAACAGGCAAACTAACTAAAACTCGTAAAGGGAACCAGGGATGGGGTTATACCTCTCCATAGCCCACAGCCTGGCTTGAATTGTAGAGCATGTACTGTTGTATGGATGTGAAGCGTGGACAATTAGCAGATAAGCTGAAAAACATCTGATAGCTGTGGAAATGTGGTTTCTGAGGATCATGCAAAAAATACCATCGACAGACAGAAATACCAACGACCATGTCCTACAAGAAACAAATGAAATTCGTAATATGATTAGAGAAATTAGTCGTATACAGTAAAAATGTGTTGGACATATTATGAGAAGAAATAAATTTGAGAACTTGGTGACAACTGGCAAGATCGAGGGGAAGAGAACAAGGGGAAGACAGAGAAGTAAATAACTGGAAGTCTTGACCACGTAGCATGGTTGAGACAAGAACACTGAGCTAATCCACGACTCTGGTGATCCCGCGTGAATTGGCGAATCATGACCGCCCACGCTCACCGACATGGCACATGATGTATGGATAGAATTGTAGAGACCATAGTTGCCCATGCAGCATGATCCCTCTGTCTGCCTGCGTAGTTTTCTCCAGAGGAAAGATAAAACTGATGCATCTAGAACAAGACAATCAGCAGCAATTGCCGGATCAACAAAGAAATGCTGTGAACCTTTCCGCCTAGACCAGTTGCTTACGAAGGCTTAGGGTGTGGTCTACCATGTCATGACATTTTGGGTTGTCGGATGTGATGAATGCCGCCCAACATTCGGCTCTAACTAAAAAGCAGATAGGAAATGGAATAAAAACAAAGCCGAAAATGATAGATGATAGAACACACAATGAGCGTATGATTCTGATGATTCGTGATGGTGGAAATGACCTTATGTTCACATGCATCTGTTAATGACAAACATTTACCGAGTGAACTGGACTTACAAGTTACATTCACTACCACCACGGGTTGTACGAATAGTCATTATGTCTTCTTTTGAAACACAATGTACTAACCTATCGTCCGCAATATATATGACCTGTGTGGTATCCTACAGGCAAAAAAGGAGCCGCATTTTAACCATTTTAAAAAATAAGAACAACATCTAAAAATGAATAAGAAAAACTATCAAACTACTGAAACATGAGAAAGCAGCAGGTTTAGAGGGAATCACAACGGAAACTGTTAACGCCAACATAGACAACTCAACTAACCTGCAGCAAAAATTATTTAGTAGAGTATGGAAGTCCAAAGAAATACTAACAGACTGGATGTGATATAATAAAACGTCCCTACCCTTTCCTAAGCATTGACTCCCTTAAAAATAAACAATCCCTTACAACTACGGTTTAAGTATCTTACCGAATATAGGATAAAAACTAACCCGTAGGGTAGCTAAATTAATTTGGCCTTATTTTGGCCTACGTACCTGGCCAACAGTCGCCGACTGATTGTAAGACAAAGGCCCAGGGTAGCCATTTTTAGTTCAAGATAAGAAAGTAAACAGACGTGCGTTCCCTTGTGGTATTTCTTTCCCCGTGTGGGGAAAGGTATTTTGCCTTTTAAAACCATGATTCTCTTCAAGCTATTGGTATGTTATATCTACATTATTAAGATGGATTTATGTATTACATAGACCAGTATGTTTAATTAAGAATTGGTTACAATTCTCTTAAACCAGGCTGGATGATGTTTACCAAGGAAACACATGTGGGCGCCACGCTGTAATTTTTCCTATGTCTTACAAGTTCAAATCCCTATGTTAATATCTTTTATAGGCATTATGAACTTATATCTAACTAATAGTGTTTATAACCTATGAATATTATGTGTACTGTAGTACACATAAAGTATCAACTCTCATGTCTGAAACACATTCTAGAGATTTTCTCAATGTAGGAGCAGACCCCTGATTCATACTTCATAGTAAAGAACTAGTGTCTGTCAATTTCAAATTCATATGAATAAAAACTTCCATGCATTGTGAAATATATCTCAATATCGATGCTTAGAAATCTGCAAATAATCTATGTACTGTAGAGATTGGACTTTAAAGAAACATTTTCTCAATGTAGGAGCAGACTCTTGATTTCATACTTCACAAGTAGAGAACTGGTGTCTGCCACTTTCAAATATCCTATGTAGTGTAAATTCACTGGTAAGGATGTCTCTGAACTTGTTTTATCCATGCGGGGACATACAAATGATTACGCATATTCCTGACTCTTACTTAGTCAGGGGATAAAATATTTTGCCACATCATAATCTGTAACTTGGAAATATAGTGCTAAATTTTAGTACCATCCTTTTGCTAACAGATTAATAACCACTCCATAGTAGTGAAGAACATATAATCATTTCATAAAATAGTGTTAGGAGAATGCCATGTTTGAGAATATAAATTCATGAACAATTAAAGTAAACGCGTGATGTAAATGCATGTTCGGATAGGAATCAATCCCAATCGCCTCACCGTAGTAGAAACAGAAGCGAAGATTGATGTGAATAAATTGCTTGCAATATTCAGAATACTGGACCATGCGGCATAAGTTATTCTGATAAATACCCTCCGAATAATAGCAGTCATTGACAAAATATATCACAGCGGCTACTATCCTCATCTGCGGTACGCAGTGGGGAAAAACAATATATGTTTTAGTTATGGATTAACCCCTGAAGAAAATTCAAAACCATTGGCTTCGGCATTAAATTTTATGATTAAATTATTATGTATGATTATCATGTACTTAATATCAGAGAAATGTACATGTATGTTTTTTTCTGGTATGAGAATTTTCTCTGTTCTGATTGTAACTTTTTCCTGTGGGAATATACATTTTAATGTTGCACCTTGGGATTAGAGGATGTTGATGTAAGAATCCATGTGTATGTCAGTACTTAAGAAGCCAATGTTGAATAGTCTTGACCTAATGATGATTATAGTGCCGAAAGGAAGACGCGGCATTAGAAACCACAGAGATTCTGTATAGGCTATTCTCTTCAAGTAATGAGAGAGACAATATCAACGTATTGGATGGACAGAATGACTTCACTCATCTAATAGTCCCAGTAACAACAGAACATAAAATAAAGTGAGAAAATACCTTACTCACTATTAAGAGTCAGAATGGCTCTACTCAGCAATGAGGGACAGTGGAACGTGGACACCCACTCCTTTCCCCTTCTCCCCTTGTTGTTTTGTATTTGTGTTTGTAATTGTGTTGTAAACCTTTTACCATAACACAGTAGGTTAATGCTCGTGTTGTATTCTTGTCATCCCTTTTCTATAGAAGAGAAGCAGGTGGTGGTTGAATGTGGTGGGACTATATCACTAAACCTGGATCCTGGGTCAACAGCCAGAAAGTGAATGTCCTAACAATAGTCTGCATCTAGAAATACCCATGGACTGCTGCGCTCAATAGCTCCATAGCGAGCAACAGATAAATTCGAAGACAACTGACTGGGTGAGTGATTAAGTCCTATTTTAGTAGGAATATCCAGGATGGACTTCGAGATCTAATAATCTACAAAGATGAAGATCATCAGAGTACTGACAACAGTGTATCGTCTGCGTTACTTCTGAGAAGTATCACCTATGGCCTCATCATTCAACCAAGTCAGTGAAACTGGGACAATCCTTCTAGCAAGTTACTAAAATTAACAACAGTGAGTAACCTTCAACTGTTGGTTGGATTACCAAGTTAATATCCACAATGGATAAGTCTTCGAAAGAACATCTCACAGCTGCAACAGTCAAACATAAGGTTCCAGCCATGCAACACCAAGTTCTAGCTATGAACACCAACTCAAAATGGAAGAGACACTGAAACAACTTTATAAGCCAATACAAGCAACTTCAGAACCTCTGAACCCTAACAACACCAGATTACCTCAAGGTTCCAAAACCTGAACACATAAAAAAGACCATATGAAAGCAGTTAGCGAAGTAAATGCCTCTACGCCTGCAACCACATGAATCACCTGATGGCCTGCAACCCTGGATATGTGTTGGAATAATATTCTTCAGTCTCATGCCTCAGCAGAATCCTGGAATTAATTCCAGATGAACCAAATGAATAACAAGCAGAATTGTATGTCTACACTGAAAGTAAATAATTAATCAGAACTCTATGCTGGTCCCATGTCGGCCTAACTGCCCCATCATCAAGTATGGGATGGCCTATCAACATGAACCAAGTATGTGACAAAACCTCTTGAATTAAATTGGGAAACGGTTAACGTAAACCGAGCTGTTGGACAGTCGTCATCTTTTCATCAATAAGATGATATAGGGAAGAACCTTCTGCAAGAGCTTAAGTTGCATCTCCTGAAAGTATGACAGACCTAGGCACCAATTTCATTTGAAACACAACTCAATGGCAACAGAGTATTCTTGAATTCAGCTCCACGGAGGAGATATGTATATGTGGTGAATTGATTTCCTAATAGGGATTATAAGTCGTTCCGCAACAAACTTCAGTGGACATTAATACATGACTGTGAGTATTTATTGCTGTCCCGGATAATTATGGACATTAACAGCTTTGCACTGGAGAAGAATACTCATCCGCAATGCCTAAATGAACACTATAATTAATTAATTTAATTATTAGTATCAACTGTTTTATGTGGGTGTGTTTTTTATGCCATGTATAAAGAGTGTTTTATTTGGTAATGGTATACAACTAATGGGTTATGTTATGATATATGTATAGTATTTTGACACCAACTCATTATTTTTAAAATGAGAAAATTGTAAAAGGTGTCAGAAACCAATGTTGATATGTTGGGTTCTATTTAATCTTTATTTGCCTTATTTTGTGAGGGTAAATGAAAGTAGACCCAATTTGTGGTTGTTGTGTTGTTTGTAATAACATTGTTGGTTTTTTGGGGGTCACTGGGTACTATATTGTAATAATGCAATGAATCCCATGCCTGTCTGAAAATGCATAGTTTTTAATTACACATATATATGTAACTGCAGATCTTGAGTTAATACCTGAACTGTTTGTCCAAAAGTGTTGTGTACATCAAGTAAATGTGGTGTCCAACAAGTGGTTGTTTATATTTTGTGGGCAATCAATATCATTCTAGCACTATAGTTAATTTAAAGGGTGATGAAGTGGGAAGGGAAACCTACACACAGATGCCATTGTTTCAAGGATTGAACCATTTTCTCCTGGGATTTGTGGTAAATATCCCTGATCACCCTGCATTCTAACCAGTGACCAGAGAATCAATAAAACCCCCTAGACCTCTTAACAATATTCTCAGGAAATAAAATCCACATCCCACACTGGACAGGAAGGTATCTGTTGATGCTGTGTAAGAAAAAGGATCTGAGGAAGTGTAAACTGTAAAGAGAATAACGATTTTTTTTTCAGTCCATGGATAAATATTAAGCAGAATCAATCTGGCGAGGTTACGAGATACTATGTCAAACAACTAAATGATGAACAGAAAGGCATTCGAGGAAACAGATCCTACATGGACAAAGACAGTCACATCAAGCATAATAATAGAGCAAGTTATTGGATTAAATTCGATACCTTTTATCAGAATGTGAACTAACAAAGGCCTTCTGATCTCCATTTGGAGGTTGATTCAGCACTGTGAGATCACTCTAACAATGTTTAACTTAACTGAGTCTTTCACGGTAACAAATTAGTAGATACACATAAAATAAAAACAGGAGTGGGCCTGGGGTACTTTTCTGCATTCATATTATTCTTATTGACAACAGCAAGTATTACGAAGACACCACTAACTACGTTAAGAGATGGAAGGAAACCCGCAAAGATAATGTGATTAAACCAAGCTAATAATAACGTAATACCCATGGCGAAACATCACTTCCAGCGGCGGAATCACACACCAAGTTAGGCTACAATGAAGACAAAGATGAGGGACCAAACCGGGATATTAAATTAAGAATACAAAATGTAAGAGGAGCTTTCATAGCGCTAAGGAATGTGTGGCAGCCAACAGAAATTAAACTCATCACCAAAATTTATAATATTGAATGATTGATTGATTGATTGATTGATTGATTTAAGAATCGACATCACAGCATTCGGGGC
Organism: Cepaea hortensis; assembly: GCA_963921405.1. Taxonomy (NCBI): domain Eukaryota; kingdom Metazoa; phylum Mollusca; class Gastropoda; order Stylommatophora; family Helicidae; genus Cepaea; species Cepaea hortensis. The sequence continues at coordinate 28,596,906 of OY992884.1, read as the reverse complement.
ATTCCCATAAGTGCTCCGTCGCCATCCTCAGCAGCCAGCGAAGAGTTCGAACACTAATAGTACCAGTAGCAATCTGATTATAAGTCCGTCTCGCCTTTCCTCTGAGCGTTGAGCGTCGGCCAGATCCCTTCGTCACTCCTCCTTGTCTCATTCTTGCCAGACCATAGTAATCCATTTGCTCCTCCGAGGTGTGCACGTGCTCCCACAAGGCCGCAACCACGTCTGCGTTGTCTTGTATCAATACTCCACCAAGTTCTGCAGAGCCAGCCAATCTGTCCGCCTGTTCATTTCCCAGCACACCGGCATGCCCCGGAGAAAAGATCCAGGCGATGCTTGTCACCCGTGACCTCCGAAGCGAAGCAAGCCACTCCGCACGAAGTCTGCCCGTCCTCACACTCGTCAGCATGCTTTCTGAGTCAGTTACAATCACGACGTGTGTGTGTGTGTCGTATTCTCCATCCAGCGGAGAGCCGAAGTGACTGCCTCCACTTCCATTGTTAAGCTAGATGTTGTGGTATCATATGCCAGGCTCTCCTGCCCCAAACATCGACCATTAGCGTTGGCTATGAACCCCCAGCCACTTCTCTCACCTCTTGACACCGGACCATCTGCGTAGATAATCACATCATGTTTCAAGGATTGAAAATGTTTGAATTGATTGAAATTGTCTGAATTAGTTTCTGGATTTCCACTTCCGTGGCCCCTGCTGGCCACTCCCTGCACTCCCGGCTTAATGTGATTATAACTCTGCACAAGTCTGACTGCTCCGCTGGCACTCTGACCCACTCCTCTCCACGTCTAATATTCCCCAAGGGGCACACCTGTCTGATCGTATCCTCCACCTGAGCCATCCATGATTTCCCTCTTATCAGTCGCTGACCCTTAACTGCGTCCAGCGCCTCATGCAGTGGGTGGTCTGTGCTGCAGCTACTCTTCGCCTGCAACACCTTGAGCCTACCAGCAACAGTCGGCAGACCAAGGATGTAACGCATACACACTACTGGGGTGTCTCTAGTGCATCCCAGAATGACCCGTATAGCATCGTTCTGTATGCGGTCTAACTTCACCAGCTGACTCTCTGAGACAGTGAGCAGACCTAATCCGTAATCAATTACTGAGAGGATCAAGTGCTGGTATAGTGTGAAAAGCATTCTCTGCTCTATGTCCATTGCAGCCATAGTTTTAAGTGCATTGAGTCCCTTTTGAGATCTTGTCACGACCATCTCCACATGGTCCTTGAAGGATAGGCTCCTCTCAAATGTGATCCCCAGATCTTCAGTTTGTTCTCTCTGCTGACATTTCTACCATCCATCGCGAGGCTTGGGACATCAGCTCTTACAATCCTGTTGTCCAGAGAGCACCACAAAACAGCCGCCTTTTCCGGGTGGATGACAGCACTCATTTCTGTGCACCAGTCAATCACTTTATCTACTGTCGCCTGTAACTCCTGGGCCGTTTGCTCCCTATCTCTCCCCTGCGTATATGCAAGAATATCATCAGCTAGAGCTAGAATATTTAATTCCAGTCTTTAATCAATATTGCTATGTAAATCAAAATTGTGGATAAAGTATGGATACATTTATTGGCTGCGGTAAACCTGTGGAAATGTAAACACAATAAATCAACACACTGAATTTATGCACTACAGAACACAGTTAAGAGAAACAAATGACGTTGTGGCCACTAGCCTCCATAGCCAAGAAATACACGAAAACACAACATATAAACACAGAGGAAGACACTACAGTAACTGGATTATACAATGGCATTTGGTTATTTACAAATCGTACACTTACGCAACCAATATCAAGATATAGTGTAATGGAAAGAGAATATCTGTCATTGATCTGGTCTGTGTCAAGTTATCACCATGTCTCAGTGGTCGTCGAGTTTACACAATAACAGAACATAAAGAGTTGTCTGTACCTAATGCAGAAACAATGATCAATTCTCGATCACTACTGTAGACGCTTTTTATTCAGTCAGTTGATATTACTATAATATACATATTGTATGTGATAATCAGCTGGCCGATAGTTACCTGTCCAGATTGCCAATGCATCACTGAGATGAATCAGCAACAGTTGTGTACCCTGGTTACAGCGCAAACAAGGATATGCTGAATACTTCATTGTATTATACACCTTTCATCAAGTTAGTTAAAAAAAAGAGCATCGCCATACATAATTGTATTACTACCTAGGATATTCATGAAATAAGGCTGTGGGACGTCTATGATGAACTTGTCAATCAATTGTGCATTGGATATTCTTATACGACCTTTCAACCCATTCATATTGTTCTTATGCGATTGTTTCATTTCGTGGATGTCGCAACATGGGTATTGTAGGAATGCCATGTTGTTATTATTACGGGAATCTCCGTGGCGAAGTAGTAAAGCCGACTAGCTCGCGCTCCGACGGTTGTGGGTTCGATTCCGGGCTACGTCTTTCGGTTCAAGAGGGCTTTTTTTTCTCGGAGACTCCTGGGGGTCGTAGTCGGAGCTACGGAGTTAGTGCTTTGTGCGATGTGGGTGGATCATCCTGCCAAAAGAGACCGAGCGACATGGAATAAAACCGGGTTCAATGAAGTCGATCCTCTTGACTTTTACGACGTTTTAAAGTTATTTTTATGGACTACAAGCTGACCCGGCCCGGCTTCGCCCAGTCCCTGGAGGGGATCTATCTATCTATCAGTCTGTCTGTCTGCTTGTTTGTCTGTCTGTCTGTCTGTCTGTCTGGCTGACCCGCCCCGGCTTCACCCAGTCCCTGGTGGGGCGCATCTAATTTAATTCATATAAGTAGTCATATAAGCTCCCATTCCCGACTATCTGTCTGTCTGTCTGTCTGACCCGTCCAGGCTTCACTCAGTCCCTGGTGTGGAGCATCTCATTTAATTCATATACGTAGTCATATAAGCTCCCGTTCCCGACTATCTGTCTGTCTGTCTGTCTGTCTGTCTGTCTGTCTCTCTGTCTATCTGCCTGTCTGTCTGTCTGTCTGTCTGTCTGTCTGTCTGTGTGTCTGTCTGTCTGTCTGTCTGTCTGTCTGTCTGTCTATCTGTCTATCTGTCTGAGCCGGCCTGGCTTCACCCAGTCCCTGGTGGGGAGCATCGCATTTAATTCATTTAAGTAGTCATATAAGCTCCCGTTTCCGACTATCTGTCTGTCTGTCTATCTATCTGACCCGGCGTGGCTTCGCCCAGCTCCTGGCGGGGAGCGTCTCATTAAATTCACACAGTAACTTAAAAGAATGTCCTTCCACACACCATCCATTATTTTTAATGAAAACTGTTTTTTATCACCTACATGACTGTAGATAACTTCTTTAAGCATAAAGTGATGAGTTACAATGTTATGCATTATGCATTATTTTTATGAAAACTTTGAAAATGTCTTAAAGATTATATCATTATTTATTATAACTCATATGCCCAAGAATAACTATAGACAAAGAGTTTATACATCTTTGAAAGTGATGCAACAATATGACTATAAAGTATATAGAAATGTTATTAAAAGTTATGCCCCTTGAAATAACTTTTCTAGAGTTAAGTCCCCTTGCTATATAGAAATATATAATGAAAAATGAAATATTACATGTTAGTAAGTAAGTAGCCGAAATAAAACTAAAAAAACTATGACAGAAAGTTGCACAGGAATGAAAGGAAAACTTGTAGAAAATTTCATCTCAATCGTATTGACCGTTTGCGAACGCATAAAGAACGGACGGAAATACATACAATGTGTTTTATATATATATAGATGATTGTGTACGGTGTAGATTTATCGAGATGAATATCTTTCTCTATTGATCAAGGTCTCTACTGTGAAGTGGTCAAGCTGTCTGTCTCCTGCTCTGAATGTCGTGGATGTGTTTCATAGCTGCGTAATTCAGATCTCGAGTGCAGTTTACTTCCGGCACTTTTTTCAAGAAACTCCAGAACTCAAGAACTATAGTTCTTAATTTGTAAGCATATATCGCTGAGATATTAGACGTTCTGTGGAGAAGGACTGAGGTCTGAGCCAAATGGAGAATAGCCTAGAGCAATGATGGCGATACTCACAAACATAAACACATACGATTGTCATGAGATGTTCGTAATGACATTGCACGTCTACAACTCAGCGTATTGCTTGCCTCTCCTAAAAAAAAAAAGTCGCTTAAAAGTCGACAGGGTCGACTTCATCGCACCGGGTTTTATCCCATATGGCTCGGTCTCTTTCCGCAGCGCGGAAAGCGTCGCACAAAGCACGAACTCCGTAGCTTTTAGCGACGACCCACAGGAGTCTCCGAAACATTTAACTCGTAAACCGAAGGGTGCGGCCCGGAATCGAACCCACAACCTTCGGAGCACGAGTCAAACGACTTGACCACTTCGCCACAGAGACTCCCTCTCCTACAATCTGTTAAGTTTTAATTCATGTATCTATACTCACCGGAAGCTTTGAGTACTGTAATGAAAGCCAAAATTGTGCACAATCTGAGAGGCTGCATGTTGTAAAGTTTTCTTTCCAAATGAGACAAATAGTAGCCAGAGATAGATAATATATAGACGATCCAGCCAGGGGGCATAGTTTTTGTATGGATAAATTATGTACATCACAAAGGTGTCTAAAATGGCTGCTTGACATGGAACTATTATTGGATGAATCTAAGATTAAAATAGAATCAACACAGCATATCTAACTGTCGTGCCGTGTAACCTTAATCAATGTTATATAATTAGATGTCTACAAAGTTTAATAATTATGAGATACGTGCCAGCTGCGCTGCACTCTATATGTATGACTGAACAACATAAATCTGTACAGAACAGCTTTTGCGTGAAATATAGAAATGAAATCACACTGGGCTCACTACAGGAAATGAGCTGTTTACTTCATGTTGTCAGCATTCGTGAGTGATAGATATATTTGACGTTAATCACAAGTTGCAGACATATGGCTGTAAGATCTGTCATTTATGTATTTATCGGTAACTGACAGATATGCTAAATTAATTATACAAACAGGCCAGGTTCTCGTCATTTTACAATGGCTTCTCTATATTTACAGCAATCATCTGGATGCATACATTAAATATAAACACCCGATGTTGGCCTTCTTCAATGTGTAACGTAGACACGTTAATGTTTGTTACAGTTGGCATGTGAATATTTGTTACTGTAGACACGCTAACGTTTGTCGCAATAGATACGTCAATGTTTATTACAGTAGATATGTTAATGTTTGTTACAGTAGATATATTAATGCTTGTTACATTAGATACGTTAATGTCTGTTACAGTAGATACGTTAATACTTGTTACATTAGATACGTTAATGTTTGTTAGATTAGATAGTTAATGTTTGTTACATTAGACACGTTAATGTTTGTTACATTAGACGCGTTCATTTTTGTTACAGTAGACATGTCATTGTGTGTTACAGTAAACTCGTTAATGTTTGTTACAGTAGACACGTTAATATTTGTTACAGTAGACACGTTAATGTTTGTTACAGTAGACACGTTAATGTTTGTTACAGTAGACACGTTAATGTTTGTTACAGTAGACACGTTAATGTTTGTTAAAGTAGATACGTTAATGATTGTTACATTAGATACGTTAATTATTGTTACATTGGATACGTTAATGTTTCTTACAAGGGATACGTTAATGTTCGAACGAACGAACGAACGAACGACAATCTTTATTTTCAAATTGTTTAGAATCGGGCACGCAGGCCCGTCTGACATTCTGCCCTTTTATCTATTTTCTCTCATACATTCTTTCATTCAACATATCTTATGAAACACATCGTTGACAACAAAAGAACAATAAGCATTAAAACGTATGAAAAATATTCAATAATAATACATTACTCACTAAGGCAATGTTTAACATGGGCATTATAAATACCCAAGAAAAGTGTAACGTGCCATACTGTCACGGGAATACTGTGAGTTTAATGATTCCCTGATAAACTCGAATAGTAAGATTAACGACAATGTAGGAGAAGGGTTAACAGTCGAGTACTTCATTCTGAGATGAGGACGAATTAAAGAGCAGTGACCGACTGGTATAAAAATAGGATATATTGTGAGGAGTCATTGACCAGCGATGTTAACGGACAGAAAAACAGGGAGACTTCGAGAACGGGTTCGGACGCTGTGAAGTATTAGCGTAAGGGGAATCCAGGGAAACAGCGTAAGGACGGAACGAAACGAGCAACTAATCACTACGTGATTTCACCGCCTTTTGATGTGCAGGATACGTCAAGAGACGAGTGTTGAGGTATGAACATCAAACAATAACGAAAGATGGGCCACTCGATATAAATAGTAGAAATTGGATTTTCTGTTTTAGTGTGTGTTCCAAACTGGACAGAGATACCTATTAATCCCAGGTGCGGAAAAGAAATTATAGTCCCGAATTGTTTAAGGCAATGGGATATTAGTGCCGATGTGCTTAATTATTAATTTCGATTCCGGGATGATAATAGAAGATATAAGGTAAACTAACCTTAGAGTAATAGTTAGCATAGGGAAACAAGTGTTTGTGCTTCGGGTTACCATTGCTTTCTATGAGTGAATAGTTTAGACTTTAGTGAATTCTGCTGTTTATGTCAGAGTACTCTTTCGGAAGCTTTTCATTACGGCTGGAGAAAGACACTCACATAAACAGTAATATGAAGCAGACTTAAATCACCTGATTTAATATTTTTTACCCAGGGTCCACTACACCCCCTGACATATCAAAGAAGATAGAACAGTACGCCTCTTGTACAGAGAAAGCAGTGTTGATAATAAAGGAAAGAACTTTCACTTTAATCAGGCACTTCAAGGGGGCAGAGAAAGTTTAGTAAATAAAGGAAATTTTTTACCAGGGATGGAGTTATTGCCTCTCCATAGCACAAAGCCTGGGCTAAAATACAGAGATCATGTGTTGCCCATGCAGCATGATCCCTCTCTCGGCATGCCTAGTTCACTCCAGAGGAAAGGTAACACCCCTACATCTGGAACAAGACAAGCTGCAGAAGCTGCCGGATCAGCAAAGCAATGCTCTAACTGTCCGCCTGTCGGAGCTTCGATCCTAGACCAGTCGCCAACCAAGGCTTAGGGCCTGGTCTGCCCTGCCATGACAATTTTGTCTTTAGCTTGCATTTCCTCGCACCAGGGTAAGACTTGTACCCTCCCAATTGCGCTCTTCCGCCCGAAGCCGTTGGCACAATGTGGGGTGTCGGGTTTGGTAAGCGCCGCCCAACGTTCGGCGCTAACAGAAACCAGGTAGTACCGTCTACTGTTATACGGTAGCTCAGTCATATCTGACTAAGACCTGACTGAGATAAAGGAAATAACGATCATAATAAAGGAAATAACGATCATTATAAAAAGGCAGGATGACCCAGAACGGAAAATAATGACACTGTAAATTAATATAAAGACACACATGAATCATTCATGAAGAGTTGCCATGTGTACAAAAGGTGTTCATAAAAGAACATAATACCGTGTGTAGAACGTTTGAAGGACCAATAGACAGTGCTAGACATTAGCTATGTGTTTTTCCATGGTGGATTTATTAATTAACGAATAATCAAATAAACCCGGATCTAAGCATAAGACTTACCGTGATCACATTACTTTACGGTGATACAGTGGTGAACAGTTTTCTTTTTTCCAATACGGATTTACCTCCAGACGCAAGCCGAACAGAGCATCCAGGGTGAGAACGTTCTAATTATATGTGTGACGTCTTGTGGCATGGCGGTAAGAAGCAGGAGAAAGTATACGGCACATACGAAGTAAAAAGTCCTATCTTGCACTCACATTAGCAGACAATACCAACTACATATACACAGTCCATCCATACACCAGACATAGTTTTATTTAATAAATATTTTATTATTTGTTGAAGGAAACTGTTGTCGGAGTATGTGATGAAGGAATAATAGAGAGAGAGAAAGGAAAAGATATATGGAAGGGAAGACAGAAGGGAGGAGTGTAGACAGAAGTCAGTCAGGTATCCCAAAGAAGAAGAAGTAATAAGGTGTGCTTGTTGATTCCACGTTCCTCCCGGGACGACAAGTGACACATACACATGGGAATGTTTTTGGCTAGTTGTCTTTCCATATAATTTACCATTATTATTGTCTTTTTTATGGGGGGCATGTAGTCTGTCCTGATTTGTTACATTAGATACGTTAATGTTTGTTACATTAGATACGTTAATGTTTTTAACATTAGATACGTTAATGTTTGTTACATTAATCACGTTAATGTTTGATACATTAGACACGTTAATATTTGTTACATTAGATATGTTAATTTTTGTTACAGTAGATACGTTATTGTTTGGTACACAGATACGTTAATGTTTGTTACTACATAATTAAGCGACATGGCACTGACCTCATCGCCTACTTTTGGTCTATACAATTATGGGCGTAGCACCTAAATGTCGCTTAAAAGTTGACTTCATTGCACCGAGTTTTATCCCATATGGCTCGGTCTCTTTCCGCAGCGCTGAAAGCGTGGCACAAAGCACGAACTCCGTAGCTCTAGCGACGACCTACAGGAGTCTCCGAAAAATTTCATTCGTGAACCGAAGGACGCAGCCCGGAATCGAACCCACAACCTTCGGAGCCCGAGTCAAGCGGCTTGACCACTTCACCACGTTTGAGTGTATACATATATTAGTGGGTTGCTTACGATGCCTAGGGGTTATTACTTTGTTTACCATCGTCATGTCATCACCCATGGCTAGCTTCTTGCGTCGCAAGCTTTCTGTGTAGAGCATCTTCGTCGTGTGCAATATATATTTGCTCTTCTTTCAGTTGAGAACGTAACTTCTTCTGGCTCAACCCTTATCATTAATTACTGTCGCATTCTCTCTTCACCCCAACAACGACGAACAGAACGGAACTATTCATAACTCAACTGCACAGGAGTTTTCTACAGTTTATGTTCATCTAAGCACATTGTACAATGCAATTACACCGGCACATATTCAACATCTGACAAATCCGACAAATTTATAACATTTAACACCACGAGCGGCATAGTATATAGCCGTAGCTCGGTATACATCTGACCATGTCCGTACTGGACAATGGCTGAACGCAGACTTCCCTTTATTGGACTCGCCTCAGAAGCGAGTTCCCGCGTTTTCACGGATCTGGCCGACGCTCGACGCTCAGAGGAAAGGCGCGCGGACATATAATCAGATTGCTACTGGAACTATTGGTGTTGGAACTCTTCTCTGGCTGCTGAGGATGGGGACGGAGCGCTTGTGGGATTGCCCTGAATGCTGTGATGTCGGTTCCTAAATCAATCAATCAATCATGATCCCTTTTAACCATTAGAGATGTTAAACATCTTAATCACCTTTTCGTTATACAACAAATATTTTATTGGTAGTCCGCTGCCTATGACAATTAAATCTTTGAATACTGTATGGTGCCTAATTTGTCCTCCAATCTCTATTTCTTTCTTCTAATTCTTTAAACCCCAGTCAGTACTTGCGAATTTGTTTATGCGCAGGTTAAGAGTTCGTTACTGTAGGTAATAGGTTATTCCAGCCGCTGATGCGAATGATTCCTTTATCGATCAATAACAGTCATAGTTTATCAACACGTGATGTTCCCGGCTGATTATTGGTTTGTAAATGCCACTCCCCACTCATCCTGCGAAGAAAGCATATCATAAGTGCTGCAACTTTATGTGTATATCTTTTGTTTTTCGAGGTCATGTTTCAGAGCCGTATAGTGCTAAGTATAATATTGTGCGTTCACCTAATTTAACATGTGTGACAGGGGTGCAATGTCTAGTTTATCGAGCTGCTTTGTCATAGGAGTCCGTTAAATTGGGTTTTAGTTGCACGTATTGTTGTCTTCAGTCTATAACCAGTAATAATAAAGAGGTGATAAAAGACATGTATGTCCCACTCATGTTTTTAGATGTACCTGTTAGTTTAAGAGCTCGCACTCTTAAACGACCGGAGTTCTGATGCCTAGGTAGCCGTTTCAACCAAGGTGGACTACAATGTTGACTTTTAGTCCTTCATTTAAGGGCTTAAATTACGTGTACCTCTGATGTCGGAGTCGTCTCGTCTGACGGAGACGGACACTGCCAATTGGGAAGGCTATTCCGCACGCAAAAATCACGTCAGTCCTCTAGAAATAGTAGCGCGTGTATAGATTACCTTCAAACAGATCGAACGTAACATTAAGGCTTTTCTGTGTTGACATTATTAGAGAAGAGATTGCATTTGGGATACCTGCACCCTTTATCACTTTCCAATTAGGTTTCCCTTCATCGTTGAAGAAGAAGTCGAAGTCCCGTATGGCATTTGGGTAGTTACTACCACAATCTCAACATAGAGAACATTAAATAAACGAGTGTAGATAGCTCAATACAGGTCGACGGTTTAGACCTCCAAATTACAATCACAAGTAAGTTCTCTGATCTCTCAAGAACAATCCTAACTACCCATGACAATTGTTTTTCGTATAACATATTTTTATGTGCCAGTCTAAACTTTCAATTTATGCTTGTAATTGGTTTGTGCTATATAAATTGCAACATTAAACTCACGCTTAACACAGGCAGGAAGAGGCTGTAATAATAATAGTAATAATAAAAATAACGGGTCTGTAATAGGACTAACAAAGAGTCACATCTGAAGATGCTGATTCCGCGGAGAGTGAGCAGAGGGTTTGTCCGCCGCCAAGCGGTAGAGATAGATGCCGTTGGACGATATGATCAATCTAGCCTCTGGTACAAAATGTTTGGGTGCTTTATGTTGCCTACGGGAAAAGGGGGTGAAGCACTTATGAGTTTCTCTGATTGTAATGATATTAAATTTTAAGTCTTATTTCACTTGACCCGTACGAAGCAGAAGTAGAAATATCTATGTGTATTTGTATTTGTGTTTCACTGTGTGTAAAAATAATGCAATGTAAACAAACGCAGGCATTCTGAAACATAAACAAAACACAAAAACAAACAACAAAAACTAACTTTACTTGTATATAGCACATGAAAGTGCGATAACATAACTACAACATCAACACAACCCACAGTTTAAGAAAGAACTGTTATTTCAAAGCACAGTTTTTTTATTTAGCCAAAGTGTGCATGTTGATGGAACCACTGTGGCTGTCAAGATGAATACTCCATGTTGGTCACTCCTTTGGTGCTATTATGTTTAGTTGCCACACGGAGACACGTAATCTTCCGGAGTGTTTATCACCGGGTACCTGTTGGAGACATGGAGTATGGTATAATTCAGATTGACATAGACATTACACATTACAGTATAGCAAAGTGTCATTGAAAAAGTAGGAGACTCAGTAAGTATACTGCTGCTGCTGCTGCTGCTGCTGCTGCTGCTGCTGCTGCTGCTGCTGCTGCTGCTGCTGCTGCTGCTGCTGCTGCTGCTGCTGCTGCTGCTGCTGCTGCTGCTGCTGCTGCTGCTGCTGCTGCTGCTGCTGCTGCTGCTGCTGCTGCTGCTGCTGCTGCTGCTGCTGCTGCTGCTGCTGCTGCTGCTGCTGCTGCTGCTGCTGCTGCTGCTGCTGCTGCTGCTGCTGCTGCTGCTGCTGCTGCTGCTGCTGCTGCTGCTGCTGCTGCTGCTGCTGCTGCTGCTGCTGCTGCTGCTGCTGCTGCTGCTGCTGCTGCTGCTGCTGCTGCTGCTGCTGCTGCTGCTGCTGCTGCTGCTGCTCCTACTACTACTACTAGTAACCATATTAAACGCACACTAACGCACACTTCTTTGATGTTATGCTTTGATAAACATGTGCTAGCATCTGTATACATCGTGTTCAGCTAAGAATGTGCCAAGTATGGGATAATCAGATGCTTATCTTCTTCCTTGCTTATCCAGTCTATATTATGTATCCAGTCTATCATTATCATCAAGTGCCGTGCCGGCTGGCGTAGGCGTTCATGGCTCTCCATAGATCTCGGTCTTTGGTTTTCTGGATCAACTCTGGTGCTGATATTCCTCCATGCCACCGTCTCAATCCATCCAGCATCACTCGTCTATACTATGTCTTTATCCTGTCTTTATCCTGTCTATATCATGGATACAGATGCGATTTCAAATTGTTGCTTTGCCAAACAATAACTGCTAAATAATAACTGCCAACCAATAATTGCCTATTTCAGATGTTTGTGACAAGTTATCTTTTTGACTTAGCCCTCTGTCACATGTCGCTGGCTCATGTAGACTCTAAAATGAATGTTGCGCGTTCTTTTGTAAAACCACATGTCTGTGGTCTCAGTGGGCTGTTTTCTTGGTGGCTCATTGCCTACAATTCACATTCATACGTTACACCTAATCTTATTGTGTAGCATGAATGCATTCTTATTTTCTAAACACAAATGGCAGGACTTTACTGCATACGATTTCATTTCATAAAGTACAAATGGGTCCTGTTCTATAATGTTCTTTATATGTATGATACATCTTTAATTTGATGTTATTCGTGTGTCAAGATACGTGCACTTTAATTTCTCTGCTTCAAACAATGACTTTAATTGTACATATTGGCATTATCCGTTACTTTGTTATTACTGTTACTTCAATCTTTCTATTATTCAATATAAAACCCGTTTCTTTACATCCGTTTCTAACATTCATAAAGCACATTAGATAAGTATTCGAAAGATGAGTGGTTGGAAGGGCCGAATGTAAGACGGGCCTGCGTACTTAATTTGTAACCCTTGGAAAATAAAGTTCGTTCGTTCGTTCGTTCGTTCTTTGACATTTTACAAACATTGTATCTATTCTCTTCTGCAGTTTCTTCTCTCTTCTGACTTAGTGCTATCTAGAAGGCACCAAGAGCTAAACATCAAATATTGATATTATTACCACCGACCTGGCATTGCTTCCATAAATCTCATGATATAGTACTGTGAAAATATTGATATTATGACACAGTAAATGGGTTGCTAGTGTTTCAAGCGAGGGTGCATCCACGATGTTCTATTTCTCGTGGGATGACGGAAAATTGTGTTTGTGATCAGGAGATCGAGTTCAGAACAGGTCTGAAGGAGGAGGAACTCATTTTTTTTACAATTTTCGACTCAGTACTTTCCAATGATGTCACTCCAAGAGGCGGTGTCATTGCTACTCTGGCATTGAAGTGCTCAAGGAGTATAAGTTTGTCACCTTTGGGAACAAATGTTAATCGTTGTGCAGATTTTCATAAAACTTGTTTTTGACGTCATCTTCATTTGTCATGGTTGATGCGTAGACTCTCACGATGGTTGCATGCTTCTTACCTTTCAGCAGAGTTAACTTAATAGTCATAATGCCTGTCGTTTATAGCCTTCGGAAATTCAGCTTGTTTGTCAACCAGGGCCGACTTAATGGCAACTCCCACACCGGATTGGCGTCTTTCCTCGCTTTTCCTTCCACTGCAGAACAATGTGTAGCCGGCACCTACTTCACAGATTTGACCTTCTTCTGCAAGTCGTGTCTCGTTCAAGGCTGCAATGTCGATGCTGTACCTGCGCAGCTCTCTCCCAATCAGTGCTGTTCGTCTCTCTGGGCCCGACGCGCCGTCTCTGTCAAGTAGGGTGCGAACATTCCAAATTCTGATTGTCAAGGGAATATGGTTAACTCTTTGAGTTTTACGTGTTTTTACTTTGTATGTCGACCGCAGTATAGGGTGCCCACCAACAGCGGCTAGCTGGTTAGGTAATGATGGAGCAGACAATGTTTAGGGCACCTTTTCTAGCCTCTTCCTCATGCTATGGAGGTGAGCAGTGATGTTCTATAGAGGGCTGCTCAGTCACTCAGGGGGCTGCCGAATAACACTGCGGCTCCGGTCATATAAGACGACCATATGGCCTGAGCCGCCTGTGTGCAGGTCTGCGACTACGATTGCCAGCGTACCCACGCCTGCGGTTTCGCCGCTCGCCCATCGCCACAGGACTTGAAGGTGATATATGAAGTTGCATGAAGAATGATTTGCGCGATGAATTGGATTAAAGTGAAGAAGAGTTGCGCAATTCGTCGACCTCACTCTCTCGCCTTAGTCCATCTGAGTCCAGTGGCAAGACAAGCCAAGACGACTGGAGACGAATAAAGGTTCAGTGGATGACCAGGGCACTCTACGTGCCTTGACGTGCTCATTACGTTCCACAATGCTTTGCAGATAAACGCAGTCTTACCCGTTGAATCATCGGTGATTTTATCCGCGCAGTCTGCCTAATCATATCTTCACATGCTGGGTAGGCATACCCTAGTTCATACCCTAGTTCACCGCATGGTTTGACACCAAATCGGCTACCCACGCCTGGTATAGCTCACAGCTGTTGCCCGGGGGGTGGCCGCTGTCGCATGCTGACAGCTACTAGGAGCCACATACTTGAGCTGGATGTGAGGCTTGGACCAGTGGGGGATGCGTCCTGAAGAGGACATGAGAGTCATCCTTGGACCAGTGGGGGATGCGTCCTGAAGAGGACATGAGAGTCATCCTTACCAAAGGTACTACTAATGCCTGATATCCCGTACTCCCCTGGTGGTGGACAAAATAGGAACGGATTCGAAGTAACGGGGACGTTGTTACTGAGACGAATGTTGTGTGTAACCTAGACCGTTAGAGTTACTAATAACGAATGTCTGAAAGAGGCTAACGATGGAAGAAAATTATGCATTGATGTTTGAAAGATGCCGTCTACGTGGCGAAGGTGTTACGGGCGCTGTTCGTAATTCCGCTTACCTGCGTTCGAAACACAGCTATGCGCGATTTGGCAGCAAACCGCGTTCTGCTAGGTTTTAACGAATTGGTATGGGAGCCGGTCGTTCAAAAAGCAATGGTAAACTACTGAAGGTAAACTAGCTAAGAGATTGCAACATCGATAAAATGCTGGTGTTGACAGCGATTTCCTGTAAAGGATATGAAAAAAGAATAAATATAGAAAGATACAAACGACAGTAGAAAATTATATACGACTATAAGAAAGAGGCAAACTTTAGTTGAACATTATATACGACTTTACAAAAGAGACTAACGAAAGTAGAACATTACATACTACTATAGGAAAGAAACGAATGATAGTTGAACATTATAAACGACTATAAGACAAACACACACACACACACACACACACGCACACACACACACACACAAACTAACTATAGTGGGGCATTATATGTAAATACTTGTATATTAAAAGAGACTAACTATAGTAGAATATGAGAAATAGACTATCAATAGTATAAAATTATATACGACTATAAGAAAGATTCTAACGATAGTAGAACATTATATGCGACTATAAGAAAGAGACTAACGACAGTGGGATATTATATACGACATTAAGAAAGAGACGAACCATAGTCTAACATTATATACGAATATTAGAAAGAGACTTGACGATAGAAGAACATTATTAGTTATGACTATACGAAAGATACAAAGCTAATTATTTGGTCATACGATGAGAAGAGAGTTAGTGAAAGACAATGTGATGAATGGAGAGGCAGAGGTAGACCGAGAGATGAGATGTTGTACGGATTGAGACGGTGGCTTGGAGACATGCATAGAAGTGTTCAGGGACAGCAACGACCGATATTTGTGGGAGACATGAAGGCTTATATCAGTTGTCATGGCATACGATGATGATGAAGATGAGGATGATGACGATGATGATAGTTCTCAGAAAGAAAAAGAATTATTGTCATTTGACTGATAAGATTATTTTGCGATGACACCCACAGTCTAATGTTGTAAGCTTTCTGTTTATATTGGACTGAACATCATACACAACATACAAGTATCCTATCTTGGTGACAATATGGATATGAAGATGCACTACAGAAACACCCCGGAGGACAATATTCAGAACAAAGGAACACGATTTAATGCAAGGGAAAACAACGTCAAACACCCTTGCAAGGATACCCTGGCACACAAACATGCTGACCCTTTACTCCAGAGGAAAGGTAACACCCACAAATATAGAATAAGACAAGCTGCAGAAGCTGCTGGATAGGCAAAACAATGCTCTAACCGACACCTGTCGGAGCTTCGATCCTACCAGCTGCTGATCAAGACTTAAGACTTTGATCTGTCTTGCCGTATCATTTAGTCATTACCGTGAATTTCCTCGCACCAGTATAAGTATTGTATCCTCCGAGTTGCGCTCCTCTGCGTGAAGCCGTTGGAACAATGTGGTATGTCGGACTTGGTGAGCGCCGGCAAATATTCGGCGCTTGCAGAAAGAAGGTAGTACCGTTTACAGTCATACGGTATTCAGCTAGATGTATGAGTAGTACTTACTTCTTGCGTGTGAGCCGTAGTTCGTAGGGTTCGATAGGTGATACTTGGTCTGAATCCACTGGCATCGTTACACTATGAGAATCGCATGTGAGCATAGCTGTAAATCTTGGATGTGTCTGAAAGTATATGATCGTTAATCAACATTTAAAGAATCGAGCAGGTAGTGAGAAATTGGTAAGTAGTGTGACAAGTAACTTTCATAAACATGTTGTTTCATTGTGGCCCTGATTATAACGTATGCACGTTTCCTTAATTACGATATGTTATATCAATGTAGTTTTCTTAGGAAATGTGTGGGATATCACACGTCACACTTCACCTATATACGGCCATTGGTGTAGCACAGTGGTTCTCAACCGGTGGGGAATTTCCCCCCCCCCTCTCCAGGGGGGAAATGTAGAGATTCCAGGGGGGGGGGGGGATGAAGACCATTTCAAGATCGTGTTAATACAAGAACCGATTACTTGATATTGTTTTTCCCTTCATACTTTACAGTTATGTATGTCTCATGTCCTGAAACATGTCATGAAACATGTCCTTCTAAAATTCATTTTATAAAGTAAGTAGACCCACAAATCATGTGTTATGTGGATGTCTAGACTTGTTTTAGTATATACTATTACATTTGTCTTCCACTTTTACGTATACTGAGTAGGAGTGGGGGATTTTTAGATAGGAAATATGAAAGGGGGGGGGGGAATGACGTTCTGAAAATACGATGAAGGGGGGCACGGGCCAAATTTTTGATAGGAAAAAGGGGGGGGGGGGATGGCGTTCTGAAAATATGGTGAGGGGGGCACTGGCCAAAAAAAGGTTGAGAACCACTGGTGTAGCAGATAGAATGGTACATTAAAAATTTCATGAGCGAGGTCGGACTAGAGTTCGTTGCCTGAACTCACCGTTCGCTACGAGAGGAAAAGATTGGTCAACTATTCAACCGTGTATTCAGGTCAGAAGATTGTGATGATAATAATAAATCGCACCATAACACATCACATCATAACACATCGCCACATTATACATCACATAATTACACATGGCATAATTACATATCACATTATTACACATCGAATCAGTTCAGATCACACGATTAGATATCACATTGTTACACATCACATTATTACGGCTCGCACCATTACACACATAAAGAAGTCAGTAGCCGGCATGAGAAAACGTCGCGTCAATATAATATTTCGTGCACATGAACAAAACTACTTGTCAATTATACATTACATGGGTTAATGATCATGGACAGAACTACATGTTGGTGACATTTAAGATCTCTTCAGTTTTATGTCCACAAATTAACATCTGCATGGGTTAATGTCCACGGACATTATATTCAGTATATGTTCAGTATATCAAAGGATTCGTCATTGGGGGCCGAAACATCAATAACATAAGATATGCAGATGATAGAGTATTGATTGCAGACAATGAGTAGGATCTGCAACACTAAGTAGATGCGGTTGTTGCACACAGTGAACAACTAGGGTTAGAATTAAATTGTAAGAAGACACAGATTATGTTCGCCGCTAGAAAGAAGGATATACCACAATTTCATATACACATAACTGGGAATATTCTTAAACAAGTGAATCGGTGCAATTATCTCGGAACAGATATAACATATGATGGGAGATGCTATAAAGAGATTTCAACAAGAATCGTCAGGGCAACATGACAAACATGCTGACCATTAAAACATGTCAATTGCTAAGGAGAAAAAAAGAGTGTTGAGGTGCTACATACAAACTGTACTTTTGTATGGCTGTGAAGCGTGGACAATGATCAGACAATCTGAAAAACATCTGAGGGTTGTGGATATTTTGTTTCTAAGGAGGTGCAAAGAATGTCATGGACAGACAGAAAAACCAATGATCAAGTCCTACAAGGAATAAAAAATGAAAATCGTACACTGATTAGAGAAATTAGACGTATAGAGTCAACATTTTCTAGGCACGTTATGAGAAGAAATAAACTGAAGAACTTGGTGACAGCTAGCAAGACAGAGTGGAAGAGAACAAGGGGAAGACATAGAAGTAAATTCTTGGTTGTCTTGGCCACATGGCATGGCCGTGACAAGAACACTGAGCTAATCCAAGACCTGTGATCGAGTGAAATGGCCAATCATGACTACCCAGGCTTATCGGCATGGCACATGATGGATGGATCAACGGATATAACTTCATGTGAAGGAAACATTACAAACTCTACGAGATTTGAAGATCAAAGAGAATGTAAGTGTATGTTACTTGCAAGAAACTCACCTCAACGAAAATATAGCCTTCAAAATCAGAGGCTACCAATGTTACCGATCTGACCGAAAGGACAGGCGAAATGGTGGGATACTGACTCTTATCAAAAACAACATTCCTGCTTGCCAAATTGAAGTTTACATGAAAGGGCCTGAGTATCAGGCACTTAAACTTAAGACAGACAATACAGACCTTCACCTGATCAATTACTACTGTCCAAATGACCGCCCACAGGCATTGGACACACTACCATTAAATGGAAAAATGATTGTGTGTGGCGACTTCAACAGCCATTAGCAGAGCTGGGGCTATGATCACGTGGACCAGAGAGGAGAGAGATTGGAAGACTGGCAGGATGAGAATAGATTCATCCTGATTAACAAGCCGTTTGACCCTCATACCTTCTACTCGACATCATGGCACACTACAACTACACTTGACCTGGCGTTTCATTCACCAGACCTGGAGTGGAACATTACACGAGTTGTTGGGAAACAACTTGGTGGCAGCGACCATCAGCCAGTCTTTCTAACTGTAGACAATGAGCTTGTAAGTGAAAGCAGCGCCCTCTCGAGGTGGAACTACAAGAAAGCAGACTGGGCAATGTACAAGCATCGCACCAGCATACTGGTTAGAAACCTGAACACTGAGAAGGACATAAATAAAGTAGTTGAAGAGTTTGGGAAATGCATACTACAGGCAGCACGAGAAACAATACCAAGAGGAGCCCGTAAACATTATAAACCCTACTGCAATAGTGAACTGGAACAGTTGCATAATGATGTGGATGTATGTAGAAAGCAAGCAGAGGCCAATCCCAGCCAAGAGCACCACAATAAATATCAGCACGCAAAAGCCAAATTTCAAAGGGCCCAGCTGCAGGCTAGACGGAAAAACTGGCAGGAGAAAACTGAACTTTGAAAGAGACACAAGGAAGTTGTGGAAGCTAATAAAACAGCTTAACGATGAGGGCAAAGGGAGAAACGCAAAAGTTGCACTGCATAAAGACCGAAACATCTTAACAGGAAAGCAAGCAGCTGACCATTTTGCGGACTCATTCGCACAAGATATCAATATCGAAATTACTCCAGAGAAACAACAAGAAATTCGAGAGAAATGGCAACATACAGTAAAGAAGGAAATTGTATATGAGGTTATGGAGACACCTATTACATTCAGTGAACTGGGTCTAGCCATATCAAAACTTAAAATGAGAAAGTTACCAGGAGCTCATGGTATCTCCAATAAAATTATCAGGAACCTAGAAGCAGAGGCCAAAGCAAAGCTGCTACAGATCTTTAATAACACATGGACCTTAGGCAGTGTTCCACAAGTCTGGAGAGAAGCAATAATGATACCCCTCCTAAAATTTTGTAAAGACAGTTCCATTGCCTCCAGCTACAGACCCATTAGCCTCACCAGCAGTCTTTGCAAAACAATGGAACGCGTCATCAATCACAGACTACAGTGGTACATTGAAAGTGAAATCATCCTTGTGCCACAACAGGCTGCCTTTAGGCAGTGCTACTCTACGGAAGATCATACAACCTACCTCTGTCAAGGAGTTGAGGATGCATTCCAAGAGAAGAAGCTGGTACTTGCGGCTTGGATAGATCTGAAGAAAGCCTTTGACAAAGTCTGGAAAGAAGGTCTGATGAAGAAACTGAGAAACTGTAAAGTCAATGGAAGTATGTACAAATGGGTGAAAGCATACTTGCACAACAGAAGAGCCCGAGTACGGATAGACGGTCACAAGAGCAAGAAAGTACTATTGCGTCACGGTGATCCCCAGGACCGTGTCCTGTCCCCAACACTTTTTCTAATCTTCATCAATGATCTTGTTGCTAATCTATCCGATGGAATTACAGCGGCAATGTACGCTGATGACCTGGTTTTGTGGAGCGCAAATGAACATGCATCAGTGGCCACCATATTGCTACAGAGAGCTGTAGATACATTTGTTGTATGGGCGGATAGATGGTTTGTCAGCATAAACACTGACAAGTGCAGAACCACTCTGTTTACCTTTTCTCCAAAACAAAATGCAGGGATCATTCAGATAAATGGAACACCCCTAAGAGAAGATAAAGAACCAACATACCTTGGTGTAACATTCCCCAGATGCTGACATGGAGAAAACACATTAAAAAAAGCAGTAGCAAAAACCAGAAGGAAAATTGTCATCCTGAGAAAGCTAAGTGGAACCACTTGGGGAACCAGTGGGAAAATACTTAACAAAGTTTAACAACAGAGCATACGACCACACTTGGAATACGGGTCAACTGCGTGGTGTTCAGCATCAAAAACCACATTACATGAGCTGGACACGGTGCAAAATCAAGCTCTTGGAGTCATCACAGGAGGGATGAGATCAACCCGTATAGTAGCAATGGAGAAAATGGGGAGGACACAAGCTCTTAGAGAACGCAGAGATACAAAAACACTAATACAAGCAGAACAGTTCCTCAGCTTGCCAAGCCACCATATGAAGAACCGATTTGAAAATTTAGCTATGGGGCGGTTGAAAAGATGTAGTTTCATCCACCAGGCCAAACAACTCTGCAGAGAAACCATCGATCTTCCCACAGTTGGTATCCCCCTGACAACTATTCCAGAGCGAACCCCGTGGAAAGATGAACATAGAATATCGCTACAAATCCAGACAAAAGTGAGAGGAATATTTGACAAGGAAGAACAGAACAGTGTACAGCGCAGAACAGCCACTCTCGGCTTCCTTGATGACGAATATCCACAGGACCTCTGGATCCGAGTCTGCACAGATGGGTCAGCACAAAATGCTGCTCGAAATGGAGGAGTGGGAGTGTACATAGAATACCAAAATAATACTAGAGACACGGCCAGAGTTCCAACAGGAAAGTACTGCCATAACTATCATGCTGAAATTGAGGCAATTAAGATAGCCACAGAGAAATTACAAAATACCAGCCATGGTACACAACCTGTGGTGATATTGACCGATGCAAAATCCGTAATAGAAGCGCTTCTGTCCGGGAAATTGCCAGTTCTAAGGACACTACTTTCTGAACTTAGCAGTCAGCATAAGGTCACCATACAGTGGATACAATCCCACTGTGGAGTCCCCGGAAACGACAGAGCTGATCGATTGGCTAAGGATTGAGCTAAAGAAAAACAACCTGATGTGCCCGTTACATACCACCAAAAGAAAAGAATGATCAAATCAGTCAGAAGGCCACCAAACCTTACTCAAGACGACTACTACGTTATGGGCAGACCAGAACAGGTAATTCCTATGCGCCACAGAACAGGACACACTAGATTACGCAACCACATGTATACATAATTCAAGATTGGTGACTCAGCCATGTGCACATGTGGTTTGGCGTCGCAGACAGCAGAGCACATACTCCAGGATTGCCCAGACTACAACAGATACAGGCGAACCTTCTGGCCTAGAGAGACAATAGTGGAAGATAAACTCTATGGACAGCTGATTGAAGTAAAAAAGACTGTTAGATTCATACAAGAGACAACATTGCAGTTATAAACATATTTCAGGCGAACGAAAGAAGAAGAAGAAGAAGAAGAAGAAGAAGAAGAAGAAGAAGAAGAAGAAGAAGAAGAAGAAGAAGAAGAAGAAGAAGAAGAAGAAGAAGAAGAAGAAGAAGAAGAAGAAGAAGAAGAAGAAGAAAAGAAGAAGAACGAACGAACGAACGAACGAACGAACAAACTTTATTTTCAAAGGGTTAAGAATTGGGCACGCAGGCACGTCTAACATTCTGCCCTTCTATCACTCTCTTTCATACATTATTTCATTCACACATCATTCAAGGCTAACAGAGAACAGTAACAATATGAAAGATATGCATTATAAAGGCATGGGCAAAATGCGAACATCAAAACTACACGACACAGTAAAATTAGATAATGGTCTGACACTTGTTATTAGCCATGTGGAATATACTGGCCAACCAAAAGGGGAGTGGCTGTTATACTAGGGTTTTGTTATTATTATTATTATTATAGCTATTATTAAGGGGGAAGATAATCCGTACAGAGATAGTGTTCGAGTAATTTGCGATTATATGAATAGGGATTGGTGATGTCTTTGATTTCTTGTGGAAGATTGTTCCACAGCTGAGCTGCAGAGAAGAAGAAGAAGAAGAAGAAGAAGAAGAAGAAGAAGAAGAAGAAGAAGAAGAAGAAGAAGAGGAAGAAGAAGAAGAAGAAGAAGAAGAAGAAGAAGAAGAAGAAGAAGAAGAAGAAGAAGAAGAAGAAGAAGAAGAAGAAGAAGAAGAAGAAGAAGAAGGAGAAGGAGAAGAAGAAGAAGAAGAAGAAGAAGAGGAAGAAGAAGAAGAAGAAGAAGAAGAAGAAGAAGAAGAAGAAGAAGAAGAAGAAGAAGAAGAAGAAGAAGAAGAAGAAGAAGAAGAAGAAGAAGAAGAAGAAGAAGAAGAAGAAGAAGAAGAAGAAGAAGAAGAAGAAGAAGAAGAAGAAGAAGAAGAAGAAGAAGAAGAAGAAGGAGAAGGAGAAGGAGAAGAAGAAGAAGAAGAAGAAGAAGAAGAAGAAGAAGAAGAAGAAGAAGAAGAAGAAGAAGAAGAAGAAGAAGAAGAACGAACGAATAAACGAACGAACGAACGAACAGACTTTATTTTCAAAGGGTAACAAATTGGGCACGCAGGCCCGTCTTACATTCGGCCCTTCCAATCACTCATCTTTCTTTCATCAACAGTGGATAGGAAAAAAAACATTGTCACATGAATTGTGTAAACATAAACAATGCATATTACTATGTTATGAGACACATCCACCACCCACCCACACATCCCCCATTCACTCGAACTCCCCCACCCAACCACACACACATACAATACATTCCCCCCACCCATCCACCACATCCCTACACCTACACATCTCCCCACCCACACAAACCTCTCACCCACCACACATCCCATCCACCCACACCCGAAGCACACATACATTCAATAACCCACACATCCCCCACCTACACACATCTCCCCACCCACTCACATATCCTCTACCCGTCCCAATTCCCACCAACAATCACTCACCCAATATCCTCCTCCACCCACACACCTCCAACCACCCAACCAAACTCACATTCCTCAGCCACACACACATCTCCCCGTCAACTCACATATTCCGCACCTACCCACTCACAAATTTCGCACTCACCCACATAATCTCCCATCTCCCCCATCCCACTCACAGATCCCGAGCCCACAACTACAAACTTCCCCCACCATCTCCTAACCTGCACACACTCACCCACTCACATATCCTCTACCCACCCACACATCCTCTACCCACCCATCCCCCAACCAAACATCCCACACATCCTCTACCCAACAACACATCCTTCACCCAACCACACATCCTGCATCCACCCATTCCCCAAGCCACACATCCCTTAACCACACACCCCTACCCATATACACACACACATCCCCACCCACGCACAATCTCCCCACACATACAAACATCCCTCACACACATCCCCACCTACCAACACATTCTCCATTCACAAACACACAACTCCCATCCACGCACACACAACCCATACATTCATCCCCTCACACATCCCTAGACACACGGACTTATCCCTCAACCACTAACACCCACACATCCCTTACCCACTCATCAACACATACATCTCCTATCTACCCACCCACACTCACACATCCCAACCACCCATCTAAGCACACATACCCCACCCTCACACACATCCTTCACCCACCCACAAGCCCAACCACACCTTCACCCACCCACACAAACATCATTTATCCACACCCAGCTCCCCTCCCACACAATACCACACCCACAAACATCCCAAAGACACATCCCTCACCTACACACACATCTATCCACACATCTCCTACCCATCCACACATCCCCCAACTACAATCACCCTCACTACCCACCTATACATCCTCTATCCAGCCACACACACCCCCACCCAGCCAGACATATCCCCCACCCACACACACATCTCTAAATCCATCACCCACACCCATCACGCACCCCTCCCCCAACCCACACACATTCACCCACACATCTCTCACCCACACACACTCCCCACCCATCCACCCAAACATCCCACATCCATACACATCCCTCACCCACACACACTTCCCCAAACACACAACCACCCCCACCTGCACACATCTCCCACCCACCACGAAGAAGAAGAAGAAGAAGAAGAAGAAGAAGAAGAAGAAGAAGAAGAAGAAGAAGAAGAAGAAGAAGAAGAAGAAGAAGAAGAAGAAGAAGAAGAAGAAGAAGAAGAAGAAGAAGAAGAACACGAAAATTTGTTCTTGCACTGCATCACGCCTCAGAAAATAAAAGCGCTGACCGTGTAGTGGCTAAACGCTGGCCTCCTGGCCCAGTAGTCATGGTCGGGGCCGATATTACACAATCGTCCTGGACGCCAGACATAGACCAAGCTTGAAATGTGTACTAGACAATTATGTGGGATGTAAAGGCAGCCGGCATGATACTGAAGACAGCACACACTGAGAGCTTATCTGTCTGTAGAGATATGAGATTAGAACCCATAAATGGCAGTTAATGTTGGAATATGAATGAACAAATCAGAAAGAGCTTAGATGAACTGGAGATGCCGTTCCTGAGACGAATGCTTTTGGGCTGTTAGTGTAACTAACAAGGATTGCCTAGAAGAAACTACAACATGTATACAAATGTAAGAAAGAAACAAATAATATTAATTGTCATGTGACGAGATGAAAGTCAATAGTGAACATAGGGACAACTGGGAAGATGAGTAGGAAAAAGAGAATTAATGTTGCATGGACTGAGACGGTGGCACGGAGAAATATCAGCCACAGAGGTGATCTAGAACACCAAGAATAGAGTTTTGTGGAGAGACAATAACGACTACTTCAGTTGGCACGGCACATCATAATGATGATGACCACATATCCCGTATGTCTCGAGGCTTGTGAAAGAGTGCTTGACTTTACTGTACTATATCCTGACTGGAATTGTTCACTTGTATCTCGGTCTTCCTGTGTGGGTCACGAGTTCACAGGTTTACAGGTGTACAGAGATTTAAGGAAAGAGCAGTGGCTTCATTAAAAAGGGTTGTATCCCATATGTCTTAGCTTCTTTCAACAGAGTGGCCTGCAGAAAGCGTCTCAGAAAACACAAATTTCGTAGCTCCAGCGTAGTAATCTAGGAGTTAATACTTTCAATCGGAATCGGAGTCCTTAATCGAAGCCACAACCTTCAGACAACCAGACAGTCGGCTTAACCGTTTTGCCTCGATGACTCAGATTACGTATTCGACAGTATGCAACATGTTGTGTACAGACTCACCCCGTTTACCGTTACACTACAATGCGGAAAGTTCCCAAACACGAATCCTTCACTTGAAACTTCGAATGACCCAATGCAGTCTTCGGCTCGTTGAAGATCTCCGCACGAGATGTTGGACAGATTGTCAACATTATAGTCTCCTGGCCTGTAGTAACACAACAGGGAGATACCAATGAGTGGTATGTGACACTAATGTACACTGTGTGTATTTTTGATTTAATTTACTACGTGATATAAAGTAAATATGTACTATCACATTCGAATATCATTAGAGATATGCTGCATGGTTCTGAGATGCATTGTCTAGAGCAGAAATCATTATTATCCAATGCTTAATGCCATATCATATTTCAGTATAGTTGGTGTTGCTCACATTATGTACTGCTTGATTGTTCACAGCTCTCCACATTCAGCATTCTTTGTCTTCTTATGCTTCTCATCTCTCGTAGTGTCCACCATGACATGCTGATTTACATACCCCACCCCCACCCCCTCATTTTGTTCATATACACCATCTATTTCATTGCCTTATCCGTATGCTTTTTGGCAGACAGACAGACAGACAGACAGACAGACAGACAGACAGACAGGCAGGCAGGCAGGCAGACAGACAGACAGACAGATATAAAGATAAACAGACAGACGTTAGCTAAACTAACGTACATCGTACATCAGACAAGCATGCAGGGATATTAGAGTACATATTTACGAAAAGATAGTGTACATTACACATAATTCTAACATTCAGCTACATTGAAGTAGCTAAACCAAGCTGAAGAAATAGATCACAGAAACATACAAATACTTTGGGGTAAAGATATACGCTCGCTGGAATTATTTGCCGAGAGCAGAACGCAGTAAAGTGACAAAATGAATCGCTTTCAACACCAATCTTCCTACAAATAAATCTGATGATGATGTTGAGGAGGAGGAGGATATACATAAACGTTTACTTAGAAAGTTTGGTAAAGTTGTCCAGTTGTATTCCATTCCATTCCATTGTTTGGTACGAATACCCCCTTTCAGCCTTCGTTTTCCGACATGGCTATGTAGGGTGTCTATGGTGTAGCTTGAAGTTTCTACTTCGTATTATGGGCTGCTTGTTATCAGCTTCCCGGCTTCTGATGTGTTGATTGTGTTCGTTCCTGTCTTGGTAAGGTTTTACATGTCTGGGCAGAGCCGCGCACTTGTTGAGGCCTGGAGTTATTGTGTACCCACCCCGTCGTATGGTGCTGTTTCTTTCAGGGAGCTCTACCATTCTTGGTTCCACCTGTTGTTTCTCCTCCTTCCACGTCTTGGGATGTTTTCGTATCGTCTGGTTTGTCTTTGGGTGTCGTCTCTGTAGCTCGATCTTGGTGGGGAGCGATTTTCAATCGCCCGGCAGAATTGCTCTTGATCTGGATAGCCGTCTTCATCCAGTTCAATTGATATTTCTTCGTCTGATGTTACTTCTTCTATCTGGGTCTTTGCGGTTTCTTGTTCTTTCTCTGTTTATAGCAGTTCTAGCTGTTCTCTTTCTTCTTGAATTAGCTTTATCATTTCTTCTGTCTTTGCTCTCTCCTCTTGTATTTTCAACAGAGTTTTGTCAGTGTCAGCTTTTATGGCGGCCATTCGAGCGACATCCTGTTCTATCTTCTGCTGAACTTGCTTCAGTTCGTCCAGGGTGCGCTGGACGGCCGTTATCTGGGTTTCTTGCGTCTTGTCAGTCTTTTCTTCCAGGCTTTTGAACTGAGTTCTCAGGTCCTTCAGTTGGCCTTCCAGTTGTGTTTTATCATTCTTGGTAAGTCTGTTGGTGGCCTCGTACTGCCTCCTGGCCTCCCTCTATGGCAGGTTGGCTTTTATGGCAATCTTCATCGCTTCTTTGCTATCCTGGTGGCAGGGGCAGTCGAGGTACCTGGCGCCATGGTTGCCAAGGCAGTTGGCGCACTTTCTATTGCTATTAGGCCTCCTGAAGTCCGAGTCTTTCTTCGCTTGTTGGCACTGACTGTAGGTGTGGGGGGACAGAGCAGTACCTGCACACTTCCACATCTCTCTTGCAGGTCGCCCGGGTGTGCCAGAACTTCTGGCACTTGGGGCACTGCAGCACTCTTGGTATGTAGTGCTCTGGTCTCTGTTCTTTTCCGCCCCATACGATTTACGGAGGGATCACTCGGTCCTCTGATGTAACAATGACGACTGTAGAGGGGACGTTGTTCTTCCCGATGATCCGCTCCGCACTGGTGATCTTGAGTTTCCTGTTTTCATTCACGAGCATCTCCCTGATCCTGTCATTTGAGTGATGGGTCTGGACTCGTCTGATGACCCATCGTGTCTTCGTGCTGTGCCATTTTTATTTCATTGGCAATACACATTTTATGATTTTATGACAAATTTTTTGTTTGTTGCTATGTGCATATCGTTTTGTCAACTATCACTCCCAAGCAAATAATAACATTGTGCAGACTACTAACTTGTATTTAGTATGGTCAGTGAAGTTATAAACAATCTTAGAAACGGTATCCCCAATGGCATCTTTAATCACAGCCAACGCGATGATCCTGGTAACTCCATTGACGCCTTCTTCCAAATACAGAACTGGGTCCTGTACCAAAATAAGAATAGACTTTATATAAAACTAATGTGCACACTTATATGTGCATGAAACGTGTTCTCTACGTGACATCGCTACCTCTTGCATTACATATTTAGTGAAAAACGGTTATATAAGACTAACATTCTCACCTTATATGTGTATACAACTTGTTTTCTACGTGACATCGCTACCTCTAGCATTACACATTTATTAATGAACGGGTATGCCATTTACCATGCAGTAAAACTAAGGGTAGTTTGTGCGTCAGATTCCTTGACTATGTAAGAATTACGGTATTGTGTTGGAAGTTTGAGAATCCTTGTACTCGTTTTATCTCAACGCTTCCTTCCAATTGGAATAGTTCCCAGAAAAACGAAAACCGCTAGGGATGTGCAATACATGAAGGAGCACGAGTGGAGGAATAGATTAAAGCAAGGTGACTCGCAACGAGTGTTCAGTTGGATGCTGCCATAACATGTTTGTTGTTCTGAATGCGGAATGTCACGTGGGCATAATGTAGGATCTTTAAAATGCTTTGCATATCATTTACAGGACATCGCTGTCAACATCAGCATCTTTCAGCTGTATGTTGATTTCTTGGCAAGATTACGCTCAGTAGTTTGCCATTGCTTTCTGAGCGGTCGGCTCACATACCCCGTAAGTTACCGACTCGATTCGAACCACTGCTGATTCTCACCGTCGTCACGTTACTTATGAGACTATACGAGATTACGGAGAAAAGTCTCTAACCTCTAAGCCAGGAAGCTGGATAATGTACGATATCACATATAAAATTGTATTTTAAAGTCACTCTCGCCACGAGTAAGTCTCCTCGTATTCTAATTATGAAGACAAATAAACGGTGCATAATACCGTCTCGCGCTAATGTTATTTCAGTGTGGATCATTGAAATAACGATAACATGTAGACATATTCACCGACATTACACCAACAATAGCTTTGCGCCACAAGCTAAGGAGCCCAGTTATGACATTCTCCCGGTGGAGTAGAGGTTAGTAGAGAAACTACATGGCGTTCTCAAACAAGGGCCAATAGAAATAAAGTACCGTGTGGGGGTCTGGGCTTGTTGAAGATCCCTCGGCAGACATCAGGCATAGAGGGGCAAGCTAAGCGGTCACTGTCTGTAAACATGCCAGACATTAGGGAACGTTGTCCACAAGTTAGGCTAGGTATTCTTGCATTATTGTATAGAAATATGCCAGACTAGGAACTAATGCACTTGGATAGAGAATGGGAGTTGTGGTGAAGTGCAGTCAAACGCATCAATTAGAAAAAAAGCATTGTTGAAGATGATGATGATCTTGATGGTGATGGGGTTGATGCTAGTGGTGATAATGAAAGTTGTTGTTATGATTTTGGTGGTTGTTCTGGCGGCGGCTGTAATTATGGTGATGATAATACTTTGATAACGATAAAGAGCTACTACTGATTAGGGGCTACTAAAAATATTTAATCTCGAACCATATGTGTAGTCTGGTCTGCGTTGAGTTCATCTGTATGTGCCTTTCCCTGTGAATAACTGCCCGATTTTGTCTGTGTCTCAATAAAATTCTCTAGACCTAGCTTCATTAGCTCTAGATACAAAACCATATCTGGATGGAATTCATTCTCACAAGATGTTCGAGTCAATTTACTTGTCTGTCCGTAAATAGTAGATGCTGATAACGATGATGTTATTGTTAATGATGATGATGAGTGTGATGGCAGCTTTTGAAATTAAATTTTATACAAGCATTTAAGGTTACTCCGGATGAATAGGGACACATAAACAATACTGACATTATAAAAGATCTGAACATTGAAGAAAACTAGCGTATAAAAGCATCAAGTCTAAGAAATTGAAATACGTTGGACATAGTAAACTTGACAGTGACGTTAATATAGCAGTAATGGGAGGTGATATGTATTGGACATAGTAAACTTGACAGTGACGTTAATATAGCAGTAATGGGAGGTGATATGTATGGGGCTGACCGACACGACGCTGGAAACATGATATTGCAGACACTCTGAGAAAGAGGAAACGACGAATATTTGAATCTTTCCTTGGAGTTTTCCGTTAGGTTGTTATGGGAGCGAGGTTCTGCAAAGGACATGCTACTGAATGAATGAATGAATGCACCGCTTTACGGGACAAACATTTGTCAGCATAAACACTGAAAATACACCTTGGCGGGAGACATTTCGAGAATTAGCCGAAGTTGAATGTGAACTGAAAACGTGGTTAAGACAACAGAGCACAGAGTTCAATACGGGCGGTTTATGAGGACTGATAAAACGATGGGATAAGTGCATCAATGGTCGTGGTAATTATGTTGAGAAATACAGGGATAATGTATGTATAAAAATAAACTCGTTTCACGTTGCTATCATATTTAGTTATTTTTCTACAGCCATTTGTGGCTTTCTTATTGGCTTCCTCTCGTATTTTGCTGCAGCTTACATTGTGTGACTTCTGCAGTATGCACATGGACACTATTCCAGAAAATAAATTGTCTTATTTTTCCTGCAGTAATCAAACATAAGGATATTGACAGAGTTAGTCATCGACGACAACAAACAAAACAAGACATGTCCACTTGCCGGCCGCAAACATTTTATGTCCACTGGTATAGCCCTGGCTTGGATGAAGGCATGGTCATCTCCGGCTTCCTGTGTTTGTTCTTTGTTGTCGTAGTCACCGACTACATAGCTGAGAAAGTCCAACACCTTCTTTGACGTTCCTGTTTAAGAATGGAGCTGTTTAACTCACAGGATATACTTGTTTTCATTTAGAACATTAACCCCTAGGATGTTAACGTTATTACATACATAATAACACGCACAATACAGCCTATTCTAAATCTGGGTTAGGAAATAAGCAGAGACAATGAGAGCATCTTATGGCAGCGGAAATGAGGCGTCTATGGAAAATGCAAAGATATAAAACGTTTAACTGATTATTGAATGTCATGATCATCGTCGTGTGCCTCGGTCAGCACACGTAGTTATCCATGTCTCTCCAAAGATCTCGTTTCTTAGTGTGTGGGTGAACATTGATTTTCCTCCATGCCACTGTCTCAGTTCATCCAGCATCATTGGCTGGTTTCTACTTCATTTCTACTGATCGGTCAAGTTCTCATAATTTTCTCCACAGTTTCTTTTTACATCACATGACCAAAAATGATGTGTGATTTTTTCTTACAGTTGTATACACTGATCTAGTTTCATTAGCCTCTTCGGACCAATTATTATTAGCTACTCTCTAAGTCGCCGGTCTACCTGGTCTAGGTGTTACACGACTTTCTCCGTAATCTTGTATACTCTCGTAAGTAACTAGGCGTTGCGCGAGAATCAGTAGTGGTTCTCTCCGCGTCGGTAACTTACGGGGTATGTGAGTCTGTCGCTCAGAAAGCAATGGCAAACTAATGAGCGTAATATTGCCAAGACATCAACAATCAGCTGAAAGATGCTGATGTTGACAGCAATGTCCTGTAAAGAATATGCGAACATAAACTAAAAAAAAAAAAAAAAAACTCTCTCAGTCGAAGGAAATCGCAACACTCGTCTCATTAACTATATCTCTGTGACTTCAATGCTTTCCCTAATGTGTTCATTAACATTCTATGACTGGCTGCCATACAGCAAAATAGGCTTTATATAACATTTCAGAACTTCATTTCTAGCTTTCAGTGTTAGTGGCGTGCTGCAAACCATGCTTTTTATCAGAATGTCGACATTTGCGAAGTTGTGGGTGTGTTAATAGAAATGTACCTGAAAGCATTGCGATAACTGTGAAACTTGATGGGGAAATATCAATAGATATGTATCTGCATGGTTATGTAATATACCAAATAGGTACAAACAAAGCATGATACAAGATGCAGTGTTCGTGTGGAACTGCGAACCACAATCCTCCACGTTCATCGACATGGTACATCATGATACCAGATTGCAACAAAAGACAACAGCAAGGAACATAATTTTATATCTGAAGATTGCCGGCATTCTACCAGACACGTGAAGAAGATACAGACCAATGGGAAAGACCTGGGAGATTGCTGAAACTTAGGCACGAGATGTTGATAGGGGATTCAACACAGGCAGGAAACGGTTGTCGTGGTACTGGGCCTGGAGAATGCTTGCAGCAGTGTGAGCATTACACACTCTCTCTCAGTATATATCTTTCCAGTTGTGACGATGTTCTCCAATGACTCTCCTCTTATCTCATGACCTCAGAAAGCTGTTTGTCTCTTTCTTATTGTTGTATATAATGTTCTAGTTTCATTAGCCTCTTTCAAGCAATCGTTGTTATTTACTTTGGCAGTCCAAGGAATTCGCAACATTCATCTCAGGAACAACATCTCTGCTGCTTCCCATCTTATCCTAATTTGTTCATTTACATTACAAGATTGATAGTCATAGAGAAATACAGTTTTTATGTAGCACTTGTAATTTAAGCTCACTGTCATCATTCTGTGAAGAGAAATGCTCTAGAAATATTCCCCCAGAAATTCCCTTGATGTCTGTTGCAGAAGTGTATAAATATCTCTCGAATCTCAAAGCAACAAATTCAGAAGGCCTAGATGGTATCAGTAATAAAATTCTTCGCTGTGCTGCACCAATTATTAGTGAGTCCTTGACGTTCATATATAATCAGTGCCTGTCCAAAAACTACTTTCCATCTGCCTTTAAAATTGCTAAAGTTTATCCTCTACTTAAAAATGGCTCAACTGATAATAGCGTCTTGGGTAATTATAGACCTATTTCCTTACTATCGTCGCTATCAAAGCCATTAGAAAAACACATACATAAAATAACATTACAATTGACAGTCAATCTGGGTTTCGACCTAAATATTCTTGCCATAGTGCTCTAACAAAAATGACCGAGAACTGGCATCTTTGTATCAACAATGGCAACATTTGTGGAGAAGTATTTGTAGACTATAAAAAGGCCTTTGATATGGTAGATCATGATATTTTAATTAGAAAATTCAAACAAATGAAAACTAGCACAGGTATGGTGAACCTAATTACGTCATTTTTATCCGACAGACAACAAGTAGTGTCCTTCAGTAACTGTCTATCAAAATCCACACAACTTAATATTGGTGTGCCTCAGGGCTCAATATGCCGGTCTCTCTGGCTGTGGGGTTACAACACTTTCTCTCTGTAATCCCGTTTATCACGCAGAGTCTCGCAGCGGAGCGAGAACTGAGGTGGTTCGACCCCCGCTCGTGACTTGTGGATACTGAGCCGGCCGCTCAGAAAGCAATGGCAAACTACTGAGCGTAATCTTGCCAAGAGATCAACAGACAGCTGAAAGATGCTGCTGTTGACAGCTAAGTCCTGTAAAAGGATACGCAAAACATTTTCAGGGCTCAATACTAGGTCCGCTGCTTTTTGCAGTGTATATTAACGATCTTCCTTTATACCTCAATACTTCGTGTGACCTATTTGCGGACGACTGCACTATATACACTAGTCAAGAGAACCTTAGTGACTTGGATAGCTCTTTGCAAAACGAACTTGATAACCTTAGTAGATGGAGCAATGAAAACCGCATGATTATTAACATCGACAAAACCAAATCCATGCTAATAACGACCAGACACAAACTACAGACCCTAGCCATAACTGAGGCACCGCTCGATCTCCACGTGGACACGTTACCTATAGTTAATGTAAATGAACACAAAACATTAGGTCTTTTAATTGACAGACATCTAAACTTGAGCTCTCATGTTCACGTCCTCACAAAGAGAATAGCACAAAAAGTTTACCAACTTACTAAAATTTAGCACTTCTTGGATGAAAGCACACGAAAAATATTCTATGCATGCTATATCCAATCACCTCTCGACTATTGTTCCACAGTCTGGGATGGGTGCCCTAAATCTAATATGAAACGACTGTGTTCGCTTCAAAACCGCGCTATATGTCTAGTTTCTGGCATAAAGCACGTTGAAAGTAATAACTTATATAGTCATCTAAGACTTCTACCACTTCGAAAGCGATTCCTTTTTAACAAAGCCAAATTAGTGAATAAAATTATATATGAAAATACCCCAGAGTATCTTCTACCGTTACTTCAATCTAATGCAATGAACAGCAAGCGCTTAAATTTATTACAGGTTCCTATGCCTAGATTGGACTTATACAAAACATGTCTCGCGTATTCTGGTGCTCACTTGTGGAATAGCCTTCCACCAGATCTGAAAACGCCAATGAGTCCCTACACATTCAACCGAAAACTCTTTCAATACTTACTTCATACTGACTATAAGTCATAAGTCCATAAGTCACCTACTGGTATCATTTTTTCACTATTATTTTACACTGTGTGAGTGAGAGAGTGGGTGAGAGAGTGAATGAGAAAGAATGTGAGTGAGAGAGTAAGTATGAGACAGAATAAGTGAGAGAGTGTGTGTGCGCGTGTGCCTGCGAGGGTGAAAGAGTAAGTGAATGTCTGTGTACACGTATGTGTGAGAGATTGAGTGAGAGAATTAGTTAGTGTGAGAGAGAGATTGTGTTGTGTGTATACCTGTCTGTGTGAGAGAGTGAGTGAGTGAGTGTGAGTTAGAGAGCCGCCGGGTGAGTGAGTGAGTAAGGGAGAGTGAGTTAGTGAGTGAGGGGGAGAATTTGTGTGTATGTGCGTGTGTGAGTGAGTGTGAGAGCGAGTGAGTGTGCAAGAGAGATACAGTGGGTGAGTGAGAGAGTGCATGAGAAGTTAATGAGTGTGAAAGACAGAGAGTGTGTGTGTGTGTGTCTGTGTACTTGTCTGTGTGTACATGTTTTCGTGTGTATGCGAGGGAATGTGTATTTGATAGCGAGAGGGTGTGTGTCTGTCTGTGTGTGAGTGAGAGTGAAATAGAGTATGATATTGAGTAAATGAAAGATGGAGAGAGTGACTTAATGGGTGAAATAGTGATTGCGAGTGAGAGAGAGAGAGAGAGAGAGAGAGAGAGGGGGGGGGGAAGTGAGCGAACGAGAGAGAGACAGTGGAAGAATGGACATGTTAATGTGTGTATGTGTACGCACATTGTTTGTGAGTGTCTATGAGTGTGTGTTGGTGAGAAGAGAGAGAGAGAGAGAGAGAGAGAGAGAGAGAGAGAGAGAGAAAGAGAGAGAGAGAGAGAGAGATTTAAGCGCACGAATATCATGTAACATGCTATTCCATATATGTTGTGTATTCTCATGTTCATATTATCATTTTGAATGCCAATTGATGTTATAATTTATAACATGAACACATGTACATCACTGTAGAGTGGGTGAAATAATTAGGAAGTATGAGAGAGAGAGAGAGAGAGAGAGAGAGAGAGAGAGAGAGAGAGAGAGAGAGAGAGAGAGAGAGAGAGAGTTGAGTGCACGCATGTCCTGTAACATTTCATTCCATATTTTGTATTTTCATCTTTCACATTATCATGTTGTATGTATGACACTTGATTTTATCATGTTTTCTATGTATTCTCATCTTTCATATTACGAGGTATCATATGTATTGTCAGAGTCTTGCGTAGGGCAAGATAAGTAGCTCGTTTTCTGGCAAGTGTGAAGCAATATCAAACTATCAAATCACACGAAGTGAATATCCGAAAGTATTATTTACATGCTTTATTTACGCGCCGCATTTATTATCGCACAAACATCGCGCAATGACAATCCATAGCAATCATTACGGCATGAACAATATCACTACAATACATAATAATACATGCAAGCAATAAACATCTCACTAACAAGTCAACCTATTCAAGCGTTCGAATCAGTCTCCCACTGTCGTACAGGCTAGCTCTCAATGCAGATTCAAACACTCCTCGCATACCCATGCGACCTGTCCATTCAAACACCTAAACCCGTCTCCCAGTTCTGGCGTTCTACACGCTACACTCCAGTCGGCGCTCACGTCAGCTAGTGTGACCCCTGCAAGGTTCACGGGTTGTACTGCTGACCAGCGGTCGTTTAAGCTTCGCTCAATTGCTGTGCTTGGCTGCTTATCCGGGCGTCGTCGAAGACGCCGCGTTCTCTCTGCAGTGTTTAACATCACTCAGGGTTGCGTGTTGTTATGTTGTCTGGCGTTGGTACAGACAACGCGTCGCTACCTCGGATGTGAGACCTTGACATGTATGCCACTTTATTTTATCATGCATATTATAATCGCATGCACACTACTGTAGAATGAGTGAGAAACTTAGTGAGTGTGAGTTAGTAAGGGAGTGTCTGTGCCTGTGTGTGTGTGTGTATGTATATATATATATATATATATATATATATATATATATATATATATATATATATATATATATATGTGTGTGTGTGTGTGTATATATGTATATGTGTATATATATATATATATATATATATATATATATATATATATGTGTGTGTGTGTGTGTGTGAGTGTGTGTGTGTGTGTAAGAAGAGAGAGGGAGAGAGAGAGAGAGAGAGAGAGAGAGAGAGAGAGAGAGAGAGAGAGAGAGAGAGAGAGAGAGAGAGAGAGAGAGAGAGTTGAATTGCATCACTATTTTTGAAGTTACAAAATGTATATGTACAATTTTTCTCCATTTTCTTTACAATTTTGCGACAATGCTCACGACAATCGTCACTGTATGTGTGTGTAAAGTGTGGGAGTTTGATCATAATAGTAGATTGGGGGATGGGGGGATGTGTGTGTGAGTGGGCTCAGGATGTGTGGGTTGGCGGGGTGGGATTGTGTGGGTGGGTGGGGGTTTTGTGTGTGGGTACGTGCGGGATGTATGGGTTGGCGGGGAGATGTGTGTGTGTGTGTGGGTAGGGATGCGTGTTTGGCTAGGTGGTTGTGGGTGAGTGGGTGGAGGAGGATATGTTGATGGATGATTGATAGTGGGTTATGGGATGGGTGGGAGATATATGTGGGTGTGGGGATATGTGGTGGGTGGGAGATGTGTGCAGGTGGGGTGGTTGTGGGTTTGGGGATGTGTGTGTTGGTGAGGGATGTGTATGGGTGTGGGATGCTTGGGTGGATGGGTGGGGATTGTGTGTGTGGGTGAGAGATGTGTGGGTGAATGTGTGTGGGGGATGTGTGTGTGTTGGGGGAGGGGTGCGTGATAGGTGTGGGTGATGGATTTGGGGATGTGTGTGTGTGGGTAGGGGATATGTCTGGCTGGGTGGGGGTGTGTGTGGCTTTATGGAGGATGTATGTGTGGGTAGTGAGGGTGATTGTAGTTGGTGGTATGTGTGGGTTTGGGGATGTGTGTGTGGGTGAGGGATGTGTATGGGTGTGGGATGTTTGGGTGGATGAGTGGGGAGTGTGTGTGTGTGTGGGTGAGAGATGTGTGGGTGAATGTGTGTGGGGGA
Organism: Cepaea hortensis; assembly: GCA_963921405.1. NCBI lineage: Eukaryota > Metazoa > Mollusca > Gastropoda > Stylommatophora > Helicidae > Cepaea > Cepaea hortensis. Next base: position 28,559,128 of record OY992884.1, on the reverse strand, counting down.
TGTGTGTGGGTTGGGGGAGGGGTGCGTGATAGGTGTCGGTGATGCTTTTGGGGATGTGTGTGTGGGTAGGGGATATGTCTGGCTGGGTGGGGTGTGTATGGCTGGATGGAGGATGTATGTGTGGGTAGTGAGGGTGATTGTAGTTGGGGGATGTGTGGATGGGTAGGAGATGTGTGGGGAGATGTGTGTGTGGGTGAAGGATGTGTCTTTGGGATGTGTGTGGGTGTGGTGTTGCGTGGGAGGGGAGCTGGGTGTGGATAAAGAATGTATGTGTGGGTGGGCTGGGTGTGCGGGTGGGTGAAGGATGTGTGTGAGGGTGGGGGATGTGTGTTTAGATGGGTGGTTGGGGTGTGTGAGTGTGGGTGGGAAGATAGGAGATGTATGTTTTGATGAGTGAGTGAGGGATGTGTGGGTGTTAGTGGTTGAGGGATAAGTACGTGTGTCTAGGGATGTGTGAGGGGATGAGTGTATGGGTTGGGGATGTATGTGTGGGTTGTGTGTACGTGGATGGGAGGTGTGTGTTTGTGAATGGGGGATGTGTTGGTGGGTGGGGATGTGTGTGAGGGATGCGTATATGGGCGGGGAGATTGTGCGTGGGTTGGGATGATTGTGTATATGGGTAGGGGTGTGTGGTTAAGGGATGTGTGGCTGGGGGATAGGTGGATGGAGGATGTGTGGTTGGGTAGAGGATGTGTGGGTGGGTGAGTGTGTGTAGGTTAGGAGATGGTGGGAGATGTTTGTAGGGGTGGGCTCGGGATCTGGGAGTGGGCTGGGGGAGATGGGAGATTATGTGGCTGGGTGCGGAATTTGTGTGTGGGTAGGTGCGGAATATGTGAGTTGACGGGGAGATGTGTGTGTGTGTGGGGAATGTGTGGCTGAGGAATGTGTGTTTGGCTGGGTGATTGGAGGTGTGTGGGTAGAGGAGGATATGTGAGTGCCTGATTGTTGGTGGGTAATGGGACGGGTAGAGGATATGTGTGTAGGTGGGTGGATGTGTGTGGGTGGGGGATGTGTGGGTTGGGGAATGTATGTGTGCTTGGGGTGTGGGTGGATGGGGTGTGTGATGGGTGAGAGGTGTGTGTGGGTGGGGAGATGTGTAGGTGTAGGGATGTGGTGGATGGGTAGGGGCATGTATGTGTGTGTGGGTATGTGTGTGGTTGGGTGGTGGAGTTTGAATGAATGGGAGATGTGTGGGTGGGTGGTTGATGTGTCTCATAACATAGTAATATGCATTGTTTATGTTTACAAAATTCATGTGACAATGTTTTTTTTCCCATGCACTGTTGATGAAAGAAAGATGAGTGATTGGAAGGGCCGAATGTAAGACGGGCCTGCGTGCCCAATTTGTTACCCTTTGAAAATAAAGTCTGTTCGTTCTTTCGTTCGTTCGTTCGTTCTCTATTTTACATTCAATTATAGTGATTTATTGCATAGGATATTCTTCATTTTCTTGAATGCAGCTTTTTACTTGCCATATTCGGCTCTTAATCTCTGTTGTGCATCTTATAACGATATGTTATAAATGCCCCTATGTATTTAAAACTATCCACTTGGTTAAGAATTGCCCTTCTATTTCTGTAATACATTTTGGTGTCACCTTTTTCTTTGATATCACCATTGTTATTGGTTTATTGATAATCAAGGAGAGTCCTTTCTTTGCACTCCCTTTTATTACAATGTCCAACAATTGTTGTAGATCTGTTGCATTATCCGCGACCAATACTGTGTCATCTGCATAGCATATATTGTTTATATTATAACCTTCGAATAGTATTCCTGGCTTCTCTTTGATGTCTCATTATTACTCCGCTATAGAGGGAGAAGTGATCCGGTGACAAAACACAGTCCTGTCGTACTCCAAGCCTTATTTATTTATAATTGCCATCTTTATTTTCCATTTTTAATTGCTGCTGCATGATTCCAGTAAATATTATTTATTATTGTGAGATCTTTCTCATCAATGTTAATATCTTTCATTTTATTCAGTTCATCACGTTTTACTTTATCAAATGCCTTAGTATAATATATGAAGGTCACATATATGTCTTTCTCTGTCTCTATTAATCTTTCTATTCGTCTTGTAATGCATATATTGCATTGTTGCCTTCTTAGAACTTAAGGCTCCATACTTTCAACCCCAGTGGAAGAAGTGAATGGTCATCAGCATTCTTGATGGACAAACAACATTGCATTGTTACACAGACACACACACACCCACACACACACACACCCACCCACACACACACACACACACGCGCGCGCGTACTATTTTAAATTCATATTTCTTTACTCACCGTAGGCTTGGAGTACTGCAATGAAAGCCAGAAATGTGCACAATCTGAGAGGCTGCATGTTGTTTAGTTCTCTCTCCGAATGAGACAAACAATAGGGAGTGATAGATAATAAATAGACGATCCAGCCTGGGGGAGTGAGGGGTGGGGATTAGGTGGGGATTAATTTTATATGCATGGATTATGTATTTCACAATTGTGTCTACATTGGCAGCATCACATCAAGTTTTACACACATCTGTTTGAAATAACAAACAACATAATACCTCGAACGAATGTGCCCCGTGTCCTTAATGAATATTATACAATTGTATGTTTGCTTTGTTTAATAATAAGGAGATGCGTATCACGCCATCTGCGCTCTATGTGTATTAAGGGCTTTAGTCGCAGTAGGAATTTGTACAGAGTAGCGTTCAAGTGAAATATAGAAATAATATCAAAGTGGTCGCAGTACAGGAATTGAGCTGAATGACCATTCAGGAGGATAGTTGTGAGGTGTGGTCCGGGGCGGAAGTGCTTTTAGAACCCGTTTTAGTTGATTGTTTCAAGGTGGCTGAGTGTGTGGGCCATCACAATCAACTGGGCCAACGGTGCCCGTCCAGGGTTGAATCCTCTAAAGGACCGACACTAACTGTGCATGTGAATGCAGTCAATCTCTGATGGCGATGTATCATGTGTGGTTATCAGAATAATTTGTTCGCTTGAAGAGGAAACAATGGTGTGGTCAGTCAATTGCAACGTGTTAGACAAATCGCCCTAAATATGAGAGGTGGACCAAAAGGGGCCATATAGGAAATGTTCTATTGGAACTCTGTGTCGAAAGATATGGCGGAGGACAACCATAAAGAGACTGGCTATTGAACAGTATTGAAAGTAGAGAAACGGCTGTTATAAGATTCCACAGCTTATTCGAGGAACAACTTAGTGTATCTTTTGTTGGATCAATCATGTTTTGTTTTGTTCTTTTCCTCATACACAGGTGGATAATAGCGCATGATTACATGTGTTTGTTGTTGTTGTTGTTGTTGATGTTGTTTTTGAGTGTGGTATAACCAAGAAGATCATGTGAAACGCGTGACATCCCGTTCAGTTACATATCTACTACACCAATCTGTCCATAGGTACAACTATTAAACTAGGCAATGCCGTGACTGAAGGACAAGGTTGTCACGATACTAGAGGTCAACGATCCAATATGTTACTAGAACAACGAACGGCGTCCTCAGCCGCGGCATTTTGTTTGTTGAGAGAGCCTTGATTGAACAATCGGAATGATTGAAGATGGGAGCGAAGTCTACGGGAACTAACGGACAATGAAATACGACGAGGTCCAACACTTTGAACACCGATGTATCGCGATAAAGCAATTGCAAGAAACCTTTGAAGAGAGAAACGGAGATTCGAGATCACGCCGTATCACGGTCTTTTGTGATAACGGAGAAGAATATATGTGGTCGGAGAAAACGAGTAGATAATCATTGATGTCCCGAAATGACCGGGCATCAAAAGAACAATTCGGTTGTTATTGAGAAACAGATGAAGAGGACAGGGGGAAATTGGTGGAATAAGCCCATATATTCGTACAGAGCCAGAGTATTAATAGGCTGGATATTCTAGTGGAATTTAATGTGCTATTTGGCTGCCACGAGAAGTGGTGGTTTATTCTTGAGTGATTATGAAAAGGGAGTTACAATCTTTCAAGTCGGATAATACTGACGAGCATTTTGTATTTATTGTGCAATTAGTATTCCCGATTCAGCCGAGGATAATTATAAGGTAGTTGTGGTGTGGAGTATAAATCTGACATAGTGTATTTGAGTGTGAGACCGTAATAATGGGCGTCGGCCGAATTTAGCTGAGAAGTAACGAAGTGGATTGTGTAAAGTACCAGTGCACTCGATAGAATAAGTACTATGATAATATAGGATAAGTATGATACGAGATTCTAGTATAGATGGTTACTGGAATTTCTGAGCTCTTTTATGACATTTCATTCTTTACCTAGTCTTAGGTTATGGTTATAACTCCTATGTCTTATGTCAGAGGTCAGTTCTCTGAATCTATAGAAGTAAAACTGATAACGGCCATAAGCCTACTCTCACTTCTAATGAGTTTGAGTTAGGTTGATATCACCTGATATTGTCTTTTCAACAGGTACCCATGAACAAAGCAATAGCAACACTCCTGAAAAGAAAGAATGGACTCTAATCTGGTAAAGTAATAAATATCGGCCAGATTGAAGTCGGATGTCAGACATACAGGTCAGCCAGTTCTAGCATTAACGGATATCTATAAGGAATTCTGGCTAAGAGACTTACAGCAGAATAAAGTGCAACTAAACATACATCGGAAGCTCAATATTGTGCACCTGAACTATCTTTAAATGAAGAGGCTATAAGGCCAGAATTTATTATTGGATAAACAGAACAGTAACGAATAAGACGAACACCGTGAATCAGTGATATTATATAGACAGTGTTTGTTGGAATTATGTATCCATATAGAGACGATAAGTCATTCGATGATATCGGAAGTATAAACATTACCTGGAATATCATGTGGTTCATGTGATTGGATAGTTCACAAGGAAAGACATTATCTACTAAAACACGCAGTGGTGAACTACCTGTTTAATTCTAACGTTGTCAAGGATATTGTGAAGACATCATCATCATCAGTCTGAGAGACACTATACTGGGTGAGAGTAAACAAGTTCTGTGCTGTGGTGACAATATATGCCGTTATGTGATGAGCACTGTGAGATGAATCTTGGACTGTCAATCTTATCTCACTTACACAATAGACTACACCACAAATTACATATACACATTCAATACCTACACCTGACATAGTTTTCAGCATTAAATATGCTATTAATTGATTGAGGAAACTGTTGTCGGGGTATGTTATGAAGGAATAAAAGAGAGACAGATAGAGAGAGATAGTGAGTAGAAGACATAACGGGGTAGTGTAGACAAAGGCCTGACAATAGTTCCAAAGTATAAGAAGGATTTTAAAAGTGTGCTTGTTGACTCCTCTTTTCCCCATGGACGACAAGCTACAAAGGTGACTCTGTGGGTGATGCTTCAATGTTGTAATTACCATCATATTCCAAATGAGGAATTAAACTCCGAGGTATGCATGTCGATTTGCGTTGGGTGTATACAAGAAAGCTCCATCTAGTTGATGAAGATATGTGGAGCTATTTGGACAACGATATTTTCTTGTCTCTTTTCATCCAGGTTATATGTAGATAGTACACTTTAGTTATATGCTGATTTTAGTGCAGGGCATAGGGGCTCGTACGGGATCATGTTGCCAGAGACTGAATGTTTGTCGAGAAGTGAATATGGCCAGCTAGTGTATGGTTGTCGGCGAGTGTGGGGCGAGCTGTAATAGTGATGTTACTCGCAACCTTGGGTTTTACGGCTCGTTGGATCAAGCACATTAGGTGCTGGCACTCTGTTATACAGGCTTGTGGCTTGAGGTTCTAATTGCGGCGCTCGTACATATATATATATATATATATATATATATATATATATATATATATATATATATATATATATATATATATATATATATATATTTCTTTGGTGAATCATGAATGTTCTCTGAGCGCCGGTACTGCAGAATTCACAACAACTAATTCTTTAATCCAACTCAACGCAACTCAATCAAACAAAAGGGCACAGTTCAAATTTACATCTTCCTTTTGACTCCAGGTAGTTAACAACACATACTATTATTTACGCCACATATCGGTTACGTTTACACAATACCTATAGTCTACAATAACTTAACAACAATAACTACACAACCTAACCACATATGAAGCGGCACATTTTGCGGCCGGCTACGGAGCTAAGAACCACCTCGACGGTGGTTAAGCCCAACTGATTGCCTGCAGGACACGTTGCCCCGTTCTCAGCAACCCGCCACGCTATTTTCATGCATGGCATGATTCTAAATCTTCTCATCTTCAGGCTGGCCTGCGTGAAGCTGTAGACCTTCTGTACCTAGTAGCCCATGACCTGAACTTGGTCAATGGCAGTCAGTATGTTTTCCATCTTACAAAAGACTGCACACGCCTAATGTCTTCAAGACATCTCCCATCAGATGTTATATGACATTTCCGAGATGATTGTACCTATTCACTTGTTTAAGAATATTCCCATTTACTTGTATATTACATTGTGGTATTTCCTTCTTCCTGGTGGCGACCATAATATGTGTCATCTTACAATTTAATTCTAACAGTAGTTAATCACTATGTACAGCAGCCGCATCTACTGCATGTTTCAGATCCTGTTCATTGTTTGCAATCAATATTGTATCATCTGTATATCTAATGTTATTAATGTTATGTTACCCGTCGTGATTCCTTTCACATCTTCTACATTTCTGAAAATATCTTCACTCATCTCATCTCATCTCATCGTGTTCCTCTTGTACCTTGCGGTGTCGAGGTGAAGTATAAACTTCGTGAGAGTGCCCATTTATGGTCTTCATATATCGATATTCCCATGGACTCTGCTATTCCCTCCGTCCAACGTTTACGTGGTCGGCCTCTTCGACTGTTTCCATCTGGTCTGTACATCATTGCTTGTTGTGGTATGCTGTTGACTGGTAACCTACTTGCATGGCCAAACCATTTGACTTGCTGCTTTCTAATAAAATCTAGTGCTGCTTTAACCCCCACTTTAGTCCTGATTTCTTCATTTCTGATCTTATCTCTTCTTGATACGTTGAGTATTCTTCTCAGGAACCTCATTTCTGTTGTTGTGATTTTTATTTTCTCTTTTTCTGTCATTGTTCAGGTTTGGCATTTGTAGCATAGAGTAGGTAGGAAGATTGCGTTGTAAAATGCTTTCTTCGTAGCTATTGATAAATGTTTGTTCTTTAGTATTGGTTTCAATTTTTATTGTTCAATGAGTTGATTTGCCTTATTGCACCTATTTTCGATCTCGTCTTCTAATCTGCTATTTGATGATATTATACTTCCTAGGTACTTGTAATTCAAGTATATGCCCCAACAAGTGAAAGCAGTGAAGAAAGTATAGAGGAATTTTATAATGACATGGAGTCTGCTTTGAAGAACTGTCAAAAATCAGAAATAAATATCATAATGGGTGATTTCAACGCAAAAATAGGAAAGCAAAGCGATGGATACAGTGTAGGCAACCATGGTTTGGGAGAGAGAAATGAAAGAGGTTACAGACTTGTAGAATGGGCAAAAGAACAAGAATTGGTTGTAGGAAACACCTGGTTTAAACAACATCCTAGAAGATTATGGACATGGAGGAGTCCAGACAGTAGGATTAAAAACCAGATAGATTACATCCTGATAAGCAAAAGGTTTCGAAATGCATTAACAGTTGTAAAAACAGTTCCAAATGCAGACTGTTACAGTGATCACAGATTAATTACTGGCACATTGAGGGTAAAGTTAAAAAAAGTCAAGTATACAGCAGGAAACCCTAAATATGACTTGTGCAAATTGAAAACTGACAAAGAAATACAAGATAATTTTAACATAGAAGTAAAGAACAAATTTGATTTATTGTCTGATCTAGAGATCCTATTTCAAGATGTAGATGATCAATGGGAAATGCTGAAGAATTCAATCAGTTGTGCAGCAGAAAAAACTATTCCAAAAGTAAAGAAAGTTGGCCGTAAGACATGGATGACTGAAGAAATTTTACAACTAATGGAAACAAGAAGACAGAACAAAAATAATCCTGCCAAATATGAAGAAATTCACAGAAAAGTCAGAACCTTATGTAAGGAGGCTAAAGAAACATGGCTTGAGAAAAATTGCAGAGAAATTGAAAAACAACACAACAGTAAAAATGCGAAACTAATGCACAAAAGAATTCAGGAGATTACTAATCAAAGAACACGTACATCAGCAGGCTGCCTAAAGACAAAAGATGGAAGAGTCATAATAGAAAAAGATCAGATTTTACATGTATGGTCAGATTACGTGAAAAACCTTTATGACGATAGCAGAGACGAACAATATATTGTTCAAAATAACAATGAAGGGCCAGCAATTTTGAAGATGGAGGTTCAGAATGCTCTTAATCATATGAAATCTGGCAAAACCCCCGGTCCAGACAGCGTCACAACAGAAATGATTAATGCTTTAGAAGAATATGGAATAGATAAAGTTACCAGTCTGCTTAATACAATATATGATACTGGAAACATACCTCATGAGTTATGTAATTCTGTATTTATTGCAATCCCAAAGAAATCAGGAGCCTTGGAATGTGATCAACATCGAACAATTAGAATAATGAGTCACATCACGAAGATTTTGCTAAGAATTATCATGCAAAGAGTTAGGAGGAAAATACAACCTGAAATAGGAGAAGAACAATGTGGGTTTGTAGTAGGCAAGGGTACAGTAAATGCTGTGTATATACTGAGAACCGTAATCGAACGTTCTATAGAAGTAAACAAAGATCTACACCTTTGCTTCATTGACTACACAAAGGCTTTTGATAAAGTGAGACATGTCAACATGATAAGGATGCTTGAAGATCTACAAATTGATGGGAAAGACCTTAGACTTGTAAAAAACATATATTGGAAACAACAAGCTGCCATAAGAGTTGATAATGAAGTAAGCCAATATCAGCCTATTAAGAGAGGTGTGAGACAGGGATGTGTAATGTCTCCAGATCTGTTTTCCCTGTACAGTGAAAATATTTTCAGAAATATTGAAAATATGGAAGGAATCAACATTGGGGGACGATGCATCAATAACATTAGATATGCAGATGATACAGTCTTGATTGCAGACAATGAACAGGACCTGCAAAATTTAGTAGATGCGGTTGTTACACACAGTGAACAACAAGGGTTAGAATTAAATTGTAAAAAGACACAGATTATGGTCGTCACTAAGAAGAACGAAATACCACAGTGTAATATACAAGTAAATGGGAATATTCTTCAACAAATGAATAGGTACAATTACCTCGGAACAGTAATAACATCTGATGGGAGATGCCTTGAAGAGATTAGAACAAGAATCGCCATGGCAAAAGTAGCCTTTAGCAAGATGAAAAACATACTGACCAATAAAAAGATGTCAATTGAAACGAGAAAAAGAGTGTTGAGATGCTACATAGAACCTGTACTTTTATATGGATGTGAAGCTTGGACAATGAGCAGCCAGGCTGAGAAACATCTGATGGCTGTAGAAATGTGGTTTCTGAGGAAAATGCAAAGAATACCATGGACAGCCAGAAAGACCAATGAACAAGTCCTTCAAGAAACAAATGAAGATCGTAAACTGATCAGAGACATTAGACGTAGACAGTCACAATTTTGTGGGCATGTTATGAGAAGAAATGATTTGGAGAACTTGGTGACAACTGGTAAGATCGAGGGGAACAGACCAAGGGGAAGACCTAGAAACAAGTATCTGGATGGCTTGGCCTTGTGGCATGGTCGAGACAAAAACACGGAACTGATCCACGACTCTGTTGATCGAGTGAGATGGCAGAACATGACCGCCCACGCTTACCGGCATGGCACATGATGGATGGATGGATGGAGGTACTTGAAACTCTTTACTTCTTTCAAGGGATGTTCGTTTAGGTGAATTGTTGTTTGTTTGTTCTTCTTTAGTTATAGTCATTACCTCTGTTTTGCTTGTGCTAATTTTCATGTTATGTTCCCTACACATTTCGTTTAGACTATTCATGTGGTCTTGTAATTCAGCTTCTGATTTTGTTATTAGTGCTTGGTCGTCCGCAAACAGGAGTTCTCTAATGGTTAGATATGCAGATGCTTCTTCTTCTGTGTTCTCGTCATGCGGTATTCTTGCTGTCTCTGCTTGGCTGGTTTCTTTACATATGTTGTCTATATATGTTATGAACAAGAGAGGGGACAGGACACAACCTTGTCGTACTCCGGATCTTTCACTGTGCAGGGAAAAACAATCTCGAGACATTCCACATCCGTGTTTTGACCGACCGCAATACGTATGTTGTGATATTTTTAGACATATAGCTATGTTTGTTGTTTTTGCGTTCACCCGCTTTGTACTCATGTGTAGTCCATATATATATATATATATATATATATATATATATATATATATATATATATATATATATATATATATATATACTAATACTCCTAGTGCGTTGAATTGATTTTTGCTTGTGTATTAGCTTTCCCTATTTCCAGTGTCCCTCGCCATCAGGCGAATCCATTCCGACTTGTGAGGTACTTGTAATTTATGTTCACAAATCAAGGACGAAAGGTCAACATTTTAGCCCTAACGATCGTTTAGGGTTTAAACCCGATACCTCGGCATCAGCACACCAGAAGTTTAAGAGTAAACGCTCTTATGAAGTGGGCCATGTTGATCTCCATCATAATAGGTATGTAGTGATATGTTTAGACATATCGTAATAGGTGTGCGGTGATATGTCTAGAAATCGTAATAGGTATGTGTGATATGTCTAGACAGACCGACACTTGAAGGGAGATGTGGCCAATATCACGTCCACAGAATTAAGGATGCAGTAAAGTTACAACTGAAAGGACGTTTTCCACGACTCTAGATTCCAGCGGATCAAGACATGAGCAAAATGCACCAGACCTGAGTAGGACACGAATTATCAACACTCCTTGGAAGTGTACTTAGAGAATCCTTGAACTCGAAACAACAAGGCAAATGAAATAGAGCTATCCGTATGTATGGGGTACTTAGCATAAATGTTCTCAGATTACAAGACACCAAAATGTGTCTCTATGTCTTGCAAGGTGCCCCTCGTCATGCACCCTCATGTACAATGTGTATCTGACAACCTATATCCATATTATTTTTTTTCCCTTTTCATTGTTGTTCTTGTTCTCTTTCTTCTTCTTCTTCTTCTTCTTCTTCTTCTTCTTCTTCTTCTTCTTCTTCTTCTTCTTCTTCTTCTTCTTCTTCTTCTTCTTCTTCTTCTTCATTCTTCTTCTTCCTTGTCTTCTGATTCTTCTTCTACTCTTCCTCCACGTCCTCCAAATCTTAGTTCTTCTTCATCTCGTTTTGTTCTTTGTCTTGTTCTTTTGTTCTTGATCCTCTTGTCTTCCTCTTTTTCGTTCTCCTCTTCTACTTTTTCGTTTGCCCTCTCTCGCCGGTGTGAGATTAAAGTGTATTATTTATTTTCTCTCCTTTCTTTAACCTAACGTTTATATATTAATTTTAGATTGTGTTCATTTAGATACAAGTCCGCGGGTAGGCCCATTATGTCTGTCTGTCTGTCTGTCTGTCTGTCTGTCTGTCTGTCTGTCTGTCTGTCTGAATCTCTCTCTCTCTCTCTCTCTCTCTCTCTCTCTCTCTCTCTCTCTCTCTCTCTCTCTCTCTCTCTCTCGCACTCTCTCTCTCCTTTCTCCCTCAAGCGTTATATTATGTTTCGTAATTCAATTTCTTTCCTTCTCGCTCTCTCAGTTTATTTTACAAGTTATGTCTGTCTGTCTAGTTATGCACTAGACAACATAAAATTTGAAAGCTATAATAGGTACCGACCGAACTATTATAGTTTTCAAATTTTATGTTGTCTAGTGCGTCTTCTAATCTCTATTTCCTTCTTCTTCTGTGAGCGCCAAATAATACTATGTGTGTCTATTTGTTTAATCTTCTTAGTGGCCTCAACGGTTCTCCCCATTTATTTCTTGTGAAAGTGTACGTAGCTGCATGTGTGTTTCTCTGTTTGTAGACATAATATAATCTCTCTGTACCAGTATGTTTATCATTAAAATTGATCATTTTTAGTATATTGTGTACTGCTACAACTTGCAGCACTAGTGTTTAACCGATGAATTCAGTCTGCAACATAGTGCTTTAAGTGCAATAACTGACACAAACATAACCCATCTGCTTAGAAAGGAGTTTATTTCAAGAGAAAGGAGTTTATTTCAAGAGAAACGACTTTATTTCAAGAGAAAGGATGTTATTTCCAGAGAACACTATTGGAGACAGAAAGACATTGTAGCATCTGTTGTTGGGTACTTTAGCGCTGTCAGTAAGTCAGCTCGTGGTTGGTCAGGCCTGTGATGTTGTCAGCTTTAGTTGCCACACGGAGCCACGTAATCTTTGGGCGGGTTTATCAACGGGTACCTGTTGGAGAATTTTACATGATATACTTCAGCTTAATGTACTTCTTCTGCTTTCTTACTTCCTTCTTTCTTCCTTCTTTCTTCCTTCTTCCTGTCTTCTTCCATCTTGCCTCCTTCTTCAATATTCTTTCTGTCTTCCATCCTTCCTTCTTCCTTCTTTCTTCCTTTCTTCTTCCTTACTTCCCCTTTCTTCCATCTTCCATCGTTCTTCCTTCATTATTCTTTCATTCTTCCTTCCTTCCATATTTCTTCTTTCTTCCTTCCTTCCTTCTTTCTTCCTTATTCCTTCCTTTATCTTCCCTTCGTTCGTCCTTCCTTCTTCTTTCATTCTTTTGTTTTCTTCCTCCCTTCTTCCTTCTTTATTCCTTCTTCATTCTTCATTCCTTCTTCACTCTTTATTCCTTCTTCCTTCCTTCTTCCTTCCTTCTTCCGTTCTTCTTCCTTCATATTTCCTTCCTACTTCCTTCCTCCTGCTTCCTCCTTTCTTCCTTCTTCGTTCTTCATTCCATTTTCCTTCTTCCTTCTACTTTATTTCTTCTTCCCCATTCTTCCTCATTCTTCCCCCTTCTCCGTCTTCCTCCTTCTTCCTCCTTCTTATCTATACTTCTCATTCCTTCTTCTATTTAATTTTTCCTATGTCATCCTCCTTCTTCGTTCTTCTTTTTCCTTCTTCCTACTTTTCCATACCTCTTCTTCATTCTTTTTCCTTCTTCTTTCTTCTTATTCCTTCTCATTCCTCCTTCTTCCACCCTCTTCCCCCTTCCTCCATCATCTTCCTTCTTCTTTCTTCTTCTTCTGTCTTTTTCTTTCTTCTTCTTTCGTCTTCTTCTTTTTCTTCTTCTTCTTCTTCTTCTTCTTCTTCTTCTTCTTCTTCTTCTTCTTCTTCTTCTTCTTCTTCTTCTTCTTCTTCTTCTTCATTCTTCTTCTTCCAGGTCACCAGATTTTGCACAGAGAGTAATATTACAGATGTTTATTTTTCTCCTTGATGAGGTAGCATGCACTAAATACATCACTTCCTTGTTACCATTCTTTGCTTTCATTGATGGTTCCTGTAACATACAGGCGGAAATCTCTTTGGTCGCCTTCAGGTTATGCGTGCATGTTACCCTGTTACTATTCTTTGCTCCCCTTAGGGTCCCGATAATACACGGAGGAAAGCCAGTTATTGCAATACAATAATGTGTCTCTATATGGTTCAGTAAGAGGAGTATGGATTATACGACTGCTGCTGCTGCCGACGTCATTCCAGAATAAAAATCAATACTGCTGCTGCTGCTGCTGCTGCTGCTGCTGCTGCTGCTGCTGCTGCTGCTGCTGCTGCTGCTGCTGCTGCTGCTGCTGCTACTACTATTGCTACTACTATCACTGCTACTATCACTGCTACTGTTACTACTACCACTACAACTAATACAGCTGTTGCTGCTACACGAATATAATAAACAATAAGAACAATTATATCATCAACATGTCTTTAGGACATCATGATGATAGCCATGTGATATGTGCTGGCGTGAGCCGTCATTCGTCACAATATCTCACGTTCACCGGTGTCGTTCATTTTGTTCTTGTCACCTCAATTCCTTCTCTTACCGCCCCCAAACAATTGCGACTGTCTACGTCTAATGTCTCGAATCAGTTTACGGTTTTTATGTGTTTTTGTAGGATTTGCTCATTGATTTTTCTGTCTATCCATGGTATTCATTGCATTTTCCTCAGAAACAACATTTTTACTGCCAATATATATTTTTCAGCTTCTCTACTCATTGTCGCCGCGTCACATCCATACAAAAGTTCAGGTTCTATGTAGCACTTAAAACTCTTTTAATGGGTCAGTATGTTTACCATCATTCAAAAGGTTATCTTCTCCATAGCGATTCTTGTTTCTTTCCCTTTAAGGCACCCCCCCCCCCCCTCTTACTCGATAAGATAGTATGACTGTTCCGAGATTTAGTTGTTTAAGAATATTTCCAATCACCTGACTATTCTTCTTCTTCTGCTTTCATCCGTAGTGGGTTTTTTTTCCAGGCGTAATTGCGTTTGGGACATTCGACTCTTACTGTTGTGGTGTCGCCCACATCACAGCTGGTCAAGTTAGAACGGTCGAAGACTTTACGGTAAGTCCCCAAGGGAAGGCATGGGCAGTCCATGGGCATTATCCGCCATCAATAAAGGCTTCAATAATTGCAGAGCCGATACATAGCGCTCTGGTACTCGGCTCACCCAAGAAATCGGCACGTCCTGCAAATGGCTGCTTTAATTCCTCACTTCCATGTATTGGACATTTCGTTCGCCGCGGGCCGCTTCCCGCGCAAACCAGGAACGGTCAGTCTGCAGACGACACCCAACAGTTAACTTTTACTTTGGACTTCCACGTAATGGATTCCCTAGCCAAGCGTTCCACTTCGTGTTAATGAAACTTTCGGACTTTCTGCTGGTGTTTGATTGATTGATTGATTGATTGATTTAGGAACCGACATCACAGCTGGTGTTTGTTGAACGGGTTACCTTCCCGGGTGCTTCAAATGACATTACACTTCCACTCGGACGTTTTTGTGTTGTGCCTGGTGTATTTGCGCCCTTAGACCAGCATGTCCGACTTCTGCGGGCGTTTTTGTCCAGGTTAGCAGTCCTGGGGTTTTCGAGGGACATTCGACTCTCACTGTTGTGGTGTCGTCCATATTCCAGCTGGTCTAGTTTGAATGGCCAAAGGACATCACGGTCAACACTCAAGGGAAGACCGGGGCAGATCTTGGGCATTCTGCGCTATCCAAGGATGTTCCCATTATTGCAGAGCCAACACATAGCGCTCCTGTACTGGGCTCATCAAATGACTCGTCTCGTCCTGCGCATGGCTGCTTCATTTCCTCAATTCCGTGTATTTGCTACTGGCCTTTCGTTCGCTACTGGCCTCTCACCACACAAACCAGGAACGGTCAGTCTGCAGACGACATCCACTCAGCAAGCTTTCGCTTCGGACTTCCACGAAATGGATTCACTTGCCAAGTGTTCCATTTCGTGTTAATGAGACGACATCCACTCAGCAAGCTTTCTCGTCGGTCTTCCACGTAATGAGTTTCCTAGCCTAGCGTTCCATTTCGTGTTACTGAGACGTTTTTCACCTTTGATTACGCTCACTTAACGGGCTTTTGATACAGACTTGCATCGAAACCATTGCGTGCAACTGGGACGGGTTTCCCTCCTTTGGTAAGGCTCACGAGGTTGGCTGCAGATGCTTCAGCCTCTGGATCTTACCTCCATGCAGACCCTCACATCCGAGAGCCATATCCCTCAGCTAAGGGCCGTGTCTGAACCAAGCTGTAGCAGGCCATGTTTCTCACCTCCATTCAGCAGAGGGTGAATAACGGCCAGACCATGACATCCGGGGACATTGACTTAGAGGCGTTCAGCCATATCCTTCAGCTGAGTGCCGTAGTGCAAGTGTCTTCACTAGAAAAATGCACCCTTGAACTGAAAGACGTGACGCGTATTCGAACCCACAACCTTCGGAGCGCGAGGCAGACGGCTTGATCACTTTGCCACGGAGACTCCCTGGACTTGAAAGCTAAAGTAATGAAATGTATTAACTTACGTGGTTGGCAATTACGTGTTTACAAACAATGTTGGAGATTCATTCATCAAATATAACCTAAACCATGGCAACAGCTTTCCTATATACGCGTAATGCAATAATCAATGACATGTGAAAAACACACAAAACAAGCTACTTGTTCTGTTCAGCAAGAAAACATAACCCGATAGTCACACACGTAAATGTATGCGTAAATGTATTAGTCGATGTTTGCATACATTTATAACAGATAGCTGTTTATAAATGGGTGAAATAAAACTGTTTACGTTAGGACTTAAAATACCATAACAGGTAGAAGAAAACTAGATTACAACAGCAGTTAACAAAGCCAGACAATACACATGTTCCATGTCTAACTTAAAAGTTGGTAAGAGCAATTGCGCGATGACAAGCTGCTAGGGAAAGACTGGGTAACGGTGGCGTTTAAGAATAGCCAGAAAAAGGCCATGTTCGGATACGTCAGTGACTTTGACATTAGGCATCGAAACTAAATAGACGTATTTGATAGCAAGGGTGCAGAGACGGCCATCCCAACTGCAAAATTGTAATCATTGTCCACTAACAAAGGCATTGAACCTCGGTGGACCACTATAGTGGAACAAAACCAAAGGGCCCACAACAAAAAAGGGGACGTGGAGACATAATGGTTCCCCCGGGGAACCGTGAGCTCTTATTAAACAAAAACCAATTTGATAGGTACATAAATAGTTATAGTGAAACCGTTTTGTAAACAATAAGGAGACATATGTGTAACGTTTAAAAGGAGAAAATCGAAAAACAAGATAGATTATTATTAGCACACAGATTTAACCTACGGGTATAAAGAGTCTTGAGCCACGTATGTTTGAAAAGGGAAATCATGACTGTGCCTTCACTGCATCATTGTAAGGGTATTTGTTTACGTGATAATGAGTGAGAAATGTTAAGGCATTTCTTGGCGGATATGATGAGTTGATCGGGGCGGCCACGGACTGCCTCTCAATACAATGGTAATGATCGTCACTAATCATCAAGATCATCTGATGAATGAATGAATGAACGAATGAATGAATGAATAACGACTCAGCCGCTGGATGTATGAATATTACTTACTTCTTGCTTCTGAGCTGAAACTCGTATGGTTCCACGGGGGAACTTTCTTTAACATACAATGCCGCCGATGTAGAAAAAGATGTGCAGTAATGCATGCATGCAAAGCGTGGATGTTGCTGAAAATGTGAACATTAATAAACTCGTAAAGATCGGAGAACTAGCATGTGGGGAGGTAAAGAGAAACAAGTAAATACTAGAAAATAACTTAATAACCCGTCTACGTGGGTCTTAGGTTCATACCAGAATTTGATCAGAGTTGCCAGCAGTGGGGTGCTCAATATTTAAATCTCAAATCCCGAAACAACCAAATAAATCAATTTGATGATTGCTCGCTGGACTTTATGAGGCCTGGTGTGCCTTGCCAGTGAGAAGACCTGATCATTCGGGGCAACATCGATTGACGGATGTCAGTCGCGGCGATCGAAACAATCTTGAGCTACAGCCTACGATAGGTGACGATGTAATATTCTGTTGTGCTAATGTGGCCGTGTCCAGCGTGTGCCTCGTGGTCTAGTGGTTACATACCCGTTTCACACGCCAGTGATCCGGTGTTTATTTCCGGATCCGGCCAATGATATTCACTACTGACAAGCTCAAACGAGAGCAAAACTCGAGTCTAATGCTTCCACATAGACGTGGGTGGGCCTTAGGTTCATACCAGAATACGATCAGCGTTGCCAGTAGTTGGTTACGCTCAGTATTTAAATCTCAAATCCCGAAACAACCAATTTAATCAATTTGATTATTGAGCGCTGGACTTTATACGGCCTGGTTTGCCTTACCAGTGAGAAGACCTGATCAGTCGGTGGCAACATCGATTGACGATTGTCAGTCGCTGCGATCGGGCAATCGGGAAAGTGTATTATGCTCAACATTTAAACCTTTTATATCGTTTCCGATGAGGGCACACTTTTAACATTTTGGCTATTAACTAGGTATCACACCCATCTTCAATGTCCACGTATAGAAAGAACTTCATTCACCCATCCATCATGTGCCATGCCGATAACCGTGGGCGGTCATGTTTTGCCATCTCACTCGATCATCAGAGTCGTGGATCAGCTCCGTACTTCTGTCTCGACCATGCTACGTGGCCACGCCATCTAGGTGTTTACCTCTAGGTCTTCCCTTTGGTCTCCTCCCTTCGGTCTTGCCAGTCGTCACCAAGTTCTCCAATTCCTTTCTTCTCATAACATGCCCAAAAAATTGTTCCTGTCTACGTCGAATGTATCTAATCGATTTACAATCTTTATTTGTTTCTTGAAGTACTTGTTTATTGATTTTTCTGTCTGTCCATGGTATTCTTTGCATTTTCCTCAGAAACCACATTTGCACAGCCATCAGATATTTTTCAGCTTGTCTGCTCATCCATACAAAGTACAGGTTCTATGTAGCACTTCAACACTTTTTTTTCTCGTTTCAACTGCTACTAAAAGCTACCATCGCAGTGACAATTCTTGCTCTAATTGCTTCAAGGCATCTCCCATCAGATGTTTTGAGGTTCCGAGATAACTGTACCGATTCACTATTTTAATAATATGCCCATGTACTTGTATATTACATTGCAGTATTTCGTTTTTCTTCGTGACTGCTATAATCTGTGTCTTCTTACAATTCACTTCTAACACTAGTTGTTTACTGTGTGCAACAACCGCATCTACTAATGTTGCAGGTCCAATTCATAGTCTGCAATCGAGACTGTATCATCCGCATATCTAATGTTATTGATGCATCGTCCCCCAGTGTTGATTCCTTCAATATCTTCTATATTTCTCAAAAACATTTTTCACTGTACATGGAAAAAAAAAAAAAAAGATCTGGGGACATTACACATCTCTATGTACATGAGGACTACATGGCAAGGTAAAATTATAATCTTAGAGACTTAATAGAAGAAAAAGCTTATTGTCTGATCAAGAACTGCAGGCTAAGCGAATGTTACAAACTTCAAGTTTTAATGTCCATGGACAAACCTATACGTCAAGCATATATTACAATTTTTAATAGTAAATTTCAATCGACAACACCACACACTAAGCAAATATTACAATATTTAATGGTTAATGTTATAGACATACTAGACGTGAAGCGAATATTACACACATTAAGGGTTAGTGCCTGCTGACAAAACTACACGTCAACCACAATTTATAATGTGTAAGGGTTAATATCCACGGACAAAACTACACGTCAGTCCAATATTACAATAGACAGTATAATGAGCTACTATGGCTCCCTGCAATGAAGAATATAATGGGTATCTTGGAACACCAGAGACCGAGATCTGTGGAGAGACGTGAGCGTCTACGCCAGTTGACTGGGAACATGATGATTATGACCGTGGAACTACGCATACCTGATTCACTGCCAAGCGCCATTTTAGTGACAGAAGGGATCTTTTGGACTGCTAAGCGCCACTTAAGTGGCACATTCTTGACAGTTCGTTATTTGGTTCATTTAGCGTATCTTCCTTGATTTTAATGTCATGCAAATGACGTTGTACACCGGAAGAAGGTATGTCATTTCAAAACAGCCCACGAGAGAAAGAAAATATAAAACAATTGAGCAGATATTTTTAGTAAAATTGTGGTTACTTTTGTGATGGTAGAAATGGCACGCCCACAACAATTTCAAGAATAAAGGGGACAATGTGAATTTTGAATCGTACTGTTGATGCTTTATGATGCAATTCGAAGAAAACGTCCAGGACTGCTGACTAGAGGAGTGTTGCTTCTTCATGACAATGCCAGACCACATACGGCTCGATTACCTCAGGAGAAAATAAACCAACTAAGGTGGGAAGTTCTGGAACATCTACCTTACAGCCCCGACTTAACCCCCAGCTATTTCCACTTTTTTGGTCCACTGAAAACGCACCATGGTGGAAGACAATTCGCGAATAACGCCGAACTTGAATGTGCAGTGAACGCGTTGTTTAAAAAAACAGAGCACGCATTTCTTTGCAGCCGGTTTGGGAGAACTGATAAAACGATGGGATAAGTGCATCAATGTTGGTGGAAATTATGTTGAGAAATAAAGGAACAATGTATGGATAAAAATAAACTAGTTTTCTGTTGTTATAATAAATAGTGTTTTTTCCCCTTTCTACTATAGCCTTTTGTGACTTACTTATTGACTTCCCCTCGTACACGATGATGATGATGCTCGTTGGGTCAATTACAATGCATTTCTACCTTAAAAAGGGGGGCTGGAGGGGGTAGGGTGGGAGTTGGACCACACGACCAGTATGTCGGCAGGCGATTGTGCTGGCCACTGCGACACTAGTTACATATTCTGATTTGTTTCTTGGTGCTGTCGGCTCTGTGGCGAAGTGGTTACGGACGCAATTAGTAACCCGCATACCGCGTTCGAACCACAGCGGTGAGTGATTTGGAAGCAGACCGCCTTGTGTTTGTTTCTATACAATGATATGTGTTCCGGTCATTAAGTAAGCAATGGCAAACTACTGAACGTGAACTTGCCAAGTAATCACAAACAGCGAACAAATGATGGAGATGACTGTTACGCTCTGTAAAGGAATACAACAAACTGTAACTTCCTGCTGGTGGACCAGGAGTGCAAGGGATTGGCCAACAAGATGTGCGGACTGGGAGATGTGACAATTGATTCACGACAATTCACACCCAGGTGATGTAACAATCTACACGCGGACGGACCCTTTGTGGCGTTATAGACAACTGGCTAGCAGACAAACAGACAAACAGCTCACACACATCTTAATTGTAACGGACTCACATCGCTTGCTGAGAAGGGTTAAGCTTGGCATGTTTCGTAGTAGTGTAATGCTTCAACTAAAAAATTAACAAAACAATTTAAAAAAAAAAAAGGATAATCGGTTTAATTAAGCTGGTGTTGTGGAAACCGAGGAGGCAGGCGACTGGCTAATGGGAGGTGTATTAGTTCAGAATCGGGCCCTCTGTGATGAACAGTAAATAAATCGTCATAACATAGAT
>OY992884.1:28463891-28537854 GCA_963921405.1 Cepaea hortensis | reverse complement strand
CTACAAACTACTAACTACTGCTGCTGCTACTGCTGCTGCTGCTGCTCCTGCTGCTGCTACTACTACTACTAACTACTAACTACTAACTACTAACTACTAACTACTAATTACTAACTACTAACCACTAACCACTAACCACTTACCACTAACCACTAACCACTAACCACTAACCACATACCACATACCACTAACCACTAACCACTAACTACTAACTACTAACTACTAACTACTAACCACTAACCACTAACCACTAACCACTAACCACTAAGTTTCTACTCAAGATCTGCGCGGGTGCTACGGAGTTCGTTCATCGAGCGAAGCCATCCTTGAGTGAATTTTCAGCAGCGTGTGTGGTTCTCAGCAGTCTGTGTTTACGTTTTTTCAACATGGCGGAAGAACGTGTTTTTTCCGAGCGGACAGCAAACATAACGAAGCGGCGTGGTAGCCGCGCAAGGACAAAGAAGCAAGGTAAGCGCGGTGGTTTGAGACGTTTTAGACTCAAGTGTACCCGTCTAGGACTCAGGAACATCCGTATTCTATATTGGAACTGTGCCAGTGTAAAACAACGGGGCTCTATTTTAGAAACCCTAGTTTACAGGAACGACATTGTAGCACTCCAGGAGACGAGACTGGGCGATCAGCTACTCCGAATTGCCGGCTTCAAATGTTTCTACAACAGACGACATCTGGGAACGGCAATTCTCGTTCGCGACAGCATGGTGGCGTCAGAGCTAGACATGTCCAGTTGGGACAGTGACGATATACAAATATAGGCGTTGAGAGTTCATTCCAGTATACCATTCGTGTTGGTTAATGTTTATGCCCGCAATGCGAGTATGGACGCCCAGAAGTGGCAGTGCTTAAGTGGCATATTAGGCCACGAGAGAAATGTTATTTTCTGTGGTGACTTCAACGCTAAAGGCAGATCATGGGGAAACACTTCCTCCAATACACAAGGGGAGGAGCTCGAGACTGCACTGGAAACCATCGACCTGGTTTGTATCAACAGTGGCTGTGTCACCAGGACAGCAAGCCGTCCAGGCGATGAGGACAATGCTATTGATCTGGCGCTAGTTTCACCTTCACTCACTACAGTGTGTAGATGGGGTGTCCTAGGACACCATGGCAGCGACCACCACCCTTGCAGCATATTGGTGGAGAAAGGCAGAACCAGGCAGCACAAGCTAAGGTAAAGACGTTCCAGTATGACAGTACAGGGCAAGATGTGGTGAGTAAAATAAGACGTGACAAGCGCAGAATGTTTAAGGGCAGGAAAAAAAGCTGGGAGCAGCCACCGTGGTGGAGTTTCGAGGTGGAGAAGGCTTGGGTGGATAAGCGTAGTGCTGTAAGGAGATGGCAAAATGCCAAGAAGAACAGAGCTGGTCATCCTAGTCCGTGCTTGCACTTAGAAAGAGAGATGCACACAAAAGTAAGCTATTTCAAAAAACTGGTCAAGGTGGTTAAAAGCGAAAAATGGGCAGAGGTGTGTCAAAGAGTAAGCACAGACAAGTCACTGAAATTGTTCTGGCGACTACATAAAAGCATGAGTGGTGCAGTCAAGAATAAGAGCATTTCAGACTTCCAAGGTGCTGACCTCACCTGGCAGAGGACTGACGAGGACAAGGACAAAGCCCTTTTTGAACGCTACCTTGAGCAGGGCAACCAGACAGACATGGGAGGCCGATTTCTGGCCAAGGAGGTCACCTCAGACAGATGCAAGGCCCAGAACACTTCGGAGGAAGACACAGTGACAGTGAAAGAAATCAAGGCTGTGCTTCGACGATAAAAAAACAGTGCTCCAGGTCCTGATGGCATAAGATACGACGACATAAATAGGTGTACCGACAATGAGCTAGAGAAACTAGCAGACATGTACAACAACAGTATAGGGAGTGCTAGCATCAAGGAGGAATGGTTACACAGCTATCTGATTCCCTTGCCGAAGCCTGACAAAGACCACAAAAAAATTCAGGGATATCGAATTATAACCATGCAGAATACAATAGGCAAGCTGCTGGAGAAGGTAATTGCCAGGAAAATATCAAGCCAACTAGAGAGGCAAGGTGTTTTCCCACCTACCCTGGGTGGGTACCGTCCAAAAAGAGAAACCTGGACCAATGCAGCAGTCTTTGCCCATGATGTCTATGAAGGTTTCCACTCAGGCACTGAAACCGTTGCTGCAGCGATTGATCTTGAGGACGCATACAACAGAGTACCACTGGATTTTTTAATGTTTCAGCTTCTTGAACTAAACGTAAGTCCATTCCTCCTTAGTTGGATCGCTGTAGCCCTCTACCAACGGAAAGTAGTTTTTAGATGTGGCAGTTGGACTTCGGAACCAACAACAATATATCCTGGCCTACCACAGGGATCACCATTATCTCCGGTACTGTTCAACGCCTACACAGTGAGAATCACCAGTGAGAAGATCACTGGACCTGGCAGGACATTGTCGTATGCCGATGATGTTTTAGTGTATCGTCAGGGTAAGGATAGAGAGGAGGTTGCTGTGGAACTACAAACCGAACTCAATCGCATAAGTACTTGGTGTGATGAAGCTGGGGCAATGGTCAACCCAACAAAGGCAACAGTGACTTGGTTCTCGTTGAATAATCATATTGTCAACAATCCAACACCAACTATAATGCTATGTTCAGAGACGGTGGAAAGAACGAAGGCAATGAATTACCTGGGGATACGGTTTGATTGAAGCCTTGCTTATAATGTGCACATAGACCAGGTGATAACAAAGGCCAAGCGGGGTTTGGCAGCGATGCGGGTGATGGCGGCAGCAAACTGTGAGCAGCGCCATCTATGTCTTCTGTACGAGGGGCTGGTCATGTCTGTTTTGGAGTATGCAATGGCAATCCTGACTCTCAGCCATAAGCAGATAGAAGGAATGGAAAGGATACAGAATGAAGCTATGCGCATTATTCTTGGATGTACAAGAGATACAGCATGCAGGGCGATGCGCTACCTTTTTGATTTTCCAACCATTGAAGAGAGAATACAAGTTTGCAGGGCACGCGCCTACCTCAGAATTAACGCAAACACACAACATCCACTGCATAGTGAAATTAGGAAGGTGAAGGGCAGCAGGTTAAAAAGAGGACGGTCGTGGATGGGTCAAGCCGAAGACATTCTTCAACAGGTGTGTTCACTTGAGGACTTAGAACCTGGCGAGGAGTGGGTGCAAGTGCCAACAGACTTCTGCACATCCTTTTCAGTTTGCATCCAACTAGATAGGAAATGCAGACAAGAAAATCCGGCTGCTGTTGAGGCTGAAGTACAAGCGTTGATTTTCGAGAATTCGCTAGATGGTGACGCGGTCATCTACACAGATGGGTCGGTCGTCCGACATGTGAGAAGCTCATGGGCCTTTAAAGCTCGGGCCGGAGGCAGAATTGTGAAGGAGGACTCTGGTGCTTTCACTGAAACCACAAGTAGCCTGACCATGGAAGTCATGGCAGTAAGTAAAGCAATAACATGGCTCGAGACACAGACATTAACTAGGGCTTGTTTCCTTAGCGACTCAATGAACATGATCAAGAGGATAGAGGAGGGGTCGATCCGAAGAGAATGGTTGCTGCCTCTAAAGCGGTCTCGGCTGGCAAAGATTAGTTTCATCTTCGTGCCAGGTCATGCGTGAGTACAAGGAAATGAGCGGACTGACAAGCAACATGGACAGTGCCCCGTAGTATAACTAATACAGGATTTGGAATGATCTGACACCACGGTCAGGAACCACTCCAATGCAGGCACCCATGGTTGCCAATCAGTATTTATCAGGGTCTACTGGACACCATCGATAGACACGTTCGCCTTCCTGAAGGGAATCATGGTCAACAAAGATCTGACTTGGCCATACTTAGGGCATGTATGCCCTCCTGCCGATGAGCGTGGGCGAGAAAGGCCGGGTCTGGCGCTCTCGCTGTTAATTATAGACATGTGCACATCTGACCGTTGCGTCTTCGATCAGAGCGATAGATTATTGGTGGACTTTAGTATTTATAGCCTCCCAAGGAACGTGTCCCATCATCCCTCTCGAATTATGTCGGTATACTGTGAGATAGTCTTCACACCTCCTGGCATTTTTTCCAATTAATCCTCTCAAAGTATTTCCGCCCCAGCATTCAACTTCGCACTTCTTTGCAAGGGATGCATAGGTGGTAATTTGTTACTCTCCTGGGATCTCCATTATTAGATTTTATCTACTCAAGGGACACAACTTTCTAAAGAAAACCTGCCCAAAAATTAAACCACTGGTTACATCCCTTGGCATCGCCATCCAAAAATGTAATTCTGTCTGACTCCGTGATTACCATTAAAACAGCAACATAAGACGTCAAAGTTGTACATCGCGTATTACCACGCACCAATAGTGCCCCAAATACACACATGGAAATATGAATGCAATCCTCAACTCTCGTCTGACTAAAAGCAATATAAAAATCGGTCCCTAATAAAAGGGAACGCCTTATACCATACATAGTTATAAGGACAATGTTTGTTACATACAAATTAAACTAACTTCTTTGAAACTATTTACAACAATTGTATTCAACTATGAACCTAAGACTGTTTGGTATGGTCCAGCTTCATGGTATGACCCACCGAGTTTCCTGGTGCCAGCGTGTTGACTGGATGATATATGCCTGTGATACCCTGTTCTCCTACACTAAAAACAACATGTAACTATACGCTTCTATCTACATTTACCCTGGATATAAAGAGACAGCAAACATCGTTGTCAAAATAGCTCCTGAAATCTTCCTCCATTAGATGGGGGTTTCTTGTATAAGTTAGTTAGTTAGTTAGTCGACAGATCATCCTCGTTGCACATCGAACCATTCAGTCCATAAGTGCTCGGATCCCCTCCTCAGAAAATCCCGCAGCGTGTAGCGGCTAACGACGCCAGTTCTGTGTTGGTTTATCAATCTTCTTTGGCTTTCTGCGTAGTGTTCTTGTTTGGCCACCCCTCTTTTAATTTGCTGCTCTCGCAGTCTGGCCATTGTTGTAGATTCACAGTCATCACTTGGTCCTCGCAAAAGTCTCACTTCTCGTAGAGCATTCAGAATGTCAGCCTGGTCCATGGCGAGTCCGCCCTCCACAGTAGCCTCACCTGCGAGCTTGTCAGCCCGCTCATTTCCTTGTACTCCCGCATGCCCTGGCACGAAGATGAAACTAATCTTTGCCAGCCGAGACCGCTTCAGAGGCAGCAACCATTCTCTTCGGATCGACCCCTCCTCTATTCTCTTGATCATGTTCATTGAGTCGCTAAGGACACAAGCCCTAGTGAATGTCTTTGTCTCGAGTCATGTTATTGCTTTACTTACTGCCATGACTTCCATGGTCAGGCTACTTGTGGTTTCAGTGAAAGCACCAGAGTCCTCCTTCACAATTCTCCCTCCGGTCTGAGCTGTAAAGGCCCATGAGCTTCTCACATGTCGGACGACCGACCCATCTGTGTAGATGACCGCGTCACTGTCTAGCGAATTCTCGAAAATCAACGCTTGTACTTCAGCTTGAACAGCAGCCGGATTTTCTTGTCTGCATTTTCTATCTAGTTGGATGCAAATTGAAAAGGATGTGCAGAAATCTGTTGGCACTTGCACCCACTCCTCGCCAGGTTCTAAGTCCTCAATTGAACACACCTGTTGAAGAATGTCTTCGGCGTGACCCATACACGACCGTCCTCTTTTTAACCTGCTGCCCTTCACCTTCCTAATTTCACTATGCAGTGGATGTTGTGTGTTTGCGTTAATTCTGAGGTAGGCGCGTACCCTGCAAACTTGTATTCTCTCTTCAATGGTTGGAAAATCAAGAAGGTAGCGCATCGCCCTGCATGCTGTATCTCTTGTACATCCAAGAATAATGCGCATAGCTTCATTCTGTATCCTATCCACCCTTTCTATCTGCTTATGGCTGAGAGTCAGGATTGCCATTGCATACTCCAAAACAGACATGACCAGCCCCTCGTACAGAAGACATAGATGGCGCTGCTCACAGTTTGCTGCCGCCATCACCCGCATCGCTGCCAAACCCCGCTTGGCCTTTGTTATCACCTGGTCTATGTGCACATTATAAGCAAGGCTTCGATCAAACCGTATCCCCAGGTAATTCATTGCCTGCGTTCTTTCCACCGTCTTTGAACACAGCATTACAGTTGGTGTTGGATTGTTGACAATATGATTATTCAACGAGAACCAAGTCACTGTTGCCTTTGTTGGGTTGACCATTGCCCCAGCTTCATCACACCAAGTACTTATGCGATTGAGTTCGGTTTGTAGTTCCACAGCAACCTCCTCTCTATCCTTACCCTGACGATACACTAAAACATCATCGGCATATGACAATGTCCTGCCAGGTCCAGTGATCTGCTCACTGGTGATCCTCACTGTGTAGGCGTTGAACAGTACCGGAGATAATGGTGATCCCTGTGGTAGGCCAGGATATATTGTTGTTGGTTCCGAAGTCCAACTGCCACATCTAAAAACTACTTTCCGTTGGAAGAGGGCTGCAGCGATCCAACTAAGGAGGAATGGACTTACGTTTAGTTCAAGAAGCTGAAACATAAAAAAAATCCAGTGGTACTCTGTTGTATGCGTCCTCAAGATCAATCGCTGCAGCAACGGTTTCAGTGCCTGAGTGGAAACCTTCATAGACATCATGGGCAAAGACTGCTGCATTGGTCCAGGTTTCTCTTTTTGGACGGTACCCACCCAGGGTAGGTGGGAAAACACCTTGCCTCTCTAGTTGGCTTGATATTTTCCTGGCAATTACCTTCTCCAGCAGCTTGCCTATTGTATTCTGCATGGTTATAATTCGATATCCCTGAATTTTTTTGTGGTCTTTGTCAGGCTTCGGCAATAGAATCAGATAGCTGTGTAACCATTCCTCCTTGATGCTAGCACTCCCTATACTGTTGTTGTACATGTCTGCTAGTTTCTCTAGCTCATTGTCGGTACACCTATTTATGTCGTCGTATCTTATGCCATCAGGACCTGGAGCACTGTTTTTTTTTACCGTCGAAGCACAGCCTTGATTTCTTTCACTGTCACTGTGTCTTCATCTGAAGTGTTCTGGGCCTTGCATCTGTCTGAGGTGAACTCCTTGGCCAGATTTCAGCCTCCCATGTCTGTCTGGTTGCTCTGCTCAAGGTAGCGTTCAAAGAGGGCTTTGCCCTTGTCCTCGTCAGTCCTCTGCCAGATGAGGTCAGCACCTTGGAAGTCTGAAATGCTCTTATTCTTGACTGCACCACTCATGCTTTTATGTAGTCGCCAGAACAATTTCAGTGACTTGTCTGTGCTTACTCTTTGACACACCTCTGCCCATTTTTCGCTTTTAACCACCTTGACCAGTTTTTTGAAATAGCTTACTTTTGTGTGCATCTCTCTTTCTAAGTGCAAGCAGGGACTAGGATGACCAGCTCTGTTCTTCTTGGCATTTTGCCATCTCCTTACAGCACTACGATTATCCACCCAAGCCTTCCCCACCTCGAAACTCCACCACGGTGGCTGCTCCCAGTTTTTTTTTTCTGCCCTGAAACGTTCTGCGCTTGTCACGTCTTATTGTACTCACCACATCTTGCCCTGTACTGTCATACTGGAACGTCTTTACCTTAGCTTGTGCTGCCTGGTTCTGCCTTTCTCCACCAATATGCTGCAAGGGTGGTGGTCGCTGCCATGGTGTCCTAGGACACCCCATCTACACACTGTAGAGAGTGAAGGTGAAACTAGTGCCAGATCAATAGCACTGTCCTCATCGCCTGGACGGCTTGCTGTCCTGGTGACACAGCCACTGTTGATACAAACCAGGTCGATGGTTTCCAGTGCAGTCTCGAGCTCCTCCCCTTGTGTATTGGAGGAAGTGTTTCCCCATGATCTGCCTTTAGCGATGAAGTCACCACAGAACATAACATTTCTCTCGTGGCCTAATATCCACTTAAGCACTGCCACTTCTGGGCGTCCACACTCGCATTGCGGGCATAAACATTAACCAACACCAATGGTATACTGGAATGAACTCTCAACGCCTGTATTTGTATATCGTAACTGTCCCAACTGGACATGGCTAGCTCTGACGCCACCATGCTGTCGCGAACGAGAATCGCCGTTCCCAGATGTCGTCTGTTGTAGAAACATTTGAAGCCGGCAATTCGGAGTAGCTGATCGCCCAGTCTCATCTCCTGGAGTGCTACAATGTCGTTCCTGTAAACTAGGGTTTCTAAAATAGAGCCCCGTTGTTTTACACTGGCACAGTTCCAATATAGAATACGGATGTTCTTGAGTCCTAGACGGTGACACTTGAGCCTAAAACGTCTCAAACCACCGCGCTTACCTTGCTTCTTTCTCCCTGCGCGGTTACCCGCCGCTTCGTTATGTTGACTGCTGACCGTTCGAAGAACACACGTTGTTCCGCCATGTTGAAAAAACGTAAACACAGACTGCTGAGAACCACACACGCTGCTGAAAATTCACTCAAGGATGGCTTCGCTCGATGAACGAACTCCGTAGCACCCGCGCAGATCTTGAGTAGAAACTCGGTTTTACATTCTGGCACACCAATTACACGCAAGAGATGAATAAATCCATCCCCTACTCGAAAAACTTAACGAACACAAAACAACACGACCGTACGTCGCCATTTTGAAACCGGAAGCCGTTTCTTGTATAAATACAATGCAAATGGATACCTGAAATAACAAAAATACTCACATACATAACTTAGAGTGTAATTCCTCATTGGAATATGATGGTAATGACAACATTGGGGAATCACCCACAGAGTCACCCTGTCCTTCAGTCACGGCATCCTCTAGCCTAATGGTTCTTGCCTCTGGAAAGACTGGTGTGACTGACTAGGATGTCAACCTTTTCATCTGATCTGCATGGTGCTCCTATACTAAACAAATAATTAGTCATGTACCACCACCAACCTGTTTATGAGGAAATGAACAAAATAAAACATGATTGCTGAAACAACAACTAAACTAAGGTATTCTCCAATCAGCTGCGGAATAGTATAACAGCCGTATATCTATTTTCAACGGCCCCCACCATATGTTTCGACACAGAGTTACATTAGCAAATTTCCTATAGGGACCATTTTAATCCACATCTCACATTTAGGGGTCATTTGTCTAACACTTCGCAACTGGCTGACCACACCATTATAATGGAGCTCTCATTGCTTCCTCTTCAAGCGAAACAAATTACTCTGATGACCAAGATGATAACACAACCATCATTGATTGGCTGCATTCACATCGACAGTTCGGGTCGGCACTTTGGAGGATTCAACAATGGGCGCACATGGTTGCGGCCTACGGCCCAGATGATTATGATAACTGTCAGAGACCCAACGAGGTAAAGTCAGCACTAACAGGACATCATACAGTGAAATCAGTAAGCTACAGGAACCGCAGTGTAAGAAAGGTACTGAGACAAGTCATAGTTGTTTACAGACAACATTGTGTTAGGGGCAGGTGAGCCTGTAACTCAGCGCAGACAGAGACCAATGGACCGAGCCAGGATAGGCAGAATCACGGGAAGATGAGGACCCTGATACGAGATAGGGACCTGAGTTTAAGCAGATGGAGTTAGACTAGCGACAGAGACAGACGTGTGATAGTGATTGAGAATACGACGATTGCACAATTGATGGCACGCCAGCGAGTAAGGCTTAGAGAGCCAGTGTACGCTAACTGAATGTTATGGCGAGCTTTTGCAGAAGAGTGAACGTTTGTATATAAATACTTTATTGTATATATTCATGATGTTCTGAGATGTTATCCATTCCGACATTTATGTATTCAGTCAGAATGGCTATCGCGTAGCAAACAAATCCATGTCGGATTCTGTGACGCTCGCTATCTTTTGATTAAAAGGTCCGGACTGGACCAAATTGTGAGCCTGCCTTAGAGTACGCTTATTGTGCGAAAGAATAATCTTTTATCTGTCCTAGACCACTCTGTTGAAGTAACTAGTATCAGTGAGTTTATTACAGAAAGTTATGGCTCGTCTGGTCTACTTATCCGATAACCAGAGACTGTACATAACAGTGAATCCTAGACAGTAACAAGACATTAGACAATAATAACAAGATTATACCTACAGCCACGACAGAATCATGTAGACAACTATAATAACCATTTTCTATCAACAGCCAGCCTCGCCACAGCGAGTGAACCAACAGTACCACGTAAAAACGACACGCACGTCGACTCGTGTTTGGAAGTCAAGCCTGGAAGAAAACTTCAGACAGTATCGGCCTCTAAGTTATGTTTCATTTCTGACTAAATGTTAGAGCCACACTCTATTTATTTTCCAATTGTAATAAGTATTTAAAAGTTGTATTTTATTGATATCATATTTTGCACACTGTCGTTGTCAGTTATTAACTAAGCAATATGGCAGCCCTAAAGGAGTTTATAGAATTAGGAATTAAAGGTGGACTTTCAGGCGATAAATTAATAGAATGGAGTGAGAGTAAAATAAAGGAACAGACAAAAAGAGAGGAAAGAGCAAAGGATAGAAAAATGAAAAAAAAAAAACACAGCTAGACATCACACAAGCGGTATAAAACAATCAAACAAAAATCAAACAAAGAAAAATCAGAAAATCAAACACAAATTAGAGAAGCAGAATTAAATGCTCAAGTCACAAAGGAAGTCGGAAAATAGAAATTAAAGAAAAATACAATAAATTTAAAAACAAATACCAGGGAATCGTAAAGAACTTCGCCACAGGCGACTGCATATCTGCATGGAAGCAGAATTTCGAAACAATAATGACACACTACACTATCCCGATAACAAACTGGAATATAATCTATATGAAGCACCTTTCAGGGGAACCCAACTCAATTCAACAGAGACTATAACAACATTAAATCGTATTATGCAGCATTTCCTCCTAGATAACTCAGGATACAG
Organism: Cepaea hortensis; assembly: GCA_963921405.1. NCBI lineage: Eukaryota > Metazoa > Mollusca > Gastropoda > Stylommatophora > Helicidae > Cepaea > Cepaea hortensis. The sequence continues at coordinate 28,526,918 of OY992884.1, read as the reverse complement.
AGTGCAATTCTGAAAATTAACCCCTAAATCCACGCAAACCTTTATTGACTACGTTTCTGAAGTCCAAGATTCTTTTAGTAAATGGCTAGCTGAAGCCAAGATAAATAACAATTTTGAGTTACTTAAAGACCTTATTTTGAGAGATAAATTAATCTCCTCACTGTCTACACCATTTTCTAAATTTTTTTCCAAGATAATGAATGTGATTCTGTTAATGAAATGGAACGAAAGTGGTCAGCATACTTTATAGCGAATAGAGATATTTTCTTTCACTATATCTAAAGATACTTAATTTCATGCTGCAGCGATGCTAAACAAATCTAAACCTTACAGTTACAATAAAAATAGAAACACTACAAACTTTAAAAAGAACCAGTGTAAACAATGCCATAACCAACATGAAGAACACGCTATGTGTGACCAAAACCTACGAGATCTCTGAAGGACATATATAGACGGATGACAAAATGTTATCCAAAATCCTTAATTTGGATGTACCAATAACAAAGATAGATGTTCGAAGTTTGTTGTGTTTGGTAAATTACTTTAGAATGTTTATTCCAAAAATTTTGAGCTCACAGAAGCTTTCACAAACTTGCTGAAGAAAGAGCAATTGAACAAAATTGTAAAGCATGTGGATTTAACTATAGCACTTGCAGAAATAAAAACCTCCTTTTCGAAATCTCCCGTTCTAAAACTTCCTAATCCAAATTTAACTTTTACAGTAAGAACGGACGCCAGAGAAATCGTCTGTCTGGAGCTTTGCTCCAGAGCTATGAGAACTTCCTTCATCCCATTATCTATGTCAGTCGGAAATTGTCACCATGTGTGAAGAGATACAGCACACCGGAACTTGAGTATCTAGGGGTCAATTGTTTCTGTTACCAAGTTATAGAAATACTTGTTTGGAGCCAACTTTATACTACAGGCCGACAACAGTACACTGCTGATCCTACACCAAAGCAAGTCCCCAAACAACCGAATTGCGAGATGGGTACTACTTTTAAAAACTCATAGTTTTAACATAGAGCACATAAAAGGGAAGGACAATATGCTCGCGGCTTACAGCCCAGAATCCCATCCTCGAGCGCCACGAACTAACCAATTATCTTAAGGCGCAGAGATCACTCAATAGCAGTGATATTCTACGATAACACACACACACACACACACACACACACACACACACACACACACACATATATATATATATATATATATATATATATATATATATATATATATATATATATATATATATATATGAATTTCCACATGAAATTTTAAAATGTAGCAAAGAAACAATCATCCAAGAACTGTATGCAATATTTCAGCTCTGCTGGAAAGAAAAATCAGTACCACAAGATATGAAAGACGCAAACATAATTACTGTTTATAAAAACAAAGGCGACAGAATCAACTGCAACAACTATCGCGACATTTCCCTACTCACCATCACAGGCAAGATTTTGTCAGAGTAATCGTTAAAAGATTAAACATTCATGCTGAAAGAATCTACCCCGAATCACAGTGCGGATTTAAACCCAACATATCCACCATCGATATGATTTTCTCACTCCGGCAGCTCCAAGAGAAGTGCAGAGAACAGAGGAAGCCATTATATAATGCCTTCATCGACTTCACAAAGGCATTTCACTTCGTGAGCAGAAGCGACCATTTTAATTTCATTGAAATGGTTGGTTGTCAACCCACCCTTCTTAGTCTCGTGAAATCATTCCACGAAAACATGCAGGGGACAATTTTATTTGATGGCTCAACATCCCAGTCATTCAGCAGCGGAGTAAATCATGGCTGCGTGCTTGCTCCTACACTCTTTGGTATCTTCTTCGCCATTCTCTTAAGGCAGGCATTTGGGACTGCCACTGAAGGCATATACATCCAAACAAGATCTGATGGCAAACTTTTTAACCCATCAAGACTCAAGGCAAAGACCAAAATAAGATCAAGATGCTTAAGAGAACTACTTTTTGCAGATGATGCAGCACTGACTACTTATACAGCAGAAGATCTACAAAGGCTCATAGATTGTTTTGCAGCCGCCTGCAAAGACTTTAAGCTCAATATTAGCCTAAATAAAACACAGGTGATGGAACACGATGCTGGTGCGCCTCCGTCAATCAAAATTTCTAATTACGAATTGAAGGTCGTCCATGAGTTTGTGTATTTGGGGTTGACAATATCAGATAATCTTTCATTAGAGACAGAAATCGACAGACGCACTGGAAAAGCAGCCACAACATTTTTCAGGCCAACTAAAAGAGTTTGGGAGAATAATAGACTAACAGAGCGTACAAAAGCTCAAGTATATAAAGCTTGTGTTGTTAGCACACTACTCTATGGGTCTGAATCCTGGACCTTGTACTCAAGACAGGAAAGGAAGTTGAATTCCTTCCACATGAGATGTCTGAGACGTATCCTGAGCATAACATGGAAAGACCACATTAAAAAAAACACATGTGCTTGAAAGAGCAGATATTACCACAGTGCATACCCGCCTCAAGCAGAGACGCCTCCGGTTGCTGGGCCACGTATCTCGAATGGAGGATAAACGTATTCCAAAAGATCTCCTATACGGAGAACTAGCCACAGGAAAGAGGCCAAACCGGAAGACCCCAAATGCGATATAGGGATGTGTGTTAACAAGATATGAAAACCCTTGGAATAGATCCAGACACGTGGGAAAGAGTTGCAACAGACATATGCTCCTGGAGAAGAGATGTACGTAACGGACGGTTGCTCTTTGGGCGCAATCTGATCCAACAAATTGAGGATAGGCGGCACAGGCTTAAACGGTATCACTTACTGCGGGACATGCCTCGTCTTACAGATACGGAAACTGTGACAGGGATTGTCACTCTCGCATTGGACTATACAGTCACCAGCGGTGCTGCCAGGTACCTCCCAAGCGGCACAACTATATAGTCTTTCTGGACTGAAAGAAGCCTACTAGTTTATTTCAAGAGAAAGGAGTTTATTTCAAGAGAAATTAGTTTATTTCAATTGCAATGCGTTTATTTCAAGACAACACTATTGGAGGCATCAAGACATTGTAGCGTCTGCTGATGTATACTTTAGTGTTGTCACGATGACAGCTTGTGGTTGGCAGGCCTGTGATTGTGCGAGCGCGTGTGTGTGTGACTATAGTAAATTATATTGAATCAATACAAAGTAAAATCTGCGTCAAATGTCACGTTCACCTAGCCACACAAACTGACAGTTAACTAGTGACAAAAACAGAAAACCATTTTATTTGCTTGCATGTCAGATAAAACATAGCAGACGATCATTCACATGGGTCGATCTGTGGGTCATTCAGTAACGATCGCATTTAATGTCAGCATGATATACAACCTCTTTTTTTGATAGTTCTCGTCTGTTTGATGTGCTCATCTAGAATGAACTCCAGTGGGGTTTTTTTTTCCTATTTATTTATAAATTAAAGTACTTCGATCAGGCTCTCACAGCGCGCCGTTCAAGAAGCGAATATATTTCCTATGTCACGGTCACATCAATCAAGTTATCTGTTACTACATTGAATTTATTTCCTATTTCATGGTCACATCGACCAGTATGACTGTTATTGCAGTAAATATATTTCCCACTTCGCATCGATTCAAATACATTTTTTATTTACACAACTATTATTGTATAGGTGTAATATTTCACCGTTGACGGACGCTGAAAATATGATAAAATAACTTAAAATAACTTAAAAGAAGAATTCATTATGCTCTGCGAACAATAAAGCAAAAAATAATGGACTATTGAGATACTTTACAAACATCGGGTTATGCTAATAACTTGGTGTGCATGGGAGTATCTACTGTGAAAGCTGCTGGTGTAACTAGTAATTTTAATTTCAATACAGCTTGTCATGTGTTTATCTTCTGTTGGAAGTATGTCGGTTTATGGTGACATTGTTGTCAATATATCAGAACGATCCATAGAGACAGGCAGGCTGGCAAATAGACAGGCTGACAGACATGCAAGAAGACAAACAGATAGACAGGTGCCTGATCTGGAAGAGACATCTGCCATAATGAATGCTGGCACCCATGTGTCACCTTCATGTGAATGACAATTAATGTTTGTTATTGACATTATTATGTATTGAGCAACTCTATACATTTCTAATACTGGTAAATATCTATAAGCTTGCTACATAAATCTCTATATGCTTTCTACATACATCTTTAAAAGCTCTATATATATATATATATATATATATATATATATATTATATATATATATATATATATATATATATATATATATATATATATATACATCTCTATAATTTTCTACATGAATCTCTATAAGCATTCTACATACATCTATATAAGCTGTCCACATACATCACTATAAGCTGTCTACATACATCTCTATACGCTTCCTACATACACCTATATAAGCGTTCTACATACATCTTTAAGCGTTCTTCATAAATCTCTATAAGCTTTTTACATAATCCATATGAGCTTTCCGATTTTACATCTATATAAGCTGTCTACATACATCTTCATACGCTTTGTACGTATATCTTTTTTAAGCTGCCTTACTACATACATATACATAAGTGTTCTACATACCTTTATATAAGCATTCGGAATACATCTTCGTTTCTGTTGCTCTGTTTCTCGGTATTGTCCCACATATGGCTAATATTATCTGCAATTTTCTGGGTAAATCGAAGTAATGAAAATAATTCTTTAGAGCTATGTTGGGCCCATTATGATGTATGGACGTGAGTAATGATCAATTATCAGAAAGTGAGAAATTATCTGGAAGATACAGAGATATCCTTTTATAGAATATTGATGAAAACACAATCGACAGATCGAAAGTGAAATTAAATCATAAAATACATTAATTCACCCAAAGAACTAGTTACTCGTATCAGAAGTAGATTGTTCACATTCTTTGAATATCTCATGAAAAGAGGAAAGCTTAATCATATCGTCTCGAGGGGAAAATTGAAGGGGAAGAGAAGCAAATGGGGACGAAGAGAGAAGATGAAGGACAATTTGACATCGTGGCATGGGGGCAGATCATTAGACATGATTGGCAACACATGAGACAGAGGGCGGTGGACATGATCTCCAACACTAGAAGGCTGGATTAAAGGGTGAGGGAAACTGATTGTTGTAGTCCACATTATTTTATTGATGTACCAAATACATTACATTCATCTATTAATTACATATTCTATGAGTGATCTATGAGTGGTTCAAGCATTTGTTTTCTCCTCTGGCCACCATATTCTCAACATTATTCTCTATACACCACACTTCCATGCCTCCAGTCTCGTAAAGTTTCATTACACGTCGAGCAGCAACAACATTAATACTGAAAACCAAGCTACGCACGTTTAACGTTAAATGCTTGACTTTGACTTTGTCTTTTTCTAGGTTTGCCTTCTATCCCCAAAAGCGTAAACCAAACACGCACAGTCGTTCTATCTCGTGTTATCTCCAGCATCTCCCTCTATGTCGTGTTATCTCCAGCACCTCCCTCTATGCCGTGTTATCTTTAGCATCTCCCTCTATCTCATGTTATCTCCTGCATCTTCCTCTATCTCGTGTTATCTCCAGCATCTCCCTCTACGCCGTGTTATCTCCAGCATCTCCCTCTATGCCGTGTTATCTCCAGCATCTCCCTCTATGCCGTGTTATCTCCTGCATCTCCCTCTATTTCGTGTTATCTCCAGCATCTCCCTCTATGTCGTGTTATCTCCAGCATCTCCCTCTATCTCGTGTTATCTCCAGCATCTTCCTCTATCTCGTGTTATCTCCAGCATCTCCCTCTATCTCGTGTTATCTCCAGCATCTTCCTCTATCTCGTGTTATCTCCAGCATCTCCCTCTATGCCGTGTTATCTCCAGCATCTCCCTCTATCTCGTGTTATCTCCTGCATCTTCCTCTATCTCGTGTTATCTCCAGCATCTCCCTCTACGCCGTGTTATCTCCAGCATCTCCCTCTATCTCGTGTTATCTCCAGCATCTCACTCTATGCCGTGTTATCTCCTGCATCTCCCTCCATGTCCTCCCAATATTATCTACCGTTTTCTGTAAACTCTTACTCGTATGTGTTTATACCTCCCGCTATGTTGTTTGTCCCCTGGGTTCCACACAAGAAAGTGTCTAGTGTTATTGCCCTCAGGTTCTCCCAGTGTGTGCCTGACCCAGTGGCTGCGTGTTTTCCTCACCCCGTGGTTCACTGCAATGTGTTTAATCGAACTCTACATTGGTGATTCTGTTATACCATGTTAGTGCCACTATTCTGCGCAGACACCAATGAGTGAATTTGTGTAGATGTTTAGTCATTCTGTTAGTTATTCTCCGTGTTTCTGACCCATACAGTAGCACCGATCTAACATTGGAGTTAGACATTCCGAGTTTGGTGCTAACTTTAACGTCCGTTGACTTCCAGAAATCGTCTAGGGATATGAACGCCACTCTTGCCTTTTGTATTTTTATTTTAGTATCGCAATCTGGTCCCCCGTCTTTGTCTGCACAGCTTCCCAAAATACATGAAAGGTTCTACCTTTTGAAGTTAACTTTCATGAAGAGAAATTGAGTTGTCAGTTGCTTGGTTTAATGTCATTGTCTGTCTTTCCGTTATGAATCTGTAAACCTAATTGTTGTGCCCTGTTATTACTGCGACTAGTTTACAAATGAAAATCGTAAAATGATTAGAGAAATTAGACGCGGACATTCACAATTATTTGGACACGTTATGAACAGAAATAAACTGGATAACTTGGTGACAATTGGTAAGTTTGACGGGAAAATAAAAAGGGGAAGGCAGAGAAGTACATACCTGGATGACTTGGCCAGGTGGTATGGTCAAGACAAAACACAGAGCTGAGCCACGACTCTTGTGATCGTGTTAGATGTCGAAACATGCCCTTCTACGTTTATCGAAATGGCGCATGATTACAATGATGAGTTTACCCTGCATGTGACCATGTGTGACAGGAGAGCGGTGTCGTCGGCGAAGTCCACATCATCGAGTTGATTGTTAGAGTGATATCTGGTATTGACATTAAGATTGTTAGAGTGATGAATCAACATTGAATCCCAAACTTAACCTCCCGTTTGTAAATTAAAAACTATAATATCCCAAATTTATGAAACCCCAATTTGTTGTACAAATTGAGAACAAAATAACAGACCTGACGATAGTCACCAATTTGTGTGGCGTAGTCCGTTAACCAACAACTACAATAGACTCGACGGCACTCTTCCGACAGACGGGTCTAAATAGTTCTGCAGTGAATAAGTGATTAGGGTTAGGGTTAGGATTAGAGTTAGTTATATAAAATTATTCACTGCATAACTATGTAGACCCGTCTGTCGGAAGAGTGCCGACTCGACGACATACCCCAATTTGTTCAATGTACCGGTGGAGCAACGAATTGTGGTAAATGAATTTTTGATATGGGAAAAGAATACCCACTTCAATGAGAAAGGCTATCTAGAAAACCAGAAATTGGCTCAAAAGACACCCTAGGGGTGAAGAATGAAAGTTTTCCAATAGAAGGTCACAAGAGCTCAAGGAAGTTACCACATCAAGAAAAGAAGAATTCTCCACTAAATATCTTGATGTGCGCCTTCTCCTTGTCAATTTATGCTCCCATAATGTTTGTGTATGCATGTAGTATTTATACTATCAACACCACATGATCATAAACAAATAAACGAGAAAATACACAACTGCCTCTATAAATTATTAGAGTATATATTTGGATAACCTGGGGAGATGGGGTATGTAACTTGCATGTTCATACGGTACAACATTTTTAAAAAATAACCCCCATCCACTACCCTCCCTCCCCCCCCCCCCCCCCCAAAAAAAAAAAAAACCCAAGAAAATGAAACATTATAACTTAAATATTTATCCTACTTAATAGCTTCAGGTGACAATGTTTCATCTTCAAATAATCCTAAATTATTGTCTATTACACTACTGGTTTTAATAAATATAGTCCACATGTTTGTTACTACCAGAACCGAGATATATTATCCACAAATTATGTACCGGAACAAATATAAATTGTTAACAAATTGTAAATCACATGGGATAAGATATAATGTCCCTGGTGCTACAATTCAAGAATTGAAAAGTATCCATGTTGCCAACAGGCAAGAGTTAGAACATATCCATGTTGCCAAAATCCAAGAGTTAGAACATATTCATGTTACCAAAACACAGGAGTTGAAACATACCCATGATCCAAAATTCAGGAGATAGAACATATCAATGTTGCCAAAATCCAGGAGTTACAACATATCTATGTGTCAAAATCCAGGAGTTAACATTGTTCCTGTTGTCAAAATTCAAGTGCTGAGAATGTTCATGTTGTCAAACTTCAAAAGTTGATAATGTTCAGTTTGTCAAAATTCCAGAGTTGACAATGTTCATGTTGTCAAAATTCCAGAGTTGACAATGTTCATGTTGTAAAAATTTAACAGCTGACAATGTTCATGTTGTCACAATCCCAGAGTTGACAATGTTCATGATGTCAAAATTCAAGAGTTGACAATGTTCATGTTGTCAAAATTCAAGAGCTTACAATGTACGTGTAGTCAAAATCCCAGAGTTGACAATGTTCATTTTCTTTCTCATGAAATCAATGACAAATAAACTTGAGGACAGGATTCAGCAGATGTATGTTTCATAATGATCAGTACATCAGTAGTTGGCCAGGTCACTCAATGTCAAATACACACGAGGGCAGGACACAGCAGATGTATTGTCAGTACATCAGTAGTTAGCCGGGTCATTATTCATTATACAGGTAGGCCCCGGTTAACGTCGGGGTTACGTTCTTGGAAAACGCGACGTTAAGTGAAACGACGTATAGCGAAACACTATTTCCCATATAATTAAATGAAATACAGTGTATTGTTTACTACAGTAATGTTTATTTTGATGGTTGTTTATATTTATTGGCTAAATAGAGGTGGGTTGCAGGGCGAGTGGTAGAGTTATTGGGACGTAGAGGCATTACATTATGCCTCTTCATCTGAGTATGCAACTTTAACCTCTTCCTGCTGCACAGTAACCACCCTCCTCATTATCAGTACTCGCCGCTTCACCTGTTGTCTGAATGTTGTGTAGGTGTGAACGCTTCTTAAAGCGCTCAAATCAACCACGACTCGTTCCAATAGGCACTACTAGTACTGCTCTAACCCGCTTTCTTGGGTAGATCTTCATAGAGAGACATTGGTTTCTCTTGGATAACCATCTTGCTCACAGGCATATTCCGTTGGTTCTGGTTCTGGCCTTCAATCTACACGGCCAGTTGTGCTTCCATGTTCTCCATTAGAATACTTCTGATACGAGTGATCTTGGAAGCACTCAAAGGGGTTACGTTTCTAGCACCCTCTTTGATTTTGTCCGCACCTGTATGAATTATCCTTACCGTCCTTGAAGGTAAACCATGGACTTTACCGATACCAACAGCCCGACCGCCAGTCTCAAAACGACGTTATGGCGAAACGTAGCGACGTAAAGTGAAGTTAGTCCCCTATGCGACAACGACGTTATAGCGAAATGACGTATACCGAGGCGACGTACAGCGGGGCCTACCTGTACTGAGAAACCATGCAGGTGACTTACCAAATTCTGGATTTGCTTGGAAATTGGAGGGGAACTTATATTTGATTGAGGTCCGCACTTTAAACAGTGTAAAGACGGGTGCCTTTCATCATTAATCGATGAGTCGGCCACTACACGATGGTGAAAATAGAGCATTTTGATTATGCTAATGTTTCAGCCGAACAACAGAATAGGAACATTCGCTCAGCCATGTAGGAAACATATATTCCCAACTAGAACAACACTGTCTCCTATAAATTCATCCTGCAGACTGACATCTACTTTTGCAGAGCCAAAAATTCTATGCAACACCCAGTCCTAAATGCATAAATCTTACTATCATTATGTTAAGTTTTTTTTTTTTTAAATGTGGGTGAGTGCTGGATGTTCCAAGAAATCCAGGAGCGGGAGTACATGTTGAGGAGTTGGACTGAGGAGGGGACGTCAGAAGAAGTGATCTCCTCTTATAAATACGTGGAGGAACTGAAAGAGAAACTTCACAAAGGATGGACTCTGGCGACTCAAAACTTGAAAAAGGCCAGAAAAAGACATGCGGCTTACTACAACCGTAGGTCTAAAGACAGATCTCTAGAGGTGGGAGACAAAGTTTTGTTGCTACTCCCAACGGGAACCAACATACTGGAGGTAGGTGGCAAGGACCATTTCCCGTGGAAAGGGTGATATCCAGAACCAACTATCAGATGATTTAAGTCTCAGAACATTAGGGACATTTAATAACATGCTGTGTGATCGATTCAGGATCAGTATCTGACTATATCTGTGATTGGTGACCAATTATCTGGGTTATCGAAAAACCACCGGAGGAAGTCAACATCTCGCAGGAGGGACACATCATTTGGTGAGGTTATCGTGTACTGATCTATGATGTTGTATAGTCCTTACAAGGATGATCAGACTTGGCTCCTGAGATGTTCGGTCTGATTCTGCGGACATACTAGAGTATACGACATACATTCTACACATACACTTCTAACATACATATACTTTTCTTTATTAAATTAATCTGTTATTAATTGTTTGAAGCTAGATTTGTTAATTATGTTTTTTGGGGGAAGTGTGAGAGGGGACATGAGCAAGTGGTGTGAGAGAGAGAGAGAAAGAGGTATCCATTGACTGAGGGAGTGTGGTGGACGGAATGTGGTGGATTCTCCAGAATAATGATATGGGGTTAAAAATAATGTGGGTGTTGATTCCCCTCACTCCAGGGACGACACAATAAAGTAAATCCACGACAGATACCTGGACTTGGCCTGATCATTGTTAGAGTAATATCTGGACTTGACCTGATGATTGTTAGAGTGATATCTGGACTTGGCTTGATGATTGTTAGAGTGATATCTGGACTTGACCTGATGATTGTTAGAGTGATATATGGACCTTACCTGATCATAGTTAAGAGTGATTTCGTGACATGGCCTGATGGTTTTGTTTCTATTGATGTGACACCATATAGTAAAGATCACCATCATGCCTCAAGTACGTCGCTCTCATCGTATCCACAAAACCAAGATTCGATGCCAGTTTCCCTGGCTCAGTGCATTTCAATTTCCATCGTGTACTCAATGTCACTTGTCTGTTTCCATTGCCAAGTTGTGCTTACTGTCCAATGTCTATTTCCATTCCCAAGTTGTGCTCACTGTCCAATGTCCATTTCCATTCCCAAGTTGTGCTCACTGTCCAATGTCCATTTCCATTCCCAAGTTGTGCTCACTGTCCAATGTCCATTTCCATTTCCAAGTTGTGCTCACTGTCCAATGTCCATTTCCATTCCCAAGTTGTGCTCACTGTCCAGTGTCCATTTCCATGTCCAAGTTATGCTCAATGTTCCGTGTCCGTTTTTGTGAAGCTTTACCTCTTCTTATTGGAACCTGGCTGTCATCACTGTTCTTTCCTAGCCATTATGGCTTTTAATATAGCCAAAGTAGGTCAGTTTCAGGGACATTGTGTAAATATTGGTACGCTAGAGAAACAAACGATTGATGTAAAGCAATGTCCCGATTGTTAGATTATAAATACACCTCTGTGGTAAATTAATTAGTGCCTTCTTTTCTGCTAACACGTGACCTTTCAGTAATATAACAGATAACCAGTAAACTCTTGCTTTTATACTCTGTTTATTATTATCAAATGTAAACAATTGATGGGCTTCCCGGAGTATTGGACACATGGTGCTAGTCCCATGTAGTATAGACCAAACCGCAGTCGATTGTTGACGTTATAAATATCAGATAGGTTGCCTTTAATTCTAGTGACATTTCCTGGAATTCATTTTAGGCTGGTTCTACCAGGACCCAGGTTATATAAAATACAAATCCCCATCGATGGGGATCGAACCCATAGCCACCAAGCCAGCGGGAAAGAGTTCTATCCACTGCGATAAAGAGGATATTATTTATTAATGTTGGAGAGGCACGAATGTACATAAGGACAACTAAAAATAGGTTCATAAAATTGCCAATTCTATCAATGGGAGTTTTATTTTATTTCTTAAATTATTCAAAGGCCTGTGTAATATCACACTCATTTTATTATAACCAAAATGTACATCGATCGCATGATAGGTTCATTACGTCCATGAGTTAATAAGGACAATATTATATATATATATACAACATACACTACTGTCAGTCAAACATCGCTACCAACAGAAAGTCGTGTATAATCAACTGGCAGTCATGAAGTCCATACTTGTGCTGATGTGTCTGTGTTTGATTGGCGTTACCAGCGTCTCCGGTAAGTCTTCTTGTTATCCTTCTTTTACCCTATATTCAGGGCCTCAAACAGCTCACGTCAAGACACTCTAACCATTAGTTATCCCATGCAGCTCTGTCAATGTCCTCCTGAATGTATTCATTTCTACTCCTACTTCTCTTCTCCTTGTGTTTTAGGTCTTCCCGTATTTCTTTTCTCCTTATGGTTCGAGACAAAGGTCATGCTAGTTATATTATTGTATTATTTTCTCAGTGTAAATCCTATCCGGCACCATCGTGTTTTCTTGTCCTCTTGGTTGACTGGTATTTGTCTAGTTTTCACCATGAGCTCTACGTTGATGATTCTGCCATACAATTTTATTCCAACTATTTTACACAAGTAACCAATTAGTGAATGATTGTGGATTATTTGTAATCGTATTCGTTGTTCTCCTTGTTTCCGACCCAAACAGTAGTTTGGGTTTAACAGTAGAACAATTAGCGTGAATAAGTTATGTGCTATGTTTAATGTCTTTTGACTTCAAAACATTTCTTAGTTGCTTGCTTGCTTGCTTGTGTTCGTTGGCTTGAGCTCCAACGCGAAGTCCTGTATATCGGATGAAGGCATCCTGTTGTCCAACATCAGTGTGATGTCATACAGGACCTGAGGTTTGCGTGAGTATCCGTTGTCCCATGTCTGGCTTATTGGTGTGCAGACTGGTGGTTCCTCGCCGCACAGGCAGACACTCTCCGACTTCGGAGGAATCGGCGATCCTATTGACTTTAGCCAGGAACTCGAAGGGACCTGTTGCCCAGGACGCTCGTCGAGCACGCGATAATAGGTCTTGGCCAGTATATAACCCGGCCCTGGTGCCTTGGAAACACCTCTGCGTCCAACATTTCTTAGTGATATAAACGCTGCTCTAGCCTCCCGTATGTTTGATTTCTCTGTGTCGGTTCCATCCACTGTGAGTATATTGCTACCTAAGTAAATGTATGATTCCGCCTGTTGCAGTGAGGTTCTCCAAGGAAATTATGTCTATCATGTTCTTGATGTGTTGAATTTAACTTTCCCCTCCACATATATATTTGTAAATGTAATTGTTGTGATCTCTCATTTAATGTTGTTTATCCTGCACCTAATTTCGTGTTTGACAAGATAAAGAGGTTATTAGCAAAGTCCTGGACATCGAGATTCTTTGTTCGAGGAATCAGTTGGATTGCGTGTTTATTGTCTTCATAATCCTGTCTATCACCATTAAGACAATTAGAGATTATAATAGGCATCACTTCCCCATCATTGTTCTTATTTCGAATATCTCTGTTGGTGTTTTCTCATGTATGACTCAGCATATCGTATCTCTAAATGTTGACTTTCAATAAGTGAATAATTGTTTGTGATATTCAGTAACGTCTCAACAATTCCAGAGAGATTCCATATCACTGCTTTCAAAGGCTTTTTCATATTTCACAAATCCAATATAAAGTAATGAGTTCAGTTTAATCATGTGCTCTATTATTATGCCCGGTATTACTGTCTGGTCAGTACACGATATATATGGTCGAATGTCTGCCTGTTCATCCCTTTATTTTTTGTCAATGGCGTAATGGCATCTCGTAGATCCTCCAGAATGACACTGCTTAATATTTTCTTGGAAACTGACAGTATAATGTTAATAAAAACATACTCCTGTAGGTTCCTTTTCTTTGGTAACTTCTCCTCTCTCCAGTATCCATAATGGGTGGATGGAATACACGTCTGCTATACTAAAAACTCTTACGTCATGGAGAGGTAATTTAAATATCTCATTGGTACAGTTATGAATGCCGATCTTCCTGGCCTAGGAGTTAGCGACTTTCTCCATAACCCCCATTATCCACGTGAGCAAACGCAGCTGCGCGAGAATCGGTAGCGGTTCTCGCCGCTCGTTACTTACAGGATCTGTGAGCCAGCCGCGCAGAAACCAATAGCAAATTACTGAGAGTAATCTTGCTAAGAAATCAACAACAGTGGTTGTCAGCAACTTGCTTGCGACAGGTCTTTCAGGACTCCCCTACTTTTGCACCACACGAAATAACAACTCGTGTCATTTGCAAAAAGAATGCAATTTATTTAGAGCTAGCGATAAACAAGCTCTGCGAGCGGAATACTTCATTGACAATAAACAGCATAGTACGTTACATAGATGCAATGAAGAACTGATAATGATACTATTAAACACTGGATGAAATCTGAAGCCTAACAATCACTATTGTCTAGAAACTTATAGCATTCGTAAGGAACACGTCTATTCTCTACTCGTCTCAGTCCTGGTCTGTCCTCACGCAACTCATTGCGTGTTCAAACATGGACGTTGGATTCTCCGTGCGTTGGTGAGTCTTGCGTGCATAGTGGCTCAGCACGCTGGCCAGCTCACTCGAGTAACCTGGTACTCCACGGTTACTCGTAGAAGCGAGTTTCCCAATGTCTTGGGGAAACCCTCGCTCAGCTGTACTTGATGCTCCCTTGGTTGACACAAGTGTGTCCCGTTGTGAAGCTATTTATAGCGCTGGTGTCTCCCCTGTCTGGTGTCCTCTGCCAGACTCTGTCTTAGCTCTATTACTTATCTTCTTAACTCTCTAAACCCTTATTGGGATTTTGACAGGCTCCTCTCCCCTCTGTGAAGTGTTACACCCCTTTAACGCATGCTTGTAACACGTTGTATGGTCACAAAAGAAAATTGGCTGTCCAATTTTGTCAAAAATCCAATAAGTTGTAAACCTCTCTTCTGGGGATAGTACAAACTCTTTTCTCCCTTACTCACACTGTTCTATTTCTTCATTCGGCTAATTGAGTAGCCCATAGTATCAGTATAGTTGGCTATAAATCTTCTTGGGAAATGTTTTGATCCGGAACCGTTGTCTTATGACTTATGTCCTGACTTCCGTCTTATGACCCTTTGTCTTCTGACTTCCGTCCATTGACTTGTGTCTTTTGACCTGTCCTCATATTGCCCAAAATGACAACCCAATATAAGTTGACTCTGTTATGAGTACAACACATGAGCATTAAATGTTCATGTTCCCAATAATATCAACTCCAACTCGTATACATTAAGTTCTACTCTTCACCTTCTCGCTTCCGCTTGTGAAGACATATTTTCAATGTTACATTAAGGTTTTTAAGACATTATTGTGTCCCCTGATTTGGGCTACTGTACTTTGAAATAAATGGTGTGTGCAACTTTTATGTGTTTGTTTTCCTGTTTGTTTGCGTGTTTTCTAATAAACTACAATGTACTTAATTTACTAACGTGTGTATGCGTTACTATTCTACATGTGTGTATTCCTTCGAGCGCCGTAAATCGGTTTATTATGGTTACAAATGTTTGTTATTCTTATTTATGACCACAACTCCGTTTCAAGATGCTCAAAGTATTTTCCCTATCTAATCTACTAAAGTATAGCAGTAACACACATAAAACTTGACAACACATTGGTTACACAGACTGACACAGACAAGTCACAATAAGGCATTTTAAGCGGTGAATAAAAAATTTGCCGCTACCTTTCTCTCTCTCTCTCTCTCTCTCTCTCTCTCTCTCTCTCTCTCTCTCTCTCTTTCACTGTTTAGTATTGTATACATTCTCTCCTCTCATTTACACATCTTTCATACAATTTCATACCATTCTTGCTAAAACATTCAATCGTCATTAAAATATGGTTCATAATATCACGTAAATGACCATTACATTAAATGATTGGCTAACTTATTGGAGTCTTCACGCCAAATGACTGTGCGATTTGTTTGCACACGTCATGCCTATACAAAATATACAAGTTTGTGATGATGGTTTGTTACCGATCCTGTAATACTAAATAAGATAATTTGGTGTGCTGTTTTAAATTTATCCTAAGGGAAATAATCTAACTAAGTAATTCCATTTAAGCAAATTGGGTTAATTACCTTAAAGTGTTATTGGTAAATGAAATGATGTTAATTCCTAAATGGTTGGGTTAGTTTAGAAATGATATTTTAAATAAATGAATTTATAAATGATTATGATTATGCGGTGATAAAGTAAAGTAATATCTAACAATCGCATTTCTATAATTGGGGTCCTGCCTTAACTGGGTTATTACCTAAATGATGGTGACTTCTAACTAACAAATAAGATAATTAAAGTTATATATGCATTAGAACATTTTGCAATTCAATTATTCATGGAAAAATGAGGTTATGCATACTGTTTATAAAACAATAATATATATATATATATATATATATATATATATATATATATATATATATATATATATATATATATATATATATATATATCACAGTTACATTTATATATATAATTACACTAACTAATGTCGTCCTTTCAGGTGTGAAGATGGAGCAATGTTCTTTGTAGACTATTTTCATATTATAGTTTATTTCACCAAAGTCTTATATGCTCTCCTTCCCGGATAGTGTATAAATATATAGTTCCCTACCAATTTATGTAGGTTCACAGCTAACATTTCAATGTTAATATGGCTTATATACATGTTAGCGCTGCAGACATATTACTTATGCGTCTGTTCATTTCACTGCTAATGGCACTGTTACTCTTACAGTTTTACCAACTTGGCGATAATAACGCACTTACAGTGTAACTCATTCACCACATACGGCACTTATCTGATTAGCAATTACAGTGTCACTGTTTTTGGTGATCTCTGGTCGATCTGTTCCTGTATATCAGGTATTTCAATGGTTGACGGTGGACTCAAAGTGTCTGCTAACGAGTTCAATCTCCCCTTTAAATGCTGGATGGTAAATGCATAGTTCTGCAGTATCAAAGCCCACCTGTAGACTCTGTTGTTGTGGGGAATACCAGACTGCATAACAGACAACGGAGAATTGTCAGTTTCGATAACAAACTGTGCTCCTGCCAAAAATCTATGAAGTTTTCTAACACAATAGATTAAGCTGAGGCCCTCCAATTCTGATGCTGAGTATCTCGATTCAGCTGGGCTGATCTTACGACATACGTACATTACTGGGTGGAACTTCCCTTCGTAGAACTGTCCTAGTACCCAGATATGGAGATAGCACTTGCGTCTGTACGTAAAAAATAGGTAAGATCTTGGTTAGGCAAACTCAGGATAGGTGGAACACTGAATAAATATTTCAATTTTGATAGAGCACTAATTAATCCTGCATCTTGCACATTTAATTTAGCCGAAGCTTTCAAAATATTTGAAAAAACACTGGTGATTTCCGCCAGATTGGGAATAAATTTACTATAATAATTCACAAGACCAAGTAGACTTCTGACCTGTTTCTTGGTCGTTGGCATAGTCAAATTTAGAATCTTGGTCACGATTCTTTCATCTGTTCTGAGTTGGCCCTTGCAGATGGTATGGCCTAGGAAGTCAATCTCTTCCATGCCCAACTCTACTTTAGTGGGCTTGACTGTAAGCCCAAATACTCGCAACCTGTCGAAGACATGCCGTAGTTTCTGTAGGTGTGACGTCCAGTCTTCAGTATGGATGCATATGCCATCAATGTATGTAGAAGTATTGGTCACCCCGTGGAGAAGATCCCTAGTTAGACGGACGAAAGTCGCTGGAGCATTACGAAGGCCAAAAGGAAGAAATCGCCACTCATAGAGACCTAAAGGTGTGGAGAAAGCTGTTAAAGGAATCGAATTTTGTTGCATCGGGACCTGCCAATAACCTTTCGTGAGATCAAGTTTGCTAAAGATGCGATTTGTAGACATATCAAGAATCAAATCCTCGCATGCTGGGATTGGTTCAGCATCAATTTTGGTTATTTTATTTAAACGTCGATAATCGACGCAGAGTCGAATAGTTGCGTCCTTTTTGGCGACAAGGACGATAGGGAAATAATATTCTGACTGAGATTTCTGAATTATTCCACTCGACTCAAGAGATAGTATTTCTTTGTCGAGATTAGCCCTATAATTTAGAGGGATGGAATAAGGTCGACACTTGATTGGGGTGTTGTCAGTCAGAATAATGGAGTGTTGTATTCTGTCTGTCTTTCCTGGGATGTCGGAGAAAATGTCTCTGTATTCCGTCACTAATTCTATCATCTGTCGTCGTTGCTCGTCTGTAAGTTTGGTTTCTATCTTTATACTGTCAATGGTCCCAGTCGTGTCTACAGTAGGGACAGGTAATTCTATTTCGTCGTCATCTGTTTCGTTCAGTACTGTTGTTGTACTAGCTGCGTGTGCTGTTACCTGGCTAAGTGTGTTTGCAATGTCGTTGTTATGTGTCGCCCTACCTGGTGTAGTTGTGTTGTGTACGTCTGTCGTCCGATTAATTGGTGTGGGTGCATCTTGTTCGTCTGTCTGTAGTTCTTGTCATGAAAAGTATGGTTTCAGCATATTGAACTTTAATTTGCCCTTTACCGATATTTCATAATCGACATCTGATATTTTACGTTCAACGTTGAATGGCCCTTGCCAAGATGTTAGTAACAAATTACGTTTGTCTGGTAGTAAAAGCAGAACCTTCTGATTTGGTTCAAGATGCATAGTTTTAGCATCCTTGTTTGCGTAGTCACGGTACATCTGTCCTTTCCTCTCCAAAGATGCCTTAGCTATTTCACACGCTTTCATTATTCTATCGCGTGTCTCTGTTACCATCTCATACGGTGTTACTGCTGTTGGATTCTCTGGTAAGCTAGTAATTAGCTGATGGTAAATTGTTAGGGGTCCTCGAGGGTTCGCCCCATATACTAATTCAAAAGGTGAGAAACCCGTACTCGAGTGCGGAATTTCTCTGTGGGCAAATAGCACTGCTGGCAATAGCGTGTCCCAATCAGATGGGTTTTCTGCTGTTACTTTAGCCAGCATGTGTTTGAGATCCCCGTTAATTTTTTCTATGATCCCGTTGCTCATTGGGTGGTACGGGGGTACAGAAATGCTGCTCTATTCCTAACAATTTTGTTAAGGCTTGCGTAGCAGCCGAAATAAACTGCGTTCCGCGATCCGATAGAATAGTTCGTGGGAAGCCAAAACGACAAAATAGGTGCAAAAATACATTTGCCACATCTTTGGAGGTGATGTATTTTAGTGGAATAGCTTCGATCCACCTGGTGCATAGATCCACGAGAGTAAGTATGAATCGGTTTCCTTTGCTCGACACCTGATTTAGGGGTCCAACAATATCGACCGCTACACACTCAAATGGTCTAGATCAGTGTTTCCCAACCTTTTTTGTGCCACGCCCCACTTAAGCCTTTCTAAAATTCATATTGCCCCCCCCCCCCCTCCCCACGCCCCCCTCAACATATACATTATTTTTAATATTCAAAAATTGAAATGTTCACTAAAGAAACTTGAATGATAGGTTTTAGGAAGAAATCACTAGGTAATTATTGAGCAAACACAGTAAGTAAATTTTCAAAACATATAATGGAGAACTGAAATTCAAGTACAAAATAATTTTAATGAAAGATTGTTCTATATTATTTTAATTATTAGTAAATATTTATTATTTAAATTTAGTGAGATCCTTGCGCTTGATGCTTGCTGCAAAGAGATCTTATGTCAGGTTCCAATTTAGTTAACTTCAGTCTCAAGTCTGCCCGTTTTGTTATAGCCAGCCGATTTCTTCCATTTTCGAATTGCCCCCCTTAACAGTCAAATTGCCCCCCTGTGGGGCGTGGGCCCCACGTTGGGAAACACTGGTCTAGATGCTAATAATGACCGTTGAACTTCGGCCGTCACATGCTTTCCCTTTCTTACAAGATGTTGACAAATAGTACATGAACGACAGAAACATTTTATATCAGTACATAATTTAGGCCAGTAGAAGTGTGACAAAATTCTGGCTCTGGTTTTGTCATAGGCCAAATGTCCAGCAAACGGTGACTCATGTGCGATCTTTAGCACAGTTTGTCGGTATGTTACAGGTAACACCGTTTGCTGAATTTCATGGTTATTATTTGTGTAATAACGCATGAGAATTCCGTTATGTTTTCTAAAATACCAAGATGCATGTTTAGTCACTTTCGCTCGCTCACCTAACAATTTAAAATAAGGTGCGATCGTTTGATCGGTGCTTTGTGCCTCGATAACTTTTTGTCGAGTACTGTTGGTATCGGCACCGCTGGGTGTTAACAGCTGTCACATCTCATTTTGCAAGTCAGTATAGTGAGTTTGCGTATCTGACCTTGTTACAGCATTAGCCATATTTGTATGTTTCCAGGCTATTATGTCGTCGTCAGTACACTGCTTCAATGAAGCTAAACAGCCTAAAATCAGATCCGTACAAGGATCTTGCAGGATTGCGCAAGTAAATGTGCCGGTAAGGAACGGGGTATTAATATGCGCTTTTGCCAGTGGGTATTTCTCAATGGTTCCAGAGAAAGTACGGCATTTGACAAAATCACCCGTGTAATCTTCTGGTCTGACCAGTTCTTTTCTTAAACCAAGTAAAGTGCTGCCGCTATCGAGTAAACAATGGCATGGTTGATCATTGACCAATGCATCGTAGAACTTTAGTTTACCTCTAGAGGCACTTGCTGCATTAGCATATTCATTGGAGAATGGTATCACGTGCCCACATATCAATTTACCATCCGCATGAAACTGGTGACATGTGTCACATTTCTTAAAGTCAGTAACTGCTGCCACACTTTCACATTCACTCGTTGGTAAAACATTTACAAGTTCCTCGTCAATGTCACTATCATCGTCTGATGAAGTATCGATGAGTGCAGCATTATTTGCTTTCATTCGTTGCCTACCAAGACATTTATTACTATAGTGGCCATAGCTGGAACAAAAGTAACATTTAACAGCACGTTTAAATGAACTTCTTCTACTTTCTTGCTTATTTATCACCTTTTCTAGGTGTGAGGGATATGCCGGGTTCTTATCGCACATAGAGTACCTAGGATGAAACAAACTACAATATCCACATTGAGGTGGCTTCTGGTATGGTTTGTCTTTCTTACGATATTCTTTCTGATTGTAAGATCTACTCGGTATATTCTTTACAAAGGCAGTGATCTCTGTATCATGTGTAGTGGACTTAAATATTTTACGATTGGACGAAAAATATGCCGACCCCCGCTTTTCTAATTGCTCAATGGATTCGATATCTGATTGTTGGAGAC
Organism: Cepaea hortensis; assembly: GCA_963921405.1. Lineage (NCBI taxonomy): Eukaryota > Metazoa > Mollusca > Gastropoda > Stylommatophora > Helicidae > Cepaea > Cepaea hortensis. The sequence continues at coordinate 28,505,459 of OY992884.1, read as the reverse complement.
ACTTCGCAAAAGGGGTAGGGACGGTGGATATCACCTTGTCCATTACCATAAGATCTTGTAATTTATCATAGCTTTTGCCTACCTTCGCCGTCCTAGCCCATTTATTAAACGTGCTTTGCACGTTAGAGAGGTAATCTAAGAAGGTTTCAGTTGCCTTTGGCTTTATTTGGGAAAACTGAATTTGGTACCCAGTGGCATCTAGAAGAAAGTGTTGCGTGATCCTATCGTGAATGTACTGATAATTGTTCCTTAGCTCTGTAGGTATTGATTCTATTACTTTTAATGGCTCCCCACTGAGGTTTCTCATGTAGGTCATTGCCCAGTCATCCAAAGGTATTTTCTGAGTCTTCAGTTAAAATTCTATATTCTCAGTCCATGCAGAAATTGAATCCCCTACGCTATATGGTTTGATAAGGCCTTTATACTTACTAAACTTATTCTGTTCTTCTTGGCTCTTTTGTTTGCTAGAGGCTATCTGTATGTTTGAATCTACCTCCATTTCCTTCATCTTTAATTTAGTTTCTGAATCTACCTGTATCTGCTTCTGTTTGGTGGCTTCCTCAACTTCCTTCATTTCTTTTTGATGTTGTCTTTCCAATGCTCTTTCGTCTCTTTCTAGAGCAGCTTTCTTTTCTATTCGAGCTATTTCTTCTTTATATTTTTGATCCTCCCACTTTTCTAATTTCTCTCCAGTGTTTCCCATTTCTTTGCCTGCCTGGATACACTCACTTAATGATGCCATTTTGTGGCTTTATGTTAGTTCACAATGATATCACAGTAATTTTACACAATGGTTTGTAGTTATGTGTTAGTTATTTACATTTTACTGGAAAAAAAAGATGCATGATTAACATAGTGTATATCAAAATATTAAAAAAATATACTCATCTAATTCTTTGGAAAATACGGTTCTTGGGATGTTCCACCGCTGTCTTCCCGACACACAAAAATGGTTGACTTGAGAACAAAACGGATGCTTCTGTTTAGTAGAGCATCAATAATTTAGAAACATGCATATGTTGTAAATACATTTGTATCTTTCATGCGGCTGATGAATGAAAAAATGTGATTTAGATAATGATAAATGATGTTAATGAATGAATGTTATGATTGTCTGAATGATTGTCATGATTCGTAAGATGATTCGTCAATATGACAGTCGTTGTCGTCTTGTCCTTACTTTCTAACTAGTTTGGTATAACTACGTTCCTAGGCTTCCGTTCAGTAGTTAATGTATTCACTTTGTACAAAAAGAACTTATTTTGCACAAATATCTACCTGAATACATGGATGGTGACATTGATGGCTGTATCACACAAAATGAAATGTACACGATGGTTTGTTTGATAAATTACATTAATATTTGTATACATTATCATTACTTTCAGTAGAATAACACACTTTCCAAATTTTCGTAGACTAACACAATTTGTAACTTAAACTTCCTTCATTGTGGTTCAAGCTCCACCAATGGTATGATACAAATTATCACGCAGTAATGGTGTTAATCACTCACGTTATTCACAAATCACAATTATTTCTGCCATTTTATGCAAAATAATTTACGTTAATTTTAGATATTTAACACAGAAATAATGTCGAATGGTGCCTGTTTACGATGGTTCATAGCCTTCTGATACCAATTGCTTGTTGACGTTGGTTCAGGGACTTCTGACACCAATTGCCTATTGACGTTGGTTCAGGGACTTCTGACACCAATTGGGTTCCTGCCTGTCAGCAACTTGCTTGCGACATGTCTTTCAGGACTCCCCTACTTTTGCACCACACGAAATAACAACTCGTGTCATTTGCAAAAGGAATGGAATTTATTTAGAGCTAGCGATAAACAAGCTCTGCGAGCGGAATACTTCATTGACAATAAACAGCATGGTACGTTACATAGATGCAATGAATAACTGATAATAATACTATTAAACACTGGATGAAATCTGAAGCCTAACAATCACTATTGTCTAGAAACTTATAGCATTCGTAAGGAACACGTCTATTCTCTACTCATCTCAGTCCTGGTCTGTCCTCACGCAACTCATTGCGTGTTCAAACACGGACGTTGGATTCTCCGTGCGTTGGTGAGTCTTGCGTGCATAGTGGCTCAGCACGCTGGCCAGCTCACTCGAGTAACCTGGTACTCCACGGTTACTCGTAGAAGCGAGTTTCCCAATGTCTTGGGGAAACCCTCGCTCAGCTGTACTTGATGCTCCCTTGGTTGACACAAGTGTGTCCCGTTGTGAAGCTATTTATAGCGCTGGTGTCTCTCCTGTCTGGTGTCCTCTACTAGACTCTGTATTAGCTCTATTACTTATCTTCTTAACTCTCTAAACCCTTATTGGGATTTTGACAGCGGTAAAATGCTTATGTTGACAGCGATGCCCTGTAATAGGATATGGGAGGGGGGGGGGGGGGAACAGCTATGACCAATTTCATTTTCTGTTGTTTGGTGTACGGTGAGCGGATGGACATTAAATATAATTGATACTTTTAGATATATAAGGGGCGTTCATTTGATATCCAAGTTCATTTGAGAGATACGTCACATGTGCAGATTTGCAAAGAACAGTGGGTGCAGAAAAAAATGCAAAGAAATAGAGGATCAAGAAATAAAACACATCTCGAAAGAAATATAAAAAAAGATGTACAAAGAAAAAATAATATAACAGGAAATGGTTGTATGAGAGGGATAGATGGAGAAATTATAATTGATACTACCGACATAATAAAAAGATGGACAGAATACACAGAAGAGTCATTCTGTGACAGAAGGTTCAATAAACCAAATGTATAATATTCAAGATGGACCAAACATATCAATGGCTGAAGTAGAGAAGATTATTAAACAGATGAAAGAAGGAAAGGATGCAGGACCTGACAAGATAACAACAGAGATGATAAAATCCCAATCCAGCTTAGGCATTGATACTATCACAGAATTATGTAATGATGTATACAATACTGGGTACATTCCCAAGGTTTTAAAACATCCGTTTTCATCACACTACCCAAGAAGCCAAGAGCTGTTGATTGTGAGGATTACATAACTATTAGCTTAATGAGCCATAAAACTAAGATACTACACAAGGTCGTTCAAGACAGAATTAAAACTACATAGATGATGAAAAAAGATGTCAATTGAAACGAGAAAAAGAGTGTTGAGGGGATACATAGAGCCTGTTCTTTTGTATGGATGTGAAACTTGGACAATGAGCAGTCAAGCTGAAAAGCATCTGATGGCTGCAGAAATGTGGTTTCTGAGGAAAATGCAAAGAATACCATGGACAGACAGAAAAACCAATGACCAAGTACTACAGGAGACAAATGAACATCGTAAACTGTTTAGAGAAATTAGACGTAGACAGTCAAAATTGTTTGGTCATGTTATGAGAAGAAATGGATTGGAGAACTTAGTGACAACTGGCAAGATCGAGGGGAACAGACCAAGAGGAAGACCGAGAGGAAACTACCTGGATGGCTTGGCCACATGGCATGGACGAGACAGGAACACTGAGCTGATCCACGACACTGGTGATCGAGTGAAATGGCGAGTCATGACCGCCCACGCTTTCCGGCATGGCACATGATTGATTGAGATGATGAAGTAGCTGAAAAACAATTTGGGTTCCGCAAAAACAGCGGCACCATAGAAGCAATAATCTGTTTGCGGATGCTAATTGAAAAATACATAAAAGTTCAGAAAAATAGATATATCTGTTTTATAGACGACAAGAAAACTTTTGATAGAGTACAATATGAACGACTAATTACATGCCTTCAAGACATGGGAGTAGACGGAAATGACATCAGACTTATTAGTAACTTGTATTGGGAACAACTGGCGTCATTTAGTTGCGGAAATAATCTTTCGTCGCCCACAAAGATAAAAAGAGGAGAACGGCAAGGATGTGTGTTGTCCACAAGAGTCTTTAACCTATACACAGAAAACAATTTTAAACAAGATGAAATGCCTGGACATAACAGCAATGGTTTAGTTTTGTTTAATTTAGTTTTAGTCGGCGGATAAACATCACGGCACACGGGTGTAACCAATAAGTGATCCGTTCTACTCCTAACTCAGGTCTGAGTCCGGAGAATGTCAGCTCAGTGCACGAACTCCTTGGCAATGGCGAGGATCCTGAAATACTTTGGGTAGATTTTTAACTCGAAATTGTGCCCTATCAGCGTCGTTAGGCTACACTTTTTCGATTTCCAACTGCCACGGGATTTTCTTACGTGCGCAACAATACACATGGGCGTCGGATCTCAGTATCCAGATACCAGAGGACATTTTGTTACTAGACGTCCACGTGAAATAATCCCGGTCCTCACTGGGGGCTTGAACCCGGGAACTCCAGCACGAGGAGTACACCATACCTCGACACCACTCAGCCCCCTAGCTGTGTGACAATTAGCTAACACCAATGTAAGAATCGTAAACAGTCTTATATATACTGACGATACCGTGTTACTAGCAGAAATCGAGCAAGAGTAACAAAACCTAGTGAAACAAGTAAACAGGCATAGTGCAGAATGTGGCTTAGGTATTAACATCCTAAAAACGAAAATACATACATTGCGAATCCATACATCCATTATGTGCCATGCCGATAAGCGTGGGCGGTCATGTTCTGCCATCTCACTCGATCACCAGAGTCGTGGATCAGCTCCGTGATTCTGTTTCGACCGTGCCATACGGCCAAGCCATCCTGGTATTTACTTCTCGTTCTTCCCCTTGGTCTCTTCCCTTCGATCTTGCCAGTTGTCGCCAAGTTCTGCAAGTCATTTCTTCTCATAACATGTCCAAACAATTTTGACTGCGAATCAGTAAACTTAAAAAGCCTCAAGGACGAGGTGGGAAAATTATGATAAACAGATAACTGAAATATTTGTAACAGTACCAATAGAAAGAAAGACAGTGGAAGAAGAATGGGAGATGTTCAAATCAAGCATTTTAAATACTGCAAAGATAACATGTGGAACCACGAAAAAACGCACAACACGGATAAAGAAAATAACAAGTTTAGTTGGACGCAGAAGTGACGAAAGCTGTAAAAGACAAAAATGGAAAAATTTAAAAAGTGGTCGAAGAGCAAACAGGAATATGAATACATAGAATATAGAATAGCAAGAAGACATGTGAATAGAATAGTAACGAGAGACAAACAAACAGACTGGGACGATTATGGATAAACACTAAATAAAAACTACAAGGAGGCAACATAGAAACGTCTATAAAAAAGATAAGTGCAATGTGAACCAGATGATAATCCTTTGACCCAACTGAAATAATTAAAAACGAAAATTGAGAACCAATACGTGAACAAAAACAAATCCTAATAAGATGGAAACAGTACTTCGAACAACTTCTCAACACCCCATCATATGTTACAGGAATTCAAGAAACCGACACAGAGGTTACGATCGAACGAACGAACGAACAAACTTTATTTTCAAAGGGTAACAATTTGGGTACGCAGGCCCGTCTTACATTCGCCCCTTCCAATCTCTCATCTTCCATTCATAGTGCATAGTGCATTCACATAGGAAAGAAAAAAAATTATTGTCAAATTGCCACCGAAGAACTAGAACCAGACATACTAAGAGAATATATTATAGAAGCCATCAGATTAGCCCCATTGAACAAATCACCAGGAGAAGTTGAAATACCAAATGAACTAATTAAAGCAGCAAGAGAATTAGGAACAGCATGGCTACATAGACTATTCAACCAAGTTTGGGTAGAATAACAGACACCACGAGACTGGGGAAACGCGATAATTATTCCAATTGGGAAACAGCAAAGCCAGCAAAAGAGACTGCACACAATACAGAGACATTTCACTGTTCAGTCATACTGGGAAAATATTTTGCAAAATTCTTGAAAAACCAAGATTACGAACAATTATAGAACCCAAGCTAAGCGAAACACAACTTGGATTTAGGAAAAACATAGGATGCACAGATGCCATTTTTTCCTTTTGACAACTTATAGAAAAATCAATCGAATTCAATGAAACACTCTACTTAGTCTTTGTCCACCAAGAAAAGACATTTAATAGAGTAGATAGAAACAAGCTGTGGGAAATGCTTAAACAATATGGAGTGAGTGCACATCTAACAAACCTATGTAGAAGCTTATACAACAACAGTGAATGCATAGTGAGAGCAACTGGAGGACACCCAGAACCTTTCACCATAAGATCGGGAGTACGACAAGGTTGTGTCATGTCCCCTCTTGTTTATAACATATATAGACAACATATCTAAAGAAACCAGCCAAACAGAGACCGCAAGAACACCGCATGACGAGAACGCAGAAGAAGAACCATCTGCAAATCTAACCATTAGAGAACTCATGTTGCGGACGACCAAGCATTAATAGCAAAACCAGAAGCTGAATTACAAGACCACATGAATAGTCAAAACGAAATGTGTAGGGAACATAACATGACAATTAGCACAAGTAAAACAGAGACTATAACTAAAGAAGAAAACCCAACAAAGATTCACCTAAACGAACATCCTCTGAAACAAGTAAAGAGTTTCAAGTACCTAGGAAGTATAATATCATCAAATAGCAAATCAGAAGACGAGATCAAAAATAGATACAATAAGGCAAACCAACTCATTGGACAAATGGAACCAATACAAAAGAACAATCATGTACCAATAACTACTAAGAAAGCACTTTACAACACAATCTTCCTACTAACCCTATGTTACCTATGTCAAACCCGGACAATGACACAAAAAGAGGAAAGAAATATAACAACAACAGAAAAGAGGTTCATGAGAAGAATACTCAATGTATCAAGAAGAGATAAGATCAGAAATGAAGAAATCAGGACTAAAGTGGGGGTTATAGCTGCACTAGATTTTATTAGAAGGCAGCAAGTCACATGGTTTGGCCATGCACGTAGGCTACCAACTAACAGTATACCACAACACGCAATGATGTACAGACCAGAGGGAAGCAGAGGACGAGGCCGACCACGTAAACGATGGACGCAGGGAATAACAGAGTCCATGGGAATATCGATACATGAAGCCCATAATCAGGCAATCTACCGCTGTTTATACTTCACCTCGACACCGCAAGTTACAAGAGGAACATGATGAGATGAGATGAGATGAGATGAGATGAGATGAAAAACGAAAACTGTGATAATTAGCAATAGAATGGAAAGATCATCAATGAACATCACAGTAAACGGTGAGATACTAGAACAAGTAACAAGTTTCTCCTACCTTAGACATGTAATAACTGATGATGGCAGAAGTGAAATAGGCATCATAAAGAGAATAAGAATGGTAAAAATGCTTTCAGAAGCATCAGATCAGTAGTAATATCTCATTCACTAATTCATTCAGTAGCATGTCCTTTGCAGAACCTCGCTTCCATAACAACGTCCGGAAAACCTCTCGATCATAAGCAAGATGTCCCGCGTCTGATACACCCATCTGGATATCATCCGCCACATCCTGCACCCATCTTCTCTTTGGCCTTCCTCTTCCTCTCTTCCCAGGCATATACCCTTCCGTTAAAGTTCTCTATATTAATATCTAGATAGATTAAAAATGCATTAAAAATGAGAATTGTCAAAGGTACATATATTCAACACTATTGTATGGCGCGGAAGCCTGAACATTGAACACGCAGCTAGAAAGACGAATAGATGCTCTGGAGATGTGGATATACAGAAGAATATGTCGTTGTCACAGCCTCACCTAAGGGCGGTACCAACATAAAAGAACGAGATACTGGCGAAGGGATAGTACTCCAGCAAAAGGGAAAGAACCGAGTCACTCGAAGGCTCGAATAATCCAGAGCCTTCTCGAAGGAACGGTCAGTGTGTCCACAGCCACGTGGACACTGATGGGGCCCGCCGATTGCGGGGTCCACGAGAAACTCAGAGAGAGTTACCACCCGTGTCGGATTGCGACACGTGTGGAAGGACAGACACGGACTGGACATCGAGGAAGCAACAGGGCTTACCTTAAGTGGACTTGATAGTTTCAGACCCAAGTGTTTTAGGGGTCTTATACATATGTTAGATAGCTGCTAGAGTTATTGTGATAACCATGTTCATTGTAAACTCCTATGATACGCAACTTGCTAATTGCTGGCTTGTGAAAACTTACTTCGCCAGCGTACTGTAATATAAATGTAAATAAATGATGCTCGATTGTATCTGAACGGAGTTTGTTGCCTGTATGAGCCCGAGTTTCAATCCCCTAGAGATCTAGGACTGTGACAGTCGTATTTCATAGAAACAGAAACAATCAAACACATTGGTTCTAAAACAATGGGAATAAAACGAGAGGTGATGAAAGAAATTAAACACGAGGCAAGTGAAATATTTCGGCCACGTTAAGACATAATATCTTATAAAACCATTCTGGAGGGCACGTTTTTGGCCAAGCGAGAAAAAGGTAGGCAACGACAGAAGTGGGAATATAACATCAAGAGATGGATTAACATCAGTCTGAAAGAATGTACGGGTAAAGCCGGAGACAGTGGGAGATCCATTGCAGCCAGCATTCATTGTGGAGACGGTACCTGCTTGATTGACTGATTTACTTATGTATATTAAAATATTCGCACCCTGCTAGTTAGTTATTTCATATAAACATCCGCACAACCTGTGAGTTGAGTACACTTTTAATGTCAAAAACTTCACGACCTTGGAGTTAATTTTATATGCGTGTGATGTGTGTGTGATGTGTGTGTGTGTGTGTGTGTGTGTCAAAATCTTCATGAGCTCAAAGGTATCTATCTATCTATATGAAGATCATCCCGTCCAATGAGTTACTTATCTTGATCAAAACTTCACCACCGGAGAGTAAGTTGACTATATTGATACATTAAAGACCTAACAGTTAATTATCTAAATGAACAGCTTTACGAAGTGATAGTCATTTATCTATGCTGATATATTAACGAACTATGAGTTAGTTATCTATATGAATACATCTCTACGTCCTGTGAGTTAATTATTATTATCACAACCTTGACGTGTTGCGAGTTTAGTATCTTAAGAAACATTCATGTCTGGAGATTCAATTTTGCATAATGCAAATCTCCATATGTTTGTTTTATTTTTGTGTATCTTGTATTTATCATATTATTATTATCATGTATATAAATATCAATACCAAGGTATGCATTAAGTGCACAATATTTATTTGTATCAAGGTCTTAACGTCCAGCACATTAATTGTCTACATCAAAACTTCACAATCTGAGGGGTAATTATGTACTTGAAACCCTTCACGTCATGTGAGGTAATTATGTACATGAAACCCTTCACATCATATATCGAATTGCAGACAATGTATCAACAAGGATTGGCTAGAAAGTAATGCACCACACCTATTTTGTCAGTGCTTATTAAAATGATTAGTTAAATTAAACGTAGACAGTCAGACATTTCTGCGAAGAAATAAATTGTAGAACTTGGTGACAACTGGCATTATTGAGGATTACAACAACAAAAAAAACAAGGAGAAGGCATACAAATAAATACATGGATGGCTAGACCACGAGGTAGGGTTGAGACAAGACCACTGAGCTAATCCACGACTCTGGTGATCGTGTGAAATTGCGAAATATGACCACCCACGATTATCGACATGGTACGCGATGATCATGATTACAGATATAAATGCGATACACATTGCACATTTTAAGTGTTGAATATATATCCATTGTTGGGTGCGAAATTGCACATTTCAAAAGTTGAATACCTTTACTTGGTTTGTATGGAATTGCACTACATTTGGACAGTTAGAACAATTACAGTAATCTGTTTAAAATGACGTTTGTAAACAACATTCGCTACAAACAGGGAATTGTAAAAGAATGTCTAGTTCCGGAAAACGAAACGGTGCTAATCATTCACAAACGTGTGTATGCTGTGTATGGAAGTTGTGCAGTTGGATAGGAGCACTATAAGTCTCTTGGTTCAGATAAAGCTTCAGAAAGTATAGAGATGGTACTGTATGGTCTTCCGCTCACTGTTCGTTCTGTCGCTGCTACCAATCCATACATGTTGAACCGCGCTGATGTCAGTATTCGTGCTGACAGGCAAATTACAAGTCAACAACTGGCCTTCCTGCTACTAGTAAGCAAGGGAAGTGTGATCAAAATGTTCAAAACACGTATATTCAAAGGGGTGTAAAAGATTTGTTTCGCGAAGTCAAACAAATAAGCGCAAGTTGCAAAGGACAACATATTAATCTGAAATGTTGAACGCGTTCTAAGCTGCAGAAGAACACTTTTTGTACATGGTCACTGTGAGTGGCACCTTGCAGTCTTGACAAACTAAATAATGTGGGTTGGAATTTGGCCAAAATTCCATCTCACAATGCCTGGGCAGAGCTTCAGAGAACATGTGACGCCCATTCAGCATTTTCCCTCTCTCGGCCTTACCTTGTTTGTTCCAGAAGAACGGATAACCAGCAGACGCTGACTGCATAGCGTCAAACCTCCGAGACCTCGCCTCCATTCGCAGGAGGCGAGTGGTGGCCAGACCCTCAAATCCTTGGAATTTGACTAAGAGACTTTCAGCCAAATCCCGCAGATGAAGGTCGTATACGCGAAAGGAACATTGGTCGCGTACACCTGTCAATTGCAAGTGTCTGGACATGTGTGAGCGTGTACTACCGTCACACTCCCCGCCTGACTCGTGCGGAACCCGCGACCAACGGTAATAGGCTGTGAGGTATGCAGTAATGACATGCATACGTGAGCAGGATAAAATCTGGTACAGTCAAGGCATGCATGCATTTGTTTCGCTTTGAGCTAGTATGTTTATAGGAAATGTTCATGAATATTATTTATACATTTCCTTCATTTTGAAAAGTTTACGGACAAATAAATACGTTGGGATTCTTTCTGACCATCCCTTGTAAATGCAAACATCCACGCCCTGGTATTTACATAACTCACTTCTCACACAGGGACGTCTAAGAGGGTGCTCGACTTCACCAGCTTTTACAACGGTAACTTTGACAACGAAAATCAGACCAAGGAAGCCGGAGATGACCATGACTTCCTAAAACTCAGGATTATACCCGTGGATGTCAAATGTTTTCGGCCGGCAAGTGGATGTGTCCATCTATTGTTTCTTTGTTTTATCCTATTGTGTTGATCTGACACTATTTGTATATATCTGTTTCTTTCATTAGAAAAAATCAGACAAGTAAGTGCATCAGCCATATAAAGAGATATACGAGGGGGCTGCACATAAAAACCTTAAAAGTGTGAGAGAAATTACAGTAACCATGTCATTGTCTTGTAACATGTCAATATTGCTATTAAGACTGTCAAAAGTGTTAAGCACGTGATATCATTGTGTAGACACACACGGTGACGTATTCAGCACAGTTTAAAGATGGCACTTTTGACATGCATAAAAGAGGCAGCGTTCTGTTACGTTATTTTTTTTTGGTTGTAAATAAGTGAAATCGGGAAAAATATACAAATTCATCGACGAATAAAGGTTCAGTGTGGTGATGCATGCCTGTCAGTCCTGCAAGTATGTGAGTGGTGTAGGAAGTTTCAAAACGCCGTTATTTCTGTGACATAATGTATACGATCCGGTCAGGCACACAGAGAAGTGAGCCCAGAGTCGATTTGTCTACAGGAATCCAAACACTTTATCGACGCAGGAGGGCTTTCATTGAAGGCAGTGATGACTACACAGACGAATTATACATTTTTACTTTACTTTTACAGAATATATTCATCAAAAACAAATGAATAAAACATGTTAGGATTGTATTTAAGGCCACTTCGTAGGTCATGTTTCAAGACTATATGGGGGAGGAGGTGGATGGTGTTCTGTGTAGATGTATTAACGATGTAAGGATGCATAAGTCACTCGCTTCTATTCTGTAGTCCCCTGGCCATCCTTGAGAGAGATGGAACACCCGTCCGTAGAGCGAGATTTAATACCCGTCCGTAGAGCGAGATGGAATACCCGTGCGCAGAGCAAGATGGAACGCCCGTCCGTTGAAGGAGATGGAAGACCCGTCCGTAGAGCGAGATGAAATACCCGTTTAGCACCTCAGTCAAGATAACCTGACATGACAGGAGTGCCCTAGATCGCCTTGGTATATCAAGGATACAAATACACCTTACCATAGTGGGTATAGGGATGGTGCTCAGCTGGAGTGGTGTTCAAACCTGGACGGACAGAGCCGAAGGGGACTTCACACTTCAGAGACAAGTGAGCTGTTCCAACACTGGGGACACGGCATTACCACTGGCTTCGGTGGCTAGCTCTGTTCAATCTTCTTATCTTCATCACAGGCTTCTTAGTTGACATCACTTGAAGAACGAATCTTATTATAATGAAATTCACAGGATAAGAATTGCCAGGTTTCCTGTCAGGCGTCATAAACCTCCATCTAGACAGCCGGCTGGTTTCTTAGAGGTGACCACACAATATCAGGAAGTGCACTGACTGTTTCTGCACCTAATGTGCAACTTCCTTTCTCGATTTACAATCTTTCAGTGCAGCCCAAAAACCGAAAAGTCCAAACTGAACACGCTCAGTTAATTTCTAGTGCAAAATAAATGCTCCGAACGAACCTTCCAGATAAAGGTAGAATATTACAGAAGGGGTATTCCAGTGTTTCCGCCGACCAACATTAAAACGGCGTTTCCACGAACCAGAATAAGACAGGTGGACATACCTTATGGCCATACTGTGACAAATACCTGTCTCTTTAGGGAGATTGAATACTCGCTTCTTGAAGAAGATGAAATACAGTCTCGTAGAGCGAGATGAAATACCGTTTAGCTTCCCAATCAAGATAACCTGACATCACAGGAGTGTCCTATATCGCCTTGGTATATTATGGATACAAATACACCTTAGGGCTTAACATACAGTAACACACTCACGACACTGTAATTAAACAGACAATTTAATGCCAGGTTTTCTGCAGACCAGTGTGAATACTAAATCAACTCTCAACCAGTGGTAACTCAGCATTGAACACACAACCATTGTTAATACAACAATGAACACACAATCAGTGTCAATACAACAATCAACACACAACCAGTGTTAATTCAACAATCAACATACAACCAGTGTTAACACATCAACACACAAGCAGTGTTAATATATCAACACACACTCAGTCTTTATACAGCAATGAACACACAACTAGTGTTAATACAACAGTTAATACACAACCAGGGTTAATACAAAAATCAATGATTTGATTTTCGAACATGTACTGACAAACATGCGTGCACTGCTTATTACATCATTTTTATGTCAATTTTAGGAATCAACTTATATAATCGTATCACTATTTTTTACGTAACACAATTATGTGCATAATTTCTTTCCCATCTTCTTGTAAGTTTTTGTGAGAATGCTCACGATAATCGCCAGTGTATATGTGTGTATAAATTGTGGGAGTTTGTTCATATTAGCTTAAGTGATTATGTGAGGAATCACGTTTGTGTCTGGATGTGATGATTGTGTTTGGTTTGGGGGATGGGTTTGTGGGTGGGGGATGTTTGGGGGATGTGTGTGGGGTGGGGAGATGTGAGAGTGGGGAGAATATGTGTGTGGATGAGGGATGTGTGCATGAGTGAGTGGGTATTGGTGGGTGGGTGTGACTGGATTGTGGGTGGGGGTATGTAGATGGATGTGTGGAGATGTGTTTGGGGTTGTTGGGATGTGTATATGAGTTGGGGATGGGCGTGGCTGATGTGTACATGGATGGGGGTGGTTAAAGTGGATGGGTGATGTGTGTGTGGGTCGTGGTGTGCGTGTGAGTAGGGGAATGTTTCGATGGGTAGTGTATGAGTGGAATGTGGGCGTGTGTGTGTGGGTGGAAGATATGTGTGTGTGGGGGTGGGAGTTGTGTGTGGGAGAATGGGAGAAGTGTGAGTGTCTGGGGTATGTGTGTGAGTGTGTGGGATGTGTATGTGCATGGATATGTGTGTGGGTGGGGAGATGTGTGAGGGTGGGGGGATTGTTTGTGGTGACGGATGTGTGAGTGGGTAAGTGCGGAGGTGTGAGTTGGTGTGAATTTATGGGGAATGTTTGGGTTTGTGCGGATATGAGTGGTTGAGTGGGGAGGTGTGTGGGTGGGTGGATAGATGTGTGTATGTATTTAGCGTGTGTGGTTTGGAAATATGTGGGTGAGTGAGGAATGTGTTTGAGAGGATGTGTGTTTGGGTTGGTGTATTTGTTTAGGTGTTGGTCGATAGTGGTATGGGTCGGTATTGGTAAATGGGGCATGTGTGGGTGGGTGTGTTGGGTCGTGTATTGGGGGTGTGGCGGATGTGTGTATGAGTGGGGCATTTATGTGTTGGTGTGAGAATGTGTGTGACCGAGGGATGTGTGTGTGAGTGGGGGTTGTATGTCTCGTTGGTGAGGTGTGTTTGTGGATGTGAAATATGTGGGTGGGTGGGGAAATGTGTGTGTGAGGATGTTTGTGTGTGGATGTGAAGATGTGTGTTTATTGGCGGGTGATATGTGAGTGGGTGAGGGATGGGATTGTGTGTTATTGCTTGATGTGTGTGTGGGAGGGATATGTGTGTTTAGTTGAGGTGTGTGGGTGGGTGGCGCATGCGAGTGTATGGTTAATTGTATGTGGGATGGGTATGTGTGAGTGGGTGGGTAAATGTGTGATGGATGGGGTATGTGTGAGTATGGGTGGATGATGTGTGAGTGGGTGAGGGATGTGTGTGTGGTGTGTTTGTGAGGGATGTGTGTGTGAGATGAGGATGTGTTACATAACATGATAATATACGTTGTTTATGCTTACACCATTAATTTGACAATGTTTTTTTTTCCTCCTATGTGAATGCATCATGCACTGTTGATGAACGAAAGATGAGTGATTGGAAAGGCTGCATGTAAGACGGGACTACGTGCCCAGTGTGTAACCCTTTTAAAATACTGTTCAATTCAATTCAGTTCACTCAACACACAACCAGTGTTAATACATCAACGCACAATCAGTGTTAACTCAGCAATAAACACACATCCAGTGTTAATACAATAATCAACACGCAACCATGGTTAATGGGGAAGGCTTCTCTACAACAGTTCGGTTGTGAATCATAAACACACGAGACAACAATAAGGCGGTCCCACCTACGACAAAGTGAAGCAACACTGTAACCACGCCTCTTACACTGCCAGTCAGTCTATCCGTTGTCAGTGTCAATCATTTATATCCCTTATTACTAGTAGGTCAGAAAAATAAGCACGCTTCAAGTGGCGTAGTACAAAGAAGTCTACCAAAGTAATATCTCAAACAACACTGGCTGAGAATCTTCACTCTATGATCTAATTAATAAATGAAGTAACACATATATTTTACAATCGCACTGCTTTTTGGCATCTCTATATACAGGCTGGGGCAAAATGATCTGACACATTCGTAACTTTAATAAAACTACATTAGAATAAATGAACAAAAAAGTATTTTTATTTATCAAATGTACAATTGGTGCCATTTTATTTTATGTTGTTTGAATAAGGATTTGTGTGGGGAAATTCAACAACAGGTTCCCGGAACTGCTATTGTGATTTTCAATGACGAGGCCCATTTTTATTTGTGTGGAAGCGTGAATAAGCAAAATTTCCGCTTTTGGTCCCAAAACAATCCTCATGAGTTACACGAACGCCCCTTGCACAGTCCTCATGTAACTGTATGGTGTGCGATAGCAGAATTTTGCATTTTTGAGTCCATACGTTTTTGAAGAAGACAATGTTACAGTGACCTAACTCTGAACGATATTGCGTGTTGCTGGACAATTTTCCGCGACCCAAATTGGATGAACTTGACGTCAGAAATAATGTTTGGTTCCAACAAGATGGCGCAACAGCCCCACACGGCTAGACGTTGAATGGAAATTTTGAGGGAGATGTTCCCCGGTCATTTAATTTCATTCCGAGGTGACCTCGGTTGGCCTGCCCGATCACCTGACTTGAACCGGTGAGATTTTTTTTTTCTCTGGAGATACCTAAAATCAAAGGTATGCATTCATCGCTCCCGATCTATTGAACAATTGAAAGATGCAATTCATCAAGAAATTGAGTCAATTCCACATGAAATGATCCGCCGAGTTATGGACAACTTTCGCGAACGTCTTCAACAGTGTGTTGACAATAACGGAGAACATTTGACTGATGTAAATTAAAGAAAATGAAATAAAATGGCATCTTATGTATATTAAGGAAATAAAAATACGTTTATTTCATTAGTCAAACAACATAAAACAAAATGGCATCATGTGTACATTTGATAAATAAAAAATACTGTTTTGTTCATATATTCTAATTTGGTTTGATTAAAGTTACAAATGTGTCAGATCATTTTGCCCCACCCTGTACTTTCCATTGGGGGGGGGGGGGGTTGGGGGGGAAGGGAAGGGGGGAAGGGAGGTCATGTATTGGTAGTACCTTTGCTAATGATGACTGTCACGCCCTTTTCAGGGAGTATCCCTCACTGGTCCAAGCCTGACATCCTGCTCACACATGTGGCTCTTAGTAGCTGTCAGCATGCTGCAGCCGCCACACCCCGGCAACAGCTGTGACAGGCTGGCTAAACCAGGCGTCGGTAGGCGATTCGGCCTCAAACCAATCGGTGAACTAGGGTATGCCTACTTTACATGTGAAGAGAGGATTCGGCAGAATGCGCTGAAGAAATCGTTGATTATTCAACGAGCAAGATGGGGTTTATCTGCAAAGCGTTGTGGACTTCCGGTCGCCAGAATGGCGATTAGACATTGCACCGTTGGGGCGTGTGACGTGTTTATGCTTGTGTCTACGGTTTACAATCGCATTTTCTTCATGTTGGACTGGTAGTACATGGTTCCGTCGCTCTGCTACTGAGTGAGTGCATGGGCGACCACCGTGAGCTGTGAAATTCTTGTGGCATGCTTTTACATCTGTCCTGTACAGTGAACTGTATGTTGAGAACAATGGTTACCGGCGGTTGCTGAATTGACTGTTTTGCCCTTTCGGTTCACGTGTGCATTTTTCGGGAGACTCCCGGGAGTCGGCACTGAAGCTGCGGAGTTCTTGCTTTGTGCGACACTTTCGACGGGTCGCCCTGCGGTAAGAGACCGAGCCATGTGAGAAAACCCGGGTTAATGAGGTCTCTCTGGTGACTGCCGAGTCCTTAGTATATCGACGATGAACTGTGGCGAGTTTTGATGAATTGTGTGTTGGCATTCTGACGGCGGCATTATGCACAGTGTACCTGTGCGGGCTTGTTGGATTGCCGAGACTCCTGTCTATTCCACTTTTGACTTTGGACAGTGGGGTGCATTGTGTGTGATATTCGCTGGCACGGGAATGGAGCATAAAGGGGACTACCCGCTGCCGTGAAGTTGGAACCTCGACTAACTAACTAACTAACTAACTAACTAACTAACTAACTAACTAACTAACTAACTAACTAACTAACTAACTAACTATATAACTAACTAATTAACTAACTAACTAATCTAACTAACTAACTAACTAACTAACTAACTAAAGCGTTGTGGAATGTGATGAGTACCGCAAAGCACGTAGAGTGCTCTGGTCATCCACTGAACTTGTATTCGTCTACAGTCATATTGACTTGTCTTGCAACTGGATTCAGATGGACTCAGACCAGAGAGTGTGGAATTGCGCAGCACTTCTCACTTTAATCTAATTCACCGCGCATGTCATTCTTCATTAAGCTTCACCTGTCACCTTCAAGCCGTGTGGCGATGGGTGAGCGGCGAAGCGGCAGGCGTGGGGACGCTGGCAGTCGTATTCGCAGACCTGCACACAGACGGCTCAGGCTATATGGTCGTCTTCTACTGACTGGAGCAGCAGTCGGATTCGGCAGCCCCCTGAGCGACTGAGGAGCCATCTTTACGAAAGCACTGCTCACCTCATAGAATGAGGGAGAGCCTAGACATTTCCCCTAAACATTGTATGCTCCATCATTACCTAACCAGCTAGCCGCGGTTGGTGGATACCCTATAGTGCGGTCGACATACAACTAAAAACAAAACAAGAATTAATAAAAACATACCATGTTCCCTTATCTATCAGAACATTGAGTGTACGCACCCTACTTGATAGAGACGGCGCGTCGGGCCCAGAGAAACGAACATCATTGATTGGGAGAGCGTTGGACAGGTACAACATCGACATTGCAGCCTTGAGTGAGACACGACTTGCAAAAGAAGGCCAAATCTTGGAAGTAGGTGTCGGCTACACATTCTTCTGAAGTGGAAGGAATAGCGAGGAAAGACGCCAGGCCTGTGTGGGATTTGTCATTAAGTCAGCCCTGGTTTAAACTAGCTGAATTTCCAAAGGCTATAAATGACAGGTTTATGACCATTAAGTTAACCCTGCTGAAAGCAACCATTGTGAGTGTCTACGCACCAACTGTGACAAATGAAGATGCATTTAAAATGTTCTATGAGGACCTGCAAAACATATTAACATCTGCCCCCAAAGGAGACCAATTTATACTCCTTGGGGAATTCAATGCCAGAGTAGGCAAGGACACCGCCACTTGGAGTGACATCATTGGAAAGTACGGAGTCTGAAGTTGTAACAGCAGTGGACTCCTCCTCCTTCAGACCTGTGCCGAACACGATCTCCTGATCACCACACAATTTTCCGTCTTCCCATGAGAAATTGAACATCATGGATGCATCCTCGCTCGAAACATTGATACCTCATTGACTATGTTATCGTCAGGACGAGTGATAGACATGTCGTTCAGGTGACAAAATCCATGTGGTCTGCCGAATGTTGGACAGACCAGCGCCTGATTATTTCAAGAACAAATCTGCACATCAAACCACCGCTCAAGGTGTAAAAGTACTCCCCCCCCCCCCCCACCAAAAAACAGGTAAATGTCACCCTCCTAAACAGTAACAAAACAAGTTGAAAATATGCTAGGCGACCGCCTCAAATCCAGTGAAGCAGCTAAACAAAACTCAGAAATATAGTGGAGATCCCTAAAGGGCAAAATTAACAACACTCTCTGGAAATCCTGGGTCCAGCCACCCAGAAGCATAAAGAGTATTTTGATGAAAATTCCAAGGAAATCAACCAATTGCTGGTCGGGAAACACTTTCTCCACATGGCTGAATTGATCGACCCAAAGTCAACATTTAAAAAAAAAAAATAAAGAAAATGCCAGAAACATCGGCACTTGCTGTAATCCTCGCTGATCAAAATAGCTGATGAGATTCAAGGCTTTTCTGACAGACATGATATGAAAAACTTATACGACTCATTGAGGGCGGTATATGATCCTACATCACAAGGCAAAGTTCCCCTCCTTAGTGCAGATGGGGGAACATTGGTCACCGATAAGAAAGATATCCTTCAACGATGAGCAGACCATTTTAGCAACTTCTTCGATCTGTATTTCACCTAAATATATATCGGGAAAAACGGAAGTGATAGAGATCATGTGACATGTGAAGATTGAAAGCATCGACAGGCATTGGTATTAAGGTCTAAAGTTGGCGGCTGCAGACAGAGCACATGTGTCAAACTCAAAGTCTGCGGGCCACACCAGGCCCGGCGTACTATCATATGTGGCCCTAGAGGTCTCAACCAACGTACACATATATTCGGCCCGAGAGAGAATTTTAGGCAAACATATTTTTGTCCTAATTAGCAGCCTTGCCGAAGGATAGGCTATTTGAGAGCGTTCTCGCTTCAATCAGAATATGTGAAAGTAAAAGTTGAGAAGTGAGTGGATGTTCGTCGTTATAGTGAATTAGCAACGTTCGGTTGCTCGTTTTGGTTTGGCGTATAAGAAAAAGTAGTGTAGTGCCCGGATATTATATCACCTTTTTCCGCTATGGCTAAACCTGATATCAATCAAGCATCTGTCGGTAGATGCATAATCTTTTTTTTTTTTAAATCAAAGATAGCCTTTAAAATGACTAAGAGAATGGTTGATTCTGAAAACAGAGCCTTTTAACACCGCTAGAAGGTTAAATATATGTTTACCGATACTGGCGGTAAACCTCTGTGTCTAATCTGTGGATATAATGTTGCTGTGATCAAAGAATATAATCTGAGACTGCACTACGAAACTAAACATTAAAACAAGCTAAATAGCATGAATGCAGAGCAGAAGCTACAGAAGGTAGAAGAATTGAAGAGGCATCCAAGATCACAAAAGATGTTTTTCACCTAAGCAAAATAACAAACTGAAGCTGCTGTGAAGGCAAACTTTATTGTGGCGGATGAGATCGCAAAATCAGGCCGACCATTTACAGAAGGAGAGTTTCTGAAGCGCTGCATGATGAAAGTGTGTGACGTCTTGTGTTCAGACAACAACAAAAAACAAACAAACAGATGTTGGCAAAGGTGAGCCTTTGCAGAAATACGGTTGTTGATCGGGTTTGTGTGATGGCCACTGATGCGAAAACACAGCTGATCGAAAAAGACAAAGACTTTTTTGTATTCTCCCTTGCTGTCGATGAAAGTAATGACACGACTGACAATGAAATTTCCGAGAAAGACTGTACTGGTGACACATGCCTGGGCAGGTTAGGGTAGTGGATGGAGGTTCATGAAGGGTAAAGTAATGGGGAAAAAATCAAGAGGATGCAGGTTTTCCATGGACAACACTGAGCGAGGAATCAGCAGAAGTCTGTGTGAATGCATCGCGAAGGGTGTTCATGATTTATGAAAGTAGATCTTGAATACTGAGGCAATCATTAATGATGATTTGTACCCTGTGTGTTCATCAACATGTTACGTGAAGCGCTGCATGATGAAAGTGTGTGACGTTTTGTGTTCAGACAAAATATAAAAACACAGATGTTGGCAAAGGTGCTTTTTTAATTTTTTAATTTTTTTTTTTCAAACGTACTTATTTTAGCACACTGTTGCGTGGATTTAATCTATAAACATTCTGACTTACAGACGAAATACACAACTGATACTTTTAAAACGTAAGTCCTAAGACGTCTGTGGCGAGTTTCTTGAAGTCGAAAATAACAATAAATAAATATACTTTGAAGTTCTAGACAAACTCAAAATAAAACTGAGAAATAAAAAATTAAAAAAATAAATATGAGAAAGACAGGCGAATGTAGTCACAGCACACCTCATGACAATCTACAGAAAAATGTATTGAAGAGAAATGTTGAGCACTAAATAATTAGAGGGCGTCAATGATACAAAATGACAATAATTTATGGTCAGAAATAGCAACAGCAGAACTGACATGGAAGCTCAAGATCTAATCTGCTGGCGATCCATCTGCTAGCAACCGTTGCGTCGGTACTGGGATAGGTGGATACATATATGCTTCGTGCAGATAGACATGCTTCAATTCAAATATCACAGATAGGGAATATATGTTGGATAATCCCCCCCCCCCTTTTTCCAGGGTATGGTGATGTGTTGGGAAACGAGCAGGCGAATAATGTGGCTGTCTGCAACTCTGGGTTGAGTATTGGTGCACCATAGGGCAGATATGGTTAAGCCGCTTTGGGATCATGTGTGCAATGTGAAAGAATAAAATCATTGCCTGGAGAAAATTATGAGGCAGGCAGCCAGCCTCAAGAGGCGCTGTCTCAGTACTACGATGAAAGGCAAGACAGACACATAATTAGGAAACAACGAGCGTCAATAGTATATGGTCTCTTCGCTGACTGGTGAAGGTGCGACAGGAGACGTATAGAAATGTCCCAAGTTACTGTGATATCGGTTGTTTATTCAACACCAGTCAATAATCTTCGCTATGAACTTCCACTCACTTGTTCGGTTTTTAGCACAGCACTATCTGTGTAGACTATTACTTCCTCTGGGCGAAAATTATCGTGAATCAATGATTGCACCTCCAGTTCAACGCTGCCTGCTGGCCAATCCCTGCACTCCCGGTCCAATGTGATTATGCACAGGTACAGGTCTTATATTTTCTCTGGCAGTATGACCAACTCCACTCATCTTTCAATGTTTACAAACTTGCACAATTATTTAACGGTGTCGTCTTCATGAGCTATCCGTGATTTTCCTCTAACAGTTTGTGGCCCTCATCTGCATCTCAGGATTTCACGCGGGTTAGGGGGGGGTGTTCCTTATCCGTGGTCACTTGGAGACATGGTTTAGCCTGCTCAAACGATTCCGCAATAGCTGGCAAGGCTGGGATTTATCTCTTGGTCTCTACCGGTGTGTCCTTTGTGCATCAAAGGGTCTCCCACAGTTTAATTATATATACTCTCTCGTTTCACTCATCACCCATACCGATAAGCATTGACGGTCACGTTTCGCCATTTCACACGATCATTAGAGTCGTAGATCAGCTTTTTGTTCTTATCTCGGCCATACCACGTGACCAAGCCATTCTGGTATTTATTTGTCTGCTTTCCACCTGTTATTTTCCCCTCGATCTTGCCAGTTGTTACCAAGTTCTCTCATGTATTTCTTCTCATAAAATATCCAAAAAAATTGTGACTGTCTACATATAAGTTCTCAAATCATTTACGGATTCCATTTATTTCTTGTGAAGGACTTGGTCATTGGTTTTGCTGTCTGTCCATATTATTCTTTGCATTGTCCTCACACACCACATTTCCACAGCCATTAGATGGCTTTCAGCGTGTTTGCTCGTTGCCCATGCTTCACTTCGCTGAAAAATGCATCTTCTGTGTTGTACCTCAAAACTCATTTTCCCATTGCGAATGACACTGTTTATTGGTTTCACTGGCTGCCACTGTTATTGCGCCGGATTTACAAAACTGAGAGACATAGGTGTGAAAACGTTGCATTTAAAGGAAGTCAACTATGTGGCATTCGGCACCTTGTTAATCAATGAGTCAACAAAAACCATAATGAGAATCGGTAATCTTTACTAGAACACGATCATAGGCAACAAAATGGACGTTGCAGCTTAAGCCTTCGTTACCACAGAAACCACGAACATGCACTAATACAACTAGATGAGCAACACAACATGATAAATCATCTATTTCTTTGTTATGACTGGGCACCTTAGTAGCTCAACTCCGCGTGTAATGGAAATGAAAATAGGACTGATCCGGAATCCATCAGCAAACCAGCAATTTGAACCAGGAAGCGTGAATCAAGAGGCCAAATAGCAATAACGTTACCCCACGGATAGTCATAACAGCAAGAGAGGAGAATGCCCAGGTGAGAGAACCGTAAAAGAGGGAACCCTTTTAGACTATAATTCGGGAGGACCGCTGAAATGGAAAATGTGCGTGACACCCTAGCCACCACAAGCTGTTTGTGAAATAATGCATCCTCGCGATATCGGGTCTTTACATTCCAAACTCTGACAATCAGACTTTCGGTAGCTGTGCCTATGAGTAATTCCGACATCATAATGAGTACTCAAGGCTAGTCACCTTGTGTTAAACAATTCCTCAATGTAAGCGTCTTCACATCTTTCATGATACAAATGGCTCTAGTGGAATGCGCTCGCGACAGGGAGCTTTAAGATAAAATAACTTCAAGGATTGTCGAACACTCGGCACATACAGAACTCGTCGGCTTATAAACACATACAACGGTACATCAACTAAATATGAAATTCTACAGGTAGTAATGTCACGTGAATAATACGTTTCATATCAACATGTTATGATAGTTTTCTATAACTTGTTTTTCAATGTTTATATAGAACGCAGCTGTTTATCTCGAACAAGACAACAATAATGTTACCCAATTGATTTTTCTGGGCGTGCTAAAAGATGGCATCGAGGACACAGTTTCTATGACTGTCCATTACTTTGCTGACGCGGATAAATACAAGTTAGTAGTCTGTGTGTACAGATGTTATGAAGTGTTTTGGAGTGATCGTTGACAAAACTACATACACATATTAACTAACCAACAATTTATCACACAATCAAGAAATAATTAATTGCACACGTAAGAAAACGTGTGACTGGATGGCCTCGTCGAACAATCTTGGTAAAGATTTATTGAGGCGATGATGATGATGATGATGATGATGATGATGATGATGATGATGATGATGATGCTGATGATCAAACTCATCATTAACATAACCTTCGTCTATCATTATCTACATTATCACCTATGATCATCATATATCATCATAATCTATCATTATTATCTATCATGGTCTTATATTGTCATCATCATATATCATTATCATCTATCATCATCTTCTATCATTCGCGTCTATCAATATAATCATCATGTTAATTAGACGGGAAGATGGTATTAAAGTCGACTCATCATGTCACTCGACTATCTTCTGTGTTCAGCATTTATCCTAAGCTTTGTGTAAGTCTGTACAACAATGTGTTTGCATGCTTGTATGATACATGATGTGTGACGTATGATCTATGATATGTGATGCCCTTCTGCTAATGAAAGTCTATACCACAATGTCCCAGTATGTGTTATGTGTGGTGTCTCTGTCAGATATGACAGTAGACGCACTACATGTTTTCTGTTAGAGCCGAATGTTGGGTACCGCTTACTAAACAAGACACCCCATATTGTGTCATCTGCTTCCGGAGGAGGAGAGCAATTGTGAGGGGTACAAGCCTTACCCTAGTGCGAGGAAATGCAACCCAAAGACTAAATGTAATGGCAGGGCGAACCAGGCCCCAAGCCTTGATCGGCAACTGGTCTACGATGGAAGCTCCCACAGGCGGAAAGTTAGAGTATTGCTTTGATGATCCGGCTGCTTCTGCAAATTTGTATTGTTCCAGACGTATTGGTATTACCTTTTCTCTGGAGTAAACTAGGCAGGTCAAAAGAGGGACCATGCTGCATGAGCAACACATGGTCTTTAAATTCAGCCCAGGCTTTATGTTATGGAGGGGTTTATCTCCATTTACAGACTATCGTCCGTCACGACGGCCAGGTGCCAGTCAGCCACTTCGGCTTAATGTATTAATAAATATGTACTCTACTGCCGCTGTGTGTTTATGTGATGTATAGGATGTGATGTGTGGTGTGGTATGTGATTGTGTGTGGTGTACTTCAGTCTAGTCAAATCGTCATGAATGTGCCACATCAGTAACTTCACTAAAAGGTCTCTGTGCCATATATCCTTACATGAGGTCAGACATGTTTCTTCGCCCGTGAATACGTTTTTCGTATGTACCATCATCATCATCATAAGGTGTCATGTCGATAACTTTTGGCTGTCATGGTTCGAGGTACCACACATTACCAGAGTATCTGATATTCTCCGTGTCCTTGTTACGATAAAACTATATGGCAGACTAATGTATGTGGATTGGAATTCGGCCAATATTCTATCTCACAATGCTTGGGCAGAGCTTCAGAGAACATGTGACGCCCACTCAGCATGTTCCCTCTCTCGGCCTTGCCTTGTTTGATCCAGAGGAAAGGATAACCAGTACGTCTGTAACAAGGTAGGCTGCAATCGCTGGCGGCTCAGCGTCAAACCTCCGAGACCTCGCCTCCAAGAGCAGGAGGCGAGTGATGGCCAGACGCTTAAAACCTTGGAACTTGACTTAGAGGCGTTCAGCCAAATCCCGCATATGAGGGTCGTATACGCGCATGGACCACTGGGCGCGTACACCTGTCAATCGCACGTGTCTGGACCTGTGTAAGTGTGTACTACCATCAGACTCCCCGCCTAACTCGTGCGGATCCCGCGACCAACGGGAATAGGCCCACCGGAGATATTTCTCGTCTGCTGAGAGCAGATCTCCCCTCCTGCCACAGTGCGGATCCCGCGATCAACGAGAATAAGCCCGCCGGAGATATTGCTCGTCTATTGCGAGCAAATCCCCAATGTGACTGACTGAATAACTGAAAAAACGATAAAAGTAGTCGTATTTCAATTGCGCTTGCGTTCCCACGCCTGCTACACTCTTCATGTGTCTTAAGAAAGTCGGACTATAGTCTAGCTCAATATATATTATAACATTGTATTTTTTTACATAAAGTCTGATGTTACAATTGGCAACACATGTAGAAAGAATGAAGACGGAAGTAAACAGAAAGGAAAGTTAATGAAAAGATGTTCTTCTGTGTCGATGCAAATGCCGGACAATGAGCAACGAAATGGTGAAAGCAACTGGAGAAAGTAAGTATGTAGTTTCGGGATAGCAGAGAAGACATCAAACGCCTGGGCACTGAGAGTTGTCGATGGTAACAAACATTTATTAAAACATAATGATATTGAATAGAGAAATCAGCTTGATGTGGGCAAATACTGGCCAAGAGAAGCAGAGGAAGGCAGTGCAAGATTGTTTGGAGAGCTTAAACAGTCGAGCAATAAATACTACAAGTAGTACTAATTGTCTGACACCATGAACAGGTAGAGAACACTGGAGAGATGTGATAGTTGACCTCTGCTTTGGAAGAGGCATCTCAAGATGAAGAATCAGAAGATAAAGAGGCAGCGACAAGGGCAACAAAAGAGAAAACGACAACGGAAAAGAAAGAGGATAAAGAAGATGAAGAATATATATTTAAATAATAAACATACGAACAAGTCATGTAGGAGGGTCATGCTGTGGGTATGTGCAAGAATCCCATTGTGTAGGTCTGAATTCATGGAGGGATATGTCTCAAGATTCTTTTTATTTCCTCCTGTAGCGAACGTCGAGAGCTGACATACATCACTCGTCCGATCACTCTCATACCAGTGTCAGCATAACTCTAATCATTACATCAAACGTCTACTCGGAAATACACTGGTGGTAGAAATTCTAGTTTGTGGCTATTACACCCGAAGACTGAAATGGAATTGTTTCAAGTGTCACGCCTACAGAATCTGGATTTATGATTACACATTAATGAGTTTTTAATTGTAACTGACCAATGATGGGAATGAACCCCACACGGGAAGTTTAAGAACAAGCGCACTTATTATCCCTGTCGTACTGAAGTTTATAAGTTATGTACACACTATAGAGAAGTATATTAGTGACAATTGTTATAGTTGTAGATATGATCCAGC
Source organism: Cepaea hortensis (assembly GCA_963921405.1). Classification (NCBI taxonomy): domain Eukaryota; kingdom Metazoa; phylum Mollusca; class Gastropoda; order Stylommatophora; family Helicidae; genus Cepaea; species Cepaea hortensis. The sequence goes on along the minus strand of OY992884.1, from coordinate 28,478,492 downwards.
CATCTTCTTCTTCTGCAGCGTTCCGAGCCATTGGGGTTCTTTGCTGCAGATACAGTCCGTCTCCATTCGTCTCTCTGATTGACCTTCTCTTGCCAGTCGTTGATTCCAAGTGCTTGTAGATCTGAATGTATGTTATCTCTCCACCGTCTTCCTGGTCTACCTCGGGGTCTACGGACATTTATTTCCTGAGTGTAAGCGAGTTTTGTTTCCCTATTGTCTTCCATTCTTTCTATATGTCCCAGCCATTGTAGTCTATTAGCCTTCATAATACCAGTGATTAGCGGGAACTTAAACAGATCATAAATGTCTTTTTTACTTCTTCTTTTCCACTCTCCACTTTGTGTATCCGTAATGGGTCAAAAGATGCGTCTTAAAACTTTGTTCTCAAAGGTTTGTAACAAGGCTTCGTCTCCTTTCTTTGTACTCCAGGTTTCAGAGCCATACAGCACAACTGGTCTGATCAGTGTTTTGTATATTGTGATTTTGATGTTACGAGATAGCGCATTTGATTTTAGTAGATGTTGTAGTGCATAGTATATCTTATTTACAGAATTGATTCTAGTTTATATTTCTTCCCTTATGATGTTGGAGCAGTTGAAGATTGTACACAGATATTTGTATGTTTCCGTTCTTTTAATGGTCATGTTATCTATTTGTATGTGACCAGAGTTTTTAGCCATTCCTTCTCTTGAAATTACCATATATTCTGTCTTATCTTGGTTGATAACCAGCCCCATCTGTTGGGCTTTTTCCTTTAAGTGAGTCAATATTTACAATGTCTTTTGTTCATTTTCCCCTATAATATCTATGTCATCTGCATAACCAAGCAGTTTGGATGTTTCTCCAATATCACATTCCTCCTTTATCTTCCTTACAACTTTCTCTAGAGCCAGATTGAAGAGTAGCGGCGATAGTGCATATCCTTGTTTCAAGCCAGATGTTATGTGGAAAGGGTCTGATTTCCTGCCTTTATGTGTTACTATATTATAAGTAACTTCCATGCATAGTCTGGTCATGTTGATTAACTTCCTTTGTATTCCAAATTCCTGCCTAGCATTCCATAGACTATTCCTATGGACACTATCATACGCCTTTTTAAAATCCACAAAAATGTTATGGAGATCTCTTTTATATTCCCAATATTTCTCGGCTAATTGTCCTAATCTGATCTATTGTTGATCTGTTTTGTCTAAAACCCGCCTGGTAGTCACCTAATATGTCTTCTGAATATGGTTTTAGTCTATTTAGTAATACTGCGGATAGTATCTTATAGCTTCTGGACAGTAGTGATATTCCTCTATAATTTTCACATTGGAACTTGTCTCCTTTCTTAAAGATAGGTATCAATAATGACTCTTTCCAGTCATGGGGTAAATCTTCTGTCCTCAATATTTTTATTATTAGTTCGTATAGCTTTAGATAGCTTTAGATGTAATGCATGGCCACCTGCCTTTATAAATTCAGCAGCAATTCCATCAGCCCCTGTTGCCTTATTGTTTTTAAGTCGTGTGGTTGCATATAGGAGTTGTTCAAATGCAGGTTCTTCAATTTGTGGTTCACACGTTAGAACCTCTTCCTGTGGGAAAGTGTTACTTGGAGCTTGACAATTTAGTAATTCAGCAAAGTATTCTTTCCATGAGTTGCACATTTTCTCTTTGGTATTTATCATATTCCCATTTTTGTCTTTTAAACCATATGTGTTGTGTTGGTGCCTTCGTTTCATTGACTTCAGTTCTTTAAAAAACTTTCTGGATTCGTTTTCCCGGTGATTAGTTTCCATATCTTTGATTATATTACTCATATATTCTCGCTCTACTGTCGAACTATTTTTGTAGCCTCTTTACATTCATTTCTATATTGCTCTTCCTTTTGGATGTTATTGATGTCATTTACCATAAATGTCTGGCATTCTTTTTCCTAATGATTGCTTCTTCACATTTTTGATTGAACCATCTGTTCTTTCTATGCGTAGTTAACACACCGAAACATTCTTCTGCGGTAGATTGAATTGTATTCTTGATGTTCAAACAATGTTGGTCAACACTTTCCTCCAAAGGGTTTTGAAGATTTTCAAGTTTACATTTTATTTCATCTGTAAATTTCTCTTTGGCTGTAATTTCTTGTAGTTTTTCTCTGTTATATGTTGGGTGTCATCTTTGTAATTTAGTATAGAAAGCTCTCTTAAGTTTTGTTTTAAATTTTGCTCCAACGAGAAAGTGGTCGCTGTGGCACTCAGCTCCTCTAACTTCTAACTTGTTGTATGTTTGATGCATTTCTGTTGTTAATTAAAATGTGATCTATTTGATTATAGGTTCTCTTTTCACATGATTTCCGAGTTTGTTTGTGTATATCCTTTCTTTGTAGTTTGGTACTGGTAATCTGCAGTTCTTTGGCTTCTGCCAGGTTGATGACTCTGCATCCATTATCATTTGAAGTTGTATGTAGGCTTTCCATACCATCCACTTTTTTATGAGTTTGCTATCTACCTATTTTTGCATTGAAGTCTCCCAGCACAATCCGGATGTACTCTTTGGGTATTTCTTCTATGACATCTTCCAAATCATTATAAAAGTCTTCTTTAATATCATCTTTTCCTCTTCAGTAGGTGCATGTACATTAATCATCGTTATATTTTTCCATTTACCTTTTATTCGTAATTTACTAATACTGTCATTAACAGCTTTAAAGTTTAGAACGTTCCCCCATAACTCTTTTTTGATGACAAAACCTGTTTCTAATTCATGTTTATTTTGGGTGTTTCCTCCATATATTACAATCATTCCATTTTGCTCTAAAGTACCCTCTCCTGGCCACCTTATTTCTTGAATTGCTGTTATATCCATTTGATATTCAACCAGCTCCCAACCTGGAGGACCAGGGTGTTTCTCTTTGTCTGTTCTCTACCCTTTGAATGATCCAGCCATGCCATTGTCAAAGAATATCACCACTACACAACATGTCTTTACCGAAGCCATTGTACACCTTTACTTTGCGCCATATATGTTACACAGAAATAAACATAAACCAAACATTAATTCCAAGTATATCTCATTGCTATTCCCTTGTTTGTTTGCAACTGTACGGAAAGAACACACACACAGTGACTACGAAATTGCTACCGATGAAACACAGGATATACAAAAACCCAGGCAAACGTTCCGATGGATGTCTTTATCAATGGAGCTGCGAGAACAATAATATATATATATATATATATATATATATATATATATATATATATATATATATATATATATATACGTTTTTTTAATTGGTCGAACATTGTGTGTGTGTGTTCTTATCGAACTCTAGTACACTGCTTCCCCAGCATGAGTTGAAAAAAAAAGTAAGAAAAAAGTTAAATATTTTCTCATTTGATGATTGTTTAGAACTTTTTAAAAACAAGACTGTCCTTTTCTCAAAACAATGATATCCGCACCGTTTTTATGGTGATTTAATTTATAAAATAAATTGAGCCTGCAGTCGTATAGCCCAAGGAGTATTTATTTTTAAGAAGTGAATCATTGGATCAATGGGAAAGTTAAAAACAGTAACAAGCTGGGAACCAGATAAAATTTTTTAGGCATAAAAATGGGACCACTTTTAAATAAATCACCGTCATCCACTAATTTTATGGAGCAGTATTTAGCGCATCGAGACAACACCCACAATTACGTTAAATCTTACATGTATATTAAAATGTATATTGAGGTTATATAAAATTTAAGATTAAAGGATAAATTGTTTTTTTTGTTTTTTTTGGTTTTAAACGGCAGCTGTCCCATGAGCAAAAGGAAAATTTTATGTCGGTCCGCGAAAGTGAAATGTTTGGGAAGCACTGCTCTAGTATATCTTCCACAGCAGACCCCTTTTATCGATACCTCTTTTATTACAGGCCAGGAGTGTTCAAAGTTGAGGACTTGTCCAACATCTCGTGTGAAGATCTTCGTGAAGACACTGGCTGTCATGCAGCATACAGAGTTATGAGCGACGGCGCCTTTGGGATTTTGCCATACTGTAATACTACAGTTAACGGGGTCAGTCTGTACACGTGTGGTTATATGACTCCAAGTAGATGTAGGTCAAATAAAGTAAAGGACCCTTTGATACGCCTTAAAGCCCATGTTAGGTTGGGTTAGCCTGAGGGACAAGATCGATGTTTAAAAAAAAAAAAAAAAAAAAAATCCGCCATAATGAGTAGCTAACCCATGATCACTGGGACGGCAGGCGAGATTCTTGACACAACACTAACAAATAGATTCACTCTTAGAACAACAATGTGGCCGTTTTCCCTTGACGTCCACACCCACATGTGATGTTCACATGCCACAATATTTGAATGTTCACTAATTACCCGGGGGTGGGGGGGGGGAACGAATGGACACACATATAACTAGAGAGTTACGAAGGAAACCCACACACAGATACAGTCAATCTTCTCGGCCTAGGTCTGTATCAACCATCAAGAGTTATGTCAACAACCGGCATGACAGCAGTCGTGATATTCCAATACATGCTCCATATTCATCTTTAACAGCTAGCAATTTTTCCAATACTCAGATCACCCTTTGTAATCTGGTGTCCCTTGGAGTGCTGAATGTAGGTCAGACCTTTTTCTCACTCCCCGCCGCACCATTCTATGTTATTACGATCTATTTGCTGTTCATCATAGAGGGCCCGATTCTGAATTAATACGCCTCCCATTAGCCAGTCGCTTGCCTCCTTGGTTTCCACAACACCAGCATAATCCAAAGGATTATCCTTTTTATTTTTATTGTTGTTATTTTTTTAAATGTTTTTTTAAATATTTAATTTAAAAATTTTTTGACTTTATGCATTCCACTTTTACGAAACATGCCAACCTTATCCCTTCTCAGCAAGCGATGTGAGTCCGTTACAATTAAGACATGTGTGAGCTGTTTCCAAGATGGCGACGCGATGTCTCATTGTTCTTGGGGGTGACGCTGTTCAGTGTTTTTCTGTGGATTCCCTATGGAAATTCCTGTGAAATTCGTGTGGATAGTGTTTTTCCTTTGGATTATGTGATGTTATTTCGTGTTCGTTAATTGGAAGTGTTCAAAAGAAGCCACGGAAGGCAGGTGGTGGATGAAATTATGAGGGCAGCCGACAGATATTCGTTGGTTATAGTCTCGAGTTTCGCGACGGCAAGCTTTCTCTCTTTCGAGAGACAATGATTGCGGTCACCCGGCCAGTATGGTCACTGCCATAGAGGAAAGCAACGGCAAACTACCTCTTTGAAATTGCCTAGTTTATTATGATTCGATTAAAGACTGATCATCGCAAGACAAGGACAGAGACATTAAAATTAGGAACATGGAACGTTAGGACTTTAAACAACGACGGAAAATTAGAGAACATAACACAAGAAATTCAAAGAGAAAAAATTAATATATTAGGTATGTGCGAAACGAGATGGACAGGAGCAGGCATCAAGATACATAAAGATTTTAATATTATTTATTCTGGAGGTGAGGATCGACATAGGGGAGTGGCAATAATTTTGGACCGGAAAACATCAACGTCTGTTCAGGGATATTGGGCCGTGTCGGACAGAGTTCTACTAGTTAAATTGAGTGGCAGACCTTTTAACATAAATGTTATTCAAGTATATGCCCCAACAGGAGAGTCCAGTGAAGATAGTGTAGAGGAATTTTATAATGACATAGAGTCTGCCTTAAAGAAATGTAAAAATTCAGAAATAAACATCATAATAGGGGACTTCAATGCAAAAGTAGGAAATCAAGGGGATAGATACACAGTAGGAAACTATGGTTTAGGAGAGAGAAATGAAAGAGGATACAGACTAGTAGAGTGGGCAAAAGAACAGGAAATGATTGTAGGAAACACCTGGTTCAAGCAACACCCTAGAAGATTATGGACCTGGAGGAGTCCTGATAGCAGGATTAGAAACCAGATTGACTACATTCTCATTAGCAGAAGATTTAGAAACGCGCTAACAGTAGCAAAAACAGTTCCCAGTGCTGATTGTTATAGTGACCACAGACTACTCACAGGAACATTGAGGATAAAGTTGAAGAAAGTCAAGTATACAACAGGGAACACTAAATATGATTTGTGTAGATTGAGTAATGACAAGGAAATACAAAACAAATTCAACATAGAAGTACAGAACAGATTTGAAATATTGTCTGATCTAGAGATCCTATTCCCGGATGTGGATGATCAATGGGAAATGTTAAAGAATTCAATGAATGTGGCTGCAGAAAAAACTATTCCAAAATTAAAGAAGGTGGGTCGTAAGAAATGGATGACAGAGGAAATTTTACACTTAATGGAAACAAGAAGACTGAACAAAAATAATCCTGCCAAATATGAAGAAATTCACAGACAAGTCAGAATATTATGTAGGAAGGCAAAAGAATCATGGCTTGAGGAAAAGTGCTTAGAAATTGAAAAACAACACAACAGTCAAAATACCAAATTAGTGCACAAAAGAATTCAGGAACTTACTAATAAAAGAACAAGTACATCAACAGGCTGTCTAAAAACTAAAGATGGCAAAGTCATAATAGAAAAAGATCAGATTCTAAATGTATGGACAGATTATTTGAAAGACCTGTATAATGATAACAGAGAGGAACAGTATGCTATTAGATTTAATAATGAAGGACCAGCAATTTTAAAGATGGAGTTTCAAAATGTTCTTAAGCATATGAAAGCTGGCAAGGCCCCCGGTGCAGATAACATCACAACAGAAATGATTAGAGCTCTAGAAGAATTTGGACTAGAGCAAGTCACTAGACTGCTGAACACATTATATGATACTGGAGATATACCTTCTGAATTATGTAATTCTGTATTTATTGCAATCCCAAAGAAATCAGGAACCTTAGATTGTGATCAACATAGAACAATTAGTATAATGAGTCACATCACAAAGATTTTGTTACGAATTATCATGCAAAGAGTGAGGAAGAAAATACAACCTGAAATAGGGGAAGAACAATGTGGTTTTGTAGAAGGAAAGGGTACAGTAAATGCTGTGTATATGCTGCGAACAGTTATTGAACGTGCTTTAGAAGTAAACAAGGATATACATCTTTGCTTTATTGACTACACAAAAGCTTTTCATAGAGTTAGACATGTCAACATTGTGGATATGCTTGCAGATCTACAAATTAATGGGAAAGACATTAGACTTATAAAAAACATATATTGGAAACAACAAGCTGCCATAAGGATTGATACTGAAGTAGGACAATACCAACCTATTAAGAGAGGTGTTAGGCAGGGATGTGTAATGTCTCCAGATCGTTTTTCCCTATACAGTGAAAATATTTTCAGAAATGTAGAAGACCTAAATGGAATCAGCATTGGAGGACGAAACATAAATAACATTAGATATGCAGATGATACAGTATTTATTGCAGACAATGCACAGGATCTACAACAATTAGTAGACGCTGTTGTTGTACACAGTGAGCAGCTGGGGTTGGAATTAAATTGTAGGAAGACACAGGTTATGGTCGTCACTAGGAAGAACGAAGTACCACAATGTAATATACAAGTAAATGGGAATATTCTTCAATAAGTGAATCGGTTCAATTATCTCGGAACAGTCATAACATCTGATGGCAGATGCCTTGAAGAGATTAGAACAAGAATCGCCATTGCGAAAGTAGCCTTTAGCAAGATGAAAAACATTCTGACCAATAAAATGATGTCAATTGAAACGAGAAAAAGAGTGTTGAGGGGATACATAGAGCCTGTTCTTTTGTATGGATGTGAAACTTGGACAATGTGCAGTCAAGCAGAAAAACATCTGATGGCTGCAGAAATGTGGTTTCTGAGGAAAATGCAAAGAATACCATGGACAGATAGAAAAACCAATGACCAAGTACTACAAGAGACAAATGAAAATCGTAGATTGATTAGAGAAATTAGACGTAGACAGTCAAAATTTTTTGGACATGTTATGAGAAGAAATGGACTGGAGAACTTAGTGACAGCTGGCAAGATCGAAGGGAACAGACCAAGAGGAAGACCGAGAGGAAAATACCTGGATGGCTTGGCCACATGGCATGGACGAGACAGGAACACTGAGCTGATCCACGACTCTGGTGATCGAGTGAAATGGCGAATCATGACCGCCCACGCTTTCCGGCATGGCACATGATTGATTGATTGAGCTGTTTGTCTGCTAGCCAGCTGTCTGTAACGCCACAAAGGGTCCGTAAGCGTGTAGATAATTACATCGCATGGGTGTGAATTGCCGTGAATCAATTGTCACATCTCCCAATCTGCACAAATTGTTGGCCAATCCCTTGCACCCCTGGTCCACCACCAAGAAGTTAAAGTTTGTTGCATTCCTTTACTGAGCGTAACAGTCAGCTTCATCATTGTTGGCTGTTTGTGATTCCTGGGCAAGTTCACGTTCAGTAGTTTGCCATTGCTTTCTTAATGACCGGAACACATATCATTGTATAGAAACAAACACAAGGCGGTCTGCTTCCAAATCACCCACCGCTGTGTTTCGAACGCGGTATGCGGGTTACTAATTGCGTCCGTAACCACTTCGCCACAGAGCAGACAGCACCAAGAAACAAATCCGAATATTTAACCAATTGCGCAGTGGCCAGCACACTCGCCTGCCGACATGCTGGTCATGTGGTCCAACCCCTCCTCCTGCCCCCCCCCCCTTTTTTTAAGGTAGAAATGCATTGTAATTGACCCAACGAGCATCATCATCATCGTGTACTAGGGGAAGTCAATAAGTAAGTCACAAAAGGCTATAGTAGAAAAGGGGGAAAAGCACTAACTATTATAACAGCTGAACACTAGTTTATTTTTATCCGTACATTGTTCCTTTATTTCTTAACATAATTTCCACCAACACTGATGCACTTATTCCATCGTTTTATCAGTCCTCCTAAACCGGCTGCATAGAACTGCGTGCTCCGTTTTTTAAACAACGTTTTCAATCAAGTTCGGCGTCATACGCGAAATGTCTACCGCCATGGTGGGTTTTCAGTGGACTAAAAAAGTGGAAATCGCTAGGGGCTAAGTCGGCGCTGTAAGAAGGATGTTCCAGATCTTCCCAACTTAGTTGGTTTATTGTCTCCTGAGGTAATCGAGCCGTATGTGGTCTGGCATTGTCATGAAGAAGCAATACTCCTCTAGTCAGCAGACCTGGACGTTTTCCTCGGATTGCATCATGAAGCATCGACAGTACGATTCAGAATTCACATTGTCCCCTTTATTCTTGAAATTGTTAAAAAGCACTCCATGACAATCCTAGCATAACCTTCCCTGCAGATGGCGTAGCCTTGAATTTTTGGACACAAAGCGAAGAAGGATGTTTCCATTCCATTGAAGCACGCTTTGATTCGGGCTATGCGCCGCTTTACGGAACAAACATTTGTCAGCATTAAAAGGAAGCACGTCCTGACGAATGTCCTTTGCAGGCAGTCCTTTTGCCCAAAATAAAATAAGGCACAACAACATGTTGCTCTTTGGTTGTACACTCCGTAAACACAGTCGCCATTTTGTTAATGCCCTGCGCATGCGCATGAGACACCTAGCGCCACCTGACAAACGGGGATATAAAGTTCGATGTTGCTGTCACAAAATGACACCTGTGGAAAACACCTACTACATTTACCTGCCATCCCCCAGAACTGTCTGTCTTACTTATTGACTAGCCCTGGTATTAAACCCAATCATGCCCACTCTCCCTGCAATATGAATGTCATGTCACGTATGTCTTAATGTACTTTCTTGGTTGGTCATTTCATTAACTATTCCCCCCACCAATGTTCTTCCGAAGTCACTGTAACTCTTAACATGACCACATTATTAGTGTCCCAGACTTTTTAATGTTAAACAACTTGGTTTCTTTCCATGCACAAATCTGGTCAAATGCCTGCCTAATTCTTAACCCTTCGAAAATAGAGTTTGCTCGTTGTTCCTTCGCTCGTTCTGTATTCTTCTTCCCTACCTCCATCCACGGTTTGTTAATTATATTTCTGTGACAATAAAGATTTAACAATCTTGATTTCCCTCTTTAACATTTGTGGCAAGGTCCACGATTCTCATTCGTATGTTGGCTCATGGAAAACACGTGTTCTCTGCGTGTTTACTGTTTGTGTTTACTGGCGGTGTGCCCTAGATTCATAAAGCTGTTAACACATGCATTGCTATGACCAGTCTCTTTCTGATTTGATATGAGCAGTCACAGTTGTCGTTAAGTTTAGTTCCACGGTCATAATCATCATGTTCCCGGTCAACTGGCGTAGGCGCTCATGTATCTCCACAGATCTCGGTCTCTGGTGTTTCAAGATATTCCATTATATTCTTGATTGCAGGGAGCCATGGTAGTTCATTATACTGTCTATTGTAATATTGGACTGACGTGTAGTTTTATCAGTGGACATTAACCCTTAGACATTATAAATTGTGGTTGACGTGTAGTTTTGTCAGTAGGCACTAACCCTTAATGTGTGTAATATTCGCTTGACGTGTGGTATGTCCATACACATTAACCATTAAATATTGTAATATTCGCTTAGTGTGTGGTGTTGTCGGTTGAAATTTACTATTAAATATTGTAATATATGCTTGACGTATAGGTTTGTCCATGGACATTAACCCTTAAAGATTGTAACATTCGCTTAGCCTGCAGTTCTTGATCAGACATTAACTCTCTAAGATTGTAATTTTAGCTTGCCATGTAGTTCTCATGTACACAGAGATGTGTAATGTCCCCAGATGTTTTCTTTTTTCCATGTACAGTGAAACATGTTTTTGAGAAATATAGAAGATGTTGAAGGAATTAACATTGGGGGGGGGGGGGGGGCGATGCATCAATAACATTAGATATGTGGATGATACAGTCTCGATTGCAGACTATGAAATGGACCTGCAACATTTAGTAGATGCGGTTGTTGCACACAGTAAACAACTAGGGTTAGAAGTGAATTGTAAGAAGACACAGATTATAGTCGTCACAGAGAATAAGGAAATACCGCAATGTAATATACAAGTACATGGGCATATTCTTAAACAAGTTAATCGGTACAGTTATCTCGGAACATTCAAAACATATGATGGGAGATGCCTTGAAGAAATTAGAGCAAGAATTGCCACTGCGAAGGTAGCTGTTAGCAACAATTGAAATGAGAAAAAAAAGTGTTGAAGTGCTACATAGAACCTGTACTTTGTATGGATGAGCAGACAAGCTGAAAAATATCTGATGGCTGTGCAAATGTGGTTCCTGAGGAAAATGCGAATAATACCATGGACAGACAGAAAAATCAATAAACAAGTCCTTCAAGAAACAAATAAAGATTGTGAACCGATTAGAGACATTCGACGTAAACAGGAACAATTTTTTGGGCATATTATGAGAAGAAATGAATTGGAGAACTTGGTGACAACTGGCAAGATCGAAAGGAAGAGACCAAGGGGAAGACCGAGAAGTAAACACCTAGATGGCGTGGCCATGTGGCATGGTCGAGACAGAAATACGGAGCTGATCCACGACTCTGATGATCGAGTGAGATGGCAAAACATGACCGCCACGCTTATCGGCATGGCAAATGATGGATGGATGATGGATGAATGAAATTCTATCCGTGGACATTGAAGATTGGTGTGATCCGTAGTTAATAGCCAAGATGTTAAAAGTGTATCCCCATCGGAAACGATATAAAAGGTTTAAATATTGAGCATAACCCACTTTCCCGATTGCCCGATCGCAGCGACTGACATCCGTCAATCGATGTTGCCACCGACTGATCAGGCCTTCTCACTGGTAAGGCACACCAGGCCGTATATAGTCCAGCGCGCAATAATCAATTTGATTAAATTGGTTGTTTCGGGATTTGAGATTTAAATACTGAGCGTAACCAACTACTGGCAACGTTGATCGTATTCTGGTATGAACCTAAGGCCCACCCACGTCTATGTGGAAGCACTAGACTCGAGTTTTGCTCTCGTTTGAGCTCGTCAGTAGTGAATATCATTGACCGGATCCGGAAATAAACCCCGATCACTGGCGTGTGAAGCGGGTATGTAATCACTAGACCACGAGGCACAAGTTGGACACGGCCAAATTAGCACAACAGAATATTACATCGTCACCCATCGTAGGCTGTAGCTCAAGATTGTCTAGATCGCCGCGACTGACATCCGTAAATCGATGTTGCCCCGAATGATCAGGTCTTCTCACTGGCAAGGCACACCAGGCCGCATAAAGTCCAGCGAGCAATCATCAAATTGATTTATTTGGTTGTTTCGGGATTTGAGATTTAAATATTGAGCACCCCACTACTGGCAACGCTGATCAAATTCTGGTATGAACCTAAGACCCACGTAAACGGGTTATTAAGTTATTTTCTAGTATTTACTTGTTTCTCCTTACCTCCCCACATGCTAGTTCTCCGATCTTTACGAGTTTATTAATGTTCACATTTTTCAGCAACATCCACGCTTTGCATGCATGCATTACTGCACATCTTTTTCTACATCGGCGGCATTGTATGTTAAAGAAAGTTCCCCCGTGGAACCATACGAGTTTCAGCTCAGAAGCAAGAAGTAAGTAATATTCATACATCCAGCGGCTGAGTCGTTATTCATTCATTCATTCGTTCATTCATTCATTCATCAGATGATCTTGATGATTAGTGACGATCATTACCATTGTATTGAGAGGCAGTCCGTGGCCGCCCCGATCAACTCATCATATCCGCCAAGAAATGCCTTAACATTTCTCACTCATTATCACGTAAACAAATACCCTTACAATGATGCAGTGACGGCACAGTCATGATTTCCCTTTTCAAACATACGTGGCTCAAGACTCTTTATACCCGTAGGTTAAATCTGTGTGCTAACAATAATCTATCTTGTTTTTCGATTTTCTCTTTTTAAACGTTACACATATGTCTCCTTATTGTTTACAAAACGGTTTCACTTATAACTATTTATGTACCTATCATATTGGTTTTTGTTTAATAAGAGCTCACGGTTCCCCGGGGGAACCATTATGTCTCCACGTGCCCTTTTTTGTTGAGGGCCCTTTGGTTTTGTTCCACTATAGTGGTCCACCGAGGTTCAATGCCTTTGTTAGTGGACAATGATTACAATTTTGCAGTTGGGATGGCCGTCTCTGCACCCTTGCTATCAAATACGTCTATTTAGTTTCGATGCCTAATGTCGAAGTCACTGACTTATCCGAACATGGCCTTTTTCTGGCTATTCTTAAACGCCACCGTTACCCAGTCTTTCCCTAGCAGCTTGTCATCGCGCAATTGCTCTGACCAACTTTTAAGTTAGTCATGGAACATGTGTATTGTCTGGCTTTGTTACCTGCTGTTTTAATATAGTTTTCTTCTACCTGTTATGGTATTTTAAGTCCTAACATAAACAGTTTTATGTCATCCATTTAAAAACAGTTGTCGTTCATAAATTTATACAAACATTGACTAATACATTCACGCATACATTTACGTGTGTGACTATCGGGTTATGTGTTCTTGCTGAACAGAACAAGTAGCTTGTTTTGTGTGTTTTTCACATTTCATGATTATTGCATTACGCGGATATAGGAAAACTGTTGCCATGATTTAGGTTATATTTGATGAATGAATCTCCAACATTGTTTGTAAACAAGTATTTGCTAACCACGTAAGTTAATACATTTCATTACTTTAGCTTTCATGTCCAGGGAGTCTCCGTGGCAAAGTGATCAAGCCGTCTGCCTCGCGCTCCGAAGGTTGTGGGTTCGAATACGCGTCACGTCTTTCAGTTCAAAGGTGCATTTTTCTAGTGAAGACACTTGCACTACGGCACTCAGCTGAAGGATATGGCTGAACGCCTCTAAGTCAATGTCCCCGGATGTCATGGTCTGGCCGTTATTCACCCTCTGCTGAATGGAGGTGAGAAACATGGCCTGCTACAGCTTGGTTCAGACACTTGTTGTACGGCCCTTAGCTGAGGGATATGGCTCTCGGATGTGAGGGCCTGCATGGAGGTAAGATCCAGAGGCTGAAGCATCTGCAGCCAACCTCGTGAGCCTTACCAAAGGAGGGAAACCCGTCCCAGTTGCACGCAATGGTTTCGATGCAAGTCTGTATCAAAAGCCCGTTAAGTGAGCGTAATCAAAGGTGAAAAACGTCTCAGTAACACGAAATGGAACGCTAGGCTAGGAAACTCATTACGTGGAAGACCGACGAGAAAGCTTGCTGAGTGGATGTCGTCTCATTAACACGAAATGGAACACTTGGCAAGTGAATCCATTTCGTGGAAGTCCGAAGCGAAAGCTTGCTGAATGAATGTCGTCTGCAGACTGACCGTTCCTGGTTTGTGTGGTGAGAGGCCAGTAGCGAACGAAAGGCCAGTAGCAAATACACGGAATTGAGGAAATGAAGCAGCCATGCGCAGGACGAGACGAGTCATTTGATGAGCCCAGTACAGGAGCGCTATGTGTTGGCTCTGCAATAATGGGAACATCCTTGGATAGCGCAGAATGCCCAAGATCTGCCCCGGTCTTCCCTTGAGTGTTGACCGTGATGTCCTTTGGCCATTCAAACTAGACCAGCTGGAATATGGACGACACCA
>OY992884.1:28446391-28458891 GCA_963921405.1 Cepaea hortensis | reverse complement strand
CAATATACTAAAAATGATCAATTTTAATGATAAACATACTGGTACAGAGAGATTATATTATGTCTACAAACAGAGAAACACACATGCAGCTACGTACACTTTCACAAGAAATAAATGGGGAGAACCGTTGAGGCCACTAAGAAGATTAAACAAATAGACACACATAGTATTATTTGGCGCTCATAGAAGAAGAAGGAAATAGAGATTAGAAGACGCACTAGACAACATAAAATTTGAAAACTATAATAGTTCGGTCGGTACCTATTATAGCTTTCAAATTTTATGTTGTCTAGTGCATAACTAGATAGACAGACATAACTTGTAAAATAAACTGAGAGAGCGAGAAGGAAAGAAATTGAATTACGAAACATAATATAACGCTTGAGGGAGAGAGGAGAGAGAGAGTGCGAGAGAGAGAGAGAGAGAGAGAGAGAGAGAGAGAGAGAGAGAGAGAGAGAGATTCAGACAGACAGACAGACAGACAGACAGACAGACAGACAGACAGACATAATGGGCCTACCCGTGGACTTGTATCTAAATGAACACAGTCTAAAATTAATATATAAACGTTAGGTTAAAGAAAGGAGAGAAAATAAATAATACACTTTAATCTCACACCGGCGAGAGAGGGCAAACGAAAAAGTAGAAGAGGAGAACGAAAAAGAGGAAGACAAGAAGATCAAGAACAAAAGAATAAGACAAAGAACAAAACGAGATGAAGAAGAACTAAGATTTGGAGGACGTGGAGGAAGAGTAGAAGAAGAATCAGAAGACAAGAAAGAAGAAGAATGAAGAAGAAGAAGAAGAAGAAGAAGAAGAAGAAGAAGAAGAAGAAGAAGAAGAAGAAGAAGAAGAAGAAGAAGAAGAAGAAGAAGAAGAAGAAGAAGAAGAAGAAGAAGAAGAAGACGAAGAAGAAGAAGAAGAAGAAGAAGAAGAAGAAGAAGAAGAAGAAGAAGAAGAAGAAGAAGAAGAAGAAGAAGAAGAAGAAGAAGAAGAAGAAGAAGAAGAAGAAGAAAAAGAAGAAGACGAAAGAAGAAGAAAGAAAAAGACCGAAGAAGAAGAAAGAAGAAGGAAGATGATGGAGGAAGGGGGGAAGAGGGTGGAAGAAGGAGGAATGAGGAGGAATAAGAAGAAAGAAGAAGGAAAAAGAATGAAGAAGAGGTATGAAAAAGTAGGAAGAAAGAGGAAGAAGGAAAAAGAAGAACGAAGAAGGAGGATGACATAGGAAAAATTAAATAGAAGAAGGAATGAGAAGTATAGATAAGAAGGAGGAAGAAGGATGAAGACGGAGAAGGGGGAGAAAGAAGAAATAAAGTAGAAGGAAGAAGGAAAATGGAATGAAAAACGAAGAAGGAACAAAGGAGGAAGCAGGAGGAAGGAAGTAGGAAGGAAATATGAAGGAAGAAGAACGGAAGAAGGAAGGAAGAAGGAAGGAAGAAGGAATAAAGAGTGAAGAGGAATGAAGAATGAAGAAGGAATAAAGAAGGAAGAAGGGAGGAAGAAAACAAAAGAAGGAAAGAAGAAGGAAGGACGAACGAAGGGAAGATAAAGGAAGGAATAAGGAAGAAAGAAGGAAGGAAGAAAGAAGAAATATGGAAGGAAGGAAGAATGAAGGAATAATGAAGGAAGAACGATGAAAGATGGAAGAAAGGGGAAGTAAGGAAGAAGAAAGGAAGAAAGAAGGAAGAAGGAAGGAAGGAAGACAGAAAGAATATTGAAGAAGGAGGCAAGATGGAAGAAAACAGGAAGAAGGAAGAAAGAAGGAAGAAAGAAGGAAGTAAGAAAGCAGAAGAAGTACATTAAGCAGAAGTATATCATGTAAAATTCTCCAACAGGTACCCGTTGATAAACCCGCCCAAAGATTACGTGGCTCCGTGTGGCAACTAAAGCTGACAACATCACAGGCCTGACCAACCACGAGCTGACTTACTGACAGCGCTAAAGTACCCAACAACAGATGCTACAATGTCTTTCTGTCTCCAATAGTGTTCTCTGGAAATAACATCCTTTATCTTGAAATAAAGTCGTTTCTCTTGAAATAAACTCCTTTCTCTTGAAATAAACTCCTTTCTAAGCAGATGGGTGATGTTTGAGTCAGTTATTGCACTTAAAGCACTATGTTGCAGACTGAATTCATCGGTTAAACACTAGTGCTGCAAGTTGTAGCAGTACACAATATACTAAAAATGATCAATTTTAATGATAAACATACTGGTACAGAGAGATTATATTATGTCTACAAACAGAGAAACACACATGCAGCTACGTACACTTTCACAAGAAATAAATGGGGAGAACCGTTGAGGCCACTAAGAAGATTAAACAAATAGACACACATAGTATTATTTGGCGCTCATAGAAGAAGAAGGAAATAGAGATTAGAAGACGCACTAGACAACATAAAATTTGAAAACTATAATAGTTCGGTCGGTACCTATTATAGCTTTCAAATTTTATGTTGTCTAGTGCATAACTAGACAGACAGACATAACTTGTAAAATAAACTGAGAGAGCGAGAAGGAAAGAAATTGAATTACGAAACATAATATAACGCTTGAGGGAGAAAGGAGAGAGAGAGTGCGAGAGAGAGAGAGAGAGAGAGAGAGAGAGAGAGAGAGAGAGAGAGAGAGAGAGAGATTCAGACAGACAGACAGACAGACAGACAGACAGACAGACAGACATAATGGGCCTACCCGTGGACTTGTATCTAAATGAACACAGTCTAAAATTAATATATAAACGTTAGGTTAAAGAAAGGAGAGAAAATAAATAATACACTTTAATCTCACACCGGCGAGAGAGGGCAAACGAAAAAGTAGAAGAGGAGAACGAAAAAGAGGAAGACAAGAAGATCAAGAACAAAAGAATAAGACAAAGAACAAAACGAGATGAAGAAGAACTAAGATTTGGAGGACGTGGAGGAAGAGTAGAAGAAGAATCAGAAGACAAGGAAGAAGAAGAATGAAGAAGAAGAAGAAGAAGAAGAAGAAGAAGAAGAAGAAGAAGAAGAAGAAGAAGAAGAAGAAGAAGAAGAAGAAGAAGAAGAAGAAGAAGAAGAAGAAGAAGAAGAAGAAGAAAAAGAAGAAGACGAAAGAAGAAGAAAGAAAAAGACCGAAGAAGAAGAAAGAAGAAGGAAGATGATGGAGGAAGGGGGAAGAGGGTGGAAGAAGGAGGAATGAGGAGGAATAAGAAGAAAGAAGAAGGAAAAAGAATGAAGAAGAGGTATGAAAAAGTAGGAAGAAAGAGGAAGAAGGAAAAAGAAGAACGAAGAAGGAGGATGACATAGGAAAAATTAAATAGAAGAAGGAATGAGAAGTATAGATAAGAAGGAGGAAGAAGGATGAAGACGGAGAAGGGGGAGAAAGAAGAAATAAAGTAGAAGGAAGAAGGAAAATGGAATGAAAAACGAAGAAGGAACAAAGGAGGAAGCAGGAGGAAGGAAGTAGGAAGGAAATATGAAGGAAGAAGAACGGAAGAAGGAAGGAAGAAGGAATAAAGAGTGAAGAGGAATGAAGAATGAAGAAGGAATAAAGAAGGAAGAAGGGAGGAAGAAAACAAAAGAAGGAAAGAAGAAGGAAGGACGAACGAAGGGAAGATAAAGGAAGGAATAAGGAAGAAAGAAGGAAGGAAGAAAGAAGAAATATGGAAGGAAGGAAGAATGAAGGAATAATGAAGGAAGAACGATGAAAGATGGAAGAAAGGGGAAGTAAGGAAGAAGAAAGGAAGAAAGAAGGAAGAAGGAAGGAAGGAAGACAGAAAGAATATTGAAGAAGGAGGCAAGATGGAAGAAAACAGGAAGAAGGAAGAAAGAAGGAAGAAAGAAGGAAGTAAGAAAGCAGAAGAAGTACATTAAGCAGAAGTATATCATGTAAAATTCTCCAACAGGTACCCGTTGATAAACCCGCCCAAAGATTACGTGGCTCCGTGTGGCAACTAAAGCTGACAACATCACATGCCTGACCAACCACGAGCTGACTTACTGACAGCGCTAAAGTACCCAACAACAGATGCTACAATGTCTTTCTGTCTCCAATAGTGTTCTCTGGAAATAACATCCTTTATCTTGAAATAAAGTCGTTTCTCTTGAAATAAACTCCTTTCTCTTGAAATAAACTCCTTTCTAAGCAGATGGGTGATGTTTGAGTCAGTTATTGCACTTAAAGCACTATGTTGCAGACTGAATTCATCGGTTAAACACTAGTGCTGCAAGTTGTAGCAGTACACAATATACTAAAAATGATCAATTTTAATGATAAACATACTGGTACAGAGAGATTATATTATGTCTACAAACAGAGAAACACACATGCAGCTACGTACACTTTCACAAGAAATAAATGGGGAGAACCGTTGAGGCCACTAAGAAGATTAAACAAATAGACACACATAGTATTATTTGGCGCTCATAGAAGAAGAAGGAAATAGAGATTAGAAGACGCACTAGACAACATAAAATTTGAAAACTATAATAGTTCGGTCGGTACCTATTATAGCTTTCAAATTTTATGTTGTCTAGTGCATAACTAGACAGACAGACATAACTTGTAAAATAAACTGAGAGAGCGAGAAGGAAAGAAATTGAATTACGAAACATAATATAACGCTTGAGGGAGAAAGGAGAGAGAGAGTGCGAGAGAGAGAGAGAGAGAGAGAGAGAGAGAGAGAGAGAGAGAGAGAGATTCAGACAGACAGACAGACAGACAGACAGACAGACAGACAGACAGACAGACAGACATAATGGGCCTACCCGTGGACTTGTATCTAAATGAACACAGTCTAAAATTAATATATAAACGTTAGGTTAAAGAAAGGAGAGAAAATAAATAATACACTTTAATCTCACACCGGCGAGAGAGGGCAAACGAAAAAGTAGAAGAGGAGAACGAAAAAGAGGAAGACAAGAAGATCAAGAACAAAAGAATAAGACAAAGAACAAAACGAGATGAAGAAGAATGAAGAAGAAGAAGAAGAAGAAGAAGAAGAAGAAGAAGAAGAAGAAGAAGAAGAAGAAGAAGAAGAAGAAGAAGAAGAAGAAGAAGAAGAAGAAGAAGAAGACGAAAGAAGAAGAAAGAAAAAGACCGAAGAAGAAGAAAGAAGAAGGAAGATGATGGAGGAAGGGGGAAGAGGGTGGAAGAAGGAGGAATGAGGAGGAATAAGAAGAAAGAAGAAGGAAAAAGAATGAAGAAGAGGTATGAAAAAGTAGGAAGAAAGAGGAAGAAGGAAAAAGAAGAACGAAGAAGGAGGATGACATAGGAAAAATTAAATAGAAGAAGGAATGAGAAGTATAGATAAGAAGGAGGAAGAAGGATGAAGACGGAGAAGGGGGAGAAAGAAGAAATAAAGTAGAAGGAAGAAGGAAAATGGAATGAAAAATGAAGAAGGAACAAAGGAGGAAGCAGGAGGAAGGAAGTAGGAAGGAAATATGAAGGAAGAAGAACGGAAGAAGGAAGGAAGAAGGAAGGAAGAAGGAATAAAGAGTGAAGAGGAATGAAGAATGAAGAAGGAATAAAGAAGGAAGAAGGGAGGAAGAAAACAAAAGAAGGAAAGAAGAAGGAAGGACGAACGAAGGGAAGATAAAGGAAGGAATAAGGAAGAAAGAAGGAAGGAAGAAAGAAGAAATATGGAAGGAAGGAAGAATGAAGGAATAATGAAGGAAGAACGATGGAAGATGGAAGAAAGGGGAAGTAAGGAAGAAGAAAGGAAGAAAGAAGGAAGAAGGAAGGAAGGAAGACAGAAAGAATATTGAAGAAGGAGGCAAGATGGAAGAAAACAGGAAGAAGGAAGAAAGAAGGAAGAAAGAAGGAAGTAAGAAAGCAGAAGAAGTACATTAAGCAGAAGTATATCATGTAAAATTCTCCAACAGGTACCCGTTGATAAACCCGCCCAAAGATTACGTGGCTCCGTGTGGCAACTAAAGCTGACAACATCACAGGCCTGACCAACCACGAGCTGACTTACTGACAGCGCTAAAGTACCCAACAACAGATGCTACAATGTCTTTCTGTCTCCAATAGTGTTCTCTGGAAATAACATCCTTTATCTTGAAATAAAGTCGTTTCTCTTGAAATAAACTCCTTTCTCTTGAAATAAACTCCTTTCTAAGCAGATGGGTGATGTTTGAGTCAGTTATTGCACTTAAAGCACTATGTTGCAGACTGAATTCATCGGTTAAACACTAGTGCTGCAAGTTGTAGCAGTACACAATATACTAAAAATGATCAATTTTAATGATAAACATACTGGTACAGAGAGATTATATTATGTCTACAAACAGAGAAACACACATGCAGCTACGTACACTTTCACAAGAAATAAATGGGGAGAACCGTTGAGGCCACTAAGAAGATTAAACAAATAGACACACATAGTATTATTTGGCGCTCATAGAAGAAGAAGGAAATAGAGATTAGAAGACGCACTAGACAACATAAAATTTGAAAACTATAATAGTTCGGTCGGTACCTATTATAGCTTTCAAATTTTATGTTGTCTAGTGCATAACTAGACAGACAGACATAACTTGTAAAATAAACTGAGAGAGCGAGAAGGAAAGAAATTGAATTACGAAACATAATATAACGCTTGAGGGAGAGAGGAGAGAGAGAGTGCGAGAGAGAGAGAGAGAGAGAGAGAGAGAGAGAGAGAGAGAGAGAGAGATTCAGACAGACAGACAGACAGACAGACAGACAGACAGACATAATGGGCCTACCCGTGGACTTGTATCTAAATGAACACAGTCTAAAATTAATATATAAACGTTAGGTTAAAGAAAGGAGAGAAAATAAATAATACACTTTAATCTCACACCGGCGAGAGAGGGCAAACGAAAAAGTAGAAGAGGAGAACGAAAAAGAGGAAGACAAGAAGATCAAGAACAAAAGAATAAGACAAAGAACAAAACGAGATGAAGAAGAACTAAGATTTGGAGGACGTGGAGGAAGAGTAGAAGAAGAATCAGAAGACAAGGAAGAAGAAGAATGAAGAAGAAGAAGAAGAAGAAGAAGAAGAAGAAGAAGAAGAAGAAGAAGAAGAAGAAGAAGAAGAAGAAGAAGAAGAAGAAGAAGAAGAAGAAGAAGAAGAAGAAGAAGAAGAAGAAGAAAAAGAAGAAGACGAAAGAAGAAGAAAGAAAAAGACCGAAGAAGAAGAAAGAAGAAGGAAGATGATGGAGGAAGGGGGAAGAGGGTGGAAGAAGGAGGAATGAGGAGGAATAAGAAGAAAGAAGAAGGAAAAAGAATGAAGAAGAGGTATGAAAAAGTAGGAAGAAAGAGTTAGAAGGAAAAAGAAGAACGAAGAAGGAGGATGACATAGGAAAAATTAAATAGAAGAAGGAATGAGAAGTATAGATAAGAAGGAGGAAGAAGGATGAAGACGGAGAAGGGGGAGAAAGAAGAAATAAAGTAGAAGGAAGAAGGAAAATGGAATGAAAAACGAAGAAGGAACAAAGGAGGAAGCAGGAGGAAGGAAGTAGGAAGGAAATATGAAGGAAGAAGAACGGAAGAAGGAAGGAAGAAGGAAGGAAGAAGGAATAAAGAGTGAAGAGGAATGAAGAATGAAGAAGGAATAAAGAAGGAAGAAGGGAGGAAGAAAACAAAAGAAGGAAAGAAGAAGGAAGGACGAACGAAGGGAAGATAAAGGAAGGAATAAGGAAGAAAGAAGGAAGGAAGAAAGAAGAAATATGGAAGGAAGGAAGAATGAAGGAATAATGAAGGAAGAACGATGGAAGATGGAAGAAAGGGGAAGTAAGGAAGAAGAAAGGAAGAAAGAAGGAAGAAGGAAGGAAGGAAGACAGAAAGAATATTGAAGAAGGAGGCAAGATGGAAGAAAACAGGAAGAAGGAAGAAAGAAGGAAGAAAGAAGGAAGTAAAAAAGCAGAAGAAGTACATTAAGCAGAAGTATATCATGTAAAATTCTCCAACAGGTACCCGTTGATAAACCCGCCCAAAGATTACGTGGCTCCGTGTGGCAACTAAAGCTGACAACATCACAGGCCTGACCAACCACGAGCTGACTTACTGACAGCGCTAAAGTACACAACAACAGATGCTACAATGTCTTTCTGTCTCCAATAGTGTTCTCTGGAAATAACATCCTTTATCTTGAAATAAAGTCGTTTCTCTTGAAATAAACTCCTTTCTCTTGAAATAAACTCCTTTCTAAGCAGATGGCTGATGTTTGAGTCAGTTATTGCACTTAAAGCACTATGTTGCAGACTGAATTCATCGGTTAAACACTAGTGCTGCAAGTTGTAGCAGTACACAATATACTAAAAATGATCAATTTTAATGATAAACATACTGGTACAGAGAGATTATATTATGTCTACAAACAGAGAAACACACATGCAGCTACGTACACTTTCACAAGAAATAAATGGGGAGAACCGTTGAGGCCACTAAGAAGATTAAACAAATAGACACACATAGTATTATTTGGCGCTCATAGAAGAAGAAGGAAATAGAGATTAGAAGACGCACTAGACAACATAAAATTTGAAAACTATAATAGTTCGGTCGGTACCTATTATAGCTTTCAAATTTTATGTTGTCTAGTGCATAACTAGACAGACAGACATAACTTGTAAAATAAACTGAGAGAGCGAGAAGGAAAGAAATTGAATTACGAAACATAATATAACGCTTGAGGGAGAAAGGAGAGAGAGAGTGCGAGAGAGAGAGAGAGAGAGAGAGAGAGAAAGAGAGAGAGAGAGAGAGAGAGAGAGATTCAGACAGACAGACAGACAGACAGACAGACAGACAGACAGACAGACATACAACAGACATAATGGGCCTACCCGTGGACTTGTATCTAAATGAACACAGTCTAAAATTAATATATAAACGTTAGGTTAAAGAAAGGAGAGAAAATAAATAATACACTTTAATCTCACACCGGCGAGAGAGGGCAAACGAAAAAGTAGAAGAGGAGAACGAAAAAGAGGAAGACAAGAAGATCAAGAACAAAAGAATAAGACAAAGAACAAAACGAGATGAAGAAGAATGAAGAAGAAGAAGAAGAAGAAGAAGAAGAAGAAGAAGAAGAAGAAGAAGAAGAAGAAGAAGAAGAAGAAGAAGAAAAGAAGAAGACGAAAGAAGAAGAAAGAAAAAGACCAAAGAAGAAGAAAGAAGAAGGAAGATGATGGAGGAAGGGGGAAGAGGGTGGAAGAAGGAGGAATGAGGAGGAATAAGAAGAAAGAAGAAGGAAAAAGAATGAAGAAGAGGTATGAAAAAGTAGGAAGAAAGAGGAAGAAGGAAAAAGAAGAACGAAGAAGGAGGATGACATAGGAAAATTAAATAGAAGAAGGAATGAGAAGTATAGATAAGAAGGAGGAAGAAGGATGAAGACGGAGAAGGGGGAGAAAGAAGAAATAAAGTAGAAGGAAGAAGGAAAATGGAATGAAAAATGAAGAAGGAACAAAGGAGGAAGCAGGAGGAAGGAAGTAGGAAGGAAATATGAAGGAAGAAGAACGGAAGAAGGAAGGAAGAAGGAAGGAAGAAGGAATAAAGAGTGAAGAGGAATGAAGAATGAAGAAGGAATAAAGAAGGAAGAAGGGAGGAAGAAAACAAAAGAAGGAAAGAAGAAGGAAGGACGAACGAAGGGAAGATAAAGGAAGGAATAAGGAAGAAAGAAGGAAGGAAGAAAGAAGAAATATGGAAGGAAGGAAGAATGAAGGAATAATGAAGGAAGAACGATGGAAGATGGAAGAAAGGGGAAGTAAGGAAGAAGAAAGGAAGAAAGAAGGAAGAAGGAAGGAAGGAAGACAGAAAGAATATTGAAGAAGGAGGCAAGATGGAAGAAAACAGGAAGAAGGAAGAAAGAAGGAAGAAAGAAGGAAGTAAGAAAGCAGAAGAAGTACATTAAGCAGAAGTATATCATGTAAAATTCTCCAACAGGTACCCGTTGATAAACCCGCCCAAAGATTACGTGGCTCCGTGTGGCAACTAAAGCTGACAACATCACAGGCCTGACCAACCACGAGCTGACTTACTGACAGCGCTAAAGTACCCAACAACAGATGCTACAATGTCTTTCTGTCTCCAATAGTGTTCTCTGGAAATAACATCCTTTATCTTGAAATAAAGTCGTTTCTCTTGAAATAAACTCCTTTCTCTTGAAATAAACTCCTTTCTAAGCAGATGGGTGATGTTTGAGTCAGTTATTGCACTTAAAGCACTATGTTGCAGACTGAATTCATCGGTTAAACACTAGTGCTGCAAGTTGTAGCAGTACACAATATACTAAAAATGATCAATTTTAATGATAAACATACTGGTACAGAGAGATTATATTATGTCTACAAACAGAGAAACACACATGCAGCTACGTACACTTTCACAAGAAATAAATGGGGAGAACCGTTGAGGCCACTAAGAAGATTAAACAAATAGACACACATAGTATTATTTGGCGCTCATAGAAGAAGAAGGAAATAGAGATTAGAAGACGCACTAGACAACATAAAATTTGAAAACTATAATAGTTCGGTCGGTACCTATTATAGCTTTCAAATTTTATGTTGTCTAGTGCATAACTAGACAGACAGACATAACTTGTAAAATAAACTGAGAGAGCGAGAAGGAAAGAAATTGAATTACGAAACATAATATAACGCTTGAGGGAGAGAGGAGAGAGAGAGTGCGAGAGAGAGAGAGAGAGAGAGAGAGAGAGAGAGAGAGATTCAGACAGACAGACAGACAGACAGACAGACAGACAGACAGACATAATGGGCCTACCCGTGGACTTGTATCTAAATGAACACAGTCTAAAATTAATATATAAACGTTAGGTTAAAGAAAGGAGAGAAAATAAATAATACACTTTAATCTCACACCGGCGAGAGAGGGCAAACGAAAAAGTAGAAGAGGAGAACGAAAAAGAGGAAGACAAGAAGATCAAGAACAAAAGAATAAGACAAAGAACAAAACGAGATGAAGAAGAACTAAGATTTGGAGGACGTGGAGGAAGAGTAGAAGAAGAATCAGAAGACAAGGAAGAAGAAGAATGAAGAAGAAGAAGAAGAAGAAGAAGAAGAAGAAGAAGAAGAAGAAGAAGAAGAAGAAGAAGAAGAAGAAGAAGAAGAAGAAGAAGAAGAAGAAGAAGAAGAAGAAGAAGAAGAAGAAGAAGAAGAAGAAGAAGAAGAAGAAGAAAAAGAAGAAGACGAAAGAAGAAGAAAGAAAAAGACCGAAGAAGAAGAAAGAAGAAGGAAGATGATGGAGGAAGGGGGAAGAGGGTGGAAGAAGGAGGAATGAGGAGGAATAAGAAGAAAGAAGAAGGAAAAAGAATGAAGAAGAGGTATGAAAAAGTAGGAAGAAAGAGTTAGAAGGAAAAAGAAGAACGAAGAAGGAGGATGACATAGGAAAAATTAAATAGAAGAAGGAATGAGAAGTATAGATAAGAAGGAGGAAGAAGGATGAAGACGGAGAAGGGGGAGAAAGAAGAAATAAAGTAGAAGGAAGAAGGAAAATGGAATGAAAAACGAAGAAGGAACAAAGGAGGAAGCAGGAGGAAGGAAGTAGGAAGGAAATATGAAGGAAGAAGAACGGAAGAAGGAAGGAAGAAGGAAGGAAGAAGGAATAAAGAGTGAAGAGGAATGAAGAATGAAGAAGGAATAAAGAAGGAAGAAGGGAGGAAGAAAACAAAAGAAGGAAAGAAGAAGGAAGGACGAACGAAGGGAAGATAAAGGAAGGAATAAGGAAGAAAGAAGGAAGGAAGAAAGAAGAAATATGGAAGGAAGGAAGAATGAAGGAATAATGAAGGAAGAACGATGGAAGATGGAAGAAAGGGGAAGTAAGGAAGAAGAAAGGAAGAAAGAAGGAAGAAGGAAGGAAGGAAGACAGAAAGAATATTGAAGAAGGAGGCAAGATGGAAGAAAACAGGAAGAAGGAAGAAAGAAGGAAGAAAGAAGGAAGTAAGAAAGCAGAAGAAGTACATTAAGCAGAAGTATATCATGTAAAATTCTCCAACAGGTACCCGTTGATAAACCCGCCCAAAGATTACGTGGCTCCGTGTGGCAACTAAAGCTGACAACATCACAGGCCTGACCAACCACGAGCTGACTTACTGACAGCGCTAAAGTACACAACAACAGATGCTACAATGTCTTTCTGTCTCCAATAGTGTTCTCTAGAAATAACATCCTTTATCTTGAAATAAAGTCGTTTCTCTTGAAATAAACTCCTTTCTCTTGAAATAAACTCCTTTCTAAGCAGATGGCTGATGTTTGAGTCAGTTATTGCACTTAAAGCACTATGTTGCAGACTGAATTCATCGGTTAAACACTAGTGCTGCAAGTTGTAGCAGTACACAATATACTAAAAATGATCAATTTTAATGATAAACAGACTGGTACAGAGAGATTATATTATGTCTACAAACAGAGAAACACACATGCAGCTACGTACACTTTCACAAGAAATAAATGGGGAGAACCGTTGAGGCCACTAAGAAGATTAAACAAATAGACACACATAGTATTATTTGGCGCTCATAGAAGAAGAAGGAAA
>OY992884.1:28392875-28446191 GCA_963921405.1 Cepaea hortensis | reverse complement strand
TCTGTCTAATAAAAATGATTTTATTAATGACACTATATTAAAGCTTACTTTCATTGTTTCTACGTTTTTAATTACAATTGTATGATCTATCATATCGAATGCTTTTCTAAAGTCTATAAAAACGTCTCCACATAGAGTATTGTTTTTAATATTTTGATGCCAGCTTTCTATCATGTTTTTTAGAGCCGTATGACAAGAATAATTTGGCCGAAATCCTGACTGACTGTCAACTATTAGTTTGTACCAAAGTAAGTGCTCTAGTGATGTTTTGTGGATGTGCTTTTCTAGCGGTTCGGATAGTGAGGATAATATGGAAATTGGCCTATAATTACTCATGAGACGATCGTCTAGAGAAACAGCTTTTTAATGAGGATACAATTAAGCGATTTTAAAGGCTGATGGGAAATGACCTGAGGTAAGACATTGCTTATATTTAAAAGTTAATGATTCCCGCAGATCGCTGTGCAGCATGGCGAAGGATCCGATTAATGATTCTAACTAGTCCTGATGAGTTATTGCTTTTTAGGTTACTGAGATGAGTAAATACTTCAGTGGTCGCCATTAGCGGTATGTTGGAGGGAATGTCTCCATAGCATTTGTTCTCACAGAATGATGATAATAAAGATATGTCATGAGGCGCATATGGTATTGCTGCCGTCATTTGGTATTTGTCGGACTGAAAGAATCTACTGAATTGATCACTTGTAACCTGATTTGATGGTAATGATTGTGATGATTTGTGTTTGTTTGTCAAGGTATTAATTGCTTTCCATATAGCTTTAGTGTTGGTTTTATCTATTATTAAGTTCTTCAAATAGTTTTTCTTTTCCTTTCGAATAACATATTGAACTTTGTTTCTCATTCTACGGTACATAGTTATATCTCTATTATTATGTGCCCTGTCCCGGTCTCTCATAAGTTCAACTACCTCCTGTGTCATTCACGGGGGCTTAGTGTGATGTTTAACACAAACTTCCTTAAATGCAACATGCTTATCAAATATACTAAGATAGGTCTTTAGCCAGTAGTCCAGAGCATCGTCTGGGTCATGAAGTTGGTAAACATAGTCTAGAGATGAGTTGAGCAAGACTTGTAAAAAGACATGTCGAATGAATTTTTTATAATTTTTATGTTTTATACTTACATGTTTGCGTTTTGGAGTTTTGGTACCTCTTTTCGACCAATTTGGAATGTTATATGATATACTTCTTCTTCTTCTTCTTCTTCTTCTTCTTCTTCTTCTTCTTCTTCTTCTTCTTCTTCTTCTTCTTCTTCTTCTTCTTCTTCTTCTTCTTCTTCTTCTTCTTCTTCTTCTTCTCTCCAGGTTAATTTATCAACACTAGTCTATGTTTCCACATGACCCCTTCGTAGATACTGTTTTACGATCATATATTGACATTAGTGTCACTAGGTACAATTTGGATATTGCTGTTTCTTCCATTGTAATTTACGTTTTGAAACTTCATCCTTAATCGATACATCATTATCACGTGTGGTGCTTACCTCCGAATCACATTTTGGTTTATTTTCCTGTATATAGTTCTAAATCCTGCTGTTATTATTCCACAGCTCACTGCTTCATATTCAAATAATAGTTCTTTTACATCTTTGGACAACATTTATTTATGCACCTCCTTCGCTGCGAGGGGAATTTTCCTATGTATGACCTCAGTACAGCACTGTTTCACCTGTGCTTAGATATTGTTTGTTTGTTCCCGGTTACCTTGTTTTGCACAGACTGTAATATTACAGCTTTTCATTTTTCTACATGATGTGTTAGCGTGCACTAAACACAACCATTCCTTGTTGCCATTCTTTGCTTTCCTTGCCGATTCCTGTAACATACAGGCAGAAACCTCATTGTTCGACCTTTGCGACATGGTTGTATCTTACTGTTTTATTATGCTTTGCTTCCCCGGTCCAGATAACACACGGAGGAAAGCCAAAGATTGCAGTACAATAATTTGTCTTCATCTGATCAAGTAAGAATGGCATGGATTATGCGATTGCTGCTGCTGCAAGCGTCGTCCCACCATAACTATTACTACTACTACTACTACTACTACTACTACTACTACTACTACTACTACTACTACTACTACTACTATTACTACTACTACTACTACTACTACTACTACTACTACTACTACTACTACTACTACTACTACTACTACTACCACAACTACTACTACTACTACTACTACTACTACTACTACTACTACTACTATTACTAATACTACTACTACTACTACTAATACTACTACTACTACTACTACTACTACTACTACTACTACTACTACTACTACTACTACTACTTCTACTACTACTACTACTACTACTACTACTACTACTACTACTACTACTACTACTACTACTACTACTACTACTACTACTTCTACTACTACTACTACTACTACTACTACTACTACTACTACTACTACTACTACTACTACTACTACTACTACTACTACTACTACTACTACTACTACTACTACTACTACTACTACTACTTCTACTACTACTACTACTACTACTACTACTACTACGACTACGACTACGACTACGACTACGACTACTACTACTACTACTACTACTACTACTACTACTACTACTACTACTACTACCACTACTACTACTACTACTACTACTACTACTACTACTACTACTACTACTACTACTACTACTACTACTACTACTGATTCTGCTACCACTACAGCTAATACAGCTGCTGCAGTTACACGAATAATAAAAACTATATCATCCATATCATCAACCCGTCTTTAGGACATTGTCATTATCACGATGTACCATTCCGATAAGCGTGATCCGTCATATTTCGCCATCTCACACGATCACCAATGTCATAGATCAGCTCTGCGTTCTTGTCTCGATCATGCCACGTAACCAATGTATCCATATATTTACTTCTGTGCATTCGCTTTTTTCTTGTCACTGTAATCTTGCAACTTGTCAACAAGGTCTCTAGTTTATGTCTTCTCATATGTTTCTTCTCTTCTCATGTCTTCACTTGTGCATGTCTATGTCTACTGTCTCTAATCAGTTTACGGTTTTAATTTGTTTTTTGTAGGACTTGCTCATTTGTTGTCGTTTTTGTGCTTTGTTTTCGGGTCTGTCCACGGTACTCTTTGCATTTTCCTCAGAAATCACATTTCTACTGCCATTAGATATTTTTCAGTGTGTCTGATTATTGTCCCCGCGTCACATCCATACAAAAGTCCTGGTTCCATGTAGCACTTCAACTCTCTTTGTGTCGTTGCAAATTACATATTTTTATTGGTCAGTATGTTTGACATCGTTCAAATGGCTACCTTCGCCATTTCAATTCCCTCTCTTCACTCCCCCCCCCCCCCACTCTTCTCCTCAATAAGATTTTATTATGACTGTTCCCAGATTCACTTGTTTAAGAATATTTCCATTTACTTGTATATAAGATTGGAGTATTTCTTTCTTCCTAGTCACGGCCATAATCGGTGTCTTCTTACAATGTAATTGTAACCCTAATTGTTGACTGTGTGCAACAACCACATCTATTAAATGTTGCAGATCATGTTCATTGTCTGAAATGAAATCAATACTGTATCATCCGCATATCTAATGTTATTGATGTTACGACCCCCAATGGATGATCACTCTCTTATCTTCGACATTTATAAAAATATGTTCACTCTTTAGGGAAAACCGATTTGGAGACATTTCACAGCCATTATGTGCTGATATTGACCTACTTCATTATCAATATTCAGTTTCCAATATATGTTTTTATTTAAAGTCTGAGGTTTCCCATCAATTTGTAGATCTGCAAGCATCCTCATCACGTTGAATTGTCCTACTATATCGAACGCCTTTGTGTAGTCAATAAAACAAAGATGTAAGTCTTTTTTTACTTCTATAGAACGCTCAATGAATGTTCTGCGCATATACACATCATTTACTGTACCCTTGATTATACAAACCCACACTGTTCTTCTCCTATTTCCTGTTTTATTTTCTTTCTAACTCGTTGCATGATGATTCGTAACAAAATCTAGTGATGTGTCTCATTATACTAATTGATTGATGTTGATCACATTCCAAGGCTCATGATTTCTTCAGAATTACAATAAATATAGAATAACATAATCTAGGAGGTATATCTCCAGCTTCATCTATTGTCTTCAGCAGTCTGGTGACCTAGTCTATTCAATATATTTTTCCAAGGCATTGATCATTTCCGTTGTGGTGTTGTCTGAACGAGGCGTCTTTCTAGTTTTTGTAGTAAAAATATGAATACAATGTGGTGGAACTGCGGAAAATGACACAAAGTAGTCAGCCTTACATAACAGAATTACAACACATACATGACGTTGCGGCGATGAGCTTTCATCAGAAAACAAACACATACACAAATCACAACATATAGTCACGGATATCTTCTGTGACTACATTAAGACGCGACGACAGAATGAGAAGATAAAAAGTTGAAAAAATGAAAGCAATAAAGAGAAAATTTCAATTCCAATTTTCCAATTTATATGTTCTCTTCATTGCTTTAATTTTTTCATCTTTTTATTCTTCTCATTCTGTTGTCCCGTCTTAATGTAGTCACAGGTGATCTCCGTGACTATATGTTGTGTTTTGTGAATGTGTTTGTTTGCAGATGAAGGCTAATCGCCTCAACGTCCTGTCTTTGTCGTAATTCTATTATGTAAAGCTGTACTACTTTGTGCCATTTTACATTGTTCTAGTTTTCATATGGTTATAAGCATTCTTAACTTCAATCTTCAAAATTGATTATCATTCATTGTTGTTCCGAATATCATACTGTTCCTCTGTGGTTTGTTTATAAAGTTCTTTCACTTAATCTGACCACACATTTGAAATCTGATCATTGTCTATTATAATTTTGCCATATTTGTTGTGTAGGTTAAGTACGCAATAAATATAGATGACGGATTCTGTGAGAGTGAATAAAGTGTGCCTTGAAATGATGAAGTTACTGAGACAGAAATGTCAGACGCAGTGATTATAGCAGGGGA
Source organism: Cepaea hortensis (assembly GCA_963921405.1). Lineage (NCBI taxonomy): Eukaryota > Metazoa > Mollusca > Gastropoda > Stylommatophora > Helicidae > Cepaea > Cepaea hortensis. The sequence continues at coordinate 28,441,155 of OY992884.1, read as the reverse complement.
TTATTTCCAATGAGGGTTGACGTGGCTGAGATGTCACACTGACTGCCTGGTACTCAGAAACTACCGGTTTCCATCTCAACATGGGGTTGGTAGTAGTAGTAGTAGGCCTCTTTCAGTCCTGAAGGACTATAGAGTTATGCCGCTTGGGAGGTGCCTGGCAGCACCGCTGGTGACTGTATAGTCCAATGTGAGAGTGACAAACTCTGTCACAGTTTCCGCATCTGTGAGACGAGGCAAGTCCCGCAGTAAGTGACTGCTCTTTGAGTCTGTGCCGTCTCTCCTCAGTTTTTTGGATCTGATTGCGCTCAAAGAGCACCAGTCCGTTTCGTACATCTCTTCTCCAGGAGCATCTGTCTGTTGCAACTCTCTCCCACGTGTCTGGATCTATTCCAATGGTTTTCATATCTTGTTTACACACATCCCTATATCGCATTTGGGGTCTTCCGGTTGGCCTCTTTCCTGTGGCTAGTTCTCCGTAAAGGAGATCTTTGGGAATACGTTCGTCCTCCATTCGAGATACGTGGCCCAACCACCGGAGGCGTCTCTGCTTGAGGAGGGTGTGCACTGTGGTAATATCTGCTCTTTCAAGCACATGTGTTTTTTTATGTGGTCTTTCCATGTTATGCCCAGGATACGTCTCAGACATCTTATGTGGAAGGAATTCAACTTCCTTTCCTGTCTTGAGTACAGGGTCCAGGATTCAGACCCGTAGAGTAGTGTGCTAACAACACAAGCTTTATATACTTGAGCTTTTGTACGCTCTGTTAGTCTATTATTCTCCCAAACTCTTTTAGCTAGCCTGGAAAATGTTGTGGCTGCCTTTCCAATGCGTCTGTCGATTTCTGTCTCTAATGAAAGATTATCTGATATTGTCGATCCCAGATACACAAAATCGTGGACGACTTTCAGTTCATAATTATAGATTTTGATTGACGGAGGCGCATCAGCATCTTGTTCCATCACCTGTGTTTTATTTAGGCTAATGGTGAGTCCAGCAGGCGGCTGCAAAACGATCTATGAGCCTTTGGAGATCTTCTGCTGTATGAGTAGTCAGTGCTGCATCATCTGCAAAAAGTAGTTCTCTTACGCATCTTGGTCTTATTTTGGTCTTTGCCTTGAGTCTTGATGGGTTAAAAAGTTTGCCATCAGATCTTGTGTGGAGGTATATGCCTTCAGTGGCAGTCCCAAATGCTTGCCTTAAGAGAACAGCAAAGAAGATACCAAAGAGTGTAGGAGCAAGCACGCATCCCTGCTTTACTCCGCTGCTGATGCTGAATGACTGGGATGTTGAGCCGTCAAATAAAATGGTCCCCTGCATGTTTTCGTGGAATGATTTCACGAGACTAAGAAGGGTGGGTGGACATCCAACCTTTTCAAGGACCTTAAAAAGGCCGCTTCTGCTCACGAGGTCAAATGCCTTTGTGAGGTCGATGAAGGCTATATATAATGGCTTCCTCTGTTCTCTGCACTTCTCTTGGAGCTGCCGGAGTGAGAAAATCATATCGATGGTGGACCTGTTGGGTCTAAATCCTCACTGCGATTCGGGGTAGATACTTTCAGCAAGAATGTGTAATCTTTTAAGGATTACTCTGGCAAAAATCTTGCCTGTAATGCTGAGAAGGGAAATGCCGCGATAGTTGTTGCAGTCGCTTCTGTCGCCTTTGTTTTTATAAAGGGTAACGATGTTTGCGTCTTTCATATCTTGTGGTATTGATTTTTCTCTCCAGCAGAGCTGTAATATTGCATACAGTTCTGGGATGATTGTTTCTTTGCTACATTTTAAAATTTCGGGTGGAATACTATCTTTTCCAGGTGCCTTGCCGGATTTGAGAGAGTCTAGTGCTTCGCTGATTTCTGTGAGGCAAGGTTCGTTATCCAAGGCATGCATGGCGGACTGTTGATCGATGGCTTCCAGAGCTTCTTCGCTGACAGTGTTATCCACTGAGTATAGCTCTGAGTAGTGTTCTACCCAGCGATCCATTTGTTTCGCTCGATCTTTTATGATTACCCCCTCAGTTGATCGTAAAGGGGCCATCTTATTGTTTGATGGACCGACAGCTTGCTTGATGCCCTCATACATTCCTCTTATATTTCCAGTGTCTGCACAAGTTTGAATTTGAGCAGAGAGCTATAGCCAGTACCTGTTCGCACATCTTCTTGCCATCTGTTGTACTCTATTTCTGGCCGTTCGCAATGCCTGCAGTGTTTTCTCTGAAGGTGATGTTTTATACATCGAGAATGCATGTCTCTTTATCTCCAGGACTGGGAGCATCTCTTCAGAGTGTGCTTCAAACCAGTCGGTTGACTTAGTTTGCTTCTTGCCAAATGTTGATAGTGCTGTATTGTAGATGGTGTCGCGAAAATGATTCCATCTCTCGGTGGAATCTCCGTCTGTGGGGCCGGGCAGAGTATCCGCTAGAGCCTGCATGAATTTGTTGACCTTCTCTTTATTTTGGGTGCCACTGGTGTCAATGCGTGGTCTTCCTTCTGTTCGGCTTCTGTAGATTCTCTTGGGCTTTATCTTCACCTTGCTGGAGACGAGTGAATGGTCGGTGTCGCAGTCAGCACCATGATAGCTGCGAGTCATCCGTACATTGCGGAGGTTGCTGCGTTTAGTGAGCACCAGGTCGAGTTGGTGCCAGTTCTTTGATCTGGGGTGCCTCCATGACACCTTGTGTTGAGGTTTCGTGTCAAAGAAGGTGTTGGTCACGCACAGATTATGGTGGCTGCAGAATTCCAAGAGACGTTGTCCATTGTCATTGATCTTCCCAACGCCAAACTGTCCTAGACATGAAGGCCAAGATTCGTGGTCAGAGCCAACCCTGGCATTGAAATCCCCCAGGATAAAAAGATGTTGTTTCTCTGGTGTTTCACTGACTTCTTTGCTAAGGTCGTCATAGAACTTGTCTTTAGATTCTGATGCTGCAGTTAGTGTTGGGGCGTAAACGCTTATAATACTAACTGGGCCTGCCTCTGTCTGGAGTTGGAGCTTCAATATTCTTTCAGTGCCATCACTTGGTGGTATGATGGAATTGAGCAGCTTGTTTCTGATAGCGAAGCCAACTCCATGCTCCCTGGTCTCTCCGCACGGCTTGCCATGCCAGTAGAAAGTGAAGTCCCTCTCCTTGATGCTTCCAGATTCTTGGAGTCTGGTCTCTTGCAGGGCGACAATGTCTATCCCCAGTCTTAGCAGTTCGTTGTTTATCACTGCAGTTTTGCGGGCATCCACAATCTCATTTAGATCGTCTGAGATGCCAGGGGTCATGGTTCTTACGTTCCATGTTCCCAGCCTTAGGGTCGGTTGTTTTGTTTTTTTCTTGCTGTTAGGTGTATAGATTGCGGTCCATGTGTCAGGATTTCCCCCTAAGCTCCACACACCCTCAGGAGCAGATGAACCGTGGCGAGACAACACCTTATTGACTGGGGGATGCCCAGCTTAGGCGGGCGGTAGCTGTCTAGTGAGATACGATGATCTCTCCCACCGTCGGAAGTAGCCCCTGGCGCCTTGCTCTACGCCAATCGAGCATTAAGACTTATAACCGGCAAATGCTACTTCCCGTGTTGTGTCACCGCTTTACGCGGTGCTGAAGTGACCTCTTCAGGGCACAAGCCTGGGCAATGGAAATCAGAGAACCAGCTGTTGCCCAGTAGCAGGTTCCCCCTCTCCACGTCGCCGATGTTGACCAAGGGAAAGGCAGTAGCCAATGCAACTTGGCATCGGTGCCGTCGCAGGAGTTGCCAGAACTATGTTGTTTACAACATGGAACTGCCTTAGGGACTCCATCTCCGGATTTGTCCTCAGGGTTTACTCCCGAAGCCTTTCCCATATGGGTATACCCGCAAGGCAGGGGAGGTTTGAGATTTAGAGTTCCCTCTCTTAGAAGAGATACCAACCAAGGCTAACGAGCCTCCTCTGCCCGGGAATCAATAAGGAGGGAAGTCTACCATTCTTCCTTCCTGGCAGTGACCATACTGATCGGATGACCGTAGCCATTGTCTCTACTGAGAGATCCTCTGCCCACCGTCACTGACTTGAAACTATAACCAACAACTATCTGTCGGCTGCTCCCAAGTCCAATCCACCACCTGCTCCCATGGCTAAACGTTACCCTGTTGGGGGGGCTAAACGGGTACTCCACCTTGCCCAAGGGTGTCCCGTAGGCTAGCGGAGGGAAGGAGGCACCTTACTTCTCCTTTGATAGGGTATACCCCTACCCCGCTACCCCTAGATGGGGTTGGTACGTTTTCAAGAAACGTTGATGTCTAATGATATCACTGGTCGGCAATCTCTTCAGTATTTAGATTATATATGTAGTCTTCTCGAATAAGGATAAGGGCCAAAAAAAAAAAAATTATAATTAAAACGATGCTTTGTCCGTAATTGTGTGCGTTAAACATTCCACAACAGCTGGACATCTCAAGGAGTAGTCCGAAAAACCGCTACACCGACAACATTGCTTATACAGAAAACGTACTCACGTTACCTTGGATGAAGTGTTTTGGATGGATTGTTTCTAGAAGACTGAAACCTGACACAAATGCATGTCCAAATAGGACACACTGATCTGTGCATTGGATGGATTGTGTCTAGAAGACGCAAAGTTGACACACATTCATGATCTGTGCATTGTTATAACCTCTTATGAAGTGCCCATCTCATATGAGGAATGAAGAAAACCATTGAAGAATAGGATTATGGATTCAGGTTCAGCATTAGTCAGTCAATATCGCTGTTGACAATTAACACGTTGTTTGTTTTGAAAAACTAATAAACCAGACTAGAACACCAGATCAAACATACCGCCCTAACGCACCCACTGGGACACTTTGAGGCAACTTAAACAGCCGTGTCTCGTTGACCACAACAAGAAATCGTATTCTCTCAGCGAGACGCTGTTGTCAGTTAGAGGCGGCAAGTTCGATTCTGGGTGGATCGTTAGGTGTATTATGATACATTGTCTAAAGGGCCCTCTAATGGCTACGTGTCTCCTGTCTTCACTATGGGTATCGTGTAATACCCGTGAATACATTTCTCATTTGATAATTCAGTATTTGAGGGCAAATTATAAACTAATAAATAAGGATCGATAAATAGAAGAACACATTTTAACAGATGCGATATCTTGACATTAACACTAACACACCTTACGTGTGTAGCAAAGATGTGCATGACGAACAATGTTTGGGATTCAATCTTAATAAAATAAACTAAACATGGCAACAGTGTTCCTATATACGCATCATGAAATAATCATTGGGTATTATTTATGAAGGTTTACCAAATAACACGGGCTAGTTGTTCTGTTTAGCAAGAAAATAATAACCCGATGCTCACACTTCTAAATGTATGTGTGAATCGGTAAGTAAGTGTTTCTATAAATGGATGGCAGACACCGGTTTAAATCCCAACCATCAAAAGCACGAAACTAGCAGTAACAGACCAGGACAAAGCCAAAGTGTTCGGAGATTACTTCCACGAAGTCTGCTCTAATAAAAGACTAGGAAGCAATGAAAGACAAAGAAGGGAGGAAATGACACAAGAGCTAAAAGACACAGCAGACGAAAACATCGAAGAACATTTTATGGATGCAGACATAACAACAGATGAGGTGATGACAGCGCTAAACGAAAAATCCGACACCGCGGCTGGGGCGGACATACTAAATTATACCATCCTCAAAAAGCTCCCGAATAACACCATAAAAACGATTACTAAGCTGTTTAATGTAATATGGCAGACGGGAAAGATCTTCAGACAGTGGAAAACAGCCACGGTGATCCAAGTCAAGAAACTAGGGAAAGAGCCAACAAAGGTAGAATCATACCGCCCCATCTCACTTACATCGCACCTGGGCAAAGTTATGGTGACAGTGATAAATAAAAGAATAACATTCTACCTGGAGAAGAATGAACTGTACAGCCATACACAATCCGGGTTTAGATCCAACAGGTGCACGATGGATCAGATCATCAAATTGGAAAACCACGTAAGAAAGGATTCAAGAGAGGTGAAAAGATGTTGGCTGTATTCCTGGACCTAGCCCAGGCGTACGATCAATGCTGGAGTGAAGCCGCACTAATCAAACTGAAGAAAGTAGGCATAACTGGTAGAATCTACAAATACATAGAAAACTTCCTCAAAGATAGAAGCTTCTCAGTGAGGATAGGGAATGAGGTGTCCGACACATATGTGCAAGAGAACGGCATTCCCCAGGGCTCGGTCATCTCACCAACAATCTTTTCAATACTGGTGAACGACCCGACAGATGAGATTCAAGACCAGAAAACAGGACTATCTCAATTCGCGGACGACTGCGCCATATGAAGGAGCGGCAAGGCGGCAAAGACTACAAGAGGACCCATCCAAAAGCAAATAAATAAGCTAACAGCATGGATGGACAAATGGGGTTTCAAAATCAATACCAATAAAACGGTCAGCATGGTATTTAGCAGTAAGAAGAAGATAAATCATTACAAGGACTGGAAAATAGAGATAAAAGGGGAAACCATTAAGAAAACAAAGAGCACAGTCTTCCTAGGAATGACCCTGGACGAGCAGATGAACTGGTCAAAACATATAAGCCAGAAGTTAGAAAAATGCAAGAAAGCAAGCAACCTACTGCGGGTGATAAAAGGTAACGTTTGGGGTGCCCACACCCAAACAATGCTGATGTTCTATAAAGCATTTATCAGGGGCAAGCTAGAATACGGCAGCATTGTTTACGACTCAGCATCAGAAGCCAACAAGAGGAAGCTAGACACCATACAGACCCAAGCGCTAAACATCATCTTGGGTGCTGGAAAATCTACATCAAGAGAAGCCATGGAGGTAGCACTGGGTGTACTTCCACTGAGTCTGAGGCGTAAACAGCTGACGTATAACTACTGGCTTAAGGTAGCCCAAGACAAAAACCACCCCGGATACCAAACGTTCAGCGACAACAACAGCAAAAAGGTGGGGGGGGCATCCCAATAGTAAAACTGCAAAGACCGGCAGGATGGGAAGCAGCAGAGAAGATGAAGGAAGAAACTGAGCTAGCAGAGACCCTGAAACAGACAAGACGGTTCAAGCCAACAATCCCACCATGGGAACTAAAAGTCCCATTCACTGACTGTAGTCTAGCGAAATCCATCACCAAGGACACGGTGGACACATATGCAAGAGACACGGCCGAAGAATACATACAAGAATTCAGTAAGGACAACCTCATAATATACACAGACGGGTCCAAAAACGAACAGGGAGAGGTAGGAGCAGGGGTAGTGGTCCCAGACTGGAAGCTGAAGAGACAGTTCAAGCTAACAGACCAGACAGCAGTATGCACGGCCGAACTGGTTGCCATAATGAAACGCCTAGAGATCGCAGCCGAAAATCCACCACTGAGACTGTGTATATTAACAGACTCCCTGTCATCAGTAAAAACGCTCGGAAACTTCAATAGAGGCAACAGACCTGACATAAAAGAGGAGATACTAGCGACAGCCACTAACCTCAGGTACATGGGTTGCCAAGTCACCATCGGATGGATACCAGCACACAGGGGTATCCCGGGAAACGAACAGGCAGACAGAGCGGCGAAACGGGGAATAACCAGCACTAATCAAATCTGCACAAGCCTAGGTAAAGTAGAAGGGAAGAATATAGTCAAAAACTACATTCTCAAGGAATGGACGCAACAGTGGCGAGACAGCGATAAAGGCCGTCATGCCTTCCAAGTATTGGGTGAACCCAGATACAAGCCACAAGTCAAGACCAACATGAAAGCACCGGAAAACAGACAGCTGTGGAGAATCAGATTAGGCAAGTGGAAAGACACAAGAGAAAACCCAAACTGCAGAGTGTGCCGAGAAAATAACACCATCGAACTTTACTTACTAGTATGCGACAAGTACAATAGAGAGCGAAGGGACCTGAGAGATCACTTCGTCAAAACTGGGAACCCAATGACAATGACGGAGTGCCTGCACATAAACAGCAACCCGGAAACACAGCGACTGGTCAGACAGTTCCTATGCAGAACAGGGAAGACCGTATAACCTCCCCACACTGTATATATGTATATATGTACTTGTTTGTATTTGTGAATGTTTAAAAAAAAAAAAAACACTAGCGGGGTGAATGGCAGGAAGGTGGGTTGGCGCTTCCGGTAGAGCACCTGAACTAGGAAGACAGAGAGATCTGGTCATCTTGTTGCCCCGCCACACCCACACGCAATGAAGAAAACCGCCAAAACTCACAAGCGTAAAGGAGTCGTAACGCGCCGATGAGAAAAACACAAGAAGCGACAAGCACTTAGCAGTGCTAACAGAGAAAAGCTACAAACGAGAGAATGAGGGCCCCAGTAGGCCCAACCAAGGACCGGTCTTTACCAGGACCAGCACAAAACAAATCTTTTCGACGAACAGAGCGGAACAAATAAAACCAGTAGGAATTAGGACCAACAATCCACACAACCACGGCCCTCAACAATAACCACAGCTGATGAAGTAGGTTGGACGAGGCCGAATTTGGAATTTTTGTTTTTGAAAATTGGAATTGGAATTGGAATTGGTTTAGGTTAAGACGTAACTACGATAACAGTTAACAGACAACATAATTAGAACATCAGTTAAGAAAGACTGACTAGCGCTTGTACCACGGCCAACTTAACCACACACAAAAACAAGTTGGTCAGCGCAAGTGCTAGACGGCAAGCCATTAGGGAAACACGGGGAAGCTGCGGAGTTTAGGAATAGCCGAAAGTAGGCTTGTTCGGATAAGTAGGTGACTTCGACACTAGGCTTTGAGACTGAACAGACGCATTTGATAGCTAGGGTGCAGAGACGGTCATTCCAACTGCAAAGCTCCAATCACAGTCCTGTAACACTGGCCTCGATGGACCACTATGGGCCAATAGAACATAGTGGGAGTACAGGGCCCAAAATAAACACAGGGACGTGGAGACCTTATTGGGCGGCTGTTGCCCCCGGGGTAACAGCGAGCTCTTATTAAAAAAATAAATAAAAAATTGAGAGGTAAAGAAATAGGTTTGCCTGAGTGTCTGTTGTCCCATGTCTGGCTTATTGGTGTGCAGACTGGTGGTTCCTCGCGTTGCAGGCAGACACTCTCCGACTTCGGAAGAATCAACGATCCCACAGACTTTAGCCAGGACCCCGAAGGGACCTGCTGAGCAGGACGCTCAGCGAGGACGCGTCAATAGGTCTTGGCCAGTTTAGAACCTACTTAACCGATGTATGTGTGAATATTACTTACTTCTGGCTTTTGAGCTGGAGCTCGTATGGTTCCATGGGAGATCGTTGTTTCGCATACAATGGCGTCGTTGTAGAAAAAGAAGTGCAATAATGCATGCATGTAAATCGTGGATGTTGCTGAAAAATATGAGTGTTAATGAACTCGTAAATACTGGAGAGCTACCATATGGGAGGTAATCAGAAACTAGTAAATACTAGACAATGTAAAGAATATTTACTGGAACCAAGTAGCACAATTGAAATATGAAACAAAGAGGGCAGTTATAAACAAATAACGCTAGGAGTACGACAGGAATGTGTTGTATCAATGAATCTCGTCTACCTCTATAATGTGAGAGATCAAAGAGAAGAAGGAATACTAATCGGAGGTTGTAATAGAAATAACATACGCTATGCAGATAAAACAATATTGGTGTCAGATAATGCAAGAGATCTACAACAATTGTTGGAAATTATAGTAACAGAGAATGCAAAGAAATGAGTCTTGAATATTAAGAAAACAGTAATAATGGTGATATCAAAGAAACGTGACACTAAGAAGTGACATAGCAATGGAAGGACATTCTTAATTCGTAAATAAATTAAAATGCCAATAGGCAATCATAACATCGGATGGACCTTGTGTGACAAGGAGTACAAGGAGAACTGTCCAACAAACGCTGCATTTCAGAAAATGAAAAAAAATATCTTTTCTAGTCGCAGTCATTGTATATATGAAATAGACTTCTGAAGTGCTATATGGAACCTGATTTTCTGTATGGCAGTGAATCTTGGAGTCTAAATGAACAAAATAGGAAACAAAGCTGGAAGCAATAGAGAGGTGATTCCTGAGACCAAGGTTGCATATGCATTGGGCTGACAATGTAACTAACAACGATAGCCTGGAAGAGGCTAATGAAACAGATGTCAACATAACGTTGGGTAAATATCCACTGCTATAATTAACATTCAACAATTTGGTTAATATATCTACTCCAAATTGTCCATGTACTTCTAATTATTCTATTGTGTTTCCATCTAGCCCAGCTGAGTTTCCTTTTTTTCATATGTTTGACAGCGTAAACGACTTCTTTTTGTAGAATAGGTGGACCTTCTAAGCTATTTTCTTATGTTTTTAACTTCCCATTCTCCATCATATACAATTCTTGCATATGTATTTCAGTGCTTCATTATAGCACCTTCCTCCAATAATATATTTCAAAATTTTTTTTTTAATGTCAAAAGAATAAAGAAAAAAGAATGACAGAAGAGAATATACGGGCACACAGAAAGAGAGAAAGACAGATAAAGAGACAGACAGAGAAGAAGAGAAAGATAGAAAAGATAGAGAGAGAGATAGAAAGAGAGAAAGACAGATGGAGAGAGAAAACAGAAAGAGAGGCAGCTAGAGAGAAAGATAAAGAAAAAGGCAGATAGAGAGAGAGAGACAGACTGACAGAGAGTACGAACGCGACAGTTGGGTGCCACATAGAAAGACAGGTAGAAAGAGAGAAAAAGGGAGACAGGAGGACGACTAGAGACAAAGAGAGAATGCGACAGAAAGACAGAGAAAGACAGAGACAAAGAGGAAGACAAAGTAAGAGAAGAAATACAGACAGATAGAGAAAGACATATAGAGCTAGAGAGACAGAGAGAACGAGCGACACAGATGGGTAGCCACAGAGATAGACAAAGAGAGACAAAGAGGGAGACAGCAGACCACTAGAGACAGAAAAGGGGACATAAAGATATAGAAAGACTGAGACAAAGAGGGAGAATAAGTGACAGAAGAAATACAGAAAGAATTAGAGAGAGAGAGAGAGAGAGAGAGAGAGAGAGAGAGAGAGAGAGAGAGAGAGAGAGAGAGATAGAGAGAAGAAGAAGACAGACAGACAGACAGACAGACAGACAGACAGACAGACAGACAGACAGACAGACAGACCGACAGACAAACAGACAGACAGACAGACGGGCACAGCACATATAGACCGCACACGAAGCTATACTTAGTTTGTTCTGGTCAGCAATTGTACTGGACTCTTGTAACTTGATGTGTTCACAATCTAATGCTTCCTGCGTGTGTGTATACGTAGCATAGAGGAGGGATCTATGTTTATAATCGTACATAGGTCACATTACCAATCACGTCCCTCAACACATTGACATTGAGAATACAATCATCATATTCTTACCCAGCAGTGTAATTTAGCAGCCAACAGTTTTCTGCAGACTGAACTCATCAGTCTCCCACCACCTCTCCGACTACGAGAATGCCTTAGCCGGTACTGTGAAGAAGGGGTTTACAGCCCCACTTAACACGCCCGATTCTCACGAAGTGCTTTGGAGACCGCCTGATCTTGCGCTGATGACGGGGTAGAGGGTTTAATCCCCATGCAGTTATAATCCGTCCCCGGCAGCCACTGGGTAGGGGGTTCAATCCCCTCATGTTATGACCCGCCCATGGCTGACTCGGAAAGTGATGTCACACCAATAATTTAATATTGCTATAGAATACGGATTTTGACAGATTTAATCCTCATGTGGCTAGCCAAACGAACCAGGTATACTACTCTGATGTTGGGGGATGAATAGGCCCCTTTGTTATGAACAACACATAAATCGTCATAGCATAGAGAGAATGGAGCTGCAGGGAGTGAGAAAGGGCCTGACCAACTCTCAGTATTCCAAGGTAACGCCTGACAGAATCAGACTGCACCTGGTACCATTGATATTGGGACACATCGCTAGCTGTTAAAGATGATTACGGAGCATGTATGGGAATATCCTGAGTGATGTTATGTCGGTTATTGACTCAACTTAATTCAACTCCCGATGATTGATAGAGACTTGGCCGGGAAGTTTTCCTCTATCTGTGTGTGGGTTTCCTTTCTTCAAACTCCCTAGTTATATGTGTGCCCATTCGTCCCCTCACCCTCAGGTAATTAGTGAAAGTTCAAAAATTGTGGCATGTGAGCATCATATGCGGGTGTGGACGTCAAGGGAAAACGGCCACATTAATGTTCTAAGAGTAAATTGTTTTCGTTAGTGTAGTGGCTAGACTCTCGCCTTCCGTTCTTATGATCATGGGTTAGCTACTCGTCGTGGCGGATTCGTATTTTTTACATCGACCTTGTCTCTTAGGTTAACATAAACTAACCTGGGCCGTAAGGCGTATCAAAGGGTCCTTTACTTTATGTGACCTACATCTACATGGAATTATATAACCACATGTGTACAGACTGACCCCGTTAACTGTAGCAGAACAGTATGGGAAGTTTCCAAAGGCGCCGTCGCTCATAACTCTGTAGGACGCATTGCAGTCCGTGTCTTTACGAAGATCTTCACATGAGATATTGGACAGGTCCTCAACGTTGAACTCTCCTGGCCTGTAGTAAAAGAGGTATCGCTAAAAATGGGTCTGTTGTAGGGGATAAGCTAGCGTACGAAAAGAAAACACACAAAATGATTACGATCGTTTAGTTATACTGTGTATGCCGTTTTGTCAATGATTACTCCAAAACACTTTATAACATTTGTACAGATAGACTACTAACCTGTATTTAGTAATGTCAGTAAATCTATAAATCGTCACAGTAACTGTGCATCTTTCACCACGCCCAGAATACCTAATTGAGTAGCATTGTTGACATCTTCCTCCACAAATACAGCTGCGTTCTACGTAAACATTGAATTACAAGTCACACAAAACATTTATGAAATTTTGATATGTTCATGAAATTTATTATTCACGTGGCATGACTACCATAATGAGGAAATATCTGAGTAATATATATATATATATATATATATATATATATATATATATATATATATATATATATATATATATATATATATATATATATATATACACATACATGCATATAGTTTCATGTAGATGTTCACGTATGTATATCAGTGTATGTTTGTGGTTTGTGTGGTGACGAAGGATTAAGCCGCAACATCCATTTTGTCCCTTGTGATCATGTTCTATTAAAACTTACTAATTCTACTTCTAGTTGTTTTTTTTTTTTTTTTTTTGCTCATTTATTGGGCAGGAGCCGAGCGTCACAAAGTTGGTTTCCTTTAATTGTAAAGATCACCACACCTATTTCTATAAGTTTTCTGAATACGAGGCCATTAAAGAGTCATCTCGAGCAGGGGTGGGCAAATTACGGCCCGCGGGCCGCATGCGGCCCGCCAAGTGATTTTGTGCGGCCCGCGAGGGCGTTTAGAAATAAAAAATTTAATTCGTTTTTAAATTATTTTGTTGAATTTTACAGAATTTCATGTACCGTTATGACGCGTGTCAATAACAAACGTAAGATTGAAGATAAATAACGTATTTTTAATGATGAATGGACAACTAAGTACTGTTTTATAAAAGTTGGTAGCAAATCAGTTTGCTTGTTGTGTCGTGAGTCAGTGGCTGTCTTCAAGGAGTACAATTTAAAAAGACAGTATCAAACATACCATTCCGATTTCGGATACAATTTAACGACCGAAGAGAAGGAAGTAAATGCCTTGAGTTGGTGAAATATTTGGAGAAACAGCAAATTGTTTTCACTAAACAGTCTTCAATTCAAGATGCTGCAACTGAACCTAGTCTTGTGCTGTCATACAGAATTGTAAAACAGAACAAGCCATTTTCTGATGGCGAGTTTATCAAGGGATGTTTGCTAGATGCAGCAAACATTATTTGTCCAGAACAAAAAAAAAAAAAAACAACAGATTTGACAACATTACTTTATCAAGGAGAACTGTGGTCAGACGTATTGACAGGATAAGTGACAATTTGATGCATAAACTTCAAGATGCAAGTAAACAATTTTTGTGGTATTCTCTTGCATTGGATGAGAGTACCGATGTTCATGATACTGCCCAGTTATTCATATGTATACGTGAAATAAAAACTTCTTTCAAACGCACTGAAGAGTTACTGAGTGTTGAGTCACTCAAAGACACAACCACAGGCCATGATATATTCAATGCTGTTACTAACTGTATTGAAAGAACTGGGTTGGTTTGTAACAAGATGGCAAGTGTTACAACTGACGGAGCTCGTGCTTTGACTGGAAAAAATGTAGGTCTGGTAAAGTTGATAAGTGATAAGATTAAAGCAGAATATCTATACTACACATTAATACCACTCCACTGTGTGATTCATCAAGAAAGTCTGTGTAAAACTGTTTTGAATATCAAGCATGTTATTGACCTAGTTGTCAGTGTCATCAATCTCATCAGATCAAGAGGACTTAATCACAGACAGTACTTGACAATTTGGAAAATGAACATTCCGATGTCCTGAACCACACCAATGTTCGATGGCTGAGACTCAGAGAAGAAATAGTGATATTTCCTAGAGATGAAGGGCATTGCATGTGACTGTAATACTAACATTGTCAATAAAGCGTGGCATGTGCAGTTGCCAAAGAAGAGTGGTTGCTGAAACAATGCAAAGAAATAGAGGATCTGGAAATAAAACACAACTTGAAAAAATTACATGAAAATATAACAAGATTTACAAAGTAGAAAACTAACATAACAGGAAATGGTCGTATCAGAGGAAAAAATTGAGAAATTATAATTAATAACACTGATTTAATAACAAGATGGACATAATACACAAAAGATTTATGCTGGGACAACAGTGTAAATAGACCAACATTGTATAATACTCAAGATGAACCAAACATATTAAAGGCGGAAGTAGAAAAGGCTATTAAAACTATGAAAGAAGGAAAGGCTGCAGGTTTTGACAAGTAAACAACAGAGATGATAGAATCATCATCCAGCATTGGCATTGAAACTATCACATAATTATGCAATGATATATACAACTACCAAAGAAGCCAAGTGCTGTTAACTACGAGGATTACAGAACTATTAGCTTAATGAGCCACATAACTAAGATACTACTCAAGGTCATCACCATCATCAAGTGCCGTGCCGACTGGCGTAGGCATTCATGACTCTCCACATATCTCGGTCTTTGGTTTTTTGGATCAACGTTGCCGTTGATATTCCTCAATGCCACGTCGCAATCCATCCAGAATCATTTCTCGTGGTCTGCCTCTGCCTCTCTTCCCCTCAATTTTTCATTGTCACGATGTTCTTCAGCGCCGCTCTTCTCATCACATGACTAAAAAAAAGTAGTTTGTCTATATCTTATTGTTGTATATATTGTTCTAGTTTCGTTATCCTCTTTAAGGCATTCGTTGTTAGTTACTTTGGCAGACCAATGAATTCGCAACATTCCTCTAAGGCAGGGGTCACCAAACTTTTTTCACGGCGGGCCGGATTAGTTGAGAAAATGACAAGCGCCGGCCGGATAGTAATTCTGTACAATACTTGCGCTGGTCTCCGTGGTGAAGGTCTTACGGACGCGGTTCGTAATCCCTTATACCCGTGTTCGAAACACAGCTGCGCGCTATATGGCAGCAGACAACGTTGCGCTTGTTTTTTACGCTATGTTATGGGTGCCGGTCGTTCAGAAAGCATTGGTAAACTACTGAATGTAAACTTGCCAAGACATCAACAACAGCAAACAATGTGGTTTTGACTGCAAACGTCCTGTAAAGGATATGCAACTAACTTTAATAATAATTGCAAGCTAGAACGAAAGATCTGGGAAAAAGAAGAAAAACTAAGTTAATCATGGGAAAGGCGTGCAATGCACGCATGCACACACACACACACACACACACACACACACACACACACACACACACACACAACTAACATATTTATTTACTAAACAAAGTTATCAAAGAAAGCGACATTAGCAAAAAGATAGTTACATCAGACCTAATGTGCACATATCCGAATCTCACAAACTAAGCAGCAAAAGAGGTTAGGGAGATTTGTGAAACTGACGTGTGGCTTTCAAAATACCATCAATGTTTCGTTTGGAATTGCTGCAACATAATCAAGAGAATTGCTTCATTTTTGAAAATGTTTGCTCACAGACATAAGTTGTTCCAAACACTGATACCATACCAGCGGCAAATTTCTTACGTTTCGAAAACTCAACATCAGGTAAGTGGCTGTACAATTCAACAAGTTTTCCCTCTCTGTGCTTCACTTTCAACAAGTCATTTGCTTGCAAATCAATGAGCTCCAACTGTAGTTCAACTGGCACATCATCAAGGTTACAATCAAACGGATTTTGGAACAGAAGAATGTCACTCTCAATTCTGTCAAGATCTGAAAATCTCTCCAAACTCTTAGAAACAGTGAAAATGAGCAAGTTTTTCTCCTTCCAGTTGTGATTCCAACAGTGACAGCTTTATCCGAAATCCTTTTATGGTTCTGTAGAGATCACAGGCGAGGTAAACCTTTCCCTGAAGTTTCAAGTTCAGTTCATTCATGTCGACCAAAAATGACAACTTTGACAGCCAGGTAGGATCTGACAGCTGTGAATCAGCTCTATCTTTTTCAGTGAGGAAAACATCTATTTCGTTTCGGAGCTTGTAAAATCGAAGCAAGACTTTACCGCAACTGAGCCACCTGACTGATGTGTGATAAGGCAAGTCACAGAATTCAGAACCAATTACTTCAAGAAAAGCGTGGAACAGACGGTGATTGAGTGCATGTTCACGAATGAAGTTCACAGCAGAAACGACTGGGTTCACTACACAATCAATATCTAAGTCTTCCCACAGAGTATTTTCTGATGTATGATGCAGTGTATGAACAGAGCGCTCAGAATTTGCAAATCTTCAAACTGAGTCCTGATCTGCCCTACCAGGCCCTTCCTCATCCAGTCATGTTTTTTTCACTCCATCAACTGTAACACCTCGAAGCTGATTTCACTGAAGGTTATAGTCTTGCAAGATTGTTTGTACTTCCACGAAAATGTCTTTCCCATTTGTTGTTCCATGCATACTGCAAACGGACGCCAACTCTTCCGTTATCTGAAAATCCAAATTGACACCACGAATGAACACGAGAAGTTGTGACCTACTCCAGAGGTCAGTAGACTCATCCAGCGCCACAAAAAGTTCCTAGCTTTCTCGCATATCTGTAGCACTATGTTCTCTCCAAGTTCTTCTGTTCTCCGCACAACTGAATTTTCCGAAAGGTTGATAGTTCCAAACAAAACGGCTTTCTCAGGACACAAGTCATTTGCTGCTTCGATCATACACTCTTTGATGAAGCTGCCATCAGTAAACGGTTTTCCTCGTTCTGCAATCTTATGCACTGTTTTGTAACTTGTACGAGTGACAGATTCATTTTCAGCAAATTTTCTCGTGAAGAGTTTTCTTTGTGTTTCAAACCCACGTTTAATGGACTCATATTTCCCTGAGCGTAACTTTCCAGAAAACTTGTAATATGTTGATAGATGTTTTGTTTCTTAGTGACGCCGAAGATTGTACTCTTTCAAAACGGCAATACTTTCGCTGCATATTACGCAACTGGTTTTCTGGTCCTTTGTTTCCACAAAGAAGTACTTTACTCCCCATTCTTCAATGAAAAATCGACACTCGGCGTCCACTTTTGCTTTCCTAGTAGCCATAATTAAGGGTGAAGTACACGGGATCTGAAAATGAAAAAAAAAGACATTAAATTAGAAGCATAATTAAAATCATATTGAAACACAAGAAAAGCAGAGGACTAGGGGTCACTGGTGAAGCTACGGCTTATCATAGCTACATATACAGTTTATAGGTACCTTTGTGTAGCCGCACAGAGATGATAGAGATAATAGCACAAGGCCTACTGCTCATGGGCCGTAGAAGAAGAGAGGAATTAGAAGACACAGAGAATCTCATTATATCTCTACGGCTAACAAGAAAAGAAGAAATTTAGAAATATCAGAAGAAATTCAGGTCCGTGTACAGGGAATCAGAATAATGTAATTGAAAAGATACAACAGCATCTGATTAATAATGCCAATGCCCTAATAAATACAATTCATAATCTGATGCAATGACAAAATAGGCATCTCCATGAATAAACATACACACGATCATCCTTCACAGTACCAATGATCCTCCACCACAACATGAGTAGTCATCCAACATAGTACCAGTGATCTTCCACCACAGCACTGTAACTGCAGTATGATACACAACACCAGCAATTATCAGACAACAAGATGGAACAAAGGTCATTCATTCAGTAGCATGTCCTTTGCGGAACCTCGCTCCCATAACAACCTTCCGGAAAACTTCTCGATCATAAACAAAATGTCCCGCTTCAGATACACCCATCTGGAGATCATCCGCCACATCCTGCACCCATCTTCTCTTTGGCCTTCCTCTTCCTCTCTTCCCAGGCATATACCCCTCCATTATTGTTCTCGGGCACAGATATAGCTATTCTATTCCTATATTCCTATTTAAACTATGAAGGTTCATTCAAAACTCTCCCCGCAGCAGTTAATCGTCAATCCTCAATCAAGATCCTCTTGGATCTTTTGGATCTTCACATGGCCTGTCTGCCTCTCAACTGCGGTCTGGAAAAACAGTGGCCACGCTCGGCCGTACCTGGCGCAGGTTCGCCCATCTGCTTGGTAGTGGCTCAGAGGGATGAGTTCAATCTCTCTGCTGAAAATTAGACATTAGCATCTCTTTAGCCTCAGTTGTTCTCAAGGCCAAAGAGGCGGGAACATGGCGTGACTGCGCTCTTATAGGCACGCCAACACAACATCCCAACATCCTATGCATTTGTTACCAGGGTATCATGGGATATGCTACTCCATACTCTTGTAGAGCCGTGGCAGGCGGCTTCATTTGGTAATAGAATATATCTCATAATAAGGTTTGCAAGATATATAAATAGGGCCGCATAAATAAACAGCCTAGAACAGCCAGGAGGTGTCCACACGTGTGATGATCTCCTATTATTCTAAACATAATATTTACATTTAAATTGTATCACACGGTATCGTGTTTCATACGCATCAAACAAGTTCGAGTACCGCCGGCGGGCCGGATGAAATGACGTAGCGGGACGCATCCGGCAGGCGGGCCGTAGTTTGGTGACCCCTGCTCTAAGGAACCACATCTCTGTTGCTTGCAATCTCTTCCTAATTTGTTCATTTGTATTCCGAGATTCACAGCCATACAGCAAAACAGGTTCTATATAGCTCTCCAGCACTCTCTTTCTTACATTCAATGATAGTGACTTATTGCATAAAATATTCTTCATTTTCTGAAATCTTTGCTTGCCTTATTCTGCTCTTGATCTCTGTTGTGCATCTTCCATCTGATGTTATAGATGTCCCTAGATATTTAAAACTATCCACTTGGTGAAGAATTTTCCCGTCTATCTCTATTTCACATTTGGGTATCACCTGTTTCTCACGGTCATACACGAAGAAATTCAACATAAAATAGATGAGGAAGTAGATGACGAACAATTTGGGATCGGCAAAGACAGCGGCATCAGAGACGCAATTATCTGTTTGAGGATGTCAATTGACATATATATATATATATATATATATATATATATATATATATATATATATATATATACATATATATATATATATATATATATATATATATATATATATATATATATATATATATATAGAAGTTAAAAAAAGTATATATGTTTGTTTTATAGACTACAAGAAAGCTTTTGATAGAGTACAACATGAACGATTATATTCGTGAATTCAAGATATAGGAGTAGACGGAAAGGACATCAGACTTATTAGTAACTTGTACTGTGGACAAGTGGCGTCTATTAGATGCGGAAATAACTATTCGTCGCCTATAGAGATAAAAAGAGGAGTACGGCAAGAATGTGTACTGTCCCAAGACTCTTCAACCTATAAACAGAAAAAAATGTTAACAAGTGGAAATGCCTGGACTTAACATCATTGTAAGAATCGTGAACAGTCTTAGGCATGCTGGCGATACCGTGTTACTAGCAGAAAGTGAGCAAATGTTACAAGACCTAGTGCAACAAGTAAACAGGCACAGTGCAGAATGTGGCTTAGATATTAACATCCCCCCAAAAAAAACTATGGTAATTAGCAGTGAAAAGGAAAGTTCATCAATGAACATCAGAATAAAAGGGCGGATACTAGAACAAGTGACAAGTTTCTCCTCTCTTGGACATAAAATAACAGATGATGGCAGAAGTGAAATAGAAATCAAAAAGAGGATAGGAATGGCCAAAAATGCTTTCAACGGCATGAAATCAGTATTAACATCTGGAAAGATTAATAACGCATTACAAATGAGAATTGTCAAATGCTACGTATATTCATACTTCCGGTCGCCAACATGGCGGTTAGGCGTTGAACCGTTTAAGGCCTGTGACGTGTTTATGCTTGCAGCTACGGTTTGCAATCGCATGTTCCTCATGTTGGACAGGTAGTGCATGGTTCCGTCGCCCTGCTACTGAGTGAGTGCGTAAGCGACACTGTGAGCTGTGAAATTCGCGTGAAATGCTTTTACATATGTCCTGTACAATGACCTGCATGTTCGGAACAATGGCTACCGGCTGATGCTGAATTGACTGAATTGCCTTTTTGGTTCACGAGTGCATTTTTCAGGAAACTCCAGGGAGTCGGCGCTGAAGCTGCGGAGTTCGTGCTTTATGCGACACTTTCGGCGGGCCGCCCTGTGGTAAAAGACCGAGCCATGTGAGAAAACCCGGTCAATAAGGTCTTTCTGGTGACTGCCGAGTCCATCGACGAAGACCTGTGGTTATTGTGGATTAATTTTGTGTTGGCATTCTGACGGCGGCATTATGCACAGTGTACTTGTGCGGGCTGTTAGATTGTCGAGACTCCTGCCTATTCCACTTTTCACATTTGACAGTGGGGAGCTTTCTGTGTGATATTCACTGGCACAGGAACGGAGCATAATAGGGATGACCCGTTGCCGTGAAGTTAGAACCTCGACTAACTAAGTAAGTAACTAACGTATATACAATGTTACTGTTTGGCGCGGAAGCCTGGACATTGAATAAGCAACAAAAAAGTCGCATAGAAGCCATGGAGATGTGGATATACAGTCGGATACGTCGTATTTCTTGGAAACAAAAACAGTCAAATGCAGAGGTTCTAGAAAAACTGGGAATGAACAGAGCGTTGATGAGAGAAATAAAGAGGAGGCTATTGAAATATTTTGGCCATGTTAAAAAACATGATACTCTTATAAAAACAAGGGTAAGGTTGCGGGCAAGCGAACAAGAGGTAGACAACGATACAAGTGAGAAGATAACATGAAGAGATGGACGAACATCAGACTGACAGAATGTACAGTCAAGGTGAGAGACAGTGTTGGAGATCCATTGCAGCCAACCTTCATTGTGGAGACGGCACCTGATTGATGATAATGACAGGGTACATATCATTATTACTCGTTGCCTCAGTATTTAAGACCTGCTTCCATAAATCTCGAACACCTTTTCCGGTGCATTCACACAGATTTCGGCTAGTTCTTCGCACAGTGTTGTCCACCCGTATGGAAAACCGCAATCCTCATGAATGTTTATCCATCACGTTTCCTTTCATGATTTAACAGTGTCGGTACATTTTATAGCAGAAATAATACATTAGCTGGAGTTTCCAATTGTTTATTTAATCAAATACATCGTAGAATATCAAGTGAGCATTGATCATACAAAATAGGTGTTGTTGATTTCAAACTCCGATGGTAACTGTCTATATCTAACCCCGCGTCACGGCTTGAGCGTCCCTAGTTACCTTTCAACGGGATGCCCTACCGTGCCTAGTCTTTTGCACACCACTAACCTATTAACCCACTAACAGAGATGGTGCTCTGTTACATTCCTCCCTATCTTTAACAAGACTTTTCCCTAAAAGTCTTAATCCCTACTCTACTTATTCTACTTATTCTTTCCCTCACTAAAATCTTAGCTCCAATGTTATTTTTCCAACCCATCTTAAACCAGCCTCCTCTTAACCAGTGAGCTTTATTTCTTAGCCTTTCTACTCCTTCGAGTCCACTTCTCCGCTTATCTCTTATAGCTAACCGCTATGTTCTGTTAAAGATCTTCGTGAAGTGATACTTCTTCTTCGTTTCTGTATATGAGCCTACAAGGTTTCATTTTCAAAAAAAAAAAAAAAAAAAAAACAGTTCATAAGGAATCACCTAGATATTTCATTTCATATATACATATGTTCATAAAAATCGTTGGTATATAAACACAAATTTGAAACTCATCATGCGTTATGCAACTTCTAATTTTCTCTCAACATCAACAAAACAACACAGGATAGACAGAAAAGATGGGGTGCGCACCCGGAACATAGCAAGAAGTGGCCAGACAAAGCAATCACATTTACCTCCCTTGCAATCACAAAAACTTTATAGAATAAAGTTTTATTAAAGAAAAACGCATCTTATAATCCATGTTTATATACGTTGATCCAAAATTTCTTCCTTATATACTTAATATTAACACCTGTAACATTTGTGCTGCCACCCACAACCATTCAAATAGTACTTTATGACTATATTTCCCATGGCTCATGTTCAATCATGATTAAACCATAAAAATAATATTGACAATGTTCATTTCATATGAATATACCTACCAATACCATACCCATGTTCTATGCTGACAACTACAGCTCTCCCTTCAAACCAACTAATGCTGCCTAGCACAGCTCCTATTTTAACCCCCCCCCCCCCCGTTACTTCCCATGACTTCTTTATCCGTCACTCACAGCTCCATCCCCAAGCATACTTCAGCCAAACCCCATCATCCCATCTGTTTCTATTCTTAAACATCTTTGAGATTCGTCGTTCATTTATTATGAACGTATCTAATTTATTTCTAAACTATTAAAATATGTACTATCATCCCCCAGCTTTCAAACATGGCCCTTGCTCCATGTTCTTCTAAACTTGCTACCAATGCTAATATGTCTCTCTATATAGTCTAAAGTCGTTTGCTTATTATTTTCTGAACGAAGGATCCTATTCAATATTTAAGAAGGTCTAAATCAACTCCGTACTCAGAACAAAATAATAACAGTTTCTTAAACAAGTCTCAACATATTAATTTAAACAAGTCAAAATAATTGAAACTACAATTTTTTGAGTCATTAAAAACCAAACATTTCAAAACGAAACTCTCTCCCCGCCCAATGTACATGGTTTATCCCCAACATAATATACATAATAAATCAAGCATTAAATTATTTAATGTTACCTAACATTACCGGTTTCTTTTTTGAACCGATAATATACCCCCCCAAAAAAAGAAAAACACAACACATCATATCTTAAAATCAAATAATAATCATTTTACAGAAACAAGTTAATCAAAATAATGTAGCATACTATACATGATACATTGAAATTTCTATTTAAAGCAAAGAAAAGCGTAACAAATCTTGACCAGGCTATTTACTAAACCTGTAATTAAACCTTACTATGTAATCTACAGCTACTGTGTTTCATCAACCTCCGGACCTAAAAAAAAAAAAAAAAACGATTTGTTTTCTAACACAGATCACACATTTTAATTCTTCCTTAAATAAAAAAAATTCTTTTCCTGCTATCTGCACATATTCTATTTATCTATTTGCTATATTTCCACCTTCTCAACAATTCTAGATTTTTGTCTATAAGTGCCATATCTAAGTCGAAGTTTTCATTTTCATGATGAGAAGTTATAATGTCTTCACTCATACTATCATTTTCATCGGTCTCTGATTTTTCATCCATTTCCCGTTCTTCTGTGTTTACATTGCTGGCCTCTAATTTTTTCCTTTCTATATCTAACCTAATCTGTCTGTCTTGGTTTCTTAGTGATCTTTCAAATAGTGGCATATTTTCGTCGCTTGATGAATTTTCTCTAATTCTCTTTTGTCTTTTCACTTCTCTATCTCGTTGTCTTTCTATTCTTCTTGTCACTGCTTGTCTGGTATGTTTAAATGGAGCGGTTACCTACCGTCTCTCTTATAGGATTTCTCATTTGTCTCTCACTATCATTATTTCCTTGCAGAGTCTGAATTTCTCCCCGTCTTCTCCATCCGTACCTCGCTTGTCCAATCTCCATGGGCTCCTCAATCCTATCCTCCCGACTAGTTCCTATTTCTCGTCCTACTCTCAGTCTAAATCTTCTTCTCAAATTCTCTTCCTGTACAGCTATATCCACAGCTTGTGATAATCTCTCAGGGTTTTCTCTCATTAATTTAAACTTCAGTCCATCCGACTTTATACCGTCTACAAAAATTCCGACCAACATCCTTTCTACCTCTTCCCCTCGTACGTTCTGTCCGATAAATGCTTCTTCAGCCAGGTTAATCAATCTGTCACTAAATAATTGCACAGTTTCTCCAGTGTTTTGCTTGGGTTGTCTTAACACTGAAAATGCGTTCTGGGAATCTGTGATCTCAGCGTACCTACGGGCCAAATCATCTTTGAATTGTTCCCACGTCTCATCTATTCCTGCCTCTAGTTTCCTCCTAATATGATCCGAAACTGGTGTTACTGTGGCCTGGTGAGCAATTTTCATCTTCTCCTCATCCGTCGCTGCTACCAAAAATGCGTGTTTCTCTACCGAAGTTATCAATTTCTTGAAATCTCTCGCCTGCCCACTAAATTGTTCAATCTCTGTCCCTACTCTTTGTTGCTTTATTGCTGTGTTGAGTCTGCCTTTTGCCGCGCCTACTCCAGTTAAAACCTGTGTTAACAAAACTTGTTCTTCTGCCATGCTGAAATAGTTTTGTTATACAACTTATATAAACATATTCACAATTATAATATAGTTAATAGTTATCAATAAATATACAACAACTGCAGGCGTATTTGAACTAGACAAGGGACGTAAGCATTTGTTTTTCGTGCTATAAAAATCAAATGTTCTAATTAATTAATTAATTTTACTTAACACACAATGTTATGTTATATTAGTTAAACCAATTTCACTCATTATAACGCTATATTAGCTTAATCAATTACCTTAAATCAATTTCTTAAATACCGGTCATTGATATATCGTTCACGAATTCAAAAGGAAATTCCAAATGTTCCAACTGGTGATTATTCTTGACAGTCAGACTTCATACATGCTTCATAGAAAAACGAGCGTGTTGTCTTCTTCGGTTCCATCACAGGGAAAGGAAAAACTTCTCGACTCTTCATTTCACCCATGGGCTGGCACGTCTGGGTTGAAAAACGTTTCCGGAGCAATTTATCAGGCAAGTAAAACGAGTGGATGCTCAGGTTTGAGTGGCGTTGAAACAATCAAAAACTTTCTCCATCCTGGGCCATATTTAGCAAAATGTTTGAGTTGTATTAAGCAAGTAAGCTCCGGTAAGCAAGATTAGCAATGACCTCACTTCAGGCAGCTCAAGGACAACGGCTAGATCACTCCAGGACACGATGATGGCAACTCCGACAAACAGCCCAATTACACGATGGTAGCTCTGTCCAGCAGTTCATGATAGGATGTATGGCGGCTCCAACAACCAGCCTCAGTAAAACGATTTGCGGCTGTGAAAATATGGGTTGCAACCTTTGACAAGGCCTGGATCACTTGACTGCAGCTTCTGACAAAGATTCACTCAGTCAGCAAAACTCGGTAGGACTGTATTGGAACGATATGGCCAGCAAAACATCTGTTGTGGTAACGTATGTGTTGTAGCAACGCAAAGCAATCTTGAAAAGGCGTTCAACAAAAGTCCTCCGCTGTGGCGTATACTTTTGTAGTACTTCACGCTGTGTCCTCAACAAGGCAAGTTCTGAGAGTCGGGATCACGGCACCATTTCTGCTATTTAACAGTGTCGGTACATTTTATAGCAGAAATAATACATTAGCTTGAGTTTCCAATTGTTTATTTAAACTCTTTCGCTACCATGAGCCCATCTTGGGACACGATGGATTTCCTCTGATGGCAGTCCGTCCTTTTAGTCCCACAAAATGATCAGTGGTTTATTTCATATATTTCTGCTCCGTTTCGGAATTTTAAGTTACAGTAAACTGAAAAGTCGTACAGTCGAAAGATTTCTACGCCATGTTTATGAGGTCAAACGTTTTCTAATATTGGTTTCTTGTGAATTTTCAGTTTTAAGGTAGTGTTAATTTGTTTTTTCACAATGGAAACGCCCACCAGTTTGCGTCCACGTAGTATGACTTGAGATCAAGCTAGATTATTGTTTATAACTGTTTTAAACAATAATGATTCCCTTATCAGTGAATATTTAGAAAGAATTTTTAGTTGTGTCTAAAGTTTTAGCACGTGGTGATAAAGAAAAACCAGTGAATGTTCGTCAACAGCTGAGTGTCTGCAACCAAGCACGAATGGCTGAAGTTTACGTCTGTCATTATTGCTATGGGACTTGATCCAAGACCATGTATCAAAGACTACTGGTGTACAAGTGCACATTTATATACTCCTTGGTATGCCACTGCCACTACGTTTCCCGGTAATCAATTAGAAAATTATAATAGATTTATCACACCATGTTTCATGTATGTCAACCTGAGGGTACCCAAAAAAAAAAAAAAAATTGATCCTCTTGTTGACATGATTCTGAAGAATATCCAGGAAGCATTTTACCCATTTGAAAATGTGACCATTGATGAAATGATTATTTGGTGGAAGGGCTAAATAAAGCTAAAAAAAAACATGCATTGTTGTCTCTACCAAGTCTGTAGTTAGAACTGTTGAGAGCGGATTGCGAAAACCGCAAAGCAAGCCGAAGATGGTCTCCATGAAAATAACACGGCGATGAATGGCTGCGACAGAATGGACCAAATGGTTGGATATTATAATATCCATGATAGGAAAACCATTAAGTGGTGGAAGAAGATCTACTACTAGATCTTTGAAATTGCACAGATCAATGCTCACATCCTACATTCCATATGGCAAACAGAGAAAGGAGGATAAAAATTGTTATAGAAGGATTTCAAGTAAAGGAAAGTGCTCATCGCGAAGTAGCTCAGAGTATTCCTGAAAGTTTGACACTCTGCCTGCCGAAGAATTTCAGTCTGTTGCAGGAAATTATGCCGAAAGATTTACATGAGCCAAGCATTTAATAGAATTTGTCGGTGTCAATAGAGACTGTGTTTTTTGCAGCACTCGAACTAAACGACACATATCATCTTTTGTTTGCTCCGGCTGCACTAATAGACCAGACTTGTGCGCCAAAGTTTGCTTTGCAGCCTATCACAAATAGACTGCCACATATAGTAAATAAAAACAAACAGACATGACAATTAAATGTAAATCTGCCAAGTGTTTTCCTAATTTTTGTCTGAAAAAAGAAAAATACATGATTCAGAATCTGCGGCAAAACTTCTTTTCGGATGATTGATTCGGAGCAATTGTATTTATAGTTTAGAAAAGTGTTGTGTTTGTGCAGTAAATTCAACAGGATTAGCAGTGATCAGGATATTGGATAACAACGCCCCCTTGGTAAGTACAATGTTTACATTATTTTTACCTACTTTTGTCCAATTATTTTACAAATTATATTATTATTTTTATTTTATTTACAACCTAAAGCAGAAATTCTCCTACCAACATATTCCTTGTGCAATCCCCTTTATTTTGATATATAATACAACATTTCTGCTACAATTTTAACCATTTTCATAACATTATTGCGACATACACCAACTTCCAGATTTCGGCCATTAGTTTTTTTCATTTTTGTGACAAAGACATGGTTCAGAATATGCACCAACACTTCCTTTTGGGTGATTTAAATGAGCAATACTGTTTATATTCTTGAAGACAAGTGGTGTTTGTTTGATTATTCAGTAAATTAAACATTATTAGCAGTATAGGAGTGTAGAAAACACATTCTAAGTGCAATGTTTACATTATTTTTACCTACTTTTGTCCAATTATTTTACAAATTATATTATTATTTTTATTTTATTTACAACCTAAAGCAGAAATTCTCCTACCAACATATTCCTTGTGCAATCCCCTTTATTTTGATATATAATACAACATTTCTGCTACAATTTTAACCATTTTCATAACTTTACTGTGACAGACCCCACCTTCAATATTTCAGCCATTATTTTTTGTCATTTTGTGTGAAAAATACATGGTTCAGAAAATGCACCAAAACTTCTTTTTGGGTTACTTTAATGAGCAATACTGTTTATATTCTTGAAGACAAGTGGTGTTTGTTTGATTATTCAGTAAATTAAACATGATTAGCAGTATAGGAGTGTAGAAAACACCTTATAAGTGCAGTTTTTTAAATAATTTTTACCTCTTTAATTTCAGTTGTTATTATTAAACCTCTCATTATTGTCATAATATTTGTAATCTATCAATTAATTATTAACACTGTCATGTTCCTTGTGCAATCCTCTTTAATTTGATATGTAATACAATAGATCTGCTACCATCTTAACCATTTTAAAAGCATTATTGTAACACACCCCTAGTTCCAATTTTCTGCCATAAATTTCTGTTTGGTCACAGCCCAGTTTTTGTTTGGTAGTGAAAGAGTTACTCAAATACATCGTAGAATATCAAGTGAGCATTGATCATACAAAATAGGTGTTGTTGATTTCAAACTCCGATGGTAACTGTCTATATCTAACCCCGCGTCACGGCTTGAGCGTCCCTAGTTACCTTTCAACGGGATGCTCAATCGTGCCTAGTCTTTTGCACACCACTAACCTATTAGCCCACTAACAGAGATGGTGCTATGTTACAATGATCCTTCATCCATTGCCCTAACCTGTGCAGGGCTGTGTTACCAGTGCAGTCTTTCTCTATAATTTCCTTGACCTCCATAATTACCTGGACAAATGTAAAGAAGGTAGTACGTCATTGCTCTTTTCAGTAAAAATTATGGTCGGTGCCTTAAGCTATTGTCCCTCTAAAGCAGTGTTTCTTAACGTGGGGCCCAGGCCCCACATGGGGGGGGGGAATTCGATTGTTAAGGGGGGCATTTCGAAAATGGAATAAATCGGCTGGATATAACAAAACGGGGAGACTTGAGACTGAAGTTAATTAAATTGGAATCTGACATACAATCTCTTTGCAGCAAGCATCAAGCGCAAAGATCTCACTAAATTTAAATAATCACTAATAATTAAAACAATACAGAACAATCTTTCATTAAAATTATTTTTTTCTTGAATGTCAGTTCTCCATTAGAAATTTAGAAAGGCTTAGGTGAGGCATAGCACAAAAACGTTGGGAAATACTGGTCTAGTTGGTACAACGCTGGTCTGCTCATCTCCCGGCAAGTTTTTGCGACCTCTGGTTTCCGTGGGTTCAGATTATCCACCTCACACCACGGGTCGTCTGTTTGATCCTCATTAAAGCTCTGGGATATAAACAAAACAACCCGCAGACTACACGGTGACTGTTTGTGTTGGCCGGCTTTATTGCTGAGCCTGGAAAATTACATCTTATGCACGTGTAATTCTGGGAACCGTGAGCCCTTCAAAAAAATTCAAGTTTCTTTAGTGAATATTTCAATTTTCGAATATTAAAAATGATGCATATGTTGGGGGGGGGGGGGGGGGGGTGAGGGGCATAAGAATTTTAGAAAGGCTTAGGTGGGACATAGCACAAACAAGGTTGGGAAACACTGCTGTAAAGGGAACCGCTGTCTACAGCCGCCAGCTGTAGTCCTTAATGACAATGCCTGTCGGATGCTTTCAAGCTCCACGTGTCACTTGATCTCTGTCACTTCCGTTTTTTTCCCCCCGTATACATTTAGGTGAAATATAGATCTAGGCAGCACACAGAATAGATGCAGTACATTAATACATAGTGGTGACGAGGTTAAGGTAATTAGAGTGCAGCCTAGATAACTTTATGTAAACCGCTAGACTCTCATGAACTCAAGTTCATTGGATAGGACGTCCGCGATTTAATGAGACACAGGGGCTAACTTTGAAGCTGTAACTGCACACCAAGGAACAACTAGACGCGTCTAGGCAGATTAACGAGATAGACACAAACATACGTTATGGAATAGCACCAAGGAGATAATATATAATGTGTATAGAGATGCTATATTTCAGTGCGATTGTAAATTGTTTGTGTTACTTCATGTATTAATTAGATAATAGAGTGAAAACTCTCAGGCAGTGTAGCTTGAGATATTACTCAGCAGATTTTGCCCATGATGTCTATGAAGGTTTCCACTCAGGCATTGAAACCTTTGCTGCAGCGATTGATCTTGAGGACGCATACAACAGGGTACCATTGAATTTTTTAATGCTTCAGCTTCTTGAACTAAAAGTAAGTCCATTCCTCCTTAGTTGGATCGCTGCAGCCCTCTTTCAACGGAAAGTAGTGTTTAGATGTGGCAGTTGGACTTCGGAACCAACAACACTAAATCCTGGCCTACCAAAATGATCATCATTATCACCGGTACATTTCAACGCCTACACAGTGAAAATCACCAGTGAGCAGATCACTGGACCTGGCAGGACATTGCCATATGCCGATGATGTTTTAGTGTATCGTCAGGGTAAGGATAGAGAGCAGGTTGCTGTGGAACTACATACAAACCGAACTCAATCGCATAAGTACTTGGTGTGATGAAGCTGTGGCAATAGTCAACCCAACAAAGGCAACAGTGACTTGGTTCTCGTTGAATAATCATATTGTCAGCACTCCAACACCAACTGTAAAGCAGTGTTCAGAGACGGTGGAAAGAACGCAGGCAATGAATTACCTGGGGATACGGTTTGATCGAAGCCTTGCTTATAATGAGCACATAGACCAGGCGATAAAAAGGCGAAGCGGGGTTTGGCTGCGATGCGGGTGATGGCGGCAGCAAACTGTGAGCAGCGCCATCTATGTCTTCTGTACGAGGAGCTGGTAATGTCTGTTTTGGAGTATGTAATGGCAATCCTGACTCTCAGCCATAAGCAGATAGAAAGGATGGAAAGGATACAGAATGAAGCTATGCGCATTATTCTTGGATGTGCAAGAGATACAGCATGCAGGGCGATGCGCTACCTTCTTGATTTTCCAACCATTGAAGAGAGAATACAAGTTTGCAAGGCACGCGCCTACCTCAGAATTAACGCAAACACACAACATCCACTGCATAGTGAAATTATGAAGGTGAAGGGCAGCAGGTTAAAAAGAGGACGGTCGTGGATGGGTCAAGCCGAAGACATTCTTCACCAGGTGTGTTCACTTGAGGACTTAGAACCTGGCGAGGAATGGGTGCAAGTGCCAACAGATTTCTGCACATCCTTTTCAGTTTGCATCCAACTAGATAGAAAATGCAGACAAGAAAATCCGGCTGCTTTGAAGAATGAGTGTTCCATCTCCTTCAAGGAACGGGTATTTCATCCCTCTCATGGGACGGGTATTCCAACTAGCTTTACAGATGGGTATACCATATCACTCTACGGACGGGTATTCCATCTCCTTGAAGGGACGGGTATTCCATCTCGCTCTACGGACGGGTATTTCACCTCCTTCAATGGACGGGTGTTCCTTCTCCTTAAAAGGATGGGTATTCCATCTCGCTCTACGGACGGGTTTTCTATCTCGCACTACGGACGGATGTGTCATCTCTCTCAAGAGATTGGTATTCCATCTCTCTCAACGATGTCCAGGAGAGTACAGAAGAGAAGCAGGTGACTTATGTATCCTTGTATAGTTAATACATCTACACACAACCCTTCCCCCTCCTCCCCCATATAGCCTTGAAACATGATCTACGAAGTGGCTTTTAATAAAATCCTAACATTTCTGTTTTCTTTTGTTTTTGATGAATGCATTCTGAAACAGTAGAGATGTATCATTTTTCGATGTAGGCATCACTGCGTTTAATGAAAGTCCTCCAGCGCAGATAAAGTGTTTGGATTCCTGAAGAAAAATCGACTCTGAGGTCAATACTCTGTGTGCCTGACCCGGTGTGAACATTCTGTCACAGAGCTAACGTCATTTTGAAACTTCCTACTCCACTCATACACTTGCTGGACTGACAGGCATGCATCACCATACTGAACCTTCATTCGTCGATGAATTTCTATAGGTGTCCCCTTTCACTGATAAAAAACAGAAGAAAACTTGTAACTGAACGCTGCTCCTCTTTCGTGCTTGTCAAAAGTGAGGCGGCCATCTTTAAACTGTGCTTATTATGTCACCGTGTGTCTCTGCAACGTGATATCATGTGCTTAACACTCTTGACATTTTTAACAACAATATTGACATGTTACAAGACAATGACATGGTTATTGTAATTTATATCACACGTTTAAAGTGTTCATGTGGGGCCCTCTTCGTTGTCTCTTTAAATGGCTGATGCGCTATATTGTCTGATATTTCTCATGTATTAATAGCAATTTGGCTGGTGCGTAGCGAGGAGGTACACCTTTTCTCCAGTGAGGCGGGGAAGAGGGAATGGATCCCAAGAGTTGTAGGAACGAGAAACAGGGCGGTGTAGTCGCCTAAGGGGCTTCTGCAATTTTTCCAACTAATATTAATGTCTATCCTTTAACATTTGATATGACGGAAATCATTGTAGGTTATTACGACTTCTTAGCAACGAACGACCGACGGACTCGGTAGGACCTGCATCATAGTCATCTTAGGACGATGCAGTTCTATGAGCGGTCTGACAGATGAGCAGTCCGGTTCATTCCAGGCACCTGTGGCAGAGCAGGAGGGTTACAGGAACTCTTTTCTAAACTGTTTCATATATCTGAGGACGATGTCTTATATTTGATTGCCTGTGAGATTGTGGATACAACGTGCTCTCACTGGGTCTTTTTCTTCACATAATTTGCCTTCTGGTGAGAAGTCCGGTCGACTGTGGGGCGACCCGTCTAGATAGTTGTGATCAGCGACGAAGAATAGGCCAGCGACCTGTACACATGACGCGCCTAACACCAGTGCTCAGTGAGAACTTCTGAGCTGAGAAGCGGCGCTTGACAACGGTGATACTATTTGCACCTAACGTAGCACCACTGTCCACCCACCATGTTGACCAGGCATAGCCACCCGCTCCCTACCCAACACAACAACACACCGGTGTTTACTTCACAGTCTGGAGCACCTAAAAAGCGACTTTATAAGGATCAAGTACATTTGTCTACATTGCGCACCAGCTTGCTTGCCAAAAATATCAAATACACAGAACGTACACAACCTACATCCAATACTGGATCGCGTAAGACACTTTTAGCTACACCACCTCAAACTTAAGCCAGATGACATATTCCCGCCACATCAAGTACCAATAGGTCAGAAGAGAGCAGACCACTCATAACCACGGCACCTGATATCCAAGCCAGACGGAACATTTCTACCACACCAGATCCGTACAATACGCCATCTGTCACACAGGGGGGGGGGTGACAATTATGAAGATACGTTCCCTATTCTCCACAGCAAGGATCAATCCAGCAGTAACAACAACGTGACACCACAGCCTCCTGTTAGCCACGAATCAGAGCCTGTAGTTGGAAGTTGTTACACCCCGTGAGAAATCAACAGTATCCATTCCATTGTAACCCAGAGTTGTTATACCTCATACGTTTTAGCCCAGCTTCACATCGTCAGGCATTTATGATGTCGTTGTACCAAGGACCAACACAGTCTGGTATTTACTAGCAATTCAGCAAAAAGCAACACCGTATCTCGGTACAAGAAAGAGCCTCTCCTAGAAAGTATATGTGCATAGTTGGTTATTGTTTTATATAGCAACGTATTAGATTGTGCGTGGCTATAAACATTGACTCGTATTGAAGTCACAGAGATTGACACTTAGTTGGATATCTTTTATAATACTTTTTATCGCGTTTATACTGTGAGTGAGGGGGTCTTCACTGATCATCCTTACTGATCTTTATACGTATTTTGTATGTGTGTGTGTGTGTATATTGATAGAGATATTACTGTTTCTCTGTACTTTAGAGTGTGGATTGTTATAAGGGACGTAAGTTTTATTCATTTTGTGTTTTTAAAAATTCATGATTACGCATTATTAAAATGTCTAATAAGTAAGAACACTGGCTCAGTAATAATGGGCTCAGAATCGGGCATTTAAATATCTGCAGCTGCGTGGTCTCGAGGTATGGTGTCGGCCTCGATCCGATAGCTTCCCTAGGATCTCGGCTGTAGGTCCTTCTCTGGGTCCCCAGAATATGCGACATGATACAGCTGGGCGAAGAAGCTATCTCATGTCTCAATGACAGACTATACCTTTGCTGTAGATCAATATCTAGCCCTTAGAGATGCATATGAATACAGCTGGCTATAGACGCGACCTCTTGTCTCAACGAAAACTATCGAATGACCTCTTCGTCCCGGGTCCGGAAGTGCACTACAATTACGGAACCCGTCGAACATCTCCGAGCATTATCTCACGAAAGTGATGGCAACTCACGATTCCCCGAGATTTATCAGACAGTGCGATTTACAACACCAAGTATCTACGCACATTCAAAGAGTTGTGTTATGTTTCTCTGGACCAGTGAAGTTCATGACAACGCCGATACGTAACTGTGTATGAACATAGAAGACAGTCCTAACTCTTTTTACTCGGAAATTCCAATTCCAATTCCAATTCTCCAAAAAAAAATTTCAAATTCGGTCTCGTCTATCCTGCTTCCTCAGCGGTGATTATTGTTGAGAGCCGTGGTTGTGTGGACTGTTAGTCATAATTCCTACTGGTTATATTGGTTCCTCTCTGTTCGTCGGATAAATTTAATTTGTGCTATCTGGTTGTTTACTTTGTCTTGTGTTAGTCCTGATAAAGACAGGTCCTTGGTTGGGCCTACTGGGGCCCGCATTCTCACGTTTGTTGGCTTCTTTTCTCTGTTAGCACTGCTACGTGCTTGTCGCTTCTTGTGTTATTCTCATCGGGGCTAGTCCCTGTCATGTCTAGTCCTCATAAGGACTCGATGTAGGCAAAGGCAGCGCATTTAAGTGCAAGGCTCACGTTGTTCCCCTGGTCAGCAGCCCGAACTCCTTTACGTTTGTTTTTTGGCGTTTTTCTTCATCGCATATGGGTGTGGTGTAGCAACACGATGACCCGGTCTCCCTGTCACCCTAGTTCAGGTGCTCTACCGGAAGGGCCAACTCAACTTCCTGCCATTCACCCCGCCATTTTTTTTTTTTGGGGGGGGGGGTTAATTACGTACATGGATTTTATTTAAACATACAAACATGCACACATACATACAAACACACACACACACACACACACACACACACACATATATATATATATATATATATATATATATATATATATACATATATATATATATATATATATACAGTGTAGGTAGGTTATACAGTCTTCCCTGTTCTGCATAGGAACTGTCTGACTGTCGGATACGTCGAGATTGATGGCTTAACCCCAAAGAGATAAAGAAAGCAAAATCCTTTTTCCCAATGTGATCCTGGCCGTTTAATTAATTTAGCTGTACTGACTCAATTGTTTGAGACCAAACATAGAGTTTTAGAGAACCAAGGAATACCTTCAGGAAATAACTGACAAAGTTGTATTCCCTTTTATACCCAAAATATTCTTTAAGTGGTTCCTTGCCTCTCCTCTACCAACTAATTAATTATATCTAGGGTAATTTAAAACAATTTGACTATGACAAGTAAATTACAATCAATACATGACATGACCTCAATTGTTTAATGATTTCTTCTTTTTTCGTTCATCCGGAGTGTTTTTTCAGATGTCATTGCGGTGTGTCTGTTATGCGCCCTTGGACCGAAACCCGTAGGCCAACACATCGACTTTAGCGTGCTTTTTTGACCAGGTAGCATACCTGGGAGACTCTCACTTTTGTGGTGCCATCTACAACCATGCTGGCCAAGGTTGAACGGTCGAAGACAACGGTCATCCCTCAAAGGAAGGCAGGGACAGTCCATAGCATTTTCCGCCATCCAAGGTTGCTTCCATAGTTGCAGGGCCGACACATAACGCCCTGGATCTGGGCTCACCGAGGGAAATCGTCACGTCCTGCTCATGGCTGCTTTGAATCCTCACTTCTATATATTGGTCATTTCGTTTTCCCCGGGCCATTCCAGCACAAACCAGACATGTTCGCAGACGGCATCCACTCAGCGAGTTTTCGGACATGTGCTTGTCGTTGCGCCCATCAGAGCTGTTCCAGGCACGACAGACATTCGGAAACTACCTAGTCAGAGCTGTTCCCAACAAGAGCGGCATTCGGAAACTAGGTAGTCAGAGCTGTTTCTAGCACGAGAGACATTCGGGCGAGACATTTCACTCGGACGTAATTGCGTAGTGTCAATTTTTAGTTTGCCACCCGTAGGCCGACACTTCTGACTTCCGGCGGGCATTTTTTAGTGAGGTTAGCCTTCCTCCGGTTTCGAGACACGTTAGACTGTTGTAATGTCACCCACATCTCAGCTGGTCAAGATAGAACGATCAACGATATCGCGGACGGCCCTCAAGGGAAGGCAGGGGCAGACCATGGGCATCATCTCACTATCCGAGGAGGCTTCCATAATTGCAGAGCCGGCACATATTGCTCTGAGACTGGGCTCACCCAAGGAGTTTCCACGTCCTGCTCATGGCTGCTTTTGTTCCTCACTTCCATGTGTTGAGCATCCCGCTTGCCACTGATCGCTCGAGCACACACCAGGAGCGGTCAGATTGCGGGCGACATCCACTCGGTAAGCTTTTGCTTGTGACTTCATCCCACGCAATAGGTTCGCTCGCCGTGCGTTCCATTTTGCGTTGAGACGTTCTTCCACTTATATCTACACTCTCTATGAGTTAGATACAGAGTTTCCGTAACCATGCCCTTCGACTGGGGCACTTTTCTATCTTTTTTGTACTCGCTCACGAGGTAGGCTACATGTGCTGCCGGCTCAGCACCTTACCTTCGTGCAGCAGCGAACGGGAAACGGTCAGGCCCTCTCATCCGGGAATCCCTCATATCCCCCAGCTGAGAGCCTTTGAACATGTATTAGACCTGAGCATGTAGCTTGCTCAGTATCACGTTTCTATTTTCCGGTAGACGGGTATCGGCCTGGCTCTCAGATCCGAGGGTTTGTGGCTTAGAGGCGTTCAGCCACAGCCCTCGACAGGGAGCCCTAAGAGTTTTGTCCGAACCAAGAAATTCTGCCTTCGTGCACCTGATTTAAATTTTGACTGCTATCCTCAGTCTATACCTGCAGAGCAGCAGGTTGTGTCTCTCATAGTCTGGTCCCTATCCCATAAGCTGTCCGATATGTAATTTTTCACCCATCGGCAAGCAAATGGGGTCGATGGGACACGCAAGCTCCCCCCCCCCCCCCACCACGTCAAGGTGGAGACACATCGGGGGAGGTTTAATGATTTAATAACCACAAACATGGATTTTGTAAATTGCATTCAAAATTACAATTTCCTGTCATAAAAATGGACATATACATATACAGTAAATATTCAGAATTGATGTGCCAATTATAACAGCTATATTTTGTTCCAGTGGCATGTAATGCTAATCTTTTACTGGCCTTGATGATCTGAAAAAAAGAACTGTCTACACTTAGAATTCTTCACTTCCAGCTTTGGGAATCCCTCTGGCTATCAATTAATTGCTATCGTAGTGTTCCAGGGCGTAGTAGTACATAAGTTGGCTCGTTGTTTTCCTTTCCATTGTTTGGCAGGTAAATGTTTAAATAAAGGTTACCTCTCCCGTGAGACAAATGGAATGGTTGCAGGTAGATAAGTTTCTGCGCTACTCTATCAAGGGCATCACTCAACAATATGCTCACTCAACAGGTGCTGCATTCAATCTTCACCAAGTCAGTTCTGGATTGACATGAATAAGACCACTACCTGAAATTCCATCAATCACATAATTCTAATGATATAATAAATATGACATTAGAAATGAAATGTAATTGCCTAAGAACATAACCAATGAAAACAATAAAAGGAATCTTGTTCTTAGAGAAAATAAACATAGAAGAAAGATATTCATGGTGTTCTCAATTAGTTATCACCAACATAGTTGTTTGCTTTCACTCCAATCTTCCACTATCAGGTGTTCAAGGTCTAACTAGCAGATATGTAGTTTCATCTTCACTTATGCCTGTCCTTAGGTCTATAGTTTAAGTAATACCTTGAATGATTTGGAGTTTGACAATTATGTTGACCATTCTCTTCTTCATCGTTTTCTATTCCGGAAAAGGGTCTCATACATTACGGGCTTTTAAAAATCAGTCCCCATTGTAATGCGTGATTGTTTATAAGCAATATAAGTACATTATGGTATCAATTCTTGTATAGTATTCAGGTGACTTCTTCTTTTAGTCCAAAAAATTGTATGGAGAGTATATTCCCCCCTCTTCACCGTTTCTATACTAAGAGTGTACTTCAGCTATCCGCATCATCATGCTTATTATAATCATTCTCATCATCATCATGATTACATTATTATCATGTTTATGACATTAGAAATCATTACATCCTTCTAACATTATCAGCATAATCATTAGTACATCATTTTCATTGCATTGCAGTCATCATCATCATCTTTGTAGTACATTATTATCATTACACTAGATCATATGTGTTAACAGTAGTGACAAAGTGGGATTTTACTTACATTACACACACAGATGCTGCAATATGCGTAATGTATAGTATGGTTTGTGTCTGCTTAGCGAACAAAACTAGATGATTGTAACATGAATGATATTTTATACAATGTGGTGTTATGCGCCGGAGTGTACTAAATTATTTTTTAGTTTATGGGGTATGCCGATGCAGTTCTCTGGTGATAGTCCTGGCATTTTACATCAAGTTGATGGCTATCCTGAGATTGACTATTGGCTTATACTCCCTCTCTCTCAGCCTGTAACTTCGCTCACTCAAACTCCTCATGCACCAGACACCATATCCATCTTTGCATGTGGGTTCAATTCACTCTCTCATACATCATTCATATGTATGAATGATCATTTCACTCAGTCTATAGGCACATTCATATTGGTATGGGTGATCATATAGGAATCATTCATCACACATCCTTCATACTGGCATGTAAGGTGGGTGATTTCCCAATGATAAATTAAAATGTGTACACCATTGACATCACAATGAGATCTCACCCATTCATCAGACAATCATATCTGTATGGATGATAATCATGCATATATAGGTGCTTTACACAGAATACATTCACAGATTCAACAAGAATGACATTACAAGGGAATCTCATCCTTCAACCTAACTAATACTGTTTCATGGATATTTAGTCATGCATGCTGATGGGTTTTATCAAATGATACATTCACATCTGTTTAACAATGATGAACCACACATGACACAAGCATGTTCTTCAATTAAATAGACATGTGATCATTAGACACACTTATGGAATTCACCCATGATTTAGCAACATGAAATCCAGGAGTTATCACATGCTCTCATAAAATACATACAATTTAGGTGATATATCCAATTCACATTCATACATTATGAATTAAAATACTTCTTGCATGGCGGTTG
This sequence comes from Cepaea hortensis, assembly GCA_963921405.1. Classification (NCBI taxonomy): domain Eukaryota; kingdom Metazoa; phylum Mollusca; class Gastropoda; order Stylommatophora; family Helicidae; genus Cepaea; species Cepaea hortensis. Next base: position 28,401,523 of record OY992884.1, on the reverse strand, counting down.
GTTACGCACTATTATGTGGCACAAATATTATAATTCCCCATTGTTAACAGCCATGTCTATCTATTTGCCTTACTCCATGTGTTCTGTACCATCACACAAATTATGATATCTGTGGAACTCTTTTTGGTTCTCATGTGTTCATGAACTACCAGAAAACTATTTGTTTGCCCATGTGCTCATGTCAACATTAAATCTACTGACTAATTACACATTACACTAGTTTGACTTACCAGTGTTTACACATTTACAATAGTTTCCTTAAATCTTAAGTTACTCTAATTCATTGTAGATTGAGTTGCTTAATAAATAAAATTTACAACATGTGTCTAATGTTTATACATTATTTAAGTTGCTTAGCTGGGAGAAAATAAAACTCTGTAGTTTTCTCCTAATGAACAGTTTATCTTATGACTATGATAACTGAGTATAATATTATTTAGTTTGTACTAGATTAAATTCTTAAGACTCGCCATTCCAAATCATTGTAGATTGAGTTGCTTAAGAAATAAATGTACAAATGTGATTATTGCTCATACATTAAATCAGTTTTTTACTTTGGGAGAAAATAAAATTCCTATGGTTATTCTTAATGAATAGTTTATCTATAAACTATAACCATTAATTATAATTAACTTCTTAAGAATTCACCACACGTGTTCACAAGTCGACTTACCAACTCTCCTTCTTGGAAACTGAACTCACAACTTATCTAAGATTTAAATGAATTAAATATGGTGTTTACCTTATTTATCAGAATGACCTCAACATACTTCGGCGGCCGGTTTCAGAGTCTGATTGCGATGTCGTTGTTAGCTGAGGCTTTCCTCCTCTTAGTAATCAAACTACTTTTACTATTTGTTTGGGAGGGTGCACTCACTCCACCATCTGCCTCTGCCTGCCTCGTGTGTGTGGGTTAGTAAAAAACAGAACGTGTCATGGTTGTCCACTGCTATTTATATCGGTGCCTTTTCCGGTAAACGTTTTTCATTGCCAACGGGTATATTAAATCTTGGATCGTACAATTGTGGAACAAACCAATTCAGTTTCGGTGAACTCCGATTTTGTAGTCCTGGAAATTTAATGCGATGTTACGTTTTGTGAAAATATATCACACTGACCAGTCGCTGTATTTCTGAGTTGCTGTTTATGTGCAGGCACTCCGTCATTGTCATTGGGTTCCCAGTTTTGACGAAGTGCTCTCTCAGGTCCCTTCGCTCTCTATTGTACTTGTCGCATACTAGTGAGTAGTGTTCGATGGTGTTGTTTTCTCGGCACTCTCTGCAGAATGGGTATTCTCTTGTTTCTTTCCAATTGCCTATACTGATTCTCCACAGCTGTCTGTTTGCCCGTGCTTTCATGTTGGTCTTGACTTGTGGCTTGTATATGGGTTCACCCAATACTTGGTAGGCATGACGGCCTTTAGCGCTCTCTCGCCACTGTTTCCTCCATTCCTTGAGAATGTAGGATTTGACTATATTCTTCCCTTCTACTATACCTAGGCCTGTGCAGATTTTATTATTGCTGGTTATTCCTCGTTTCGCCGCTCTATCTGCCTGTTCTTTTCCCGGGATACCCTTGTGAGCTGGTATCCATCCGATGGTGAACTGGCATCCCATGTACCTGAGGTTTGTGGCTGTCGCTAGTATCTATTCTTTTATGTCGGGTCTGTTGCATCTATTGAAGTTCCCGAGCGTTTGTACTGACGACAGGGAGTCTGTTAATATACACAGTCTCAATGGTGGTTTTACGGCTGCGATCTCGAGGCCTTTCATTATGGCTACCAGTCTGGCCGTGCATACTGCTGTCTGGTCTGTTAGTTTGAACTGTCTCTTCATCTTCCAGTCTAGGACCGCTACTCCTACTCCTACTTCTCCCTGTTCGTTCTTGGACCCGTCTGTGTATATTATGAGCTTGTCCTTACTGATTTCTTGTATGTACGCCTCGGCCGCGTCTCTTGCATCTGTGTCCTCCGTGTCCTTGGTGATGGACTTTGAATGATTACAGTCAGACTGTTAGTTCCCATGGTGGGATTATTGGCTTGCTAACCGTCTTGTCTGTTTCAGGGTCTCTGCTAGCTCCATTTCTTCCTTCATCTTCTCTGCTGCTTCCCATCCTGCCGGTCTTTGCATTTTTACTATTGGAAATCTACTCTACACTCTAAACTCTACTAAAACTACTCGGAAATCCTCACTCACCCACCTTAAAATGTGGCCTAGACGCATGAACGGGGTGGGACAAAGTGGGTACTGTGTTGTCCCGTATGATGCCCACTTCCGTTTCGTGACAACAACACTCCACGTTAGTGCAATTAGACAATCTTTGAACCAAAATCCACAAGACAAACGAAATACGGGGAGACCACATACACAACATCCGTATGTAACGGGTACTTAGCATACAGGTTATCTGATAACATGACGCTACGAAGTGTCCCCATCTATTGCCAGTTGCCCTTCCTCACACACCCTCATTCCCAATGTATCTCTAACAAAATATGGCCATCTTCTTCTCTGCGTTGATGTTGTTGTTCTTCTTTATCTTCTTTCTCCTTCTTCTTCTCCTTCTTTTTCTTCTTTCGTTTCATTAAAATATGTCTATACCTGCTGTTGTCTCCTGTATGAATGTAACTGTCTGTTTTAGTTTACTTAGTTGTCCATATAGTGTTATCTTCCATTCTCGTCTCTCTAGGCCATAAGGTTTGCCCAGATATATTGTATTTTGGGAAGTGTTGGAGTGTTTGATACGCTGTCTGCGACGCCAATCCACATTTGCGCATCGCTGATTCCTCAACTTGGACAATGTGCAGTCAAGCTGAAAAACATCTGATGGCTACAGAAATGTGGTTTCTGAGGAAAATGCAACGAATACTATGAACAAAAAGAAAAACCAATGACCAAGTACTACAGGAGACAAATGAAGATCGTAAATTGATTAGAGAAATTAGACGTAGACAGTCCAAATGTTTTGGACATGTTATGAGAAGAAATGGATTGGAGAACTTGGTGACAACTGGCAAGATCGAAGGGAACAGACCAAGAGGAAGACCGAGAGGAAAATACCTGTATAGCTTGGCCACATGGCATGGACGAGACAGGAACACTGAGCTGATCCACGACTCTGATGATCGAGTGAAATGGCGAGTCATGACCACCCACGCTTACCGGCATGGCACATGATTGATTGATTGATTGATTACTCAATCTTGAATTGTGTATACATGTAGTTGCGTAATCTATTGTGTCCTGTTCTGAAGTCCAGAAAAATTACTTGTTCTAGTCTGTCCATAACGTGGTTTGAACATGTTTAGGTAGCTTCCTGACTGATTTAATCATACTTTTTCTTTTGGTGGTATGTAATGGGCACACCAGGATGATCTTCTTTTACTCATTCCTTAGCTCTGTTGTTTCCGGGTACTCATTAGTGAGATGGTATCTACTGTATAGTGACCTTATGCTGACCGAAGTTCAGAAAGTAGTGTCGTTATGACTAGCAATCTCTCCGATAGGAGAACCTCCAATACTGATTTTCCATCTGGCAATAGATGTTAGTACACTTGTCATGCTCCTAGTATTATTTGGTTATACTATGTACGTTCCAGCTCTTCCATTTCCAACATCATTTTGTGCTGACCCATCTGTGTAGTCTCGGATCTAGAGTCATGTGGGTATTCTTCATCAAGTAAGCTAAGCGTGGCTCTTCTGCGCTATACACTGTTCTCTTCTTCCTCGTCAAATAGTCTTCCCACATGTCTCCTGCGTCTTCCCTTTTCTGTTTCTTCTAATTTTCTTCTCCTCCTTCTCATTCATCTCCCTCCTCCTCTTCGTTCTTCGTTCTTCGTTCTTCGTTCTTCGTTCTTCGTTCTTCGTTCTTCTTCTTCTTCTTCTTCTTCTTCTTCTTCTTCTTCTTCTTCTTCTTCTTCTTCTTCTTCTTCTTCTTCTTCTTCTTCTTCGTCTTGTTCTTCTATTCTTATTTATCTTTCTTCCTCTTCTTCGCCTTCCTCTTCTTATTCTTCTTTAGCCAGCTCTTCCCACTAGTAAGATTTAAGTGTATAGTTTTTTCTTTTCTCTCCATTCTTCAACCTAACGTTTTTATTGTAATTGTTCAAGATGTTCATTTGAAACATATAACGTTTAAGCCGATTCTCTCTCTCTCTCTCTCTCTCTCTCTCTCTCTCTCTCTCTCTCTCTCTCTCTCTCTCTCTCTCTTGCTCTCTCTCTCTCCCTCTCTTGTTTCTGTATCTTCATCTTTATCTTGAATTCACTCGTTTTTCGTAATTTCAACTTCTTTCTCTCTCGCTCTCTCGTTTTATTTTATAAGTTACTAGCTGACACGGCCAGAGACCCAGGTGGGGAGCATCTCATTTAATTCATATAAGTAGTCATATAAGCTCCCGTTCCCATTCCCGACTATCTATATGTCTCTCTGTTTGTCTGTCTGTCTGTCTACCTGTATGTCTGTCTGTCTGACAAGACCCGACATCGCCCAGCCCCTATTGGGGAGCATCTCATTTAATTCATATAAGTAGTCATATAAGCTCCCGTTACCGACTGTCTGTCTGTCTGTCTGTAGGAGGAGGAGGAAGAGGGAGGAGGAGGGAGGAGGGAGGAGGATGAGGGAGGAAGAGGAGGGAGGAGGAGGAGGAAGAGGGAGGAGGTGCGAGGAGGATGGGGAGGAGGAGGAAGAGGGAGGAGGAAGAGGGAGGAGGAGGAAGAAGGAGGAGGAGGAGAACGCAGGATGAGGAAGAGGAGGAGGAGGAAGAGGAGGGAGGAGGAGGAGGGAGGAGAGGGGGGAGGGGGGAGGAGGGAGGAGGATGAGGGAGGAGGAGGAGAGAGGAGGAGGAGTGAGGAGGAGGAGGGAGGAGGAGGAGGAAGAGGGAGGAGGAGCGAGGAGGAGGGGAGGAGGAAGAGGAGGAAGAGGGAGGAGGGAGAGGGAGGAGGAGGGAGGAGGATAGAGGAGAAGGAGAGAGAAGGAGGAGGGAGGAGGAGGGAGAAGGATGAGGGAGAAGAGGAGAAGGATGAGGGAGAAGGAGGAGAAGGAGGGGGAGGAGGAGGAGGGGGAGGAGGGGGAGGATGAGGAGTGAGTAAGAGGGAGGAGGAGGAGGAGGAGGGATGTGGAGGGAGGAGGAGAAGGGAGGAGATAGAGGGGGGAGGGAGGAGGAGAAGGGATGAGGAGGGATGAGGAGGAGAGGGAGGAGGAGGAGAGGGAGGAGGGGGAGAAGGGAGGATTAGGAGGGAGGAGGAGGGAGGAGGAGGGAGGAGAAGGAGGAGGAGGGAGAAGGAGGGATGAGGGGGAGGAGAGAGGGGGAAGAGGAGGGAGGAGGAGAGAGGAGGAGAAGTGAGGAGGAGGGCGGAGGTGGAAGGAAGAGGAGTGATTAGGAGGAGGAAGAGGGAGGAGGAGGAGGAAGGAGGAGAGCGAGGAGGAGGGAGGAGGGCGAGAAGGAGGGAGAAGGAGGAGAATTATAACGCATATGCCTGTAGATAACTGCAGCAAAAAGGATTGGAGCATCTCATTTAATTCATATACGTAGTCATATAAGCACCCGTTCCCGACTATCTGTCTGTCTGTCTATCTATCTGACCCGAGTGGCTTCGACCAGTTCCTGGCGGGGAGCGTCTCATTAAATTCATACAACAACAAAAAAAGGTACCATTTGGTCCATTCTGTCGCAGCCATTCATCGCCATGTTATATTCATGGAGATCATCATCGGCTTGCTTTGCGGTTTTCGCAATCCGCTCTCAACAGTTCTAACTACAGACTTGGTAGAGACAACAATGCATGGTTTTTTAGCTTTTTTTAGCCCTTCCACCAAATAATCATTACATCAATGGAAACATTTTCAAATTGGTAAAATGCTTCCTGGAATGTCTTCAGAATCATGTCAACAAGAGGATCAATTTTTTTTTATTGTTTTTTTTTTTTTTTTTTTTTTTTTTTTGGGGGGGGGGGGGCCTCTGGTTCAAAAACGTTAAACATGGTGTGATAAATATATTCTAATCGCTTACTGGGAAACGTAGTGGCAGTGGCATACCAAGGAGTATATAAATGTGCACTTGTACACCAGTAGTCTTTGATACATGGTCTTGGATCAAGTCCCATAGCAATAATGACAGACGTAAACTTCAGCCATTCGTGCTTCGTTGTCAGACACTCAGCTGTTGACGAACATTCACTGGTTTTTCTTTATCACCACGTGCTAAAACTTTAGACACAACTAAAACTTCTTTCTAAACATTCACTGATATCGGAATCACTATTGTTTAAAACAGTTATAAACAATAATCTAGCTTGATCTCAAGTCATACTACGTGGACGCAAACTGGTGGGCGTTTCCATTGTGAAAAACCAAAATAAACAACTTTAAAACTGAAAATACACAAAAATCCAATGTTAACTAATGTTTGACGACTCAATCATGACGTTGCTATATTTCTGCTGTGCGACTTTTCAGTTTACTGTAACTTAAAATTCCGAAATGGAGCAGAAATGAATCAAATAAACAACTGATCATTTTGTGGCAATAAAAGTACCAATTGCCATCACAGCGGATCCATTGTGTCACCAGATAGGCTCGCGGTAGCGAAAGAGTTAAAAGAATGTCCTTCCACACACCATCCTTTATTTTTAATGAAAACTGTTGGTAATCACCGACATTACTGTAGATAACTTCTTTAAGCATAAAAAGATGAGTTACAATGTTCATTATGCATTATTTTTATGAAAACTTTGAAAATGCCTTAAAGATTATATCATGATTTATTATAACTCATATGCCGGTAAATAACTATAGACAAGGAGTTTATAAATCTTTGAAAACCATGCAACAATATGACTATAAGGTATATAGCAATGTTATTAAAAGTTATGCCCCTTGAAATAACTTTTCTTTAGTTAAGTCCCCTCGGTATATTGAAATTATAATGAAAAATGAAATATTAAATAATATTAAGTAATTAGCCGATTTTACACTAAACAATATATGACAGTTGGCAGGGCGGGAATGAGAGGAAGACGTGTATATAATTTCATCTCAATCGGATGGACCATTTGCGAACGCATAAAGGACATACACACATACGTCCTTTTTTATATATAAGACTAGCTAACCCAGCCCGGCTTCGCCCAGGCCCTGGCGGGGATCTATCTATCTATCTATCTATCTATCTATCTATCTATCTATCTATCTATCTATCTATCTATCTATCTATCAATTTATCTATCTATCTATCTATCTATCTATCTGTCTGTCTGTCTGTCTGTCTGTCTGCTTGTCTGTCTGTCTGTCTGTCTGTCTGACCCGGCCCGGCTTCACCCAGTCCCTGGTGGGGAGGATCTCATTTAATTCATATAAGTAGTCATGTAAGCTCCCGTTCCCGACTATCTGTCTGTCTGTCTATCTGTCTGTCTGTCTATCTGTCTGTCCGACCCGGCCCGACTTAGACCAGCCCATGGTGGGGAGCATCTCATGTACTTCGTATAAGTAGTCATATAAGCTTCCGTTCCCTACTATCTGTCTGTCTGTCTGCCTGTCTGTCTGTCTGTCTGACACGGCTTCGCCCAGACCCTGGTGGGGAGCATCTCATTTAATTCATATAAGTAGTCATATAAGCTCCAGTTCCCGTTCCCGACTATCTATCTGTCTATCTATCTATCTATCTATCTATCTATCTATCTATCTATCTATCTATCTATCTATCTATCTATCTATCTATCTATCTATCTATCTATCTATCTATCTATTTATCTATCTATCTATCTATCTATCTATCTATCTATCTATCCTATCTATGTATCTATCTATCTATCTATCTATCTATCTATCTATCTATCTATCTATCTATCTATCTATCTATCTATCTGTCTGTCTGTCTGTCTATATATCTATCTATCTATCTATCTATTCATCCATCCATCTAGAGGACCCGGCCCGGTTTTGCCCAGTCACTGGCGGAGATCAATCAATCTATCTATCTATCTATCTATCCATCCATATATCTATCTATGTTCGGAGTACATATAGCAAGGGAACTTAACTTAAGATATAGCAATGCTACTAAAAGTTATGTCCCTTGTTTTATTTTTTCTTATGTTGAGTCATGTAATTACAAAATTAAATTGTAGTAATAAATAGATGATTGTACACTAAGAAACTATTACAGTTGGTTGCATAGGAATGAAAACAAAACATGTAGAAAATTTCATCTCAATCGGATGGACCGTTACGCATCAAACGCATCAAATACATCCCCACCCACAGACATACATTGTGTTTTATATATATATAGATGTATGTCTGGTCGGTGTGCTTGTCTTCCGCACGATCTTTTTCTATCCCATACCCTCTTTTTTCTCTCTGGTATAATTTGTTCTCTATATTCTCTCTCTCTCTCTCTCTCTCTCTCTCTCTCTCTCTCTCTCTCTCTCTCTCTCTCTCTCTCTCTGTGTGTGTGTGTGTGTGTGTGTGTGTGTGTGTGTGTGTCTTTCTCTCTCTCAATCGCTCTATACGAGTGTTTATGTATCTGCGTGTGTGTTTGTCTGTATATAGAAAGAAAATAATCAGAATATACCTATATGCTATACCAATAACTGTCACAAACAACCAATATGATTAGAAAGGAGTTTATTTCAAGAATTTATTTCAAAAGAACA
>OY992884.1:28250375-28387875 GCA_963921405.1 Cepaea hortensis | reverse complement strand
TCTCCAAGAAAAGTGCAGTCGCAACAAAAAGACGTAGACCGGAATCGAACCCGCAACCTTTGAAGCGCGAGGAAAACGGCTTAACGACTTCTCCAAGGAGATGTTTCTATACAGTGGTATGCTTCCTGGTCATTCTTAAAGCAGTGGCAAACCACTGAACGTAAACTTGCGCAATTAAAGGTTGAATTTGACTGTTAAGTCCTGTAAAGGAATGCAACTATTTCTAAATGGTGGGCCAGGAGTGCTAGGGATTGGCCAACAAGTTGTGCAGAATGGGAGATGTGACAAGTGATTCACGAAAATTCACATACATGTGATGCTATCCTCTACACGCTGAGGGACCCTCTTTAGCGCTACAGACAATTTGCCAGCAGACAAACAGCTCACATATGTCTTAAGTGTAATAGTGGCACACGTCGTCTGCTGAGAAGGGATGAGATTGGCATGTTTCCTGCAAAGTGGCATGCTTGAACTAAAAAATGAAAATAAAAATCAAACATAGGGATAATCCGTTGGATAGTGCTAGTTAGTTAGTTAGTTAGTTAGTCAGTCAGTCAGTCAGTTAGTCAGTCAGTCAGTCAGTCAGTCAGTCAGTTAGTTAGTTAGTTAGTTAGTTAGTTAGTTAGTTAGTTAGTTAGTTAGTTAGTTAGTTAGTTAGTTAGTTAGTTAGTTAGTTACGCGACAGATGATCCTCATTGCACATCGGACCATTTAGTCCATAAGTACTCGGATCCCCTCCTCAGTTAATCCCACAGCGTGTAGCGGCTAACGACACCAGTTATTTGTTTTTTTATTAATCTTCTTTGGCTTCCTGCATTGTGTTCCCACAGTCTGACATGGATGTAGATTCACAGTCACCACTTGGTTCTCGGAAACGATTTACTTCTCATAGATCAATCAGCATATCAGTCGGGTCCATTGCCAGCCTTGACCGCTCCAGAGGCAATAACCATTGTTGTCGGGCTCACCCCATCGCTATCTTCCTGAGCATAGTCATTGAGTCACTAATGAAACATGCCCGAGTGAAGCTCTGTGTCTCGAGCGATGTAATTGCTTTACTTAATGGCATGACTGGCTTCGTGGCTTAGAGGTTATGGCTTTTCTCCGTAATCTCGTATACTCTCGTCGGTAATGTGATGACAGTGATAATCAGCAGTGGTTCGAATCACATCGATAACTTACGGGGTATGTGAGCCGGCCGCTCAGAAAGCAATCGCAAACTACTGAGCGTAATCTTGCCAAGAAATCAACATACAGCTGAAAGATGCTGGTGTTCACAGCGATATCCTGTAAAGGATATGCAAAAAAAAAAAAAAAAAAGAATGACATGACTTCCATAGTCAGGCCCTTTGTTGTCAATGCAAAAGTACCATACTTTTGCATTGACAGAAAAAGTACCTCCTTCACAATTCTCCCTCCAGCTTGAGCCGTAAAGGCTCATGAACTTCTCATGCGTCGAAAGACCGACCAATCTGTGTAAATGATTGCTTCATCCTCAAAAGAATTATCGAAAATCAAAGCCTGTACTTCCGCCTCCAAAAGTGCCGGATCTTCTTGCCTGCATTTTATGTCTAGTTGGATCCAAACTGAGAAGGACGTACAGAACACTGCTGGCATTTGTTCCCACTCATCGACAGGTTCTAAGCCCTCAAATGAATACACCGTTGAAGAATGTCTTCGGCTTGTTCCATCCACGACTTTGCTCTTTTTAACCTGATGCCCTTTATCTTCTTAATTTCACTATGCAGTGGATGTTATGTGCTTTCGTTGACTCAGAGGTAGGCCTGTGCTTGGGGGATTTGTTTTCTGTCCCCCATGGTTGGAAAATCAAGAAGGTAGCGCATCATTTATTTCTTGTACACCCATGTATAATACGCATAGCTTCGTTTTGTGTCCTCTCCATCATTTCCATCTGCTTATTGGCTGAGAGTCAGGATCACCATTGAATACTCAAAAACAGAAAGGACCAGACCCGCATATACAAGACATAGATGGCGCTGCTCACAGTATGCTGCTGATATCACGTGCATCGCAGCCAAACCCCACTTGGTCTTTAATTATCCTGCGGTCAATGTATTCATTATACGCAAGGCTTCTATCATATCGATTCTCTGGTATGCCATTGCTTGCGTTCTTTCCACAGTCTTTGAGCGCAGATGTACAGTTGGTGTTGCAGTGTTGACATTACGGTTGTTCAAAGAACACCAAGTCTCTGCTGCCTTCGTTGGGTTGACCATTGCACTAGCTTCAACACACCACGTGGTTAAAAGATTGAGTTCTGTCTCTAGTTCCACAGCAATCCGATCTCTATCCCTACCTGACGATACACAAACACATTGTCGGCATATGACAATGTCCTCCCCGGTCCTTTGATCTACTCACCGGTTATTCTCACAGTGTAGGCGTTGAACAGCACCGGTGATAATGGTGATACCTCCGGCAGGCCAATGTATATTGCTGTTGGCTCATATGTCCAATTGCACATCTAAAAACTACTTTCCGTTGGAAGAGGGCTGCAGCTATCCACTGAAGGAGGAATGGCCTTATCTTGAGTTCAAGAATCTTAAACATTTAGAATTCCAACGGTTCTTTGTTGTGCGCATCTTCAGGATCAGTGTTGCAGCACATGTTTCAGTGCCTTCATACACATCATAGGCAAAAACTGCTGCGTTGGTCCAGGTTTCTCTGTTTGGCTAATTGGGAAAAGACATTGCCTCTTTAGATGGCTTAATATTGTTCTAGAAATTAACTGTTCCAACAGCTTGCCTGTTGTATTTTGCATGGTTATTACCCGATATCCCTGAATTTGTGTGTGGTCATTGCCAGGTTTCGGCAAGGGAATCAGATAGCTGTGTAACTACTCCTCCTTCATACTATCACTCACAATGATGTTGTTGTAAATATCTGCTAGTTCCTCTAACTCGTTGTCGGTACATATACTAATGGCATCACACCTTATACCATCTGACTCTTGTGCGCTGTTTTTTTCGTCAAAGCACAGCCTTGATGTCTTTCACTGTCGTCTCACATGTTCTGTGACTTACACCTATCTGAGGTAACCGTCGTGATAAAATTTCATCCTGCCTTTCTAGCTGCTCTTCACTAGATAGCGTTCTAGAATAGCTTTGCAATTATCTTCGTCAGTCCTCTGCCAGATGAGGTCAGCACCCTGGAAGTCATGAATACTCTTATCCTCAACGCCAAAGAAAATAGCATTCCACTCGTGACATAATATATCACTCACACACTGCCACCTCTGTGAATCCACACTCTCGATGCAAGCATGCTCATTAACCAACACGAAAGGTTAACCGAACTCTGTCAACCTGTGTTTGTATCTCGTCGCTCACCTGCCTAGCTCTGAAGCCACTATCCTGTCTCGAATAAGGATCGCCATTCCCAGGTGTCTCACTTTGTAAACACATTTGAAGCCGGCTATGTACAGTGAATTACCGTCCATCCTAGTCTTATGAAGGGCTACAATTTGGTTCGGAATGGGGCCTCGCTGGTTTGCGCTTGCACAATTCAAATATAGAATTCGAGTATTCTTGAGGCCCAGACGGACACTTTTGAGCCTGGATCGTCTGGCTCCGGAGCTCCTGAATTGTCGTCTATGCCGATTACGACGACTTTAAGTTGATTTTTTGGGGGGCCCTCTATACAAGGCACACGCGCTGCTCCGACTTGATGGATACCAAAACACGAAACGTAAACCACACACTGCGATATACACTCAATGATGGATTCGAGCAGATGCGCGAACTCTTTAGCACCAGCGAAAATCTTGAGAAAAAGAAAACAAGGAAACTCCTGATTAACACCATAGTAACAAAAAGTACACGCATAAGATGAAACGTCCATCTCCTACCAGAAAAAGAAGCTGTTGCAAAACTAACACAACTGTCCGCCGCCAACTGGACAGAAAGTCTTCAAATAATACTTGCACAAAGTAATGTTAATATGTCCTCTTTAAAAATAAGTCGCTTAAAAGTCGACATGGTTGACTTCATTGACCCGGGTTTATCCCATATGGCTCAGTCTCTTTCCACAGCGCGCAAAGCGTCGCACAAAGCACGAACTCCATAGCTCCAGCGACGACCCTCATGAGTCTTAGAAAAACTGCACTCGTGAACTGAAGACGCGGCCCGGATTTGAACCCACATCCTTCGGAGCCCGAGTCAGACGGCTTGATCACTTCACCACAGAGACTCCCAATATGTCATCTGCTCCCGTCCAAGCAGAAAAGTCTCTAACCTTGCAACAAGTGGTGTCTGATTGCAACCTACGCATTTTCGTCAATAAGACCAAGCTGGGTCAAAACAGGAAGAATGTTATAACGCCTGGCGTGATCAGGTGCAGAATGTTCCACAAAGTGGCCCCGTTTATGCTCTGAAATCAAATCTGGTACAGCATTTCCTCTGCGTATGCACAGTTGGTGTAATTTACATAATTTCCACGTGTATTTGTTATGGACCAAACTATCAGCTGGAAGAACATGTAACCTAAAATTGGCAGCAGGCTGAACACGATGAAGGATCTCAAAAACAATCATGTCACTCCTTTCACTGACTTCCTGGGGGAAGTCGGTAACAGGGGGTTAAGGAGCAGATACACCAGGAGCACAGTTAATATCTGACTTATCTTTATTATGCTGGTGTTATGGGAAACGAACAGGCGGGCAGATTGTCTGTTGGGAGGTGTATTGGTTCATAATTAGTCGCAATCGGACCTATTGTGATGAACATCAAAGAAACCGTCATAGCATAGAGAGAACGGTGCTGCAGGGAGTGAGAAAATGCTCTGACTAACAGTCAGTACTCCAGGGGAACCTAGACATACGTAGACTGCAACTGTTGTCCGTTATTGATTCAACTCTTGATAGTCGATACAGACTTTGGCCGGCAGGATTGCATGGTCTTGTGTGTGTATATTCGTCCCCCACCCCTAGGTAATTAGTGAAAGTTCAAAATCGTCGAATGCTAACATCTTATGTGGGTGTTGACGTCAAGGAAAAACGGCCACATTAATGTTCTAAGAGTGTTAAGAAAGTTCTAAGAATGTTCTTTTCGTTAGTGTAGTGGCTAGACTATCGCCTTCAGTCCCAGTGATGATCGGTTAGCTACTCATCGTGGTGGATTCGTATTTTTTACACCGACATTGTCTCTCAGGTCAACCCAACCTAACATGGGCCTTAAGGCGTATCAAAGGGTTCTTTACTTTATCTGAGCTACATCTACGTGAAATCATACAATCACATGTGTACAGACTGACCCCGTTAACTGTAGCACCACAGTATTGGAAGTTTCCAAAGGCGCCGTCGCTCATAATTCTGTATGACGCATAGCAGTCCTTGATTTCATGAAGATCTTCACACGGTATGTTGGACAGGTTCTCAGATTTAAATTCTCCTGGCCTGTAGTAAAAGAGGTATCGATAAAAAGATGTCTGCTATGGGGCATATATGGGAGTATGACAAGAACACACACTATGTCTATGAAGTTCGGCGTATAAACACACACACACACACACACACACGCGCACACACACACACACACACACATATATATATATATATATATCATCTCATCTCACCATGTTCCTCTTGTACCTTGCGGTGTCGACGTGTAGTATAAACAGCGGCAGAGTGCCCGCTTATGGGCTTCATGTATCAATATTCCTATGGACTCCTATGGAGTATGGCCTCCTCCTCTGCTTCCCTCTGGTCTGTACATCATTACTTGTTGTGGTATACTGTTAGTTGGTGACCTACTTGCATTTCTGATCTGATCTCTTCTTGATACATTGAATATTCTTCTCAAGAATCTCATTTCTGTTGTTGTGATTTTCCATTTCTCTTTTTCTGTCATTATCCAGGTTTGGCATTGGTAACATAGAGTGGGTAGGAAGATTCTGTTGTAAAGTGCTTTCTTAGTAGTTATTGATACATGTCTGTTCTTTGGTATTGGTGCCATTTGTCCAATGAGTTGGTTTGCGTTATTGCATCTACTTTCGATATCGTCTTCTGATTTGTCATTTGATGATATTATACTTACTAGGTACTTGAAACATTTTACTAATTGCTAATTTTCATGGTATGTTCTCTACACATTTCGTTTAGACTATTCATGTGGTCTTCTAATGCAACTTCTTATTTTGCTATTAGTGATTGGTCTTCCGCAAACAGGCGTTCTTTAATGGTTAGATTTGCAGATGGTTCTTCTTCCGTGTTCTCGTCATGTGGTGTTCTTGCGGTCTCTGTTTGGCTGGTTTCTTTACGTACGTTGTATATATGAGTTCTTAGTGTCCTCCAGTTGCTCTCACTATGCATTCACTGTTGTTGTATAAGCTTTTAGATAAGTGTGTTAGATGTGAACTCACTCCATATTGTTTAAGGATTTCCCACAGCTTGTTTCTATCTACTCTATCAAATGCCTTTTCTTGGTCGACAAAGGCTAAGTAGAGTGTTTCATTGAATTCGATTGATTTTTTCTATAAGTTGTCTAAGAGTGGCATCTGTGCATCCTTTGTTTTTCCTAAATCCAAGTTGTATTTCGCTTAGCTGGGGTTCTATAATAGTTCGTAATCTTTTTTCAAGAATATTGCAAAATATTTTCCCAGTATGACTCAACATTGAAATGCCTCTGTGTTGTGTGCAGTCTCTTTTGTTGCCTTTGTTTTTCCAAATTGGGATAATTATGGCGTTTCCACAGTCTCACGGTGTCCGTTGTTCTACCCAAAAGTGGTTGAATAGTCTATGTAGTCATGTTGATCCTACTTCTCTTGCTGATTTAATTAGTTCATTTGGAATTTCATCTTGTCCTGGTGATATGTTCAATTGGGCTAATCTGATGGCTTGTATAATTTCTTCTTTCAGTATGTTTGGTTCTAGTTCTTCGGTGGCATCTGTGTCGGTTTCTTGAATTCCTGTGACATCTGATGGAATGTTGAGATGTTTTTCGAAGTACTGTTTCCATCTTATTAGGATTTGTTTTTGTTCACTTATTGGTTCTCCATTTTCGTTGTTAATTATTTCAGTTGAGTCAAAGGGTTCTCCTCTGGTTCTCATTGCACTTATCTTTTTATAGAAGTTTCTAGTTGCCTCATTGTAGTTTTTATAAAAATTTTCTCCATACTCCCCCCTGTCTTTTTGTTGTTCTCTCATTACTATTCTATTCACATGTCTTCTCGCTATTCTATATTCTATGTAATCACATTCCCGTTAGCTCTTCGACCACATTTTATATTTTTCCTTTTTCGTCTTTTACAGCTGTCTTTACATCTGCGTTCCACCAACTTGTTATTTTCTTTATCCGTGTTTTGCGTTTTTTTTTCGTGGTTCCTCATGTTATTTTCACATTATTTAAAATGCTTGATTTGAACATCTCCCATTCTTCTTCCACTGTCTTTCTTTCTATAGGTAATTTTACAAAGATCTCAGTTAGCTCTTTCTTATAATTTTCCCTCAATGCTTCGTCTTTGAGGTTTTTGTAAGTTTACTGATTCGCATGGCGTGTATTTTCCTGGTCTTTGCTTCCTTCTACTGATGGTTCTTATTGTGGAAAAAACTACTTTGTGGTCTGTGTTTATACCTAAGTTGGGCACTGCCCTTGCATCTAATATATTTCCCTTTCTGTTATTTCTTTTTAATATAAAATCAATGTGGCTTTTAGTATCTAGATCGTTCCGTTTATAACAGGTGTATATTTGTGAGTCTTTGTGTTTGTCAGGGTCTTGATTATAAGACCATTGGCTCGTATACTAACAGGCGTCAAAACAAACACTCACACTAAATGAGTGTACCAACACCCAGCGATATAACTCAATCACGTTTAATCGCACTTACTCACACATCAATCATATCAGGCATCGCGCAAAGTCCGCGATAATGCCATCGCCAGAAACATTCAATGTACCTACATCAATTCATATCAATGCAATAGAATATACACGCACGCACTCTGTATTCTACTCAACAACGCATACAGGCTTTCTTTCATCAAGCATCGACCCATACACCGCAGCACACTTTTATGTCCGTCTAGTCTGAAGTCCTAGGCTCGTCTCAGCTACTGGCCGTGATTGCTTCGTTGGCCTGGCTTTCGGGTCTCATGGTTTCCGTGTCCCACGCTGATCTCTGGCCATGCACTGCGCAGTAACGCGAGTCGAGTTCACTGTTGTACCTGGTTGTTACTGCCAGGCGCGGGAGATGAAGACTCGGAGATTCTGACACTCTCCGCCGTCCTCTCCTATGAAAAGTCTATCGTTTCATCACTGGTATTTACAGCTTGGTAAATTTCAAAAGTCAGAATCGACTCTCCGGTATTTATAGTTGGATTACCTTCTAAAGTCAGAATCGACTCTCTGGCATTTATTAACCTGTATTACATGATATATTGTTTATTCAGTAATGCCACACGGCCACTGTCATCAAGTACTTTCCCCTAGTTGGATTTATACTTCAGTTGATACTGGACTTAGCCAGTCCGGTACTTCTCTGAGACTGACGCTATTCTCACAAGCAACGCATTACCTCACGACAATGAAAAAAAATTACAAAAGAGACATGTCAGGCCTTAAGTCATCTTCCTTTATAAGATGTCTTCAAGATTAGACCCCCGCCGATATGGTAGGGTTGTCAATCCTGCTCCTCAACTTTAGTAGTTATATTCCACGCATAGTTGATTGTCACATTGTGGCATGTGGTTGTTCTGGTTAACATGAAGAAGATAATACATACATGATTACATTTTAATAACATTTCAAATAGTCTCCCCTTAGATGTAATCAAACACAATGTACACAAACACAAAGGGAGGTAATGTCTACTTTCTTTCAAAAAAAAAAAAAATAAAGAACATTTGTATGTTATCTTCTAAGCGTCATGGTCTGATATGTAATTTCAATAGTAACATAAATGGCACTATCGAGAAAAAAATAATCAATCAATGATTCTTAGATTACAAGTGTAAAATCCTTTCATTCAAATAAATACATGTAAATTTCGTGTCACAAGGTTATTTCAAGAGTCATTCACTTGTGACTATTCTTTACATAGTCTGCTACTTTTCCTAAATATATTACACAGTTCGAAAACGGAAAACGGAAGTACACAGTTCATGTGTTGGCACGTTGGATTTACCACACTGTCGTATCACATGTTCGGATCACTGTTGTTACGAAAATAAGGATTAAATTTGGAATAACACACAGTTCTTTCGTATGTTCGGATTAAACTGTTCCTAAAGGAGTACGGATTAAACTGTTCTGGGTGTAGACTTCGTAACTGTCGTCTATTTAATCACAGTTGTACTATAAGTGTTAAAATATTGGAACAAATTGCTGTGCTTATCTCGCAAGTATTCATAAGCGCAGGTACTTGGAATATTACCCACATATGGTGTAAGGTAAGTCTGTACACAGAGGTAGTACTGTTCTTGAAGCACTATTAAGTTTAAAATACTGTCTGTCCTCATTCTAATCGTTCATCTCTTTCGCATATTCACTGGTTAAAAATATAAGTAGGATAAACTTGAGGACTTCGCCCTTATCACAATAAGTCATTTCTCACAGCGTTATCTGGATACATTCAACAATATTTCGCTGGATTGTGATAGACAGCTGAGCGCTACAGGTATAAGGCTATATTTGCTGCCTCAGTATTGCGCTCAGGCGTAGTCGGCCTGTCTTCGGACATCTCGATAGGACATCTGGAAAGAAAGTCTGCAATCGTGTTATGAGTTCCGCTGATATGTTTAATCTCAAAGCTGTAGTTTTGGAGTAACAAAGACCATCTTGCGATCCTATGATTTGTAGGTGTACCTGTCGTGATAATTGTTAACGGATTATTTTCCGTTTCTACAATAAAGTGTTTTCCCAACAAATATGAAGATAATTTCTTAATGGAATAAATTAAAGCCAATCCTTCAACCTCGGGCGTCGACCATCTCCGTTCTCTTGCTGACAGTTTACGACTTACGTAACAAATAGGATAGAGGATGTCCTCATAGGACTATAACAAAACTGCCCCGTTGGCTATGGAACTGGCTTCAGTCCTCAATCTGAAAGGGATATTCAAATTTGGCAATTTAAGGATGGGATTACTGGAAAAAAAATAAGACAATACTTTTGTAAATGCCGGTCTCAAGCCTTCTCTGTTTTCAATTTTGTTTGGTTGATGTTTGGTTAGTAAATTTGTGAAAGTTTCTGTTAAACTAGCAAAGTTAGGTATGAATCGTCTATAATAGTTGAGTAAACCCAACATGCTTCTAACTTCTTTTTTGTCGATGGGAGTGACAATTTAAGAATTTTCGAAACAATGTTGTCATCAGTGGTGACAAATCTATCAGAAATCTTATAGCCCAAAAAAGTAATTTCGTGGTAGGCAATCTCTACCTTTGATGGTTTCACTGTTAGGCCATGTTGTTTGATGCGGTCAAATGTCTGTCGGAGTGTCGTCAGATGTTCTGTCATTGTCCTAGTGTGTATGCATATGTCGTCCATGTAAGAAAGTATATTTGGTATGTCTGCTAGTAAAAGTTTCGTCATCCTTACAAATGTCCCTGGGGCATTGACTAGCCCAAATGATAGTTTTCACCATTCGTATAGTCCCCAAGGTGTTGGAAATGCTGTCAGATGTATTGAATTTTCAGTCATGGGTATTTGCCAGTACCCTTTCTTTATGTCAAGTTTTGTGAAACATTTGGCATCTCTCATTTCTGTCAGTATGTCCTCACAGTTAGCCATGGTTTCTAAATCTAACTGTGTGATTGCGTTGATTTTTCTATAGTCTACGCATAGGCGTAAAAGTTGTCCTTGTTCTTGACAATCACAATAGGTCAAGAATAATGTGATTGTGATCTTCTGATAATTTTATTTGCTTCTAGATCTAAAATTTCCTGATGTAGTTTGTCCTTATAGTGTATGGGTATTGATTACGGTCTGCATTTAATTGGTACGTCAGTCGTCAGTATTATTTCATGCTGCACTAAATCTGTGTGTCCTGGCTGGTTGGAGAAAATAGTCTGAGATAGTTTCGGGGATAGTTTAACGTCATGCAGCTGTCTCGTCGTTGTCTCTGGTGTCAGTGTAATTGTCCTATTTCCTCTGTTGGCGTACTCCCTGTAGATGGTATCATAGTGTCTCAGTGATTCTTTAGCTAAAATACATGCTTTCATAATCCTGTCACGCAAAGTTGTTACATGTTCATACAGTGATACAGTTTCATGTTCATTCTCTATTTCAGTTAACAATGTATGATAAATGGATAATGGTCCGCGAGGTTTAGCACAGAGTACCAAATTATTAACGCAAGCAATATGGGTTTTTGATTTGCTGTGCGCAGCGTTGATGGTATAGGTCTGTTTACTTTGACCTGTTTTGGCTTTTGTTCTGTAGGCTTCACAAGATCTTCCCTCCTGTTTTTAAGAGGTGTAATACATGGACTTAATATTACTACAGTCTCGGTTTGGTCGGTTTGTGACTGCACTTCTGCAGATGATGTAGTTACTGCATTTACTAAAATATTTTTACAACAAGATGTTACAAAATCATGTGGCATATCATTCACTTCTGGCAGGTTACCAATAATAGTGTCACAACATGGGTCACATAATGCTGCGCATTTAACCTTGCCTGTTAAGAATGCAGTTTGAATATTTGCCCATGCAATAGGGTATTTCTCAATATTACCTGAGAAAGTTCTGCATGTCACATGTTTTTCTGTATAATCTTCAGGTAAAATAAGGTCTTTCTTCAAACCAATGAGGGTGCTTCCGCTATCACGTAAAACAATGGCTAATATGCCATTAACATAGCCTTGGTGGATATTAAGCTTGCCTTTGGAATCTACTACCAGATTAGCTTCTTCATTCCCTATCGGTATGGAGTGGCCGCATGTTAAAACGCCATCCTCATGGAAGCGGTTACACGTTGTACATTTTTACAGATGGAACAAATCGATGGTTTCAGCGGCCTTAGCGGCTTGCTCACTCTCTATCATTTCTTCATCTGAGGAAGAGCTATCAAACATTGCCTCGTTGGCCTTTCTCGTCATCTGCTTTCCTCTACACGCATGCCACCAGTGGCCATATGCTTTGCAAAGGAAGCATTTGGTTAAACGTTTGTAGTTCTTTCTCTCCCTATCTTGCTTATCTATACAGTTCTGAAGGTATGTAAGATACCCAGGTTGTTTGTCACACATCTCACTTTCATTATGTTGATAATTGCAATACTTACAGCGATGCCTGGTGTCAACAGTGTGCCTAAAAGGTTTTTGTCTGTTGTAAGTACCTGACTTTGATCTTTCATATGTATCAGCAGCTACGAATTCAGTGTCTTTAAGTACATTTGCAAAACAACCTTAATTTGCTGTAAAATAGGCAGAACCGCGTTTTTCTATCTGCTGTACATTCTCACACTCGCATTCTTGCAAAAATTTGTAAAATGGTGGTGGTAAAGAAGAGATGATTTTATCCCTTACTATCAGATCTTTCAATTTCTCAAAATCGTTATCAATTTTGGCTGCTGACAACCACTTATTAAATATATCATGTACTAATGAAATGTAGTCAGAGAACGTTTGTGTTGACTTTGGTGTTAACTTGGCAAACTGTTCTCTGTATCCTGCTTCGTTTAAAAGGAAATGTGCCATAATTTTGGCTTTAATACAGTTGTAGTCTTTCCTCAACTCTTTGGGGTAGTCTCTATCCCTTTTAGTGGCTCCCCAGATAAATTCCTCGTATAGATGATGCTCCAATCTATGGCTGAGATCTGATAATGTTCCATTATCGTCTCAAAGTTCTGGGCGAATGCTGCTATGCAGTCCCCAGTAACACAATTCTTTACTATCCCTTGATACTTTTTGAATTGTTTCTCTTTCTCCTTCATTTCTAACTTGCTGGATTCTTTCTCGGTTGATTTTTTCGCTTCCAGCTGTTTCATTTTCAACTGCATTTCGCGTTCTTCACGTTCGCTCTGTGTCTTGATTTCAGCCTTTTTCAGTTCAGCATTTAATTCTGCCTTCTTAGCCTCTAATTCTGCTTGTTTGTCTTTGGCGTCTAACTCTGCCTGTTTGTTCTTGGCGTCTAACTCTGTCTTTCTGGGGAATAATATATAGATAATAATATATAATGATTAATTATAGTTGTAGCAGTCACTTCTGTCACCTTATTAAAACAAACGTGACAGAAGTGACTGCAAGAACTGTCCCGGTATTTCCCCCTATAGCATTACAGGCAATATTTTCGCTCGAGTAATCCTAATATGATTATAGTCTTGCTGAAAGAATCTACCCCGAATGACAGTGCGGATTTAGACCCAACAGGTCCACCATCGATATGACTTTCTCACCCAGGCAGCTCCAGGAGAAGTGCAGAGAACAGAAGAAGCCATTATATATTACCTTCATCGGCCTCACAAAGGCATTTGATCTGGTGAGCAGAGACAGACTTTTTAAGATCCTTGAGATAATAGGATGCTACCCATCCTTCTAAGCCTCGTGAAATCATTTCACGAAAACATGCAAAGGACCATTTCATTTTATGGCGTAACATCCCAGTCATTCAGCATCAGCAGTGGAGTAAAACAGGGCTGCGTGCTTGCTCCTTCACTCGTTGGTATCTTCTATGCCTTTCTCTTAAGGCAGGTATTCGGGACTGCCACTAAAGGCAGGTACCTTCATACAAGATATGATGGAATAATTTTTAACATGTCAAGACTCAAGGCAAAGACCAAATTAAAATCAAGGTGCATAAAAGAACTACATTTTGCAGATGATGCAGCACTGACAACTCATGCAGCAGAAGAACTGCAACGGCTTATAGATCGTTTCGCAGCCACCTGTAAAGACTTTGGGCTCACCATCAGCCTTAATAAAACACAATTGATGTAAAAAGATGTTGGTGAGCCTCCATTAATCAATATTTATAATTACCAATTGAAGGTCGTCCACGAGTTTGTGTATTTGGGGTCGACACTATCAGAAAATCATTCATTAGAGACAGAAATCGACAGACGCATTGAAAAGGCAGCCACAACATTTTCCAGGCTAACTAAAAGAGTGTGGGAGAATAATAGACTAACAGAGCGTACACACGTTCAATTATATACAGCTTGTGTTGTTAACACGTTAATACATGGGTCTTGCTTGCTTGCTTGCTTGTATTCGTTGGCTTGAGCTCCAACGCGAAGTCCTGTATGTCGGATGAAGACATCCTGTTGTCCAACATCAGTGTGATGTCATACAGGACCTGAGGTTTGCGTGAGTATCCGTTGTCCCATGTCTGGCTTATTGGTGTGCAGACTGGTGGTTCCTCGCCGTACAGGCAGACACTCTCCGACTTCGGAAGAATACATGGGTCTGACTCCTGGACTTTGTACTCACGACAAGAAAGAATGTTGAATTTCTTCCATATGAGATGCCTGAGACTATCCTGGGCATATATTGGAAAGACCATATAACAAACTAACATTTGCTTGCAAGAGCGGATATTACCACAGTGCACTACCTCCTCAAGCATAGACGACTCGGGTGACTGGGCCATGTATCTCGAATAGAGGATGAACGTATTCCCAAAGATCTCCTATACGGAGAACTATCCACAGGAAAGAGGCCAACCGGAAGACCCCAAATGCGATATAAGAGCGTGTGTAAAGAAGATATGAAAACCCTTGGCATAGACCCCGACAAGTGGGAACGAGTTGCAACAGGCAGATGTTCCTGGAGAAGAGATGTACGAAAGGGACTGGTGCTCTTTGAGTGCAATCTGATCCAACAACCTGAGGATAGGAGGCACAGGCATAAAATGCAGTCACTTACTGCGAGACCTACCTCGTCTTACATATGCGGAAACTTTGACAGAGATTGTCACTGTCGTATTGGACTATACAGTCACCAGCGGTGCTGCCAGGTACCTCCCCAGCGGAGCACCTCTATAGTTCTACAGGACTGACAGAGGCCTACTATTACTAATTATTTCTTGATTGTGTGATAAATTATTATTAAATAAAATAAATAAAATCAACTTTTTTTTTAAAAAGGGTCACAAATTGGGCACGCAGGCCCGTCTTATACTCGGCCCTTCCAATCACTAATCTTTCGTTCATCATTGGTGCATTATACATTTACATAGGAAGAAAAAACACATTGTCAAATGAATGTTGTAAACATAAACAATGCAAATTACCATGTTATGAGGCACATCTCCCTCCTACCCACACATCACCTCACACACACACACCCACCCACACTCACACCCGGGGACACATAATATCACACCACCCGACCCATCCGCCTCCCACAATCCCCCACCCACACACTGCCCTCACCCGTTCCCCCAACCCTCACACACTCACCACCCACACAAACATCCCCCACCAACCCACACATCCCGCACCCACCCACATACACATCCTAACCCACACACCCATCCCCCACTCACACATCCTCTACCCACCCACCCACAACTCCAACCACCCATCCCCAACCACACCTCCATCGAACACACATCCTCACCAATCCATACAACACGCACCCATCCCATACACACACATCCCCACCAACAGACATCTCCCTACCCACAAACACACATCTCCCTACCAACCTATATATCCCCAATCCACTCACACACACCCCACCAGCCACACATACATCCACACCCACACACACATGCACTAACTCACATCTCCCACCACAAACATATCCCCACCCGTACCACACACATCCCCACCCACCCAATATTCCTCACCTACACACAACACACAGGTATCCCAAGTTATTATTTTTATGTAGTTTTGGCAATGATTACTCCAAAACACTTTATAACATATGTATACACAGGCAACTAACTTGTATTTAATAAAGTCAGCAAAGCTATAAAAAGTCAAAGTAACTGTGTCCTCGATGCCATCTTTCACTACGGCCAGAAGTTTTACTCCGGTTGCATTGTTGTCGTCTTCCTCCACAAATATAGCTGGGTTCTGTGTAAACATTGAAATACAATTGATACAAGATTATCATACAATGTTGGTATGTTTTATGAAACTTATTATTCACGTGACATGACTACCTGTAGAAGCGAATTCCACTCTAGCCATTTGTATCACGCAAGATATGAAGACTCGTGAGTTGAAGAATTGTCTAATCGCCCAGGGGGGAGTAATCATCTACGTAGATGACACTGTGCTAGAATTCACAAGGTTCATAGTGAAGACTCTAAAGCAGTGGTTCTCAACCTTTTTGGCCTATGCCCCCTTCACCATATTTTGAGAGTGTCATACCTCCCCTATCGTATTTCCTCCCTATAAATGCCCCCTTCCCCACCCTGCCCCTACATAGTAAAACTAAAATGGAAGCTAACTTTAATAACACATACTAGACCACGTTTAGACGTCTACACAAAACGTGATTTGTGGGTCCACTTACGTTATAAGACGAATATCAGAAGGGCAAGGAGTACAGAACTGTAAAGTATGGAGGGAAAACAATATCAAATAATCGGTTCTTCTATTAACGCGATCTTGAAATAATTTTCATTCCCCCCTTGGAAACCCTAAAATTCCCCCCGCCACCCGGGGTGTGGGTGGGGGGGGGGGTGGAATTCCCCACCGGTTGAGATCCACTGCTCTAGAGCAGTGTTTCCCAACGTAGGGCCCACCCCACACAGGGCGATTCGATTGTTAAGGGGGCAATTCGAAAATGGACTCCTCCAGAGTTTAAGTTAACCGCATGGCGACTCTCAGTCGCTACTCGAGCTGGGTAAACGTCCAGTATAAGTAACTTCTGTCCGCCATGTTATTAGCCGTGATTTCATTGTTAAACGTTAGAGTTGAAATACTGGCTTTACTGGGCTGGCACTAAGCATTTTGCGCTATTTGTTTTGAATGGCGCGAAATGCTTAGTGCCGGGATTTCAGTTTCTGCAGTGTTTCGCAGTAACGCTCAGCATTCAACTTTGGTGTTAATTTGAAATAACGTGCGTCAAATTGTTGTAAAAGTCTCGTTGTTTAAAAAATATATATACATTGTATCAATATAAGTGATATATAAATGGTATGTAAATTCAATTGGTAATTTTTATTAATTTCAGTTTCAGAAGCATAATTTTCCAGAAAAAAAGTTTGTCTAATGAAAAATGTTTTTTTTTTTTTTTTTTTTTTTTTTTTTTTTTTGCGGTGGGGTAAATGTGCCATACATATTTAAATACGCATTTTTAGACTACGTTTACTCCAATTTATATTATTGTTAGTTTAGTTTTTAATTGATCTCATATTTATTTATTTCAGAAGCCTCGAATTCGGACTGACTTATTTGGACAACGACCTTCGAACGTTAAAGGACTTTTGAGATTTGGAACGTGGAATATACGGACACTATATCCAGCTGGAGCGGCCGAAGAACTAACTCGGGAGCTGGTTGAATATCACACGGATATAACAGCAATTCAAGAAATAAGGTGGCCAGGAGAGGGTACTTTAGAGCAAAATGGATTGATTATAATATATGGAGGAAACACCCAAAATAAACATGAATTAGGAACAGGATTTGTCATCAAAAAAGAGTTATGGGGGAACGTTCTAAACTTTCAAGCTGTTAATGACGGGATTAGTAAATTACGAATAAAAGGTAAATGGAAAAATATAAGGATGATTATTGCACATACACCTACTGAAGAGAAAGAAGATGCTATTAAAGAAGACTTTTATAATGATCTGGAAGATGTCATAGAAGAAACCCCCAAACAGGATATCCTGATTGTGCTGGGAGACTGCAATGCAAAAATAGATAGAGAGTAAACTTACAAAAAAGTTGCCGGTATGGAAAGCCTACATAAAACTTCAAATGACAATAGATGGAGAGTCATCAACCTGGCAGAAGCCAAAGCACTGCAGATCAGCAGTACCAGACTACAAAGAAAGGATATACACAAACAAACTTGGAAATCATGTGACAAGAGAACCTATGATCAAATAGATCACATTTTAATTAACAACAAAAATGCATCAAACATACAACACATTAGAAGTTATAGAGGAACTTAGTGCCACAGCGACCATTTCCTCGTTGGAGCAAAATTAAAAATAAAACTAAAGAGAGCATTCTATGCTAAACTATAAAGGTTACACCCATCATATAACAGAAAAACAACAAGAAAGTACAGTCAAAGATAAATTTTCAGATGAAATAAAATGTAAACTTGAAATTCTACAAAACCCGTTGGAGGAAAGCGTTGACCAATCTTGTTTGAACATCGAGAATACAATTCAAACTACCGCAGAAGAATGTCTCGGTGTGTTAACCACGCATAGAAAGAACAGATGGTTCAATCAAAAATGTGAAGAAGCAGTCATTAGAAAAAAGAATGCCAGACAGTTGTGGTTAAATGACATCAACATCATCCAAAATGAAGACCAATATAGAACTGAATGTAAAGAGGCTACAAAAATAGTTCGGCAGCAGAAGTGAGAATATATGAGCAATACAATCAAAGATACCGAAACTAATCACCAGAAAAACGAATCCAGAAAGTTTTTTTAAAGAACTGAAGTCAATTAAACGAGGGCACCAACACAACACATATGGCTTAAAAGACAAAAATGGGAATATGATAAATACCAATGAGGAAATGTGTAACACATGGAAAGAATACCTTGTTGAATTACTAAATTGTGAAGCTCCAAGTAACACTTTCCCACAGGAAGCGGTTCTAACGTGTAAACCACAAACTGAAGAACCTGCTTTTGAAGAATTCCTATATGTAATAACACGACTTAAAAACAATAAGGCAACTAGGGCTGGTGGAATTGCTGCTGAATTTATAAAGGCAGGCGGCCATGTATTCCATCTAAAGCTCTACGAACTAATAATAATAATCTGGAGGACAGAAGAATTACCCTTTGACTGGAAAGAATCATTACTGATACCTATCTTTAAGAAAGGAGACAAGTTCAGATGTGAATATTATAGAGGGATATCACTCCTGTCCATAAGCTATAAGATACTATCCGCGGTATTACTAAATAGACTAAAACCATATTCAGAAGAAATATTAGGTGACTACCAGGCGGGTTTCAGACAAAACAGATCAACAATAGATCAGATATTTATCTTACGACAAATAGCCGAGAAAGGTTGGGAATATAAAAGAGATATCTATAACATTTTTGTGGATTTTAAAAAGGCTTATGATAGTGTCTATAGGAATAGTCTATGGAATGCTATGCAGGAATTTGGAATACCAAGGAAGTTAATCAACATGACCAGACTATGCATGGAAGATACTTATAATATAGTAACATATAGAGGCAGGAAATCAGTCCCTTTCCAAATAGCATCTGGCTTGAAACAGGGTGATGCACTGTCACCGCTCCTTTTCAATCTAGCTCGAGAGAAAGTTGTGAGGAAGGTAAAGGAGGAATGTGCTATTGGAGAGACATCCCACCTGCTTGCTTATGCTTATGCAGATGATATAGATATTATAGGGGGAAATTAACAAAAGACATTGGAAATATTGACTCACTTAAGGGAAAAAGCTCAACAAATGGGGCTGGTTATCAACCAAGAAAGACAGAATATATGGTAATTTCAAGAGAAGGAACGGCTAAAAACTCTGGCCACATACAAATAGATAATATGACCATTAAAAGAACGGAAACATACACATACCTGGGTACAATCTTCAACTGCTCCAACATAATAAGGGAAGAAATACAAGCTAGAATCAACTCTGGAAATAAGATATACTTTGCACTTCAACATCTGCTAAAATCTAATGCGCTATGTCGTAACACCAAGATCACGATATACAAAACACTGATCAGACCAGTTGTGCTGTATGGCTTTGAAACCTGGAGTACAACTAAAGGAGACGAAGCCTTGTTACAAACCTTTGAGAACAAAGTCTTAAGACGCATGTTTGGGCCCATTAGGGATACACAAAGTGGAGAGTGCAAAAGAAGAAGCAACAGAGGGATTTATGATATGTTTAAGTCCCCGCTAATCACTAGTATCATGAGGGCTAATAAACTGCAATGGCTGGGGCATATAGAAAGAATGGAAGACAATAGGGAAACAAAACTCGCTTACTCTCAGGAAATAAATGACTGTAGACCCCGAGGTAGACCAAGAAGACGGTGGAGACATAATATATATATAGTCCTACAAGCACTTGGAATCACCGACTGGCAAGAGAAGGTCAACCAGGGAGACGAATGGAGACGGCTTGTACTTGCAGTAAAGAACCTCAATGGCTCGGAATGCTGAAGAAGAAGAAGAAGTGAAATGAGTGGTGCAAGCAAGAAAAAAATTTGTCAGTTTTCGGATGGATATTTAAAATTTGGTTTCATACCCACTGTCCACGATGAACGGTCACCTTTTTGCCTTTTGTGCCAACATTGCTTGACAAACAAATCAATGAAACGAGGTAGTCGTGAGGCACATTTGAAGGCGAAACATAATTCTCATATTAATTCAGATTTGTATTATTTTAAAATTTTAAAGAAAAATTTTAAATAGAAAAGAGTAACATTAAAGTCTCTATTTATTGCTCATAATACAACTATCAATCGTACTCTTGAGGCTGGTTATCAAATTACTCATCGCTAAATCTGGGAAATGTCATACTATGGGGAAGAATTTAATCAAAACATCAATATAATAATTTCTTAACACAGTTCTGGAAAAAGACGACAAAGACGTTAAAGCTATGCCATTAAGTAACAAAACTGTTAGCAGAAGAATAGACGAAATGAGTGAGGATATTGAAATACAACTTGTTGAAAAGCTTAAAACAAGAAAATCATGTGTAAATGGATGAATCAACTTTGAGAGAAAGTCAGGCCGTACTTATAACTTACTTAAGATATATTGATAAAGGCGATTTTGCTAAAGGTCTGTTGTTCTGTAAATCATTAGAAAGTACCACTACCTCCAAATATATATATATATATATATATATATATATATATATATATATATATATATATATATATATATATATATATATATATATATATATATAGTAAGCTCTATAAAATTACTTAGATGTCAATAATATACTAATGAAAAATATAACATCTTGTTCTGTATGATGTGGCAGAAAATGGTTGCATAAAATTAATGAAAGATGAGAATCCAGAAATGCTTCTTGTGAATTGTGTTATTCACAGGGAAAAACTGGTAGCTAACATTAATAATAATATTATAAAGTGTAACACTACTTTTAAAGCTAGTGCCAAATGTGAACGTCTCTTCAGGTTATTTTTTGAAGCACAAAATGAAGACCATGTGAGACGTATATTTCACATTGAAGTAAGATGGCTCTCAAAAAGGAACTGCTTGAAAAGATTTATGAAACTATTTGATACTGTTAGTGATTGTTTAAGCGACAAACCTGAAATGAAAAATCTGTTGATGGTCGATGGTAAGGCATTTGTGAGTTGTTTAGCTGATATCTTTGATAAACTAAATATATTACATAAATAACTTCAAGGAACTAATAAATTTCTTGTCGATGCAAAAGTGAAGATATTTTGTTTCATTACCTTTATTGAATTATGTCAGACACACATTTACAACAAACATTTTGAAAAGTTTCATTCGCTCCAAAAATGTAAAGTGACTGATACCGGTATATATGTTATTGTCGATCATCTGACAATTTTATCGGCTGATTTAAAGGAAAGATTTTCTGATTTGAAACAAATTGATTTCCCAACTTGGACGATCCAGCATCAAGAAGAACTCGCAGAAATGCAAAATGATGAGTCAATTAAAACTTTTTTTAGTATGAAAGGAGCTAAGGCATAGCTTTGGGAGAAAACCGAAATCAAATAGCCAAATGCAACCAAATGTGCAAGAGAACTATTGTTACCGTTTCCATCTTCATATTTACCTGAATGCGGATTTAGTGCCATAAATGATTTGCTGCTTTAAAAAAAAAAATCGGCTGGATATAACAAAACTGAGAAACTTGAGACTGAAGTTAACTAAATTGGAACCTGACATAAAATCTCTTTGCAGCAAGCATCAAGCGTAAGGATCTCACTAAATCGAAATAATATATAATTACTAATAATTAAAATAATATAGACAACTCTTTCATTAAAATTATTTTGTACGTGAATTGTAGTTCTCCAATATATGTTTTAAAAATTTACTTACTGTGTTTGCTCAGTAATTTCCTGGTGATTTTTTCCTAAAACCTATCATTTAAGTTTCTTTAATGAATGAATCACCAAAAAAACAACAAGTGGATTGTGAACTTTACTAAAACACGATTATTTGAAACAAATTGGACGTTGCGGCCCAAGCCTTCGTCAGCACAGAACAGACAAACACAAACCAGCACTAAACTTCATGAAACACACTAAATTACAATAATATTAAGGGTACTTATCTGAATCGTATCCTAGCTTGGAGTGACTGACGACTGACATTTCGTTTAGACTATTCATGTGGTCTTGTAATTCAGCTTCTGATTTTGCTATTATTACTTGGTCGTCCGCAAACAGGAGTTCTCTAATACCGGCAGGGGATCTTCATACTGCTCGTAGATTGATTGATTGATTGATTGATTGATTGAATGATTGATTTAGGAACCGACATCACAGCATTCGGGACATTCCTATAAGCGCTCCGTCCCCATCCTCAGCAGCCAGTTCCAACACTAATAGTTCCAGTAGCAATCTGATTATATGTCCGTCTCGCCTTTAATCTGAGCGTCGAGCGTCGGCCAGATCCCCTCTTCACACCTCGCAGCCTCATTCTTACAAGTCTATGGTGATCCATTTGCTCCTCCGAGGTATACACGTGCTCCCACAAGGCCGCAACCACGTCTGTCTTGTCATGCATCAATACTCCACCAAGTTTTGCCGAGCCAGCCAATCTGTCCGCCTAATCATTCCCCAGCACACCGGCATGCCCCGGATAAAACATCCAGGTGATGCTTGCTACCCGTGACCCCCGAAGCGAAGCAAGCCACTATGCACGTAACCTGCCGGTCCTCACCCTACTCAGCATGCTTTCTGAGTCAGTTACAATCACAATGTGTGTATGTATCGTGTTCTCTATCCAGCGGAAAGCTGCACTGACCGCCTCCACCTCCATTCGTAAGCTAGATGTTGTGTCATCATACGCCAGGCTCTCCTGCTCGTAGAAAAACTAAGAAGTAGTATAAACGGACTGACCCTAATGGTTATAGATCCGGCAGTGTTAATGGACTACGAGATAGATCAGCGATTCACAAAATAAGCACAATGAACGTCTGTGTTACATAATATTTAGATAAATACCAATCTAGACAGCACACAGAATAGATGAAGTATATTATTAAGGAGTGGCGGACTAGGATACGGTTAATTAGAGTGCAGCCTAGATACATGTAAGTAAACGGCTAGACTCTCATGAACTCAAGTGTAGAACTGATTGATTAGAACTTCCGCCATGTAATAATACACCGGAGCTAACTGTAAGCCCTCACTGTATACCACGGAACAACGAGATACTTCTAGGCAGACTAACGAGACAGGTAAAGGAACAGCACATAGGAGATAATATAGAAAGTGTATAGGGATTGTATATAACAGTGCGATTGTAAAATCTTTGTGTTACTTCATTTATTATTTTAGATAACAGAGTGAAAAGATATTAGTCTCTGTGACGTCTTTGTACTTTGTCACTTGTAGGACGTCCATGAGACTACAGAAGAGATTCAGGTGTCTTAATTATCCTTTAATAGTTAATAAATCTACACATAACCCCAACCTCCCCACACCTTTCGTTCCCCTTCTGTATTAGCCTCAAAATTATCTGAGGGCTGGGGGGGGGGGGGGGGGGTATTACATAAAACCCTGAAATGTTTTTGTTGGTGTGAATATATTCTGAAAAAATAATGTACAAATGTAAATTTAATTTTCGATGTAGTCACTACTGCATTCAATTCACGTCCTCCAGCGCCGATAAAGTGTTTAGATTCCTGTAGTGAAATCGACTCAGTTGTCACTACCCAGTGTGCCTGACTAGGTCTTGAACATATGTCACAGAAATAACCCTGTTTTCATACTTTCACTCACACACTTGATGGACTAACATGCATGCATCACCAGGCTGTACCTTCATTCACCGATTAATTTCTATAAGCTTTCCCCTTGCACTGATACAAGCAAAGGATTACAGAACGTGGCTCATATTTCGTGCATGTCAAAAGTAGGGTGGAAATGATTAAACTGTCCTTATTACATAACCTTGTTCGTCTGTATCGTTATGTCAGTGTTTAACACTCTTGACAGGCTGAACAACACTATTGATAGGTGACAAGACATTGGCATGGTTATTGTAATTTCTATCACTCTGTTACGTTATTCACGTGGAGCACTTCTCATATGTCTTTTAATGTGCCCGATGCACTTAATTGTCTGATAATTCTAGTGAAAGAAACAGATACATACATACATTGTCAGATCAACAAAATTAGGATAAAACAAACAATCAATGGAAGGACATGTCCACTTGCCGGCCGCAAACATTTGATATCGACAGGTATTGCCCTGAACTGTAGGAAGTCATGGTCATCTCCGACTTCCCTCGTCTGATTTTCGTTGTCAAAGTCACCGTTGCAAATGTTGAGAAAGTCCAGCACCCTCTTAGACGTCCCTGTGTGAGAAGTGAGTTATTTAAATACCAGGACGTCAAGGTTTGCATATGCAAGGGATGGTCAGAAAGTAATCCCACGTATTCTTTTTTTCGTAAACTGTTTAAAATGAAGGACATTCACTGATACTATTCATGAACATTTTCTCTAAACATAAACCCTAACTTGTACTGCCTTACGTCAGCACGAAACAAGTGCATGTATGCTTTGACTGTACAAGTGTTTGCCCTGCTCACACTGGTATGTCATTACTGCATTACTAACATCCTTATCATGACCAATCATGACCTAGAAGTGCATGTTTAATTGAACTTAAAAAAATGAACATCACAGGGGCCACATCCGGGCTATTGGGTGGATGGTGGAGTACATTCCTGCCTAATTTATTAATTGCCTCCCGTGTGTTCTATCTGGTGGTGTGTGTGTTGTGTTGTAGCCACAGTTCTGCTCAATTCTTGCTAGGCTGAGCTTTGCGATTGGCTTATTGATTTTTGATTGTGTTTTGATGTATGCAGCAGAACTGAGTGTCTTACTTCTGACATCCCTTCCACAAGCAACTCACCATCAATGCCACAATGATTATAACGTTTCCTGCGGATGGAGTTGACTTGAATTTTATTTTATTTTTTTACAGTTTGGTAACTGTCGATGATTCCACTCCACTTACTGTCTCTTCATCTCAGTCTTAAAATATTTTCCTCAGTTATCGGCATCTGTAGCGACCATTGACAACAAGTTTTCTTCCTCAGCTTATATCTGATTCAACATTTCAAAATAATCAGTTTTCTTTAAAATATGTGCTTATATGTGAGACTTCGTGAAACAAATGCTGCGCAAACCTTTGAATATACACGAGATTTGAACATTGTGGTCATACTTCCCTTGTTTACTAACAGATGCAAGGCCAATTGTTGACTTGCAATATGCATGTTGCCATAGGCGAAGATGTTCTAACTCGTGGGCATCTAAATGACATTGACAGTTCTTCTCTTTGAATACCATAGGAGGCATGGCTCTATGGTTATGACCAATGGGCTCTCTGTTGTCCTGGACAAATACACTTCGAGTCCTTATGCAGTTTTATTATACTTGCTCGTTACACCTGGTAAGTATTAGTCTACAAAGGTTAGACCACAGTATTGTACTGTTAGTTAATACCACGACACATCTACACACTTCGACTGACTCATTACACAAGACAAGTTCCTTTTTGAAATTTAATTTCTTCCTTTCCCCACATGTCAAGTATACATCATGCGAGTAATAAACGAACACACTAACGTTCACTCGCACAATATCAAATGCACTTCTACAATATTATCAACTACTTCTACATATCGATATTCTCATGGACTCTGTTATTCCCTGCGTCCATCGTTTACGTGGTCAGCCTCTTCCTCTGCTTCCCTCTGGTCTGTACATCATTGCTTGTTGTGGTATAATGTTAGTTGGTATCCTACTTTCATGGTCAAAGTATTTGACTTGCTGCCTTCTAATAAAATCTAGTGCAGCTATATCCCCCACTTTAGTCCTGATTTTTTTCATTTCTCATCTTATCTCTTCTTGATACATTGAGTATTCTTCTCATGAATCTCATTTCCGTTGTTGTTATTTTTCTTTTCTCTTGTTCTGTCATTGTCCAGGTTTGGCATTGGTAACATAGAGTTAGTAGGAAGATTGTGTTGTAAAGTGCTTTCTTAGTAGCTATTGATACATGTTTGTTCTTTAGTATTGGTTCCATTTGTTTAATGAGATTGTTTGCCTTATTTCATCTATTTTCGATCTCGTCTTCTGATTTGCCATTCGATTATATTATACTTCCTAGGTACTTGAAACCTTTTACTTGTTTCAAGGGATGTTCGTTTAGATGAATCGTTGTTGCTTTTTCTTCTTTAGTTATAGTCAATACCTCTGTTTTATGTGTGCTAATTTGCATGTTATATTCCCTACACATTACGTTTAGACTATTCATGTGGTCTTGTAATTCAGCTTCTGATTTTGCTATTAGTGCTTGGTCGTCCTCAAACAGGAGTTCTCTAATGGTTAGATTTCCAGATGGTTTTTCTTCTGGGAATATCGATACATGAAGCCCATATGCGGGCACTTTCCCGCTGTTTATACTTCACCTTGACACAACAAGGTACAAGAGGAACATGATGAGATGAGATGAGACTTCTACATGAGAATCATTCTAAAGGTGGCACTATTCTTGGCCATATCCATCTTCATAACGTGGCGTGTCCACACTCGCCCCAACAACCATGACTTGAATGATCTCTAAGTCACCTTCGCCAACTTTACTTACTCGATTCGGTGACTACTCGGCGTTTGCCTCTTGGCTATGATCCAAGTCTCTCACGTACTTAGGCGTGACTATATTTTAATATGCCATGAAACACAAATTGGGTCATGACACATGTCATCACGAATAATGATAGCATGGCGGTTTAACATATGTGGGTTGGTGAAGACGACAGAACGTCCAGGGTGCGGAGACCATATAGTTCCGTCTCTATACTTTCTGAAGCTTTATCTGAACCCAGAGACTGGTGTCAACTGCACTACTTCCATACACAGCACATACACGTTTGTGAATGTTCGGGATAACTTCTTTGTTTTTCGCAACTAGAGATTACAATTACTCTTTGTAACGCACGTTGTTTACACAAGCCATTTTAACGGATTACTGTTGTTGTTCTAAATGTCTAAATTTAGTGCAATTTCATACCCAAAAAAATGTGATATTCAACCATTGGAATGTGCAATATTTTGTTGTTAGATTTATATCGTTAATATTCACTGACAAGAAAAAAAAGATGTCGTGAGTATCTTTCTGACCAATCCTTGTTGATACATTATGTGTAGCACTTTATGTTTTGAATGTAGATAGTTACCCACAGGAAGTGAAGTTTGCAATAGATAATTAACATATAGGAGATGATGGTGTGCTTATTTATATATAATTAACAAGCAGGATGTGAAGGGTTTCAAATAGATAATTACCACACAGATTGTGAATATTTTAGAAGACATTTTGCGAGATGTTACGACGTTGATATAGATAAATAGTGTGCACTTTGTGCAGATCTCGATATGGATACGTATATACATGATAATGATAAGTAACAATACAATAAAAATGTAAAGATTTACATATGGATAATTGTATCTCAAATATAGGGGTGTTTATTAAGTTAGTTAACTCGCAATATGCCAATGTTATGATAAACATAATTGACTCGCAGGACGTGAAGGTATTCATATAGATAACTGATTCTCGTGGATCTAATGTATCAATATATATAACCGACTTTCAGGACGTGAAAACATACTTAGAGATAACTGACTCTCAGGGCGTGAAGATATTCATATAGATAACTGACTCTCAAGAGGTGAAAAATTCATATAGATAGCCGACTCTCAGGACGTGCAGGTTTGATCAAGATACTTAAAGCTCAGATCTGCAATGTATCAACATAGATAACTGGCACTCAGGAAGTGAAGATATCGATACAGATAACTGAGGCCCAGTGAGTGAAAATATTCGTATAGATAATGTACTCTCACGACGTAAAGGTTATTCAAGATAACAACTCACAGGACCTCAGAATATTCATATAGGTAATTAACTCTGAGGTCTTACCCGTTTTGATTTACATAATTAACTCCGAGGTTGTGAAGACCGTGGCATAGAAATTGTACAAACTGTATGTTAAGATGTTGATATAACATAACTAACTCGCAGGTTGTGAAACTTTCCATATAAATAACTAAATAGTCCGACGGAGCTCAACATATTATACCCACTTAGAGTAACGCAGCTGCGCAAGAATCGGTGGCGGATCGCGTGGCGTTAGTTACTAACGGAGGTATGTGGGCTGCACAGAAGGCATTTGCAAACTACTGAGCGTAATCTTGCCAAGACATCGAGAACAACAGTACAACGCCGGTGTTGACAGCAATGTCCTATACATAGGATATATGTAAAATGGATTGGACAGCTGCTAGTCAGATAACATTCTATCAGAAGCCGTTAAAACTAATGTGACCACTTAAATAAATTACTGCACATATTATTTAGCGAGGTCTAGTAAATTGAAGAAAACCCAATAGACTGAAAAGATGAGAAGCTGCCAAAGTAACGGAACCCACAGGGGTACGATTTTTATGAACATTATACTGTCAAAGAAAATATTAAGCAGGGTCATTCTGGAGGCTCCACGTGATGCCATTACGCCATTGACGAACAACAAAGGTAGATGATATTCGACCAAATACATAGTTTATTGACAAGACAGTTGCCATGGTCCAGTTTATACAGGCCTGGAACATGGCACGAGTTAGTAACAAGCGCGGTCTGCATGAGAAGACCGTGTGGAGTGACCTGCCAAGGCATTGGTCACAAAAGCGTGAAAAGCGCTTTGTGAAATCACAAAACGTCACATTCAAAAGAGTTGGACGATAGCTATGGTCTTAACTAGACCTAGATCTTGCGTTCCCGTAGAATGGCCATTCACAGAGCCCCTACATTGTTAGTGGATGTTAGTTATTGTGTAGACTCTATGCATTTGTGAAATTGATTTGTGAAACTGATACTGTGAATTGTTTAATGCTTGGAGTCAATATAGAGTGAAAACTGAACGGAGTTTTGTTGTTCGAGATGCGTTCAATTCGTTCTAAGTAGTTAGCTGTGGTGAAATGTGCAGAGTAATAGAGTTTAAACAGCACATAAGCTAACAATAGAAACCAGCCACAATGAGAAGATTATAGCATCGCCAGGCAAAAGAGTGAGCAGCACAAGTAACATATATAGTATATGCATGCACCATCATCGTCGCAAACGGGTACAGAGATTCTGCATTTAGCGCTCATAGAAGATTCAAGATACCACAGAATAATTATAGGCATGAGCGTTGTAACCAAAGAACCCATCAACACCCAGATGATTTGAAGCAACAGTTATACGATCCCGCTTAAGGCACCTATGCGATCCGATAACAACGAGGATGTGATGCATGGCAAGTAATACGAACGAACGAAAATCTGTATTTTCAAAGGGTTAAGAATTGGGCACGCAAGCCCGTCTGACATTCTGCCCTTCTTCACAATTTCCTCTCATACACTCTTTCATTCAACATCACTTATGAAGCAAATTTTTGACAACAAAAGAACAATAGCATTATAACGCATGAAAAATAATAAATAACAAATGACTCACTGAGGCAATGGTTGGCATGGGCATTATAAATACCTAAGGAAGTTGTAACGTGCCATACATATGGGAATGTTTCTTGGCTAGTTGTCGTTTGAGATAATTTACCATTATTATTGTCTGTTTTTGTTTTTGTTTATGGGGGAATGTAGTCAGTACTGAGGTAGTGTTCAAACAGGTTGCGAATGTATGTATAATGATTGGTGGTGTCTTTCATTTCTTGTGGAAGATTGTTCCACAAGTGAGCGGCAGAGTATGCTAAGCTTGTTTTATATAAGTCTATCCTAGGTTTAGGGACATGAAGTATATTTAGTCACTCGCCATGTCTTGCGTTATATTTAAACAATGGCCAAAGGTAGCTTGGAGCATTTTGAAATAAGATTTTGTGAATTAGTTTGGCCTTATTAAAAAGTAGTCGTTTGTGGAGTGGCAGTAACCGAAGACGTTTATGTAGGTTAGAATTGTCGGTAAGCTTTTCACCATTAATTAAACGCACTGCTCTTTTCTGGAGTGAATATAGGCGTTTTGTTATTGATTTAGAGCATCCATCCCAGATTGTGGAGCAATAATCAATATATGTTTGTATATGGGAAGTCTAGAATATCTGTTTTGTGTTTTCGTCAAGGAAAGTTTTAATTTTGGCAAGTTGGTATACCCTTACTGAAACATCCAAACATACCCATGTCCGCAAAACGACAGATAATAAACAGCATATTCACACCAACCCTCTGCTACCAATCTCAAACCTGGACTTTATCCAAATTACACCTTCGCAAAATCAACACCTGCGAAATGAGATGCCTGAGGAGAGCTGCCAACTTAACAATCCGAGACCGAGTAAGAAATGCTACTATCAGACAGACTGTGGGATCAACACCTTGTGCCACATTTATTGACAGACAGAAGATCAAGTGGTTTGGCCATGTCATTAGAATGCAACATCAACAACTACCATCACTGGCCTTACATCAAAGATCATCTGCGACGAGACCACGAGGACGTCCAAGAAGAAAATGGATTGACGACATCAGAGACATTGTACAACCTCACGGATTGACACTATCCAGTGCCGTCCACCGGGCGCTGGAACGCAAATTATTCCTCCCCACGACGCTTGACGGCAGAAGTGGAAGATGATGATGATGATGATGATGGTATACTTTTTTTGGCTACTTGTTTAACGAGACCATGAACTTGTGAGTTAAAGGTTAGATTTTGATCTATGATAAGACCCAGTGCCTTGTGCTCGGTTACACTTTCTATAGGCATGCTACCAATGTGCAGCTGTAGAGTTCACTGCGAGTTTAGCGTGTGAAGTCTTTGCCTGGTTCCTATTAACATAGATTTTGTTTTAGAAATGTTAATTTGCATGCGGTTTGTATGACTCCAGTTAACTACACTAATTATTTCCTGTTGCAATGATAATTCTAGCACAATACGATCAATATCGTTTGTATGTACTGTGCAGTCATCTGCAAATAGATCGCAGGACGACGACAGATATAAGGGAAGATCGTTTATATAAATGGCAAATAACAGAGGGCCAAGAATAGATCCCTGCGGTACTCCAATATTAATGGTAACGGCTTGAGATAAAGATTTATTATGTGATACTACTTGTTTTCTGTCTAATAAAAATGATTTTCTTAATGTCACTATATTAAAGCTTACTTTCATTGTTTCTAGTTGTTTAATTAGAATATTATGATCTATCACAGAGACGAACAGTATGATGTTCAAAATAATAAAGAACGACCAGCAATTTTGTAGATGGAGGTTCAGAATTCTCTTAACCATATGAAATCTGGCAAGACCCCCGGTTCAGACAGCATCACAAGAGAAATGATTAATGCTTTAGAAGAATATGGAATAGATAAAGTTACCAGTCTGCTTAATACAATAAATGATAATGGAAATATACCTCATAAATTATGTAATTCTGTATTTACTGCAATCCCAAAGAAATCAGGAGCCTTGGAATGTGATCAACATCGAACAATTAGTATAATGAGTCACATCACGAAGATTTTGCTAAGAATTATCGTGCAAAGAATTATGAGGAAAATACAACCTGCAATAGGAGAAGAACAATGTGGGTTTGTAGAAGGAAAGGGTACATTAAATGCCGTGTATGTACTGAGAACCGTAATTGAACGATCTATAGAAGTAAACAAAGATCTACACCTTTGCTTTATTGACTACACAAAGGCTTTCGATAAAGTGAGACATGTCGACATAATAAGGATGCTTGAAGATCTACACATTGATGGAAAAGAACTTAGACTTGTGAAAAACATATATTGGAAACAACAAGCTGCCATAAGAGTTGATAATGAAGTAGGCCAATATCAGCCTATTAAGAGAGGTGTAAGACAGGGATGTGTAATGTCTCCAGATCTGTATTCCCTGTACAGTGAAAGTATTGTTTCAGAAATATTGAAGATATGGAAGGAATCAACATTGGGGGACGATGCATCAATAACATTAGATATGCAGACGATAAAGTCTTGATTGCAGACAATGAACAGGACCTGCACCATTTAGTAGATGCAGTTGTTACACACAGTGAACAACGAGGGTTAGAATTAAATTGTAAAAAGACACAGGTTATGGTCGTCACTAGGAAGAACGAAATACCACAATGTAATATACAAGTAAATGGGAATATTCTTCAACAAGTGAATAGGTACAATTATCTCGGAACAGTCATAACATCTGATGGAAGATGCCTTGAAGAGATTAGAACAAGAATCGCCATGTCTAAGATAGCCTTTAGCAAGATGGAAAACATACTGGCCAATAAAAAGATGTCAATTGAAACGAGAAAAAGAGTGTTGAGGTGCTACATAGAACCTGTACTTTTATATGGATGTGAAGCTTGGACAATGAGCAGTCAAGCTGAAAAACTTCTGATGGCTGTAGAAATGTGGTTTCTGAGGAAAATGCAAAGAATACCATGGACAGCCTGAAAGACCAATGAAGAGGTCCTTCAAGATACAAACGAAGATCGTAAACTGATTAGAGACATTAGACGCAGACAGTCAAAATATTGTGGGCATGTTCTGAGAAGAAATGGATTGGAGAACTTGGTGACAACTGGTAAGATCGAGGAAGACCTAGAAGCAAATACCTGGATGGCTTGGCCACATGGCATGGTCGAGACAGGAACACGGAGCAGATTCACGACACTGGTGATCGAGAGAGATGGCAAAACATGACCGCCCAGGCTTACCGGCATGGCACATGATGGATAGATGGATGGATCTATCATATCGAATGCTTTTCTAAAGTCTATAAACACCGCTCCACATAGAGTATTGTTGTTAATATTTTTATGCCAGTTTTCTATCATGTTTGTTAGGGCCGTATGACAAGAATATTTTGGCCGAAATCCTGACTGACTGTCAACTATCAGTTTGTGGCGAAGTAAGTGCTCTAGCGGTTTGGATAGTGAGGATAATATGGAAATTGGCCTGTAATTACCCATGAGACGATCGTCTAGAGAACCAGCTTTTAAGTGAGGATACACTTTAGCGATTGTAAAGGCTGATGGGAAGTGCCCTTTGGTGAAACATTGATTATATATAAAAGTTAGTGACTCGCAGATAGCCGGTGCAGCATGGCGAAGGATACGATTACTGATTCCATCTAGTCCTGATGAGTTATTATTTTTTAGGTTACTGAGATGAGTAAATACTTCTGTGGTCGTCATTAGCGATATGTTGGAAGGAATGTCTCCATAGCATTTGTTTTCACAGTATAATGATAATAAAGATATGTCATGAGGCGCATCTGGTATTGCAGCCTTCACTTGGTTTATGTCGGACTGAAAGAATCTACTGCATTGATCACATGTAACCTGATTTGATGGTAATGATTGTGATGATTTATGTTTGTTTGTCAAGGTATTTATTGCTTTCCATATATCTTTAATGTTGGTTTTATATATTATTAAGTTCTTAAAATAGTTTTTCTTTTCCTTTCGAATAACATATTGAACTTTGTTTCTCAGACTACGGTACATAGTTAGATCTCTATTTTTATGTGCCCTGTCCCGGTCTCTCATAAGTTCAACTACCTCGTGTGTGATCCACGGTTGCTTAGTGTGATGTTTAACACGAGCTTTCTTAAATGGAACATGCTTATCAAATATACTTTGAAAGGTCTTCAGCCAGTGGTCTAGAGCATCGTCTGCGTCAGGAAGCTGGTAAACATAGTCCAGAGATGAGTTGAGCAAGTCTTCTAAAAAGACGTCTTGATTGAAATTTTTGTAATGTCTATATTTTATACTTATATGTTTGTGTTTTGGGGTTTTGGTACCTCTTTTCGATCACGTGCAACACACTGGGTAGTGATCGCTTATTGCGTTAATAGGTACAGTACATTCTGTGATGTTGTCAGCACACGTAGTATAAATATGATCTATAAGTGTTGCAGATGATTTTGTTATTCTAGTGGCTTGTTTGACTAACTGTTGGAAGTTATATGACTCTATTATATTTTCCCATGTTTTGTTTGATTTGTTAGTGTCTATGTTGAAGTCACCTAGCAGTATTATTTCTCTCGCAATTACTAAAGACTACATCCATCATATTGGTGAATTTTTCATACCAGATATTTCCTGCACTGGGATTTCGATACAGATAGCCAACTACTAGGGGTATGCGATTTTGAAGTTTAATCTCAAGCCATACACACTCAATTTCGCAGGTTTCAAAATCTAGCCAGCGGTGGGCGTTAAGCGATTTAGAAATATAAACTGCAATACCCGTCTCTTGTTTCTGATAGGGATCTCTTCTAATGGTTTTAAAACCTCAGATAGCGATACTATCATCTGAGATGTTACTATTTAATCGACTTTCACTAACGCCGAACATGTGAACATTTTGATTAAGTATAAGTGATAGTTCTGACAGCTTCCTTAATAGATGGCAGATGTTTAAATGCCCAACTCTGCGTCCATTATTACTGAGCCAGTGATCGTACTTATTTGACATTTCAACAATGCGTAATAAGTTTAAAAACAAAAAAACAAAATGTAAAAAGCACACACACACAAAGTGAATACAACTTACGTCCCTTATTACAATACACACTCTAAACTACAGAGAAACAGTAATATCTCTGTCAATATATAAAAATACGCACACAGATCCGTAAGGCAGAGCATGTGAAGATCCCCTTACTCACAGCAAAAACACTATTAAAAGTATTATAAAAGATATACAGCTAAATGTCACGAGGAAAGTCCAACAACAAGAAACACGCTGTTGTCAAGATGTGCAGCGTGGGAGCCGACAACAAGAATAAGAACGTCGGGAGCCCACCTGCTAGCTGCATCAAAGAGTCTGATACTACAGCCATCAATGAAGCTACTACGAGGGAGAAGATTGACAGCCCAACACAGTCAAGAACCAAGACAGCAGAGAAGGAGGAGAAAGACACCAGAGTCGGAAACACCGACTCGAAAACAGTCCGATGGGTTGTCAAGCGGTTTCCTGTGGAGCTGACAGATGAAGAAATCCTGAAGCAGTTACGTGAAGAGAATCTTGACACCCGATTCTTGAAGGCGGAGCAGCTTCTCACCTA
Organism: Cepaea hortensis; assembly: GCA_963921405.1. NCBI lineage: Eukaryota > Metazoa > Mollusca > Gastropoda > Stylommatophora > Helicidae > Cepaea > Cepaea hortensis. The sequence goes on along the minus strand of OY992884.1, from coordinate 28,352,431 downwards.
CTCCAAGATACCTACAACCTTGGCAGTAGTGACGTCGGAGGGCAGCAAAATGCCGATCACAGTATAAATCAGCAAGAAAACTCAACAGCCAGAGAGATTCATCCCAAGAGTCAATCAATGTTCAAGATGTCAGAGGGCCGGCCACAGCAGAGCAACATGTCGCAGTAAGACGGAAATCTGTCGTTACTGCGCCGATCACCACGCCTTCAAGGAGTGTCCGCTGGCCAAGCTGGACACGGACTTCCGAGCTCCTAACAACAGAAGAAAGTGCGCCAATTGCCAGGGCAAGCATGGAGCTAGACACTTGGGCTGTCCGTACATGCAGAGACACAGAGACGTCTTAAAGATCGCCATCATCAAAAAGACTCCATACAACGAAGCAATGCGGAGGTGCGAGACAGCCACGGGCATCTCGAAAGATGTAAGAGCCCAACTACAAAGGCAGATCAACGAGTTAAAGAAACAAGTCAAGGCACTGCTGACGCCTAACCCAACCAGCGACAACGAGAATCTACTAGCGGAAATAAAGGAGATCCAGCAAAACATCAAGCGAGAAGTGGAACAGATGACCGAGCTGAAGCAGGAAAACGAAGAAATGCTACGCAATATAAAAGCGGAGAGAGAGAGAGAAAGCGGCTAAAAGCTTAAATGAAATAAACTCAAAACAAACCAGCAGAAGCCAGGCAAGAGACCGCAAAAAAGCCTAAAGAAATACAACAAAAATCTGAGCCGGAGACGCAAGACAAAACTAGCAGCCGAACCTTGACGCTCAAAAAAGCCAAGGAGAAAGCAACATCAAGCCAGACAGCCGAAGAAAGCCATGATGAGGAACCGGTCGAAGACACGGAGTGGTACATAGCAGATGAAAAAGAACGGGCAAGACAATAGGAATTCAGACACGAGGAATACATGAGGAGACAGGAAGCAAAAGGAAAGAAGATGAAGAAACACAAGGGGAAACCCATAGAATACCCGGAGATATTCTCTGACTTTCACACCGGCATTGAGTACTATATTGAGGACGGAGAGATCGTCCCATGGCTGACAACAGAGGAAACAATCGAAAAACCGCAACTACTTGAAGACCAAAGTGAAAGCATCGAAAAGCTTCTACGGGCACTACACAGAACAGGAGGCAAAAAAAAAATAAAACTAAATAAAAAGTCCTTTTAAGGACTTCAACCAGTCAAGCCAGGAACCTGAACCAACAAAGAAAACAATAGGAAACATGCACAAAGGACAGCCGCGGACCGATCCCCCAGCTTACGATGCATGGAGTGGGATAACGGAAAGTCCTTATAAGGACTTCAGCCAGTCAAGCCAGACGAGCCAGGAGCCTACACCAACAAAGAAAACCACAAGCAAAGACGAGCACAAATGATAACCGCCGACCACTACTGACGTCACAGACACAAACGATACATCACCAGTCCGAGATAGGACTCACAAGACAAGAATTAGGGTGAATAAACCCACAAAAACAACGTACCTCAACAATAACCACAGCTGATGAAGCAGGTTAGACAAGGTCGAATTTGGAATTTTTGTTTTTGAATTGGAATCGGAATCGGAAGTATTAAAAGGTATACGGCTAAGTACTATCAATTAATATAAAGCCACAACAAGGCAATGTTTGTAGTTGCTTATAACCTAATACGTTACTAGAAAGTACCCAAATATGTAGATAATCGTTCCAGGAGAGGCTCTTTCTTGTACCGAGATTTGGTGTAACTTTGTGCTAAGTTGCTAGTAAATACCAGGTTGTGTTGGTTGTTGGTATAACGACATTATAAGTGCTTGACGAAGTGTCGCTGGGCTATAACGTGTGAGGTGCAACCATTCTGGGTTACAATAGAATGGGTACTGTTGATGTCTCATGGGTAAGTAATGACTACCAACTACAGCCTCTGGTTTGTGGCTAACAGGAGGCTGCGGTGCTACGTCGTTGTTGCTGAGAGTTGGTTCCTTTCTGGGGATAATAGAAAACATAGCTTCATAATTATTACCCTCCTGTGTGAAAGATGACTATTGTACGGACTTGGTGTGGTGGAAGTGTCCCGTCTGGCATGGATTACAGGTGCAGTGGTTATGAGTGGTCTGCGCAATTCTGGTCTATTAGTACTTGATGTGACGGGAGTATGTCGTCTGGCTTGAGTTTCAGGTGGAGTAGCTAAAAGTGTCCGGCACGATTCTGTATTTGATGTATGGTGTGTCCATTCGGATATTTGATATTTTTGGCGAGCAAGCTGGTGCCCAATGTAGACAAATGTATTTAATCCTTATAAAGACTCTTTTTTTTGGTGCACCAGCCTGTGAAGTGAATGATGGCGTGTTGTTGATTAACTGTATTTTGGTTTGAGAACAGAACTTCTGCAAAAATTTGTTATGTATGTCAGCTAGACGGCGCTGGGGTCCATAACTCGGTGATATGATGGAGGAGGAGAAAATGGACGAGTTTGGAAAAGTGTGGCGCAATCCGTTCAAGAGTGCCAGCAGTTGAGACCCTGTGATTTGTTGGTTGTTCATGGTGTCATTAATACCAAAATGGACGCTTGCCTTTTTAACGTTATGATTTACCTCCAACCTGCTAATCTTGTCTGTTAGCCGGTCAACACCAGCACCAGGCAGTGGGATTATTTAAACAATGTCTTTGTCTGAAGTGACCATCCGGTCGCTGTATAAACCTTGCATTAAAGAATCGCCTAGTATAATGTGTGTACAGTCAGGTCGTGCTGTCTGTACATGTTGGTTATCAGCAAACTTTATGTCTCCATGTGGTTCTCCCGATGTATCTTGTAGGCATGTGTTGCCCGTTGGCGGCATGTTAAAGCAATGTACGTTTTCTGGTGATTTTTATTGAAGTACTTCGAACCTATTGCTTATTTTGACGTCAATGGGGTAGACTGCTTGTTGTCGTTTATCTTCCTCTGCGCATTGAGGTGTTTTTTGTTGTTTATCTTCTTCTGACGGTTAGCGGGGTAGGGGTATCCCCTATCAAAGGAGATGTAAGACGCCTCCTTTCCTCCGTTAGTCTACGGGACACCCTTGGGCAAGGTGGAGTACCCGTTTAGCCCCCCGATCAGGGTTACGTGAAGCCATGGAAGCAGGTGGTGGATGGAGTGTGAGAGCAGCCGACATATTGTTGTTGGTTATGATCTTGCACTCTGCGGCGTAGGCAGATGATCTCATCAGTAGAGATAATGGCTATGGCCACCGACTAGTACAGTCACTGCCCAGAAGGAAAGCAATGGCAAACTACCTTCTGCAAAACATGCCAAGAAACCATAACAACCATGAAAGAAAACATAATAAGAAAGAGATCTGGTGGCGAGACCCCCAGGCCAGGCAGATCAAATAACACTGGGGAAGAGTGTGACACAGGGACCAGTACTAGTAATCGTGTTGACGGAGTTAATCCTGACTGTGTTACCAAGGAAATCCCCTGTGTTAGTCTAAGAAACAGAATGAGAATAGCAACGTGGAATGTGAGAAGTCTGTATAAGGGAAAGCGTAAAGTAGTGTGTGATGAGATTGAGAGGTTAAACATTCAAATTTTAGGAATTAGCGAACATCGCTGGAGCGGCAAGGGACATTTTACAACTGAAAATGGAAATATTTTCATTTATTCTGGTAGAGACGCCGGAGGCCAGAGTGGAGTGGCACATTGTTTAGATAAGACAACTGCAAAATCTTTAATGGGATATAATCCAGTTAGTGATAGAATCCTCACTATTAGACTTAAAGGCCGTCCCAAAAACACAACTCTCATACAGATATATGCACCTACTTCAACAGCAGAGGAGGACGATATTGAAGATTTTTACAACACACTACAAGACACATTAAATAAGATTGGTTATAATGATATAGCAATAATAATGGGAGATTTTAATGCAAAAGTAGGTGCAGGAAGAGCTGAAAATGAGAGACACGTTTTAGGAAAATTTGGATTAGGAAATAGAAATGATGCAGGTGACAAATTAATTGGATTTTGCACAGAAAATGAGTTAACGATAGCCAACACGCTTTTTAAACAACATCCAAGAAGACTCTTCACATGGAAGTCTCCAGACAGTATTACCAAAAATCAGATAGATTATATTTTAATAAAAAGAAGATGGAGATCAAGCATAACATCTGCAAACACCCTACGAAGTGCAGACTGTGATACAGATCATCAGTTATTAAAAGCTATCTGAAATTAAAACTCAAAAGGCTTATCCGAGGACCAAGGCCACTTCGTTTTGATCCCACAAAAATACCACATGCATACACTGTAGAGGTTTGGAATCGTTTTGGGGTCATGATGTCTGTAGAAGAAGAAATGACACCTGATGAACTGTCAGTACAAGCTAGAGATATCCTGATAACTGCAGCCAAAGATTTAATTCCGACCAAGAAAAAGCAACTTAAGCCATGGATTACATCAGACACATTAGAATTAATAAAACAACGAAGGGAGCTGAAACAGAAAGGAGATGAATCCGATAACGGCAGGATGAAGTATAAATCTTTAACTCGAGAAATAAGAAAGAACACAAGAAAGGACAAAAGTCAATATATATACAAGATTGTTGTACCAGAATAGAGCAATATCATAAGACTGGAAGAGATTATGAAATGTTCAAAGAAATGAAGTTATTGACAAGAAATGTTCAACCTCAATTGAATGTTATCTGTGACAAGATGGGAAATACCTTAAAAGAATCTAGACACATTCTAGAAAGATGGCAGGAGTACTGCAGTGGAATGTATGATATGAGTGACAGTGAGGAAATGAATGCGATACGTGGGCCAATGACACCAGCGACATAACCTGAACCCTCATTAGATGAAATTGCTTGGGCTATAACGAACCTGAAGAATGGTAAATCACATGGATGTGATGAGATACCAGCTGAACTAATTAAAGCGGGAGGAGAAGAAAGCATACACATATATCATGTACAAAATTTGGAAATATGGTATATGGCCAAAAGATTGGAAGAGAACTATCTTCATTCAAATACCAAAAAAGGGCAACCTGAAATTATGCACCAACTATAGAACTGTTGCCCTGATCAGTCATGCAAGTAAAATTCTACTAAAAGTCATAATGCGAAGACTTCGTAAGAAAATGGAAGAAGAGATTAACGAAGTTCAAGCTGGATTTAGACAAGGAAGGGGAACAAGAGACCACATATTCAACATGCGTTTAATGTTAGAGAAGTGCAGATAATTTAATGTAAACCTATTTTCATGGTTTGTGGATTATTCAAAGGTCTTTGGCTGTGCACAACATCAGAAACTTTGGGAAATCAGAGGAATATGGACTTGCCATCACATGTAGTACAACTCATACAAATGCTCTAAAAAGACCAACAAGCAGCAGTTAGAATAGATGGCGAGGCATCAAATTGGTTTGCATCAAGCAAGGAATCCGTCAGGGCTGCGTGCTGTCACCCTATTTGTTTATCCTGTACGCCGAAAATATAATGAGAAATGTAAGAGATGATATAAACAGGGAGCTATATGATGCCCTAAATATCGGCTGTCATGACATACCAGAGATTCGATATGCTGATGATACAGTATTACTATCCACAACACAGAATGACATAGAAAACCTAATAGCTTCAACCCAATTGAATAGTGAAAATCACAACTTATATCTTAACATAGCAAAAACTAAGATAATGCATACAGATATAACTACTATGGAGAAAGAAATACACATTAATAATGGGAAAAAATTGGAGGTGGTGGAAGATTTTGAATATCTTGGATCATTGATTACCAGCAACGGTGACACAATGAAAGAAATTAAACGGCGACTATCAATTGCTCTTCAAAGACTAAAACAGCTGAATAAATTATGGAGTGGGACAGACAGAACTACAAAAATTAGATTTTTAAGAGCATGCATCTTTCCCATTGCAACATACGCCTGTGAGACATGGACACTTACTAAACAAGCTGAACAGCGCATAAACGCATTTGAATATAAATGTTATAGACGAGTTCTAAGAATATCTTGGGTAAAGAAAAGAACAAATACATCCATACTTCAAGAGTTGAATATTGAAGAAGGTTGGCTATTTAAGACGATAAAACAAAGAAAATTGAAATATGGTCACTTGAAACGGCACGAAAGTTTGGAGAGAACAATAATGGAAGGATATATGCCTGGGAAGAGAGGAAGAGGAAGGCCAAAGAGAAGATAGGTGCAGGATGTGGCGGATGATCTCCAGATGGGTGTATCAGACGCGGGACATCTTGCTTATGATTGAGAGGTTTTCCGGAAGGTTGTTATGGGAGCGAGGTTATCTGTTCTGGGTGGGGCTGAGTTTCCCCAAGATTTCACAAGGATGAAGCGGTTGCTTGGGAATCACATGCTTCTTCTGTTGGGTCGGTAAAGGACACATTATGTAGGGTTTGAACTGTTTTTCTCAGCAGCAAATTTTCCTCACGCAAGATCGCCACTTCTGCCTTGAGAACATTGTAATCACTGCTTATCTTGCTGTTTGCTTCCATGTTAGTTGAAACAGTGACAATGAGAGCCTGTAGTGATTGTTCTAGTTCCACAATGCGCTGTTTACAGTCCCACGAATGTCCATTGATAGTTAACATGCTATTGTTATGTGAGGCAGGTACTTCTTCAACAATGTCCCCGTTGGGTTATATGTTGTTTTGGATGCGCTCCATTAGGTATACAATGGCCAAGAGCATTGGTGCATTGGCAGGCCTCGTGTTAATGTGGTCGTGTACACTCGTCGTATGGGTTAATTGACGAACATTGTTAGCTGGGGTGCTGTCTACAGCTGTAGTTGTGGGCTCTGTAGATTCGGTGAATGTCTGCATCGAGTTTTCAAGTTCAACAAAATCTACTTTTAGCCAAGAGTTAATGTTTTCAATACTGCCTTGTGTCATGAGTTTATTCTTACTGTGGTACAAGTGTATCGTAATCACTGGCGTCGTAATCAGGTCCTCAACGTGGGCCCCCCGCTTATCTTGCCTGTGTTCAATTAGTTCATGCCTGTAGTATTTGAGTAGGCAAGTTCGGAATGCCTCATAATGCAGTGGGTTGTTGAAGGAAACAGTAACACACTGTCCTAAGTTGGTGTGTTTGACGACTAGACCGGTGGGATCCATACACTTGAATAGCCAGTTTTTCACGGCCTTCTCTTTGTTTAGAGTGTAAGTTTTACTGGCAGCCGATCGTAAACCGGAACGAGTCCTTTCACCATTCACGTCCAGTACAGAGCCCTCTCCTTCCCCTGACATTATTGCATAATCTTACGAATAACTAAACTTGAAGAATGCAGCAATCGCATTGTTATCTAGCCACGCCGCGGGCAATTTGAGTTCCCGTGTAGTGGTTGGTTGTTTCTGACACGCCACGTACACTAGATTGGTTAAAATTTAATAGTATTCAACTATTACTTGAAATGAATATTACATATAACACGCATTTTTGCGATAATCAACACTTGTATTAATCTAAGCTGTTTAACCACATCCACGGAATCACAATGAGCACATTGATATAAGAAACTATGATAGGTGAATTCAGCTACCAGTAATAATAATCCAAGAAGTAAGAGATACAACAACACGTCTTCACTCTCATAATAATAGAGCACATCATTAAACTGAACGCATTACTTTATATTGTATGTGTGAATTCACAAAAAAGAAGCTTTTTATGGCATTGTTATGGAATTTCTCTGGACTTTTTGAGAGACTACTGAATATCACAAACAACTATTCACGTATTGAAAGTCAGCATTTAGAGATAAGAGATACTGAGTCCTCAATGGGGAAATATTAACAGAGATTTTCGAAATAAAGAACATGGGTGAGAAAGTGATGCCTTTTATCACCTCTAATTGTCTTAATGGTTATAGATTTGATTATGAAAACAATATCACAGACTTGCAAAAACGCAATCCAATTGACTCCTCGAATAAATCTCCCATCTCGATGTCCTGGACTCTGCTGATGATCGTTTTTCTCATGCCAAACACGAAATTAGATTCAGGATAATCAATATTCCATAAGAGATCACAACAATAACGGTTACACATATATATGTAGAAGAAAAAATTACATACAATACATCAAGAACATGATAGCCATATTTTCCTTGGAGAACCTAACTTCAAGAGGAGGAATCATACATCTACTTAGGTAGTAATATACTCAGAGTGGGTGGAACCGACACACATAAAACAAAACTACGGAAGGTTAGAGGAATGTTTATATCACTAAAAATGTGCAGAAGTCACAAGAAATTAAACTTAGTAATAACTTATTCACTTCTATTGTTAAACCTATTCTACTGTTTGGATCAGAAACGAAAAGAATAAGGAACAAGATTACAAATGAACTACAATCATACATTGACTGGTTACTTGTGTAAAATAGAAGGAATAAAATGGCATGGCAGAATCACCAATATAGAGCTCGTGGTGAAAACTAGATAAATACCAGTGAAGCAAGAGGACAAGAAAACACGGCGGCGTCGGATGGGACATACACTGAGAAAACAATACAATACTATAACTAGCATGTCCTTGACTCGAACCCTAAGGAGAAAGGAAATACGGGAAGACCTAAAACACACGGAGAAGAGACGTAGGAGTAGAAATGAGCATAATCAGGAGGATATTGACAGAACTGCATGGGTAACTAATATTAGAGATTCTTGAAGTGAGTTGTTTGTGGTCCTGGGTACATGGTGAAAGAAGAGTACGAACACTTACCGGAGATCCTGTTAACGCCAATCAAACACAGACACGTCAGCACAAGTATGGACTTCATGACTGCCAGATGATTCTACACGACTTTCTGTTGGTAGCGATGTCTGACTGGCATTAGTTTATGCTATATATATAGTATTGTCCTTCTTAACTCATGGACGTAATGTGCCTATTATTTTATAGATGTACATGCTGGTTATGATAAAAATGAGTATGAAATTACATAGGCCTTTGCATTGTTTTGTTTTTGTTTTTGTTAAATAAAAGTCCCATTCCTAGAATTGGCAATTTTATGAACCTAGTCACAGTGGTCATTATGTACAGGTGTGCCTCTCGCATATTAATATATAATATCCGCGGTATCGCAGTTGATAGAACTCTTGCCGGCTGGCTTAGTGGCTATGTTTTCGATCCCCATAGATGAGGATTTGTAATTTTAAATATCCTGCATACCTGGTAGACCAATTCTAAACTGAATTCGAGGTAATGTGTCGGGAATTAAAGGCAGTCTATTTGCTATTTTTGCCGTCCTCCGTGGCCATAGGCTTGCTAAAGTGGTTCGTGAGCTGCTTACCAGGCGTTCGACACGCAGTTGTGACAGATTTGTACATCATACCGTGTCGCGTTGTGTTATAACGTGTTGGTGTGGGATCCGGTCGTTCAGAAAATAATGACATTCTGCTGAACATAAAACTTGCCTAGTACATCAACAGCAGCTGAGAAATCCCGTAAGGGATATGCAACATTAAAAAAAAAAAAATTACAAAAAATAATTGATAGTTACGACATCATCCATCGACTGCGGTTTCGCCTATAATATATGGGACAAGCGCCATATATCCAATATGCAGGGAAGCCAGCCAAATGTTTACATTTTATAATAATAAACGGAGTATAAAAGCAAGGGTTTCCTGGTTATCTGTTATATTGCTGAAAGGTCACATGTTAGCAGAAATGAAAACACTAAATAATTTACCACAGATGTGTATTTATGATGTAACGATCGGGGCAGTGCGTTACATGAACCGCTTGTTCCTCGAGCGTCCCAATATTTACACCATTTCCCTGAAACTGACCTTCTTTGGCTACATTAAGAGCCATACTGATTAGGACAGAACAATGATGAAAGACAAACTTTAAAAAAAAACAAAAGGCAAAACTTTACGAAAACGGACGAGGGGCACTTGAGCACAGCTTGGAACTGAATACGGACAAGGGACAGTGAGAACAACCTGGAAATAGAAACGGACACGGGGCATTGAGCAAACAATGGGAAATGCACTGATCCAGGGAAACTGGCGTGAAATCTTGGTTTGGTGGACCGCGATGAGAGCGACGTACTTGAGACTTGATGGTTAACTTTACAATATAGTGTAACATCAATAGAAACAAAATCAGCAGGCCACGTCCAGATATCACTCTAGCAATGTTCAGGCCACGTCCAGATATCACTCTAGCAATGTTCAGGCCAAGTCCAGATATCACCCTAACAATGTTCAGGCTAAGTCAAGATATAACTCTAAGAATGTTCAGCCAAGTCCAGATATCACTCTAGCAATGTTCAGACCAAGTCCAGATATCACCCTAACAATGTTCAGGCCAAGTCAAGATACAACTCTAAGAATGTTCAGCCAAGTCCAGATATCACTCTAGCAATGTTCAGACCAAGTCCAGATATCACCCTAACAATGTTCATTCCAAGTCAAGATATAACTCTAAGAATATTCAGCCAAGTCCAGATATCACTCTAGCAATGTTCAGGCCAAGTTCAGATATCACCCTAACAATGTTCAGGCCAAGTCAAGATATAACTCTAAGAATGTTCAGCAAAGTCCGGATATCACTCTAACAATGTTCAGGCCAAGTCCAGATATCACTCTAACAATGTTCGTGCCAAGTCCAGATATCACTCTAACAATGTTCAGGCCAAGTCCAGATATCACTCTAACAATGTTCAGGCCAAGTCCAGATATCACTCTAACAATGTTGAGGCCAAGTCCAGATATCACTCTAACAATGTTCAGGCCAAGTCCACGTATCACTCTAACAATGTTCGTGCAAAGTCCAGATATCACTCTAACAATGTTCAGGCCAAGTCCAGATATCACTGAAACAATGTTCAGGCCAAGTCCAGATATCACTCTAACAATGTTCAGGCCAAGTCAAGATATCACTCTAACAATGTTCGTGCCAAGTCCGGATATCACTCTAACAATGTTCAGGCCAAGTCCAGATATCACTCTAACAATTATCAGGCCATGTCCATGTATCACTCTAACAATCATCAGGCCAAGTCCAGATATCATTCTAACAATCATCAGGCCAAGTCCAGATATCACTCTAACAATCATCAGGCCAAGTCTAGATATCACTCCAGCAATGATCAGGCCAAGTCCAGATATCTCTCTAACAATGATCAGGCTAAGTCCAGATATCACTCAAATAATGATCAGGCCAAGTCCAGATATCATTCCAACAATGATCAGGCCAAATCCAGATATCATTCCAACAATGATCAGGCCAAGTCCAGATATCAATCCAACAATGATCAGGCCAAGTCCAGATATCACAGTAGTTAGGTTTGTAGGAATCAGATATTATTTTCAATCTGTTTATGGTGGCTTCCGCCTCAATAAATCCTTATATGATGTATCACAATAAAGGATCCAGAACTGACCTCATTTTCAAGGGATGCAACTCATGAATAAATGTTCCAACGTATTTTTGCACTGTTACTTCCCTTTTTGGGAAGAAATTTATTTCTTTAAATATTTAAAAATTACTGTTATTATTGATTGTAGCAGGGCGGGGCTTAAAAAAACTATCATCATACTAGTGATGCTGTTTTATGGAACAGTGCTCTACCTCCTCAGTGTCACCCTTCTTTTTTCTCGTCTTCTTTCTTGATCTGTATTGGGTATAAACACTATCATCGTTCGATTGGTGATGTGTAAGGCTTAGGGTTACAGTGCATTTCTTCGGGGTGGTTTGGGGCTGAGTTGACGTGGGGGTGGGATCTCAGGGGTGGACCGTGGGGTGTAGGAGTGTGGGGTGGGGCGAGAGGTTTCGAACCTCGAGCCGTGACGGGTGTCATATGTAAAACTTATCAGTAAAAATGTAAATATGGTGGCTATTTAGTCTTTACAGAGTCGTAGGGGTCTATACATCTTCATCATACGGGTTACAAATGAATACCTTAAAAAAGTACAAATGGCCGATATTTTTGATTGTAGCGGGCATGGCTTAGTGAAATTCATTGATAAGGGGTGGGTGATTGGATTAGTAGCTAGGTAAGTGTTTCTGACCACTATCAGCATATGGTTTCAGAGCTTCAAATTAAAACCTTAAAATGGTAACAATACATATACTATTGATTGTATGGGTATGGCTTAGTGAAATTCGATATTAAGGGGTGGGTGAGAAGCGGGATAGGTAGATAAATGCTTGCGAACACTATCATCATACGGCTTTCAGAGCTTCAAATGAAAACCTTAAAAAAGTACAAAATGACCGATATTATTGATTGTAGCGGGTATGGCTTAGTGAAATTCATTGTTAAGGGGTGGGTAATGGCTATTAGTGGTCTGTAGAGGTGGTAGTAGTTTAAACACTATCATAATACGGGTTACAAATGAAAACCTTAAAAAGTAAAGATGGTCGATAGTATTGAGTATAATGGGTAAGGCTTAGTAAAATTCTTTGCGATGGGATGGGTAGCGGTTATTAGTGATCTGTAGAGTGTAATAGTGATGTAAACACTACCATCATACGAATTACAAATGAAAACCATAAACAATTAAAACGATCGATATTGTTTATTATAGTGGTTATGGCTTAGTGAAATTCGTTGTCAAGGTGCGGGTAGTGGTTATCAATTGTCTGTAGAGGGTCGTAGTAGTTTAAACACTATCATCATACGGGTTACAAATGAAAACTTTAAATGTAAGGATGGTCGGTATTATTGGTTGAAGTGGGTATGGCGTAGTGAAATTTGTTGGTAAGGGGTGGGTGAGTGTTGGAAAGGCTAGATAAGTGCGTCTGATCATTGTTAAGGGGTAGGCGAGTGGAGGGTGGCTAGATAATTACTCCTATATTGTATTTTAGAACCACGGAGGTTAAGTCTTATACTCAAGTCTACAGAGTGAATTTATAGCCGGCTGACATGAGGCTGACCTCCTAGATGACTCACCGTGTGGCAAAGTTAGTGGTGAACGGGTGTAAACGTGTTCAGACATGTCTCTGGGAAAATCCATTTGTGACTCATTGTGACCTGGCCTCGTCATACATTTCCAGACATGTTTTTGTGGCACTGCATCAGGTAACGTTTGTTAATGACAACAACCAGACCACATGCTCACTGGATACGGTGGTCAAAGATGGCGCTGATTCCTGTCACATCCATAAGGACACAACCAGACCACGTGGATAATGACTCAACCAGTCAAATATGGCGCTGCTTCCGCTCGCATCCATAAAAATACACCCGAGACACGTGGTTAAGACGAATACTACGGAAAAACTGTCGATTGTAGAACCAGGGGACCTAACTAATGACGATCACCATGTATGGGAGTGATTCCACTACATCGTCACCCTTCTCTCTCTTTTCTAGATCCGTTAGGGTTGTCCACCGAGTAACACCAAAGTACATCCACCCTCAATAAACATAAGACACTTTTTGATTGTAGTGTGCACAACTATAACCAAGTCATCATATTGGCCGACTAAGCCTTTCTCATAGTCAAAGTGCAGAGATGTGATCACCCACGTCAGTCGAGGAAGACATTCATGTTACCCAACAACTAGAGGGTCATACAGCGACGAGCGGCTAGTGCAACCTATCAGATGTATAATATTTCACACGTACACAACAGACTATTCCGATTCAACCTTAGGTGTCTCTTGTAACATGGCTTGTAACGTGTCCACTGTCCTAACCAGCCATGGTAGCACGACTCAGAGCAAGCATTTTACACGTTCACTACCTCTCTATGTGTCTATACAGGACTTTGAATCTGTCCATAGAAACACATTTCAAAGACCAATATATGTTCTTCAGCGAGGCTGCTCATTGATCCGTATCACATCTAGACAAAAGTACACTTCAACTGTCAAATAAGAAAATATCTTAGCAAAATGGAAAAATATAGTTCAAACTTATAAATATCTCCACCAAATTTATGAAAAGTAGGAAAAGCTGTTACCCAAAAAGGAACAACTTTGGCCACATTTTAACCAAACTTACTAATGAAAAGTAGGAAAATTGTCAGCCAAATGGGAAAAGGTTAGATCAAACTTATAAATATATCAGCCAAACTTATGAAAACTAAGAAACGTTGTTAGCCGAAAGAGAAAAAGCCCTAGGTCAAGTAGGAAAATTTGTTAGCCAAATGTGAAAAAAATATCAGCCAGAGAGAGAAATAGCTCGTCCAGACTTATTAAAAGTAAGTAGGGAAATGTGTTAGTCAAAGACGAAAAATATTGAACAAGTAACTAAATGCACCGTTCAATCTTATTAAAAGTAGGAAACTTTGTTAACCAAATGTGAAAAAAAAAATATCAGCCAAAGAGAGCAATAATCGTCCAAACTTATAAAAAATAGGAGAATTGTCAGCCAAATGGGGAAAAGTTAGATCAAATACAGAAATATCTCATCCAAACTTATGAAAAGTAGGAAACTTTGGTAGCCAAAGGAAAAAAAAAATCTAAGTCAAGTAGGGAAATCTGTTAGCCAATTGGGATAATATATTGTCCAAATATAGTAATATCTCGTCCACACTTATGAAAACGAGTAAAATTTGTTAGCCAAATAGGAAAAATATTGGCCAAGTATGAAAATGTGATAGCCAAATGTGAAAAAAATATCAACAAAAGAGAGAAATATCACTTCCAGACTTATAAAATGTAGGAACATTTTGTCAACTAATTTAGAAGAATGTCATCCAAATACAGAAATATCTCAACTAAACATATAAAAGGTAGGAAACTTTGTTAACCATAATGTGAAAGATATTGATCAAGTAGGAAAAATGTGTTAGTCAAAGAGAAAAACATATTGACAAATTAACGAAATACATCGTTCCATCTTATGAAAAGGAGGCAACATTGTAAACCAAATGTGAAAAAATATCAACCAAAGAGAGAAATATCTCATCCAAACTTATAAAAAGTAGGAGAATTGTCTGCCAATTGGGAAATAGTTAAGCCAAATACAGAAATATCTCACTCAAACTTATGAAAAGTAGAATACTTTGATAGCCAAATGTGAAAGGAAATTTCTCACTTTTCATAAGTTTGGATGAACTATTTCTTTACTTGACCAAAAATTTTCACATATGGTTAACAAAGTTTCCTACTTATTATAAGTTAGTTTGAAATTTGGCCACACTTTACACATTTGGTTAACAAAGTTTCCTACTTGTAATATGTTTTGGTTGAAATATTTCTTTACTTGACCAAACATTTTCACATTTGGTTAGCAATGTTTCCCCACGTTTTTATAAGTTTAGTTGAAATTTTGCTAAACTTTTCACATTTTGTTAACAAAGATTCCTACTTTTTATAAGATTTTGTTGAAATGTGGCCAGACTTTTCACATTTGTTTAACAAATTTTCTTACTTTTCATAAGTTTGGTTGAAATTTGGCCAAAATTTTCACATTTGGTTAACAAATTGTCCTAATTTTCATAAGTTTTGTGAGATATTTATAAGCTTGACTGAACTTTGGTCACAATTTTTCACCGTTGGTTAACGTATTTTCCTACTTCGGTTGACATGTTTCTTAGTTAGATCAATATTGTTTCCCTTCGGCTAACAAATTGTCCTATATTTTATAAGTATGATCGAGATCTTTCTGTATTTGATCAATCCTGTTTTCCTCGTTTTTATAAATTTGGTTGAGTAATTCTGTAATTGGGTAAAGTTTTTCCCATTTGGCTGACAATATTTTCTATTTTTTATAAGTTTAGTTGAAATATTTCTCTCTTTGGGCGACATTTTTTTTAACATTCGGTTAACAAAGTTTCATACTTTTCATATTGTTAGTTTGTGTACAATTTTATTGTTGAAATTTTATTTTTCATTCAACTATAGTGACTTAATACATAAGATACTTTTAAGTTTCTGAAATACAGCTGTTGTTTGCAAAGGGGAACATATGAATACCTCTAGTAGGTGGGAAATTTGCCCAGTCAGCAGAAAACAGCTTGTGGTATAATCAAAGAGAATGATAGTTTTAATTGGAATGACATGTTGAAAGTCGGTTAGAAGAAGAGAAAGATGGTATTCAAGGGGTCAATAAGGCATGCATGGTTTTAAGAAAATGTCGACTTCATAACAGACACGGCAGTTTGGTTGGAGACTTGACGCTTTTGCGGATGTGAAATGACAGCATGAGATAATTCTTCCTATTTGGTTAAAAAATTTTCCTACTTTTTATAAGTTTGTTTGGGATATTTGAAAATTTGGTCGAGATATTTCTGTATTTGGCAAACGTTTTTTTTTTTTTCTTTGGTCAACAGAATTTCCTACTTTATATAAATTTGGCTGTGATATGTTTAAGTTTGTTTGAAATGTGGCCAACATTTTTTTCACATTTGGTTAATAAAGTTTCCTACTTGTTATAAATTTGGTTGAAATTTGGCCAAACATTTCACATTTGGTTAACAAAGTTTCCTACTATTTTAAGTGTGATTGCAATTTGACCAAACTTTTCACGTTTGTTTAGCAAAGTTTCCTTTTTTAATGAGTTTGGTTGAACTTTGGCCAAACTTTTCGCATTTGGTTAACACATTTTCTTATTTTTCATAAGTTTGGCTGAGATTTTTTTATAAATTTGGCTGAAATTTAGTAAAGCTTTTTTTTCATTTTGGTTAACAAAGTGTCCTAATTTTTATAAGTATGTGTGTTTTGCGTGTGTGTTTTTTGTTGTTGAAATATGGCCAAGAATTTTCGGCTTGGTTGACAAATTTTCATACTTTTCATAAGTTTAGTTGAAATTTGGCCAAAATTTCTCATATTTGTTTGACAAAGTTTCCCACTGTTCATAAGTTTGGACAATGTATTTCGTTACGTGGAAAATATTTTTCATATTTGGCTAAGAAATGTTCTTACTTGGCCAAGATTTTTCCTATTTGGCTAACAAATTTTCCTACTTTTCATAAGTTTTGAAGCGATATTTCGTTACTTAGTCAATCTTTTTCCTTCTGATTATAAATTTGCTTGATATATTTATGTTCTTGGCCGAACTTTTTCCCATTTGGTTGACACATTTTTCCTATTTAATATAAGTTTAGTTGAAATATTTCTCTCTTTGGTCGATATGTTTTCACCTTTGGTTAACAAATTTTCTGATGTTTTATACATTTGGCCGATGTATTTCGTTAATTGATCGATATTGTTCCCATATAGGTAACAAATTTTCTTACTTGGCCAAGATTTTTCCCATTTCTTTAACAAATTTTCCTACTTTTTATAAGTTTGAACGAGCTATTTCTGTATTTGAGCGACATTTTCTTCTTTGGTTAACAATGTTTCCTACTTTTATTAAGTTTGGCAGATATATTTCTGTATTTGGCAGACATTTTTCCATTTTGGTTGACAATTTTTCCTACTTTTTATAAGTTTAGTTTACATATTTCTCTCTTTGGCTGATATTTTTTTTCATATTTGGCTATCAAATTTTCTTACTTGGCCAATATTTTTCCTCTTTGACTAACGCATTTTCCTAATTTTCATAAGTGTGGACGAGATATTTCTGTATTTGGCCGACATTTTTCACATTTGGCTAATAGATTTTCCTAATTGACCTAGATTGGTTCCCTTTGGCTAACAAAGTTTCCTACTTTTCATAAGTTTGGGTGAGATATTTCTGTATTTGGCATACCTTTTTCCCATTTTATGACAATTCTCCTACTTTATATAAGTTTAGACGAGATATTCCTCTCTTTGGCTGATATTTTTTTCACATTTGGTTAACAAAATTTCCTACTTTTCATAAGATTGAACGAGATATCTCTCTCTTTGGCTGATATTTTCTCACATTTGGTTAACACTTTTTCCTACTTAGCCAATATATTTCCTGTGTGGCTAACAAAGTTTCCTAGTTTTGATAAGTGTGGATGAGCTGCTTCTGTATTTGGCCGACATTTTTCACATTTAGCTAACACATTTTGCTACTGGAAATAGGTTGTTTCCCCTTTTGTTAGCAAAGTTTCATAGTTTTTATAAGTTTGGCTGAGATATTTCTGTATTTTGGCCTACCTTTTTAACCCTTTCGCTGACAATTTTCCTGCTTTTTATAACTTTTGCTGATCTATTTATAAGTGTAGTTGAAATATTTCTCTTTGGATGATATTTTTCCCCTTTGGCTAACAAAGTTTCCTAGTTTTCATATGTTTGGCTGAGGTATTTCTCTCATTGGCTGATATTTTTTCACATATCGTTAATACGTTTTCCTACTTGGCCAATATGTTTCCTGTTTGGCTAACAAAGTTTCCTAGTTTTCATAAGTGTGGATGAGCTGTTTCTGTATTTGGCCGACATTTTTCACATTTAGCTAACACATTTGCTACTGGACCAAGGTTTTTTCCCCTTTGGTTAGCAAAAATTCATAGTTTTCATAAGTTTGGCGGAGATATTTCTGTAATTTGGTCTAACTTTTTAACCCTTTCGCTGACAATTTTCCTGCTTTTTATAACTTTTGCTGATCTATTTGTAAGTGTACTTGAAATGTTTTTCTTTGGATTATATTTTTCCCCTTTGGCTAACAAAGTTTCCTAGTTTTCATATGTTTGGCTGAGATATTTCTCTCATTGGCTGATATTTTTTCACATTTCGTTAACACGTTTTCCTACTTGGCCAATATTTTTCCTGTTTGTCTAATAAATTTTCCTGGCTTTCATAAGTGCAGATGACCTTATTCTGTATTTGGTCATAATTTTTCACGTTTAGCTAACTTGACCTAGGGTTTGTCCCCTTTTGGCTAACAAAGTTTCCTAGTTTTTGTAAGTTTGCCTGAGATATTGTTAAGTTTGGTCTAACCTTTTCCCATTTGGCGGACACATTTTCCTACTTTTCATAAGTTTGGTTGAAATGTGGCCAACATTTTTCCTTTTGGGTAACAGCTTTTTCTACTTTTCATAAATTTGGTGGAGATATTTATAAGTTTGATCTTTATTTTTCCATGTGGCTAACATATTTTTCTATTTGACTGTTGAAGTGCACTTTTGTCTGGATGAGCAGCCTCGCCGAAAAACATATATTGATCTTGGAAATGTGTTTCTGGAGAAAGATGTAAAGACTCGTATGGACACATTGAGAGGTAATGAAAGTGTAGATGTTTAATTTGCTACGTGATAACGTCGCTGGTTATGACATAGGACACTTAACATGTATTGTTACATACATTGCCTAAGGTTGAGTTGGGACAGTTTGTTGAGTTCGTGTGTAATATTATACATCTGTTATCATGCACTAGCCACTCGGCACTGTATGACCCGATAGCTGTTACGTACATATACGAGTTCCTCGAGTAGCGTCGGTGATCACATCTCTGCACCATGAGTATGAGAAAGGCTTAGTCGGACACTGTGATGACTTGTTTACACTAGCTGCATATCCCCTGTATTATACTAGTATTGTTAGGTTAACCATATGCCTACTTGGAGAAACACATCGAATATTTTTTAAAGATGTATCAAACAATCGCCTTACCATTAGCCACTTGCCACAAGATGATCTTGTTGCTGTTCACATAGAACGGTACTTTTAGACGGCGAATGCTGACAGTCTTATGCACGCTATCTGCTGACGTAGAATGACTCAGCAGAATATTATGCACTGTCTCGTCCTGTGACCGGATGCGACTCATTTTTTGACCGGTTGAGTCATTAATCACGTGTTTCTGTTTTATCCCATTAGAGACGTGACCGGATACAGCGCCATATTTGATAGGCTTCAGCCAACAAGCACGTGGTCTGGGTGTAGTCATTACCACGTATGATCTGATGCGACACCATTTTTGACCCGCTTTAGCCAGTGAGCACGTGGTCTGGTTGTATTCAATACACATGCGATTGGAAGCAGCGCCATATTTGTTAGGATGTGACCAATACCCATGTGTATCGGATACAGCGCCATCTTTGAGCGGCTTTAACCTCGTGTTTCGTTTGTATCCTATTACCACGTGTGATTGGATGCGACGTATCTGTGACCGGCTTTAGTCAGTGAGCACCTGGTCTGGTTGTAGCTAGTACACGTGCGAGCGAAAGCAGAGCCATATTTGACCTATTTTAGCCTGTAATCACGTGTTCTGTTTTGCCATTAACCCAGTGTTATCGGGTGTATTCCTTAGATACGTGCCCCTATGACTGGTTGTAAACCAACACACAATCCAAGGACGAGTCTCTTGTCTCTACCACTTCGCCCTTGGTCTAATGACAGTGTTTAAGTCCATTCCACTACTGACAGTAATAAACTCTATTACAATATAATCGATTACTTTACAATAGACATAGCTGGAAATAGCCAAGGTCTTCAGACGATCGGCTCCGTAAATATGCTTCGAAATTATTACCCATACAGCCATCTTTACATTTCACTTTACATATCAAAATAGACTATTTTTAATATTTCTTTTAATACTTACTGTTTTACGTTTTTAACTACACACAACCGGAATTAGTTATGTATCCTACCGCATGAGCTTTGAAAATTCTGCTTCTTAATGCTTGTAGTGGCGACACAAATTCGATGTAAGAAATTATTTCGGGTCCTGGGGTGAACCTCCTTACTGCTCGATTGCAACATCTCATACTACTTATATTCACACATTTGTGAAATTTATGCCAAACTCTCGGAATGGACTCAAGCACATGTGATTAAAAGCACGCCAGACCTCTTTTTTACGTTTACATAATATATGGGTGTTGTGATAGCATTGACGTCTCTTTTATCACTATCGGATGCATAATTTTAACGCTTTTGTGAGATTACTGCAAGCTAGAACAGATTTGTCAAAATCTGCGCATACCGACAGGTTTTGCCTTTAGAGATGTACAATTTCTGACATATATTATAGTTTTGTGTTAACATGTACGCAAATTTTTCATGTGATTAATTCATTGGCACCCAAGCAATGTGCCTTATAATATTTATCTACACATTGTGTTCAGTCGATTAAGCGCCATTTCAAACCGCTAAATTCAATATTTCACTATAGTGAGTTAGCGGTCACTGCGATTTTACACTACGAGCAGAAGGCCAGCCCCGTGATAACCGGTATCAAGGGCCATAATTATTTCCGAAATATACAAAGGGAAATAACTGGGGTTATTATTTTTTAAAAGTATTTTATGATTATTTCGCAAAATTCACTGATTGTGGTATTTTAATTAAATGCATAATTTTGAGACTGGTCTTCAATGTTATTTTCTCTAGAAGTAATCACTTCCTATATTTTTTTAAACATATTTATATATAATAATAGTCACCATATATAGAATTATTAGCCGTACTCTGGCTTCAGTCTTTTTGCAAAAGCTGAATATGCCCAAACGTCCCTTTTGACTCATATCTTTTGGGTCTTTTGGCTAAGATAAGAGTCCAAATACTGCCTGTGGTCTGGCTACACTGTTCACCACTCTTTGCATCTAGGTGCAAATTTTGTGTCCCCTTTGGGGCTCAGGCAGGTAGGGGCCCAATCTCTCGCGCCCCTCACTTAGTTCTACCATGTACACACACAGACACACAAAGGGACTCTAACCAAGGTGTCCGGAGTGTATTTGGTCTACTTATCCATATCAGTATTCCACATGCCCGGGGCTTGCCTCGCTGTCTAAGAGTTGTCTCGGGGGCGGTGGGTGGGGAAAGGGGGCAGGTTTGGGGACACACACCATGGACCGGAAGTAGTCAACCGGAAGTGACACCGGAAGTATCCCAAAACACACGCCAATTTTTCAAAAATGAGGTCCGTTTTTCAGGCGGTCCGCTGGGGTGGGATAACAATCATATAAGGAAATACGCCTCCCGGACCACATAAACGGACCCCATTTGCTACTTAGTTTGCACATTATAAACTACTTTACACTCTAAAAATTTTCAGGCAAAGTCCAGATATCACTCGAACAATGTTCAGGCCAAGTCCAGATATCATTCCAACAATGATCAAGCCAAGTCCAGATTTCACTCTAACAATGTTCAGGCCAAGTCTACATATCACTTCAACAATGATCAGGCCAAATCCACATATCACTCTAACAATGATCGGGACAAGTCCACATACCACTATAATAATGATCAGGACAAGTCCACATATTATTCTGACAATCATTAGGCCAAGTCCAGATATCAGTCTAATAATGATCAGGCCAAGTCCAGATATCATTCTAATAATGATCAGGTCAAGTCCAGATATTAGTCTAATAATGATCAGGCCAAGTCCAGATATCACTCTAATAATGATCAGGCCAAGACCAGATATCACTCTAATAATGATTAGGACAAGTCCACATATTATTCTGACAATCATTAGGCCAAGTCCAGATATCAGTCTAAAAATGATCAGGCCAAGTCCAGATAGCAGCCTAATAATGATCAGGCCAAGTCCAGATGTCAGTCTAATAATAATCAGGCCAAGTCCACATATCATTCTGACAATCATCAGGGCATGTCCACATATCATTCTGACAATCATCAGGCCAAGTCCAGATACCACTCTAACAATCAAAACAATGTTTTCCCTAGTGAATGTGACTAACGAAGGCACAAACCATTGATGTACGATTTATTGACTGGCAAATTTCGCAGCATCTCGTCAGGTAGATACTGCAGAAGTCACACAACATAGAGTAAAATAATTAGATACATAATCTACATAGGCCCCTTTTGTGCAAATAGAAAGACATGATAGTCCATTTAACATTGCCATGGTAAACAGTTGATATTACTGTGCGATTATATGTATATGAGAACTGGTTGGTCTAGGGAATACGAGTAAGGGAAATACAGAAAACGGTGGGTAATATTGGTAGGACATAGAGGGAGATGCAGGAGATAACACGGCATAGACGGAGATGGGGGAGATAACACTTCACAGACGGAAATGGATGAGATAACACGGCATAGAGGGAGATGCAGGAGATAACACGGCATAGACAGAGATGGAGGAGATAACACGACATAGAGGGAGATGGAGGAGATAACATGGCATAAAAGGAGATGCAGGAGATAACACGGCATAAACGGAGATGGAGGACATAACACGGCATAGAGGGAGATGGAGGAGATAACACGGCATAGAGCTAGATGGAGGAGATAACACGGCATAGAGGGAGATGGAAGAGATAACACGGCATAGAGGGAGTTGGAGGAGATAACACGGCATAGAGGGAGATACAGGAGATAACACGAGATAGAACGGTTGTGCGTGTTTGTTTGAGGACCTATGCCCCATTGGGGGATAGAATGACAACAAAGAAGAAGACAGAGTCAAGGAAACAACGTTACACGTGTGCGGCTTGGTTTTCAGTATGAATGTTATTGCTACCCGATTTGTAATGGAACATTAGGGAAACTGGAGGCATGAAAGTATGGTTTATAGAGAAGAATGTTGAAAATATCGTGGGCACATTTATTTCAGGCGAACTGATATAATTACATGGTATACATAGGCGGTGGCTTCATTACATAAATATACAAAAGCCGCGTTACATACGCTTATAGCACACAGTCAGTTACACCAGTCCTACACACGCTATCTTCAAACTAGCACTCTCGCAACGCTAAGCATTTGCTCTCGAAAACACAAGCGTTCTCCCCTGAAACTGTCTGAGTCCCGTCTGGCGTTTTTAAGCTGGTCGGCTGGACTCGTGGTCCTGGACCGTATACCACTCGAGATCCCCGTGTGGTCCTAGACGTCACGTAGTACTGCAGTCCATCCGTGTTAGGCTAAGTTATTTAGTGTACTGACGTCTAGTCCGTTCAGGGCAGTGTCCCGTGATCTTACTCAGTCTTGTCCTACCGGTGTTCTGTCTATGACACGTCAGTGTTCCCATCTGAGTCCTATCTCCACTCTATCTACTGTCTTGTAGATGTCCTGTCTTATGACCATTCTTTGCCTTGACTTGTGTCATGTCTCTACTCTATCGGCTATACTGTAGATGTCCTTATCTATGCCCTGTATGTCGTTATCTCAGTCGTTCTAACTCTATTCTGTCCCTTTTTCCTCTCTCTGTCCTGTACCTACATTCCAACACTCTGACATTCTCCCATGCCCCCCCCCCCCGGTATTGTGTCACCGAATTAATTCCAAAGGGTGTGACACAATGTCGTATAAGCAAATAAATATTAGTCGGAACTAATTTGTCAGTGTGTTGTGTAATTAGTCAAATACTCTAATTAGGTACCACTCTGATGCATACGGGTATGAAACACTGTTGAAGTATGTACCCACTGGTCTATGATCAGTGTAAAATACGCCAATTTTTAAAAAATGAGGTCCGTTTTTCAGGCGTTCCGATGGGGGAGGGATAACATTCATATAAGGAAATATTACCTCCGGACCACATAAACGGACCCCATTTGCTAATTAGTTTGCACATTGTATACTACTTATCACTCTAAAAATGTTCAGGCCAAGTCCAGATATCACTCGAACAATGTTCATGCCAAGTCCAGATATCATTCCAACAATGATCAGGACATGTCAGGATATCACTCTAACAATGTTCAGGCCAAGTCCACATATCACTCCAACAATGATCAGGCCAAATCCACATATCACTCTAAAATGATCAGGCCAAATCCACATATCACTAACAATGTTCAGGCCAAGTCCATATATCACTCTAACAGTCATTATTCCAAATTCGAGATATCACTCAAGCAATGATCAGGCCAATCTAGATATCACTCTTACAATCATCAGGCCAAGTCCAGATATCACACTAATAATGATAAGGCCAAATCCAGATATCATTCTAATAATGATCAGGCCAAGTCTAGATATTAGTCTAATAATAATCAGGCCAAGTCCAGATATCACTCTAATAATGATCAGGCCAAGACCAGATATCACTCTAATAATGATCAGGCCAAGACCAGATATCACTCTAATAATGTACAGGCCAAGACCAGATATCACTCTAATAATGATCAGGCCAAGACCAGATATCACTCTAATAATGTACAGGCCAAGACCAGATATCACTCTAATAATGATCAGGCCAAGACCAGATATCACTCTAATAATGATCAGGCCAAGTCCACATATTATTCTGACAATCATTAGGCCAAGTCCAGATATCAGTCTAATAATGATCAGGCCAAGTCCAGATATCAGTCTAATAATGATAAGGCCAAGTCCAGATGTCAGTCTAATAATAATCAGGCCAAGTCCACATATCATTCTGACAATCATCAGGCCATGTCCACATATCATTCTGACAATCATCAGGCCAAGTCCACATATCATTCTGACAATCATTAGGCCAAGTCCACATATTATTCTGACAATCATTAGGCCAAGTCCAGATATCAGTCTAATAATGATCAGGCCAAGTCCAGATATCAGTCTAATAATGATAAGGCCAAGTCCAGATGTCCATCCATCCATCATGTGCCATGCCGGTAAGCGTGGGCGGTCATGTTCTGCCATCTCACTCGATCAACAGAGTCGTGGATCAGTTCCGTGTTTCTGTCTCGACCATGCCACAAGGCCAAGCCATCCAGATACTTGTTTCTAGGTCTTCCCCTTGGTCTGTTCCCCTCGATCTTACCAGTTGTCACCAAGTTCTCCAAATCATTTCTTCTCATAACATGCCCAAAAAATTGTGACTGTCTACGTCTAATGTCTCTGATCAGTTTACGATCTTCATTTGTTTCTTGAAGGACTTGTTCATTGGTCTTTCTGGCTGTCCATGGTATTCTTTGCATTTTCCTCAGAAACCACATTTCTACAGCCATCAGATGTCAGTCTAATAATAATCAGGCCAAGTCCAGATATCACTCTAACAATCAAAACAATGTTTTCCCGTAGTGAATGTGACTAATGAAGGCACAAACCATTGATGTACTTTTTTTTTTCCTGGCATAGTTCGCAGCATCTCGTCAGGTAGATACTTCAGAATTCACACAACATAGAGTAAAATAATTAGATACATAATCTACATAGGCCCCTTTTGTGCAAATAGAAAGACATGATAGTCCATTTAAAATTGTCATGGTAAACAGTTGATATTACTGTGCGATTATATGTATATGAGAGCTGGTTGTTCTATGGAATACGAGTAAGGGAATTACAGAAAACGGTGGATAATATTGTTAGGACATAGAGGGAGATGCAGGAGATAACACGGCATAGAGGGAGATGCAGGAGATAACACGGCATAGACGGAGATGGAGGAGATAACACGGCATAGAGGGAGATGGAGGAGATAACACTTCATAGACGGAGATGGAGGAGATAACACGGCATAGAGGGAGATGGAGGAGATAACATGGCATAAAGGGAGACACAGGCGATAACACGTCATAGACGGAGATGGAGGACATAACACGGCGTAGAGGGAGATGGAGGAGATAACACGGCATAGAGGGAGATGGAGGAGATAACACGGCATAGAGAGAGAGATGCAGGAGATAATACGAGATAGAGGAAAATGCAAGAGATAACACGAGATAGAGGGAGATGCAGGAGTTAACACGGCATAGAGAGAGATGGAGGAGATAACACGGCATAGAGGGAGATGGAGGAGATAACACGGCATAGAGGGAGATGGAGGAGATAACACGGCATAGAGGGAGATGCAAAAGATAACACGAGATAGAGGGAGATGCAGGAGATAACACGAGATAGAACGGTTGTGCGTGTTTGTTCGAGGACCTATGCCCCATTGGGGGATAGAATGACAACAAAGAAGAAGACAGAGTCAAGGAAACAACGTTACACGTGTGTGGCTTGGTTTTCAATACGAATGATATTGCTACCCGATTTGTCATGTAACATTAGGGAATCTGGAGGCATGAAAGTATGGTGTATAGAGAAGAATGTTGAAAATATCGTGGGCACATTTATTTCAGGCGAACCTATATAATTACATGGTATCCATATGCTGTGGCTTCATTACATAAATATACAAATGCCGCCTTACATACGCTTATAGCACACAGTCAATTACACCAGTCCTACACTCGCTGTCTTCAAACTAGCACTCTCGCAAAGCTAAGCATTTGCTATCGAAAACACAAGCGTCCTCCCCTGAAACTGACTGAGTTTAGTCTGGCATTTCTAAGCTGGTCGGCTGGACTCGTGGTACTGGACCGCATGCCACTCGTGATCCCCGTGTGGTCCTAGCCGTCACGTAGTACTGCAGTCGGTCCGTGTTAGGCTAGTTATATATTGTACTGACGTCTTGTCCGTTCAGGGCAGTGTCCCGCGAACTTACTCAGTCTTGTCCTACCGGTGTCCTGTCTTGGCACGTCAGTTCCCCCACCTGAGTCCTATCTCCACTCTATCTACTGTCTTGTAGAAGTCCTGTCTTATGACCATTCTATGCCTTGACATGTGTCATGTCTCTACTCTATCGGCTATACTGTAGATGTCCCTATCTATGTGTTGTATGTGGTTATCTCAGTCGTTCTAACTCTTGTGTCAACGAATTCATTCCAAAGAATGTGACACAATGTCGTATAAGCATATAAAAAATTAGTCGGAACTAATTTGTCAGTGTGTTGTGGAATTAGTCAAGTACCACTCTGATTCATACGGGTATGAAACACTATTGAAGTATCTAACCACTGGTCTATGATCAGTGTAAAATACTATCAATGTTGCCAAGAGTCACTACTCTCTCACACTCCACTACTGGTAGCTGTTATCGACCCAAGGTCATATTGTCTTACAATTATGGTTAAGTCATAAAATGCAACACCTCTCAAACATCCATAATTGATGCCCCGAAACAATTTGTTCTTCTTACGAAGACAAATCATGAATATATTATTCATGGCTTCCTTGAAATGTTACCTCAACATCTTTTACAAGCCCTTTGTCTGCTGATCTTTACCTGTCTAGCTTCCACTTGTTGATAGATCTTTTAACTGTGTACTCATAAATCATATTAATCATTTGTGTCCCCTGTAAAAGTATGATCTCCCTTACTCCGATGTTTGTACGGTATATGTTCTGATTCTGTTTGTTTGCGTGTTTTATTATTGTTAGTGTATGTTTAAATTAGAAACATAGGTGTATGTTTATAATCTGTGTACTCTAGGTTTTCAAGAGTCATCAGGTAGGTTGCTACATCTCACAAATGAAGACTTACGCTCAATTTTTGAGATGAGTCTCCGAACTGTGATTATTGAAAACATAACCATAGTTGCAATGTAATTGTAATTTGAACACACATAAAATAACTGCACGTTCACATGTGTTACATAGAAGACGAAGACAAATCATCAAAAAAAAAAAAACACATGTGTGCAAAAAAGCGCACTAATATCCATACATCTCATTTTAATGCATGCATTCGTCCTATCATACACGTTTTCTCTCTCTCAGTTACACTCTGCATTAAAAATGTTTATCTTGTTGAAAACAAATACGCTCGTTTTAAACTTAATAACTAGCTGATTTGCATTTAATAGTGTATTATTTTAATAGCAATATGTTCTATAATATACTAGTTTACTTACAAGATTGCTGGATTGCCCTGGGCAATACTATGGGAAAAAACTGTAATTGCCTTTCTGTACTTTGGTCTAATGGGTGTTATTAACCAAGGAAATATAATTTAAATAAATTAAATAGCTATAGTAGAACTGTGTTAGCTCCCGTAAATCACAATGGTGTTACTTAATTAAACTAAGACTTTCTAACTGTATTTAATTCTAAATTCATGCTATTTCTTGCATGATGAAATCATATTACTAGTATTACCAAAGTAGTCTCGTTAGAGAAATGTAATTTGTAATATACCATTTTGTTGCTGTTAATTGCCTCAATATTACTTTACTTTGTAGCGTAGCTAAGTAAGTTTGCATATTTATAAGATTATGTCATTTTACTTATTGATACGTATATGTGAATATATAAATTGGTATTATATTCTGGCCAAAGGGAAAATTTATGTGATAGTGCGACTTCAATAAAAAATAAGTTGAAATCGGTACATTTTATTTTCATCATAATATCAATATTGTAATCTAACTATGTACACTAACTATGTAGTCGTTCCAGATGACGGCGATGATGTAGCGACGTTACTCTGTTCGACTGCGAAATCTGAGGGTCTGGTCAGCAAGTCGGCTAAAGTATTTTTGGAACCTTTAATGTGATTAACGGAAAACGAGTAGTTTTGTAGATGAGGGCGCACCAATAGATGCGATTGTTCTTCGGTTGTCCCTTCTCGATGACCGTTAACGGGGAATTGTCAGTTTCAACGACAAAAAGTGTTCCGGAAAGATACTTATTTAATTTAGTAATTCAATTCACAATTGCAAGAGCCTCCAGTTGAGACACTCCATACTTTGCTTCTGCTGGAGTCATCTTCATGCTGACGTACACTATTGGATGGAAAATATCGTCGTAGGCCTGGAGCAGCACTCCTGAGATGGTCGTGGTGCTCGCGTCTGTTCTGAGGGTATAAGTTATGTCTCTATTAGGTTTCCTCAAAATAGGAATGTTACTAAAATGATACTTTAGTTGTGACATTGCGTTATTTAAAGTAGCATCTTGTACATTGATTTTTGCATTAGTTTTTAACAAATCCGAAAATACGCTGGTAATTTGTGTCAAATTTGGTATGAACTTGTTGTAATAGTTCACCAGGCCTAACAGGCTTCTCACTTGTTTCTTAGTTGTTGGCATTATGAGGTTTAGAATCTTAGTCACGATCTTATCATCAGCACTCAAGTGGCCTTTATATATTTTATGGCCTAGAAATTCAATTTCTTCCAGTGCCAACTCTACTTTTGTTGGTTTCACAGTGAGTCCAAACAATTATCCTGTCGAAGACGTGTTGCAATGTCTGTATATGAGACGTCCAGTCTGTCGTATGTACACAAATATCGTCTATATAAGTCTGTGTGTTAGGTAATCCACGTAAAAGTTGTCTAGTGAGACGGACAAAAGTAGCAGTCGCATTGTGTAAGCCGAAAGGAAGAAAGCGCCATTGATATAAACCAAGAGGTGTTGCAAAGGCTGTAAGATGTATAGAATTTTCATCCATTGGGATTTGCCAGTAGTCTTTGGTGAGGTCTAGCTTTGAGAAAATGATAGACTGACATATTTAAGATGATATCGTCGCAAGAAGGGATTGGCTCTGCGTGTGTCTTCTTGATTGCGTTTAGTTTTGGATAATCGACGCAGAGTCGAATACTAGAATCTTTCTTTTTAACTAAGACAGTCGAGAAAGAGTACTCCGTTTGCGATTTCTGAATTATCTCATGAGATTCAAGACTAAGAATTTCTTTATCGGGATTGTCCCTATAATTTATAGGGATAGAGTACAGTCGACATTTAATAGGTGTGTCGTCAGTGAGAATGATGGAGTGCTGTATCCTATCTGTCATACCTGGAATGTCTGAAAAGATGGTTTTTTAGTCTGTCAGTAACCCTAACATCTGTTGTTTTTGTTCGTCTGTAATTTTAGGCCAAGGTGTATGCTGTCGATTGTTGTTGTATTGTCTACTGTCGGTACTGGCAGTTCATTGTCGTCGTCCTCTGTCTGGTTAATTGCGGTGATTGCAGCGTGTTAGTCGTCCGTTTCCTGTACTTGTCTACAGCAATATGGTTTCAGCATGTTGATATGGAATATCTTGCATTTGTTATTCAGAGATATTTCATAATCGACATTAGATATCTTTCTCACTATGTTAAATGGCCCTTGCAATGAAGTTGATAAAAAATCACTATTATCAGGTAGTAACAACAAAACATCTTGTCCAGGTTCCAATTGCAAGGTTTTTGTACCTTTATTGGCATCTTGGCGGTACATCTGTCCTTTCTGTTCCAAAGATGTTTTCGCTAATGCACACGCTTTCATGATCTTATTGCGTTGTCGGTAACTACCTCATATGGTGATAATGGTTGTTGGATATTTGAGGTGTTAGTTAACATCTTATTATAGATGTTAAGGGGTCCCCGTGTGTTTGCCCCATAAATCAGCTCTAAAGGTGAGAAGCCCGTGCTTTCTTGCGGGACTTCTCTGTAGGCGAACAGCACTGTTGGTAACAGTGTGTCCCAATTAGATGGGTTTCTGTTGTCACCTTAGCTAGCATATGCTTAAGATCCCCGTTGATCTTTTCTACGATCCCATTCGCCGCCGGTCGATATGGGGTCGTGACGCATTGCTTAATACCTAACAATTTTGTAACAGCTTGCGTTGCAGCTGACATAAATTGTCTCTCTCGGTCGGATAAGATGGTCTGGGAGAATCTGAAACGGGAAAATAGATGTAGAAAAACTTCGACTACATCTTTGGAACTGATGTACTTAAGTGGGACTCTTCGGGCCACCGTGAACAAAAATTATTTTTAAATTAAAGTAAATCTGTTGCCTTTGTTGGATACATGATTTAAGGATCCAACCATGTCAACAGCGACGCACTCAAACGGTCTAGAGGCCAGTGTTATTAATTGGACCTCTGCAGTGACATGTTTACCCTTCTTCACAAGGTGTTGACAAATGGTGCATGATCGGAAATAATTGTTTACGTCGGCACAAAATTTTGGCCAGTAGAACTGTGAGAGAATTCTGGGTCTTGTTTTTTCATAACCCATGTGGCCCGCAAACGGCGAATCATCTGCGATTCGCAACACTGTTTTACGGTGTTTTATTGGTAACAACGTTTGCTGGATTCGTGGTTATCTCTCTTGTACATTCTGGTAAGTACATAATTCTCTAACATAAAATACCATGAAGCATTTTTGACTTGCTTTGGTTTTTCCCCTAAGAATCTAAAATAGGGTGACAATGTTACATCTGCTTGTTACGCCTTTTTGAACTCTTCTGTGGTGTTATTGTCCACAGGACCATTAGGTGAAATGATTTGCAACGTTTCGTTCTGCAGGTCGTCGCGTTCTTTGGCTGTTACGGACCTTGTTGTTTCATTAGCATTATTAAAATGGGTTTCTTCCCAGGCTTTGATTCCACTAGCAGTACAATTTTTAAAATCTGGAAAACAACCAATAATTAGATCTGTGCAAGAATTGTCTAAGATCGCGCACGTAAACGTGCCTGATAAGAAAGGTGCAAAGATGCGAGCTTTAGCTAGTGGGTATTTCTCCACATTGCCAGAAAAAGTTCTCCAATTACCAAAGTCACCTGTATAAACTTATGGCCTTGCCAATTCCTTCCTTAGACCGATTAAGGTACTACCAGAATCAATAAAGTCTTGACAAGGTGTATCATTTACCATACCATAGTGGAACTCTAATTTCCTCTTGAGGAAACTCCTGCGTTTGCGTTTCCACCTGAAAACTGAACTGTATGGCCGCATTTCAATACTCCATCCTCGTGAAACTTATGACTAGTTTGACATCTATCCATCCATCCATCATGTGCCATGCCGGTAAGCGTGGGCGGTCATCTTCTGCCATCTCACTCGATCAACAGAGTCGTGGATCAGTTCCGTGTTTCTGTCTCGACCATGCCACAAGGCCAAGCTATTCAGATACTTGTTTCTAGGTCTTCCCCTTGGTCTGTTCCCCTCGATCTTACAGTTGTCACCAAGTTCTCCAAATCATATCTTCTCATAACATGCCCAAAAATTTTTGACTGTCTACGTCTAATGACTCTGATCAGTTTACGATCTTCATTTGTTTCTTGAAGGACTTGTTCATTGGTCTTTCTGGCTGTCCATGGTATTCTTTGCATTTTCCTCAGAAACCACATTTCTACAGCCATCAGATGTTTTTCAGCCTGGCTGCTCATTGCCCAAGCTTCACATCCATATAAAAGTATAGGTTCTATATAGCATCTCAACACACTTTTTCTCGTTTCAATTGACATCTTTTTATTGGTCAGTATGTTTTTCATCTTGCTAAAGGCTACTTTTGCCATGGCGATACTTGTTCTAATCTCTTCAAGGCATCTCCCATCATCTTATTACTGTTTCGAGATAATTGTACCTATTCACTTGTGGAAGAATATTCCCATTTACTTGTATATTACACTGTGGTATTTCGTTTTTCCTAGTGACGACCATAATCTGTGTCTTTTTACAATTTAATTCTAACCCTTGTTGTTCACTGTGTGTAACAACCGCATCTACTAAATTTTGCAGGCCCTTTCATTGTCTGCAATCAAGACTGTATCATCTGCATATCTAATGTTATTGATGCATCGTCCCCCAATGTTGATTCCTTCCATATTTTCAATATTTCTAAAAATATTTTCACTGTACAGGGAAAACAGATCTGGAGACATTACACATCCCTGTCTCACACCTCTCTTAATAGGCTGATATTGGCTTACTTCATTATCAACTCTTATGGCAGCTTGTTGTTTCCAATATATGTTGTTTACAAGTCTAAGGTCTTTCCCATCAATTTGTAGATCTTCAAGCATCCTTATCATGTTGACATGTCTCACTTTATCAAAAGCCTTTGTGTAGTCAATAAAGCAAAGGTGTAGATCTTTGTTTACTTCTATAGAACGTTCGATTACGGTTCTCAGTATATACACAGCATTTACTGTACCCTTGCCTACTACAAACCCACATTGTTCTTCTCCTATTTCAAGTTGCATTTTTCCTCCTAACTCTTTGCATGATAATTCTTAGCAAAATTTTCGTGATGTGACTCATTATACTAATTGTTCGATGTTGATCACATTCCAAGGCTCCTGATTTCTTTGGGATTACAATAAATACAGAATTACATAACTCATGAGGTATATTTCCAGTATCATATATTGTATTAAGCAGACTGGTAACTTTATCTATTCCATATTCTTCTAAAGCATTAATTATTTCTGTTGT
Source organism: Cepaea hortensis (assembly GCA_963921405.1). Classification (NCBI taxonomy): domain Eukaryota; kingdom Metazoa; phylum Mollusca; class Gastropoda; order Stylommatophora; family Helicidae; genus Cepaea; species Cepaea hortensis. Next base: position 28,318,710 of record OY992884.1, on the reverse strand, counting down.
GACGCTGTCTGGACCGGGGGTTTTGCCAGATTTCATATGATTAAGAGCATTCTGAACCTCCATCTTCAAAATTGCTGGCCCTTCATTGTTATTTTGAACAATATATTGTTCGTCTCTGTTAGCGTCATAAAGGTTTTTCACGTAATCTGACCATACATGTAAAATCTGATCTTTTTCTATTATGACTCTTCAATCTTTTGTCTTTAGGCAGCCTGCTGATGTACGTGTTCTTTGATTAGTAATCTCCTTAATTCTTATGTGCATTAGTTTCACATTTTTACTGTTGTGTTGTTTTTCAATTTCTCTGCAATTTTTCTCAAGCCATGTTTCTTTAGCCTCCTTACATAAGGTTCTGACTTTTCTGTGAATTTCTTCATATTTGGCAGGATTATTTTTGTTCTGTTATCGTGTTTCCATTAGTTGTAAAAAAAATTTCAGTCATCCATGTCTTACGGCCTACTTTCTTTACTTTTGGAATAGTTTTTTCTGCTGCACAACTGATTGAATTCTTCAGCATTTCCCATTGATCATCTACATCTTGAAATAGGATCTCGAGATCAGACAATAAATCAAATTTGTTCTTTACTTGTATGTTAAAATTATCTTGTATTTCTTTGTCAGTTTTCAATTTGCACAAGTCATATTTAGGGTTTCCTGCTGTATACTTGACTTTCTTTAACTTTACCCTCAATGTGCCAGTAATTAATCTGTGATCACTGTAACAGTCTGCATTTGGAACTGTTTTTACAACTGTTAATGCATTTCGAAACCTTTTGCTTATCAGGATGTAATCTATCTGGTTTTTATTCCTGCTGTCTGGACTTCTCCATGTCCATAATCTTCTAGGATGTTGTTTAAACCAGGTGTTTCCTACAACCATTTCTTGTTCTTTTGCCCATTCTACAAGTTGTAACCTCTTTCATTTCTCTCTCCCAAACCATGGTTGCCTACACTGCATCCATCGCTTTTGACATCTATCATAATTGAGGATATCAATTGCTGCAAGAACATTCTCATCACAATCTTTAATTTCTTCTACCTCACACTTGCTTTCAGAAGATGAGTCAAAGAGTACTGCATTCCCACTTCTCAATCTTTGACGACCTTGACATTTAGAACTATGATGCCCATAATCTTTACAAAAATATCATTTAACAGCACGCCGGTAAGTTTCTCTTTTACCCTGCTGTTTTTTCACCATCATATCCAGGTGAGCTGGATAACCTGGGTTTGCATCACACATTTAAAATTGAAAATGAGAAAATTTACAGTATGGACATTTTCGTGCATTGAATCTTTGTTTCTCTCTGTATTTGAATGGTTTCTTTGGTTTAGTGTTTGCTGCTGCTACTATATTATTTTCGTCGTTGTTAGAACTAAAGATGTTTCTATTGGAAGAAAAATAAGCTGACTCTTTCTTTTCTAATTCTTCTAAAGATTGAACATCAGATTGTTGTACAAAATTTGCAAAAGGGCTTGGAATTATTGAAATAATGTTGTCCATAATCATTAAATCTCTTAGCTTTTCATAGCTCTTATTTATCTTTCCAGCTTTCAGCCACTTATTATATGTATCTTGTACGTAGGAAACGTGATCAATGAACGTCTGATTTATTTTTGGTTCACTCTGTCCTTTACCTACATTCCAACACTCTGACACGAATAAATGATACCATTTTTCGTTCCATGTCAACGTATAAGAGACCGAATAGACTGACACAATGTTTGCAACATTTTGCAATTTGGAGGGGGTGAAGTGCCATGTCACGAAAAGAATTATGATAAGATCTATTGAATTGAGACGATAGTGCGCACTCTAAATGAACAGAGCAATAAAAGAACAGTTACAATTTACGTCATTCAAGCGGATAACGTCTTACAAGATGCATGTCTCCGAACTGTGATTCCGGTGACGGCAAACTATATATTGCCGCCGTTAGGTCTGTGTTAGTAGGGTTAACTATTAGTTAGTGTTAGTCATAGGATTTAGTCTCAGTGTGAAGTACGTTTTGATCATGTGGAAAGATTTTAATAGTTTTAGTCAGAAGAGAAAGATTATTTTCGAGAAAATAACTGACGTCCTGTTGTCATTTACAAGGAGCGTGAATGTACATCATCATTTATCACGAGTCCACAGAGTCCACGGCAGTTGCCCGCACACTCAGAGATAGCTCCTTGTCATCCTCCTCCGCCTCCTCCTCTTCCTCCTCTTCTACCTCTTTCTTCTTCTTCTTCTTCTTCTTCTTCTTCTTCTTCTTCTTCTTCTTCTTCTTCTTCTTCTTCTTCTTCTTCTTCTTCTTCTTCTTCTTCTTCTTCTTCAACCCTTTCACATCCATTGTAGCATACGCCCTCAACCAAACCACACCAAGCCGCTCAATATGTGGCTATCTCCCGCAGCTAATTCCATGCCCTGCTAATTGTATTCATCTCGGTAATAACGAGACGTTCATTTAATCATTGCGATAACGTGTGTGTCTGTGTGTGTGTTCGTGTGATTGTGCGCTCGTGTGTGTGACCATAGTAAATTATATCGAATAAATACAAAGTAGCATATGCGCCAAATGTCACTTTCACATAGCCACACAAACTGGTAATGAACTAGCAACAAAAACAGAAAACCATTTGTTTTGCTTGCATGCCAGATAAAACATAGCAGACGTCGATTCACATGGGTCGATCTGTGGGTCATACATTAACGATCGTTTTTAATATCATCATGTTATACAACCTCAGTATTTGACAGCTCACGTCTGTTTGATGTGCTCATCTAGAATGAACCTCGATGATTTTTATTTATTTGTAAATTAATAAGAAGCGAATATATGTCCTATGTCACGGTCACTTTAATCAATATGTCTGTTATTACATTGAATATATTTCCTATTTCACGGTCACGTCAACCAGTATGTCTATTATTGCATTGAATATTGTTTCCCACTTCGCATCGATTTAAACACATATTACTATTAATGTATCGATGTAATATTTCACCGTTGACAAAAGCTGAAAATACGATAAAATAACTTAAAAGAGGATTAAATTATTCTCTGCGAAAAAAAAAATAAAGCAATAAATAATGGAATGTTGAGATACTTTACAAAATGCGAGTTATGCTAACAACTAATGGCAGTATGTGCTGTGCCAGCTGCTGGTGTAGTTAATAATACTGCTGTCATGTGTTTATGTTTTGTTGGAAGTATATCGGTTTATGGTAACATTGTTGTCAATATGTCAGAACGATCCATAGAGAAAGGCAGGTTGACATATATACAGTTTGACAGACATACAAGCAGACACACAGATTGACAAACGTGAAATCAATCAGACAAACGATCACACACACAGATATACATTATGGTAGACAGAAAGATAGAGAGAGCGAGAGAGAGTGTGTGAGAGAGAGAGAGAGAGAGAGAGAGAGAGAGAGAAGAGAGAGAGAGAGAGAGAGAGAGAGAGAGAGAGAGAGGCGAAGGACAGGCAAATATTGAGGGACGCACAAACAAATATAGGTACAGAAGGCAAACAACGGGACATAAGTAGTTATATTTGCGGGGGAAAATCCTTATATGTTTGTTTTACCGCCACATGTTCGATCTTGTGAAAACGGACATCAATTTACCTAATTATCTCCCGCGTTCTGGTACTACTTCCGGTGTTCATCCATGGGTGGGCACGCGATCCAGCGTGAACCGATGTGCTGTGATCGGCGCGAACAGCTGGCGCTGTGTAAGGTGTGATCGAATCCCACAAAATATATTTAGCATGGATGGGTAGGTGGGTATTATTAGACATGAATCCGAGGTAGAAACATCTTTTTACGGCTCTGGTTGCGGGACAAACGGGGAGTGGAAAATCCGTCTTTGTGCAAACGTTTCTGACCCATCTACAAGACATCACCGATCCGATTCCAGACTAGATTATAAGGTGCTACGAAGAATGGCAATCCATGTATGAAACTATGAAGGGCATTCAGTTTAACGAAGGCTTGCCGGATATGGAACAGTGGACAGGTGAGAGATAGTGGGAATAGATAACCTAATGTCCGAGACAGATGATAGGGCGACTAACCTACTAAGTGTACTCATCATCGCAACCTCAGCCTCGTCAATATAAGGATACAAGCAAGTGTATCGGATCGAAACAGTCTTACAAGAAATAGCCAATCAAGGTAGTGGTAAAGAGTATGTAGTCAAGTGATTAGACTATCATTCAACCGTTGGATCTCAGACCTAACCAGATACTAATGGAAGAAACCAACGTGGAAACTAACCAACAAAATAATCCAGACGGGGAAAGAACGTGGCCTTTGTTTGGTCAGTGAATTCCGCGGTTAGAGATTGTCTTCTTCTGACAACTGGTCGTTATATACACCGTCATTGCCGTTTAACTATTCAATCTGTCTCGAGACAGCGTCGACGCAGCCGAGGGCAAGTGGTGGTAGCTCTTCTAAGCACTTGTCTGGGTTGCATGCTACCAAACCCTAAAATATGAGTTTCTACCTGACGTTACCGAGCAATGCTTCGGCAAACATGAATCCCAAACAATACCCCAGGTCACTATTTCGTCAAGTTACCGCAGACTATTGAGGTAAGTCAACATTACGAAGTGGGTCTGGCCGAAATTCAATTTCACAGCTACTACTGCAATGTGCTAGAGAATGAAGTGTGGGTACGATACATCCCACCCAACGGTAGAGTGATAAGAAAGATGTGTCCCCCGGGGATGTAAAATTCGCCAGACGCGTTTATAGATGTGCTGAATCGAATAATAAAAGATCGGAAAGGGGCGACAAGCTCTGTGTTCTATTCCATTTCGACAACGCCTCAAAGAAAGTCATCAGGAAAATACTCAAACCAGGGATGTCAGAGTCCCAGAGGTATGAGAGAGAGGATAGAGGACAGGGACAGGGCATACGTATAGTATGAGGGGAGTAGATGGGACTATACACCCAGGAATAGACAAGACATTGGGTGGTTAGAGACAGGATAGTGTCCTTGAATAACAGTACAACTTTGCACTGGATGACCTGAGACACCAGTCATCAACAGACGGGTGAAGTACAGGACGGTATCCAGAAGACCGAGACATCCTAATTAGCACGACTATTACGGACGACACGAGGCAAGATACCAGGTGACCACCGACCGAGAGACAAACAGACAGACTGGACTTGATGGATGTTGAGGAAGGATGTGTTTGGGAGATTTATGAGAGAGAGTGCACCAAATATCTGATTGCTAATGCTGATAGAGTGTGGCATTGAATAGCATGTGCGCTGTGTGTGAGAAACCTTGTGATACGAGAACGCACGAGTGTATTGCTGATATTTACCTTATATAATGACATAAGATGTTGTAACTTGAGTTGTGTATTGCGTTAGTATGAATTTCACGTTAATAAATGTCATTAAATGCCCACGGTGTTGACCGATTCTTTGTACATGTAATTATTCAGGCATTCATTACCCAGGCAACGAGTAACTGAGACGTTGACAAGTGGCCACTGTTACATTTAGAGAGAAGTTGCAAGAGATCTTAGATATATTTGAAGGTGAAGGTATAGATCTGAATAACGACCTGCAGAATGTCTACGTCTATTGCGATCTCATAGCGGCAAGACCAGTCGGAGACGTCATGGTCACAATACTAAGGACCGTCCTATCATGAATCAGCGCTCGACCTCAGTGTTTCGCGCCTACGACAAACCTTAGTACGTGCTACTGAGTCGTTACTCCTTTGTCACTGTGGAAATACTTTTAACCACCGATACAGGCATACAGATCTCATTCACTACCGGGACTTCAGTGCTGACGTTACATTTTCGAGCTCGGAAGCAATCAGACATAGAATAATGGTGAAATAGGTGGCGTTACGTCGAAACCCCAGACTTTATGAAGACTTTTACTGTAACCAAGCTGGACATGGCACGCCGGTGTTTGTGGGTGGTCGGAGTCAAAGAGGTTGTGGTATCGGCAGGTTCTTCGGTGGACTCGGTCGCATGATTCTACCCTAGCTAAAGACCGGTGGTAAAACCTTACTCAGAGAAGGTATCGGTACAGGTCTCCGAGTGGCCCAACATGCTTTTGCTGGTATGAATGTTGGGGAATCCTTTAACGAACATGCCAAGCAAGCCGGTCAGCGTCTATTGCAAGGATCTGTCAACCACGTTAGCCAATCGGGTAGTGGTAGTAGAAGAAAGAGACACCAAGTACCAACCTATGAGCCCGGTAAAAGTATAAAACTGATCCCCGCACATCGTCGAGGTCACAAGAAGAACCAACAGTACTCGGATATCTTTGCATGATGGCTTTGATTTACAAGCACAATTACAAGTCATCGTCTACGCTGAGCACGCTGGGATAATTGAAATCTCCAAGACCAGTCAAGTGCTCACAGACTACGTCTCATAAAGGACAGATGATTACCAGAATACTACTAACTGATACTATACTAGGATCAGAGACCAACCCACTCAGACGTTTGATATGACCCAGAAATGTGATGACCCCAGATGTGTGATCAACCCCAGATGTGTACCTGGCAACCAGAAGTTTCATATGCTCGATAACCGGATAACAGCCCACATGACACTTTACCATGACCCAGGCAATGATGTGAAGAAATACTGTGTTTTGAAAATTAAAATAAAGAAAAGAAAATTTGCGTTATCTTGGTTTTTTTCTTTATACTTTATGGGCTGCCTTTGGCAGATCATTGTATGTATTTTTTCCACAGCCACAGTCAACATGAAGAAACATCCTCTCGCAGCAGTCAACAAAAAAGACAGAAACAAACAAACCATACCACTAAAAACCAACAAACAAGAAAATTGCACTTTTATAATTTTTATTTTCATAAAATCCATTGCATGAAATGCTCAATAGTGTTGAATGTGCAGAAGATATAGTCAACAAAACATTTTATTGACAATATCAGATACGGGTAATTTCAGTACATTTATTGACAAAGTACAGTTAATAGTTTCCATTACCTATAATGACCAGTGAAAAGGTGACAGAAAGTGACACACATACACTGAGTCGTTTATTTTCATTGATATATACATTTCACTGTACCACACATATGACCAGTTTAAAATGTTTAATAGAACACACATAGATCGTAACTGACAACATTTTAGACAGTAAAAAGTAGAAAACATATATAATATTTACACTAGGACGTGTTATCTGTCTAGTTGTGATGTAGTGACCTTGTCTGCGTGTACATGACGTTTTATGTAGAAATATGATAGCGAGTTTCTGTGTTGTGTGTATGTGTAGATAGGCGTATCTTGTGTTTTGAAACCAAAATTTGCCCCACTCGTCACTGTCTGCGTGTTGAGTACATCTAAAATTGTTTGTCTATCTAGGCGGCTGTTGTGTTGTTTGGTTAGGCCCTTTGTGCTTGTTTTATTGTAGTCTCCGAAACAATGGTACGTTTTGCTGCATAAGGATACCATTCCATACCCTTCGTATTCAAATTTAGATAACCCTGGGGTTCTCTTTTCATAAGTTTTGATAGTCTAGCAAGCCTTACAGGTATCAGTACTAGTGACATGAGCAGAGCAGACTTTAGCTGGGAACCACTGATTATAAACGCTATCATATTCTGCTCTAAGATGGGGTCTAACTGCTTATTGCTAGTATAGGTTTGCTAAGGGCTAAGGATAGAGAGACAGAGAGAGAGAGAGAGAGAGAGAGAGAGAGGGAGAGAGAGAGAGAAAGAGAGAGAGAGAGAGAGAGAGAGAGAGAGAGAGAGAGTCAGTATCCATATCGCATAACTGAAAATCCCCCTTACCTATAAATTTATCTATGAAATCAAAGTAAAACTCTAACATCCTCAATTTGGCATATTGATAAACGAAAAAACTTATTTGTAAAGGAAGATCTCAGACTGTTGTCTTTTGTCCCTTTTCTACATCAAAAATGTCGTCCGTCAGTGGTGTCATCGTCTTAAAATGGGGATTATTCACGTGGTCGTCTCTTCAGCCTTACAATACGAAACATCCGAATGTTTGGCCTTATTGGTTAGGGTTTTGCCGTAAGCGGCATTCAATAGTAATTTCATGGTTTCCTCCATAACGATAGAGGCCGTATTGCTGTCACCTTCTCGTCTGGCATCAGACACCTTATCACCAAATTCTTGGAAGCAGCTAACTGGCTTATACTTAAAGATTTGGTATATATGGGTGACCTGTAGCCCATGTTCAAGATACCATTTTAATAATGGTGCCGACAACATGATCTTTTCTCCAATATAGCTACCTATAAGTGTCCGTCTAGCACTTGTCAACAATTTATTTCACTGTGCGTACTCACGCACAATGTCACCAATATCCGATTTGCCCACTTCAGTATTTTTGAAAATGTGTGTCATCTCTGAGAAGCGCTCTTTAAACTTATCTGCTTCATGTATGTCACACTCTATCAACCCAAACAAAGTCTCGTCTTTTACAGCCGCTGGGATCTTTTCTTGGTCTATGCCCTGTCTATTATCCCAAGGTATGACATATGTGAATCTCGCCTTGACAAAACCATTAATGTCACTATCGGTCTTTTTAGGTTCTTCCATTCGCATTACCACATCTCTACTACCTTAACTTTAACCTCGTTAACTAAGTAGTCGTGAATGTCACAGGTGTGGTCGTATAGTTCTGTCAGAGGTATCTTATTAACTGGGTTAATATCAATACCACGAGTCAGGCGACAGTCTTGGTGTCCTTGGCATAGACATCCTTGAAATTGATGTACAGTTATATAACCCCTATCCCATCCATATACTCTAATATGACGCGTTCCCAGAGTCATCTCCTGCCCATTAAACTGTGTCCTCAGCTCTATGTGATGGGTATGATCTAACCACGCCAACCACTCTCTGCACTGAACAGTGTAAAATCTAGAATTAGGAGTCTTGAAATCATCTGCTGCCTTTCGAATTACAGGAACGCATGTGGGTATCTTTTGCATTAGACCCCACAACTAGAGTGCATTAGCGTCATATGCTTTCAAACTCTCAACTAGCTTACCCCCTCTGATGCATTCTAACATACCTCGTGGTAGCTATGAAAGATTTTGGACGGCCCTCTTACAATATTGTCTCTGAGTGTTTTGCGCAGCACTTTCTCGTTCTTAGAACAAAATGAAAACACTACGATTTTGGGCAGAGTCATAAAAAGATACTTTAAGGTTACTCCGGGGATGGAAATAGCATCCTTAAACATGTTTACACCTAAATCCTTGTAGAAAGTAACCCGAGCCTCCAAGGCTTTAATAAAGTGTTGCACATCTTTGTTATTATACCTCACAAGAAGGTCTTCTAATGTGTTCATCTTATTGTCATCCCAAACCTTCTGACACACTTGATACTCCTTTTCTGTAATGTTACTGTCTGCCTGTTGGGGAGTGCGAGTGAGGACATAGACAGGACAATAGATATGTCAGAGACAGGACAATAGATATGTCATAGACGGGATGGTAGAGATGTCATAGACAGGACAGAGTCGAGACAACAAGACCCAGCTATAACAGGACACATGGTTATAAACAGGACACAGGGACATAGACGGGACTACGTCATTAATTGGCAGTACAACCATGCACTGAAATACCTGAGTCAACAAGACCGGACAGCAAGTTCGGCAAAACAACAGACGCAACACAACTATCACAGGGGACACGCGGCCAAATCAAATCAAATCAAATCAACTTTATTAGGGTCACAAATTGGGCGCGCAGGCCCGTCTTACATTCGGCCCTTCCAATCACTCGTCTTTCGTTCATCAAGAGCATTATGCATTTACATAGGAAGAAAAATAAACATTGTGAAATTAATGTTGTAAACATAACAAGGCTAATTACCATGTTATGAAGCCCATCTCTCACCTATCAATACATAACCCCACCCACACAACACCCCCACCTACCCACACACACGCGCACTAAGGGACACATACACACCCCCACCTACCCACACACACGCACACCAAGGGACACATACATACCCCACCAACCGACCCATCCCCCTCCCGCACATCCCCCACCCACACACACTTCCCTCACCTGATCCCCCAACCAAAACACACTCGCCACCCACAAACATTCCCCCACCAACCCACACATCCCACGCCCATCCACATACACATCCTAACCCATCCACATACACATCCTAGCCAAGCACGACGTGACTATCAGACCGAACACCAGAAGGCTCTGACTGGACTTCGGACGTTGAAGAGGAAAGACGTGTGCTACTGGGCGGGAGAGTGTATTAAATGTCAGTGTGAAAGCTAGCCTGCAGAGTGAATATAGTAGCGAGTTATTCAGTGCGAGGAAATGAGAGTGAACTGTATTATGAGCGCACGGAAGACTGCGAGGGCTGAGTGTGATTTGCCATTAGTGTAGATACAATGTCATGATACAAATTGTGATACCATTTGTGCACACTTTGATATATGTATTCATGTCACGATACTATCGTTTGCCTGAATAAATAAGTTTATCCTACATGCGACGGGTTAAGTTTTCACTGAGTGCATGTAGAAAGACTCACTGTCAGAATTATGTTTGACGAGCTAAGGTTACCTGTATTTATGAGACGTTGACAGTTACTATTTCTAAGTTTTGAAAAAAAATGCCTCGTGTGGGGATAATTTTGTTTCTTTTAGGTTTCCTTTTTTCTGATATGTATTCGTAACATAATTTTCCTTGCGTTTCCTTAATATTGTAGGCGGCTAGGTATTTTGGGTAGTTGAAGCCTGGCGCTAAGAGTTACTTATATCGAGAAATTTTAGCTGGTCCGTGGCAGTGCACATAAAACTATTGTTTCGTATGACGACAAAGTTGCGTCACACTTCTTCTGTTTTAAGAAAATACGAGAATATGTATTTCTTAATGAGTCTAATTTCCAGATTTGAATCCCGGGACCGGCATCCTCTTTAATTACACATCGAAAATACCAATTAATGTGTTTTCATTTATCTAATATAACCCTATATACACATCTTCGACCTCGGTGCGTAGTTCTGAATACGCATCATCAGCGATTCTGGTTAAATGATCAAGAATTCTATTCACCAGATCATGAGGATCGCCCGCTGTGATGAAGCAGACCGCAGCCTCGAACCCAGAGACGATAGACGCAACTGAGCACGACATAGGAACATGTTTTGCTAAACAATTAGTTGAAATAGTATCACCAGGAGGATTGGAATTCCCAAAGAAGCAATCAAAGTCGTATGTAGCACAGTACGGTTAAACATACTTAGTATTGACTCGGATACCTTGCTCGGCAATTAGCACCCAGATGGTTACTGGTGGACGGTAAACCCCTCCTTTATAATGTTCCACAGTCTACCCCCGTTACAATTGCGTTCATGTCGTTCAATTTTTCAAAAATCGTTCCACAGCGTCCCACAATTTGGACAACTAAAAGCATGAGCTACTATGTAAATATCATTAATGTGTATAAAATGATCTTTGAAAGATAGTAGTCTTAGAGTTTCATTGTATGTTCCACTTCCTCTAAGTTTTGGTACTAATGAGTGGTTAGCATCATATTCAAAGATGTCTACGTTAAGACCAAAATACAAGTAAATGGGCATATTCTTAAACAAGTGAATTGGTACAACTATCTCAGAACAGTCATAACATCTGATGGGAGATGCCTTGTAGACATTAGAACAAGAATTGCCATGGCGAAGATAGCCTTTTGCAAGATGAAAAACATACTGACCAATAAAAAGATATCAATTGAAACGAGAACAAGAGCGTTGAAGTGCTACATAGAGCCTGCACTTTTATATGGATGTGAGGTGTGGACAATGAGCAGACAAGCTGAAAAACATATGATGGCTGAGGAAACGTGGTTTCTGAGAAATGTGCAAAGAATACCATGGACAGATAGAAAAACCAATGAACAAGTCCTTCAAGAAACAAATGAATATCGTAAATTGATTAGAGACATTAGACGTAGACAGTCACATTTTTGGGCATGTTATGAGAAGAAATGAATTGGAGAACTTGGTCACACCTGGCAAGATTGTAGGGAGGAGGCCAAAGGGAAGACCAACGACTAAATACCTGGATGGCTTGGCCACGTGTCATGGTCGAGAGAGGAACAAGGAGCTGATCCACGACTCTGATGATCGAGTGAGATGGCAAAACATGACCGCCCACGCTTATCGGCGTGGCACATAATGGATATATGGTTATTATTATACAATGTAATCCCATTGACGGGCTTCCTTGCATATTAGATATAAGATACTAATCTTATATATTACAACTAAACCGCAGTAGATGGGTGAGGTTATACATATCAGGTAAACTGCCTTTAATTCCCTAGCCGTTTCAGGAATACATTTCATGCTGGATCTACCAGGTATCCAGATCAATTAAAATACAAATGATCATTGATGGTGATCGAACACATAGCAAACATGCCGGCGGGCAAGAGTTCTATCCACAGTGATACCGCTAATATTATGTATTAATGTGCGAGAGGCACACATGTACATAACGACAATTCTAGCAATGGGAGTTTTATAAAAATAATTCAAAGGCCTTTGTACTTTCACACTAATTTTATTATAACTATTATTTACATATATCGTATCATAGGTTCATTACGTCCAAGAGTTAATAAGGACAATACTGTATAAATACAACATACACTACTGTCAGTCAAACATCGCTACCAACAGAAAGTCGTGTATAATCAACTGGCAGTCATGAAGTCCATACTTGTGCTGGCGTGTCTGTGTTTGATTAGCGTTACCATCGTCTCCGGTAAGTCTTCTTCTTATTTTTCTTTCACCCTATAAGCAGGGCTCAAACAACTTACGTCAAGACTCTCTATCCTTAGATATTCCGTGCAGCTCTGTCAATGTCATTCTGAATGTGTTCATTTCTACTCCTACTTCTCTTGTCCTTGTATTTTAGGTCTTCCGTATTTCTGTTCTCCTTATAGTCCGTAACAAAGGTCATGGGAATTATAGTATTGTATTGTTTTCTCAGTGTCTCTCCCATCCGACGCCACAGTATTTTCTTGTCCTCTTGGTTCAGTGGTATTTGTCTATTTTTCACCACGAGCTCTATATTTATGATTCTGCCATGCAATTTCATTCCTTTTATTTTACACAAGTAACAAATTAAATTCACTAAACTTCTACTCAGAATCATAATGAGAAGAACCAGAAAGAAAATAAAAATGGAAATTAGTGAAGAACATTATGGTTTTGTGGAGAAAAAGGGCACAAACAATGCAATATATACATTAGGGACAGTAATAGAAAGGTCAATAGAGAAACAAATCGACATATATTTGTGCTTCAAAGATTATACTAAGGCATTTGATAAAGTAAAACATGACGAACTGATTAAAATGTTAGATGATATCAAGATTTATGGGAACGATTTAAGAATAATAAAGAATATTTACTGGAACCAAGTAGCAGCAACTAAAATGGGAAATAAAGAGGTTTGTTACGAAAACATAAAATGAGGAGTACGACAGGTAAGTGTCATGGTACACGGGTGCATCCCATAAGTGCTCCTTTCTCCTCCTAACTCAAACCTGAGTCTGGAGAAACTCAGCTCAGTGCACGAATTCCGTAGCACCGGCGAGGATCCTGAACTACTTTGGGTAGATTTTTAACTCGAAATTTTGCCCGGGCAGCGTCGTTAGACTACTCTTTTTTCGATTTCAAACTGTTAAGGGCATTTTTACGTGCGCAACAATACACATGGGAGTCCGATCTCAGTACCCAGAGACCAGAGAGAATGTTATTACTAGAAGTCCACGAGAAAAAAATCCCAGTTATCACCAGGGCTTGAACCCGGGACCTCCAGCACTCGATGCGGACACCATACCTCGAGACCACGAAACCCCCATAATGTCGTGTTATCAAATCTCTTTTCTCTATATAGCGAAGTAATAATGAGAGAGATCAGAGACATGCCAGGAATATTAGTTGGGGGTTATAATATAAATAATATACGCCATGCCCGGGAAGCATTTCAGAAAATATACGCCATGCCCGGGAAGATTAACCCGTTCAAAAAATGCCTGCAGAAGTCGGATGTCTCGGCCTAACGGCGCAAGAACGCAGCTCTGCTGTAAACAGGCCCAACGCAATTACGTCCAATAAAAAAAAACTCCGGATGAACGCAGAAGAAGATACACGCTATGCAGATGACACATTTTTGTTGGCGGATAATTCAACAGATCTACAACAATTTTTGGTCACTGTAGTAACAGAGAGTGCAAGGAAGGAACTCTCCTTGAATATCAAGAAAACAGTAACAATGGTGATATCAATGAAAATGATGACACCAAAATGTGACACAAAAATAGAAGGCAACATTCTTAACCAGGTGGATAATGTTAAATATATAGGGGCATTTATAACATCAGATAAAAGATGTACAACAAAGATTAAGGGCAGAATAGAAGAAGCAAAAGCAGCATTTCAGAAAATGAAGAGTATCTTATGCAATAAGCCACTATCACTGAATGTAAGAAAGAGAGTGCTGAAATGCTATGTAGAACCAGTTTTGCTGTATGGCAATGAATCTTGGAATGTAAATGAACAAATTAAGAAGAAATTAGAAACAACAGAGATGTAGTTCCAGAGAAAATGTTGCGAATTCCTTGGACTGCCAGAGTAACTAACAACGATTGCTTGATACTGGCTAATGAAACTAGAACATTATATAAAACAATAAAGAAGAGACAAACATCTTTCTTCGGTGATGTGATGAGAAAAGAGGCATTGGAGAACATCGTGACAACTGGAAAGATTGAGGGGAAGAGAGGCAGAGGCAGACCAAGAGATATGATGCTGGATGGACTGAGACGGTGGCATGGTGGAATATCATCAGCAGAGTTGATCCAGAACATCAATGACCGAGATCTGTAGAGAGCCATGAACGCCTACGCCAGCTGGCAGGGCACTTGATGATGATGAACCAATTAGTGAATGATTATAGTTTATTTGTAATCGTGTTCGTTGTTCTCCTTGTTTCTGATGCAAACGGCAGAATGGGTTGAATAAGTTATGCGCTATGTTTAATTTCTTTTGACTTCCAAACATTTCTTAGTGATATAAATGCTCCCCTAACCTTCCGTAGTGTTGTTTTATCTGTGTCGGTTCAACCCACTCTGGGTATATTGCTACCTAAGTAGATGTATGATTCCGCCTCTTGAAGTGAGGTTCTCCAAGGAAAATATAGTTCTTGATATATTGTATTTAACTACCTATCCACAAATATATTTATAACTGTAATTATTGAGATCTCTCATTTAATGTTGCTCATCCTGCACCTAATTTCGTGTTTGACAAGATAAAAAGGTCATTAGCAAAATCTAGGACATCGGGATGGTTTGTTCGAGGAATCAATTGGATTGTTTCTGCAAGTGCCTGTTTATTGTCTACATATTCCTGTCTATCACCATTAAGACAATTATAGGGTATAAAAGACATCACTTCCCCATACCTGTTCTTATTTCGAATATCTCTGTTAGTGTTTTCTTATGGATGACAAAGAACCTCGTAACTCTAAATGTTGACTCAATAAGTGATTACTTGTTTGCGATATTCAGTAATGTCTCAACATTTCCAGAGAGAATTAATTTCAATGCTATCAAAGGCTTTTTCATATTTCACAAATTCAATATAAAGTAATGAGTTCAGTTTAATCATGGGCTCTGTTATTATGTCCGGTATTACTGTCTGGTCAGTACACCATCTATATGGTCGTATGTATGCCTGTTCATCCCTTTGTTGTTTGTCAATGGAGTAATTGCATCTCGTAGATCCTCCAGAATGACCCTGCTTAATATTTTCTTAGAAACTGACAGTATAATGTTCTTAACAACCATACTCCTGTAGGTTCCTTTTCTTTGGCAGCTTCTCCTCTTTACAGACTATTGGGCTTTCTTCACTTTCCTAGATCTAGCGAATTAATATGTGCAGTAATTCACTGAAGTTATTACATTAATTTTAACGGTTTCTGAGTGAATGACATCTGGACTAGCAGCTGTCCCATCCTTCTGAAGATAGTTACCTTTACTACTATTTATCTTACATGCTTTCCCGCAATTAATATCCAGCTACACTTCTGCAGGCTGGATATCCGGAAGGTCTTTTGATTAGTTATATGTATGCGTGGTCAACGTATTCAGACCATTTGTGTAGATGATTAATATTAGTGAGCGCTCCCCCATTTCTATTGTTGATAAGTCCAGATTGTTGACTATATTTGCCCTGCTATATTTCCGGTGGTACATTAAACATCTTTTTCGGTTTGCTTTCAATTTTGCTTTTTCTGCCTATCTTGTTACGTCATCTATACATTGCTTTTTTTTTATACATCTCTATCTCTTACTTAACGTGTTTATTACCTACCTCACATATCTCTGGCTCTCTGGCCAGTAGTATTTGTCTCTTGAGCTTCATTTGTCTTATCAGAAAAAGGTAATCTGTATATGCGTCTGCTATACTAAAAACTCCTACGTCGTGGAGAGGTAATTTAAATATCTCATAGGTACAGCTATGACCACCGGTCTCCCTGGCCTAGGTTTTAGCGACTTTCTCCTTAATCCCATTTATCCACGTGAGCAAACACAGCTGCGCGAGAATCGGTAAAGGTTCTCCCCTCGCCCGTTACTTACGGGATATGTGAGAAATCAACAACAGCGGTAAAATGCTGATGTTGACAGCGATGTCCTGTAATAGGATATGCGGAAAACAATTAAAACAAAAACAGCTATGACCAATTTCATTTTCTATTGTGTGGTGTACGTTGAGCGGATGGAATTAAATATAATTTATATTTTTAGATATATATAAAGTAGTGGTAGAACATTACATTTACTTTATACCTCTTGATACAGAAAAAGCAGTAGTCGAACTATAACTTTAATTGCTTTTTCGAGACACAGATAATGAAGTGGTTGATCACTAAACATTATAGGTATGTATAGACACAGATAAAGTAGTATTTGAACACTAATCATTATAGATGTCAAGACACAGATAAAGTAGTGGTTGATCATTAAACATTAAAGATATGTCTAGACACAGATAAAGTATTGGTTGACCGTTGAATATAACAGCTATTTCCAGTAGCCATTGTAAACTAAATATTATTATTTCTGGATACGGATAAACTAACGTTTGAACATCAAATATTACTTATATTTTTAGGCATGACTTAAATATTTGTTGGACATTAAATACACCTGATAATTCTAGATATGATCAAGTAATGGTTGATCATTAAATATTATTGATATTTCTAGATACAGATACAATTAGCAGGACTAGTATATTTTATGCCGATCTCCCTGGCTGAGGCGTTAGCAACTTTCTCCGTAACCCCGAATACTCTCGTGGTTGACGTGAGCGCACGAGAATATGAAGAGGTTCGAGTCCCGCCAGTGACTTACGAGAGTATGGAGCCGGTCGCTCAGAAAGTCGTGGTAATCTAGCCTATAAATCAACATACAGCTGAAAGATACTGGTGTTGACCGCAATATCCTGAAATAGGATGGAAACGCGGGGAAAAAAGGTATATTTTATACTTTACGATGTAAAAGTGTTGGGCGGAAGTCTCTGTGTCCACATGTAACACGTAGCTAATATAGACTCTATCACGCTGACCAGATGTACATGTTCTATAATCTCTCGTATCCGTGTGTGTGTGCCTGCTCCGTGGCGAAGTGGTTACGGGCGCAGTTCTTAATCCCGCATACCCTGTTCGATCGAAAAACAGTTGCCAGCGATTTGGCAGCAGACCGCTTTGTGCTGGTTTTTTCCGAACTGGTATCGGTGCCTGTCGTTCACAAAGCAATGGCAAACTACTGAACATAAACATACCAAGAGATCACGAACAGCAAATAAAATGATGGGGTTCAATGCGATGTCCTGTAAATGTTATGCAACTAACTTCTTATTCGTGTGAAGGCCCCCTGTGGACGTTGTGTTGCTGTCTGTAGACAATGACATATCTACAACCTGTGGAGGCCATCTGACTAACTTGTGGCTATTTCCTGTCAGATCGTACGTGCTGTGTTGAACCATGACTGGGTGTATCCTAATATGTTTCCCTCCGGATGTGAAGTCCCAGTATCAGTCTTACACACTCTGTTCCGTGAGTATGGAGAGGGAAATGGGAATTATGCAAAACATTCCCCTGGAAGTAGTTGTGTTGTGCCTTGGTTTGGAATACAGTTTCTACACCAATCTTACTCTGATAGGAATGTATTAATGTCTGACTATTTACAATTTTCTGTGTGATGGCATTGCTGTCTGTGGGATACTACTTGTCGAGGTCCCAATCTCTTCCACGATGGCCAGCCATGTTCACTATTGTCCACCACATTGCCTGTGAAGGTAAATAAGAAAAATCAATTATGGATAATAGATCAAATATTGAGCTAAATGACTCAAAGAAGGAAAGCAAGGGACACTCCAGAGTATATATTAATAGATAGAAATATTCGCCACATGTGCAGATTTGCCAAAGAACAATGGGTACAGGCACAATGTAAAGAAATAGAGGATCTATTAATAAAACACATCTCGAAAGAATTGCATAAAAATATAAGAAGATTTACACAAAATAAAAATAATATAACAGGAAATGGTTGTATGAGATGAAAAGATGGAGAAATTATAAATGATAATACCGACATAATAAAAAGATGGACAGAATACACAGAAGAGGTATTCTGTGACAGAAGGTTCAATAAACCAAATGTATAATACTCAAGATGGACCAAACATATTAAAGGCTGAAGTAGGGAATGTTATTAAAACGATGAACGAATGGAAGGATGCAGGACCTGACAAGATAACAACATAGATTATAAAATCCCTGTTCAGCTTTGGCATTGATACTATCACATATAATACTGGGTACATTCCCCAGGACTTTAAAACATGCATTTTCATCACACTACCGAAGAAGCCAAGAGCTGTTGATTGTGAGGATTACAGAACTATTAACTTAATGAGCCACATAACTAAGATACTACTCAAGGACATTTTATAAAGAATTCAAAATAGCATAGATGATGGAGTAACTGAAAAATAATTTGGGTTCCTCAAAAATAGCGGCACCATAGACGAGATAATCTGTTTGAGGATGTTAATTGAAAAATGCATAGAAGTTCATAAAAATAGATAAGTCTGTTTTATAAACTAAAAGAAAACGTTTGATAGAGCACAATGTGGACGAATCATTGCATGCCTTCAAGATATAGGAGTAGACAGAAAGGACATCAGACTTATTAGTAACTTGTATTGGGAACAACTGGCGTCAATTAGATGCGGAAATAATTATTCCCCGCCCATAAAGATAAAAAGAGGAGAACGGCAAGGATGTTTGTTGTCCCCAAGCCTATTCAACCTATACACAGAAAGAATGTGTAAACAATTCGAAAAGGCTGGACTTAACGTCACTGTAACAATTATAAACAATCTTAGATATACTGACGATACCGTGTTACTAGCAGAAAGTGAACAAGAGTTACAAAACCTAGTGGAACAAGTAAACAGGCATAGTGCAGAATGTGGCTTAGATATTAACATCCTAAAAACGACAAATATGATAATTAGCAATAGAAAGAGAAAGGTCATCAATGAACATCACAGAAACCGGGGAGATACTAGAACAAGTAACACGTTTCTCCTAACTTGGACGTGTAATAACAGATGATGGCAGAAGTGAAATAGAAACCAGAAAGAGAATAGGAATGGGGGGGGGGGGGGAAAACATGTTTTCAACAGCATGCAATCAGTATTAACATCTAGAGATGTTAACAACGCATTAACAATGACAATTGTCAGATGTTACATATATTCAACACTATTGTATAGTGCGGAGTCAGGCCATTGAACAAGCAACTAGAAAGTGGAATAGATGCCCTGGAGATGTGGATATACAGAAGAATATGTCATATTTCATGGAAACAGAAACAACAAAATACAGAGGTTCTAGAAATTCTGAGAATGAAAAGAGAGTTGATGAGTGAAATACAAAAACAAAAAAAACAAAAAAAAACAAAAAAAAGAGGCAAGCGAAATATAATACGTTAAAAGACATAATATTTTATAAAACCATACTGGAGGGCAAGTTTGAGGGCAAGCAAGAGGTAGACCATGATACAAGTGGGAAGATAACATCAAGAGATGGACAAACATCAGTTTGAAAGAATGTACTGTCAAGGCGAGAGACGTGTTAGAGATCCGTTGCAGTCAATCTCCACTGTGTAGACGGCACCTGATTGATTGACTGATATTATTATTTATATTAAACCTTCCACAAACTGATAGTTAGTTATTTTATATAAAACTCCTCACATCCTGTGAGTACAATTTCTATGTCAGGGTCTTCACGACCTAGAATTAAGTATCTTTATCAAAACCTTCATTACCTCAGAGGTATCTATATGAAGATTGCCCCGTCCTATGGGTTAATTATCTTGATCAACACTGCACGACCGGAGAATAAGTTATTTGTATTGATACATTAACGACCTAAGACTTAATTATCTAAATGAACACCTTCACGTAATGAGAGTCAGTTATCTACGCTAATACTTTAGAGAAATGTGAGTTAGTTATCTATAGGAATCTACGTCCTGTGGGTTAATTATGTTTATCACAACCTTGACGTATTGCGAGTTAACTATCTTACTATAAACGTTCATGTCTGGAGATTCAATTATCCATATGCAAATCTTCATATGTTTGTTTTATTTGTATGTATCATGTATTTATCTTATTATTATTATCATGTACAGACATATCAATACCAAGCTTTGCACTATGTGCACATTATGTATTTATATCGGGGTCTTAATACCCGCACATTAATTGTCTGCATCAAAACTTCACAATATGAGGGGTAATTATTTACTTGAAACCTTTCACGTCTTGTGAGTTTATTATCTATTTGAAAACCTCGCTTCATGTGAGTTAATCACCATCCCTGTAGCCTTAACGTGCTGCAGACAATGAACCAACAAGGATCGGTTAGAAAGTAATGCACCACATCTTTCTTGTCAGTCATTATTAAAGTGATTAGTGAAATGTTACGTAGACAGTCATACATTTTTGGACACCTTATGCGAAGAAATATATTGGAGAACTTGTGACAACTGGAAGTTTGGGAGAAAAGAACAAGGCGAAGGCATATAAATACATACATGGATGGCTAATCCACATGATATGGTCGAGTCAAGAACACTGAACTAATCCACGACTCGGGTGAACGTGTGAAATGGTTAAATATCACCGCCCACGCTTATCGACATGACACTTGATGATGATGATTAAAGATATAAATTTGATACATACTGCACGTTTCAAGTGTTGAATATATCATTTTTTAAGTGCGTAATTGCACATTTTAAGTGTTGAATACCTTAATATGTTTTGTATGGAATTGCACTACATTGAGATAGTTAGAACAACTACAGTAATCTGTTTAAAATGGCGTGTTTAAGCAACTTCCGTTACAAACATCGATTTGTAAAAGAACGCCTAGGTGCGAAAAAATTAAATGGTAATGATCATTCACAAACGTGTGTGTACTGCGTATGGGAGTGATGCATTTGTATAGGAGCACCATCAGTTTCTGTACATGGTGTCATTTTTAGTGGCATTCAAGCGGGATTTGAGCATTGAAGCCGTGACAATTGGTCCCTATTTATCTGAAGGTGAGGCAGATAAAAAAAAAGATGTTCATTGCTCAACATCAAGACTTCATTGCTAGATTCGTGTGATGCCTGGGAGGTTCAGAGTGTTATAATCATCGTCAATGAAGAAAACACGCCGAAGTCGATGTACGTTTCGTTCAAAGGTCAATACAGTCTTTCACACCTGCCATGGAAAAACAAAGACCTTGACCCTGAAACTCTGCTGACCTTGTTGGAAAAATTCGGGCAATGAAACCAGCTGGGGAAGAAAGAACGTTGTTTACATGCAGAAACGGCGATGAGTGAAGAGGACTGGTGTGCACATTGTCACTCTTGCTGGACCATACGGACAATGACCAACAAAGTTATTGCCTCTTGTAGTCGGAACAGTCAAGGCTATTAGACCTCACATAGTTCCATCTCTGGATCAGTACAGACTTTTGTACCAAGTACTGAATCTCTTCAACGAAAGGAATAATGTCTACGGCCAGTACTACATAATCTTCATCACCTCCGGAGTAACATTCAGCAATGTGTAACCAAGTGATATATGACCTGCCTGATCTATTATGTAGGAGCACGTGCTCTGCGCTTGACACATCTTTCAGGGCCTAGCGAAGAAAGAGTGAGGAGGAGAAGACGAGGAAATGATGTGAGAAGAAGGCATAGAAATAGGAGGCAGGCGCCAGGAGAACAAGACGAAAAGTGGAGAGACTAGGTCTAAACCATGTAAAAGTGGGATATTGGAACTGTCGTAGTGCCAGGCAGAGAGGTCCTGTATTGGAGAGGCTAATATATAATTTTGATGTCCTCATGCTCCAGGAGCTAAATACAGACACATAGCATTGCCCTGGGTACGCCAGTTATATATACCCTACTGGGCAGATGAGACATGGTCAAGGTCTGCTGGTGAAGGAAGGAGTGAAGCATGTGGTACTAGACTTGAGCCAGTGGAATCACAGTGCAAGAGAGGTCCAGGGTATACAAATGGAGATTGGGCGCTTAAGTTGTAACATCATAAATGGATATGCCACACTGGAAAGGAACACTGGGACTGACTTAAGGAATTGGAGGAATTACCAGGTGATAGGCTACTCATATGTGGGGACTTCAATGCGAGGAACAGAGATTGGGACAGCAGTGGAGAAAACCGACAGGGAATTGCCCTTGCGGATGCCAAGGTGGGCTCCGATGTGGTCTGCATAAATGATGGCAGGCCGACTAGAATGGCAATGAGGCCTGGCGATGCGGATAGAGCTATTGACTTGTCACTTGTCTCCCAGTCATCAGTCCTTGATGTAAAGAGGACTGTTTTGAATTACCATGGGAGTGATCACATGCCATGCTCAGTCCTGAACTCTAAGTCCAGAAAAGTTAAGGCTGGGAGAGCGCCCAAGCCTTTCCGGTATGAGTGGACCGACAGACTTCTTGTACGCCTCAGACAAGGGGCATGCAACAGGGCTGTTAAAACTCTTTTTTTGCATCCCCCATAGTGGACCCCAGAAGTAAACCAGGCTTGGAAAGCAAAGAGAGCTGCAGTGAAGCAGCCAAAGAAAGTGCCACAGACACTCAGAAGCTCACGAGAGGAAGTGAACACGGCGGAATATGTCAAGAAAGACAAGGTGGAGGGTTTCAAGCGCTGTGTTGCAGAGGCCAAAAAGGCAAAATTGGAATGTTTCATGAATGAGATTGGAGGTGATAAAACACTGCGACAATTCTGGAAACTGCACAGACAAATACAAAGAAAAGATCGGCCTATGACAGTGGGAACAATCTATAGAGATGATGGTGTGCGCGTGACAACAGACAAAGAGAAGGGGGAGGCGTTTCTCCAGAGATGTTTAGAGCAGACCAATCATGATGATGTGGACACCAGGGATGCAGTTAGAGAGCAGTTATCTGGCACAATAAAGAATATGCCTTATGAAGACATCATACGGGTTGAATATGTTAAACATATTTTGAAAATGGCAAAAGACACGGCACCAGGGCCTGATGAGGTCAGGTATGGCCACCTGAAGAAGATGACCGACTGCTTTAACCAGAACATTAGTACATCATCAGTACCGCAGGATTGGGTACACAGTATCTGATCCCTCTACCAAAACCATTCAAGGATCATTCAAAGCTTAGCGGCTTTAGGATCATCACCCTTCAAAATACATTTGGGAAGGTTCTAGAAAAGATAGTCACTGTCAAGCTGCAAGAGGTTTTGGAAAGGGGGAAGCTTCTTCCAAGAGGCCTGGGGAGCTACAGGCCAGGAAATGATACCTAGTCAAATGCAGCCACTTTTTGCATTTGACGTTTATGAGGGGTTCCAGAGTAGACAGGAAACGATGGCGGCAGCGCTTGATCTCGAGGATGCGTATAATAGAGTTCGATATGATATCTTGATGACCGCACTGATGGAGAAGAGGGTCAATCCCTGGTTAGTGAACTGGATAGCGGCCGTCCTGCATTCTAGTCGGATTGCTCTCCGTCTTGGTGCATGGACCTCAGAGCCACTTATTTTAACCCCGGGACTGCCACAGGGATCCGCAATCTCACCGGTGCTCTTTAATGTGTATACGAGCAAAATTGCAAACCTAGAAGCACCAGGGATTGGAAGGATACTAACATTTGCAGATTATATTCTTGTATATAGGCAGGGGAGAGATAGGGAGCAAACAGCCCAGGAGATACAGGCGATAGTAGACACAGTTATTGACTGGTGCACTGAAATGGGTGCTGTCATCCACCCGGAAAAGGCAACTGTTTTGTGGTGCTCTCTGAACAACAGGATTGTTCCAAGCCTCACGATAGATGGTGGAAGCGTCAACAGAGAGAACAAACTGAAGTATCTGGGAATCACATTTGACAGGAGCCTGTCCTTCAAGGATCATTTGGAGACGGTTGTGACAAGATCTCACAATGGACTCAACGCACTTAAAACTATGGCTGCAATGGACATAGAGCAGATAATGCTTTTCACACTATACCAGCACTTGATCCTCTCAGTGATTGATTATTGACTAGGACTGCTCACTGCCTCAAAGAGTCAGCTGGTGAAATTAGAGCGCATACACAACGAAGCAATGCGAGTCATTCTGGGATGCACCATAGACACCCCAGTTGTGTGTATGCGTTACATCCTAGGTCTGCCGACTGTTGCTGGTAGGCTCAAGGTGATGCAGGCGAAGGCATACCTCAGAGTAGCTTCTGACACAGATCACCCGTTGCATGAGGCGCTAGACACATTTAAGGGCCAGCGACTGATAAGAGGGAAATCATGGATGGCTCCGGCGAAGGATAAGTTCAGACAGGTGTGCATCTTGGAGAACATTAGGCGAGGAGAGGAGTGGGTCAGAGTGCCAGCAGAGCAGTCAGACTTGTGCAGAGTCATAATCACATTGAGCCGGGAGTGCAGGGAATGGGCAGCAAGGTCCACGTAAGTGGAAATCCAGCAACTAATTCAGGATAAAGCTCACCCGTGTGATGAAGACAGATGGTTCGGTGTTGAGAGGTAGTAGAAGTGCCTGGGGGTTCTTGGCAAAGACTAATGGTCGATGTTTGGTGCAGAAGAGCCTGGCATATGATACCAAAACATATAGCTTAAGAATGGAGGTTGTGAGGTTATTTGTATAGAATATATGACTTTTGCTTCTAGGGCTATCTAGAGGGTCCTTGATTCGAGATATAAGAAATGATGAAATGATACATGGTGCTCTTCCTTGCTGAATTCTCCAGGAACTAGACTTATGGCTCTTTTCTCATAAGGATGAGACTCGGTAGAAGTAGATCACAGTCTAATTTACCCTGATAAGACTAATCACCTGGAGCAGATATTGAGAGTCAGGTCAGTTGCCCTAGCCTTCAAGGGAATAAGATCCTCTATCTGAAGTAATAGGCTAAGTGCGTTCGACCTCCCCACATTAACTCTCACGTTCTTAAATAAACCAGTGACATATATCACCACAATAACATTACGTTGTAACAACCTTCACAAGACAGTACGAACAACTTTTAGTTTTAACTATAGCTTTTAATATAGACTTCATAGTGAGTTATGTTGCACTCTAACATCTCTGCACTCCCAAATCAACAAAACATAATAACAAAATAAACCATCCTCAGCCAATTACTGTATCAGATTCAACAACCCATTTCCCACCCAGCCAATCAATACCAATATCTGGAATGATTGTACATCATTTCCTCACATAATACATGTTAGCAACTAAACTTCATTAACCACATATGTAGTCCATTAAACTGGCATAGGTTGTTGATTTGATCAGTCTCTTAACTAAATATTTTTGATTGATAACAAATTCTGTAACTCAACCATGAGGTACTGTCACCCAACACAGAGCTTGATAAACAACTGTACCTAAGCTCTTTGATACAGTCATAATCTGACTGCTCTATACAGTCTGTTCTATAAGCTTTCCATCGATGAAGGGGGGGGGGGGGGGGGTCTCATCTCCTTCGTTATGGACCGTACAAATGAATTTGTCACTGTCTAATCGTTCCTCTGACTGAATCATCTATAAGAACTGGGGATGCTGGAGTATTGCGTTGTAATACAGTTGCGGGGGGGGGGGGGGCATAACTGATAGACGTAGGCACTGTCTAATAATTATCCCGCTATGCGTTGATGTAGATACACGATGATGAATGAGGTCGACATCTTCCTTTGGGCCCTCTTCTCTTGTAGAGGACTGGAGAGTGACGTGAATCAGCATTTGAAATGGTATTTCTACCAATGGCTGTTTAACTCTCATGATTTGACCTCATGGAGTCGGGACTAGGTAAACATTCTGTAATGTTGGTTGTAGTTATTTGAGCGACAAATCCAGTTTCGTGTAACGGTCCTGCGCTTCGGCGACGACAAAGGTAGGATCCTAAATATGTTTTGTATGTCGTGGATACAATTTTAGGAGTGTCGTCTCTGTTTCAACCACATATTGAAGCTGATCTTGCAACCACTTATCTGTATTTTTGAGTGTTACCAGTCCGGGGCTTTTGCAGACGAAATGAGTGGTTTAATGATATCCACTTTTCTGTACTAGCTTTGTTTTAAGCTGCACAGCACACGTAATCTCTTCCAAAGGCATTTTGTGGTAGGTAGGATTCACCGTCGAAAACATCTCACCGCTATATACTTGCTGGACAAATGCTAGAAATGCGGAACTGCAAAAAGAGGTAACTGATAACTGCCTTCCCATCGGTCGTGGAAAATTATAAGATGAGTTACTTCTCTTGTTATAGTCGGGCGCTGGTTCTCCAGATCTGTTCCAACATTGTAGGCCTGGTTTTACCATATTTTATATATAGATGCCATTGTTTTCCCTTAGCAAAAACTGTGCTTTTCTTCAGTGCCATAGAAATGAGAAAGCACAGTTAGTAAAAATGCACTCTCTTAACGCCTACATTTTGACTTGATGGCGATTAAAAATTCAAGTGCCGATATCGGCTTAGCCCTCTGGTTAAATAGCTCCGCCAATTTATCTATTTTTAGCTAACTGTGATTCATTTTTCTTTGTTCGAGGTGGTAAGACTTTATGGGTCGCCGTTGAAGGAGATGCTAACAACAGAGTGAAACATCATTTTCTTAGAAAGTCCCGCTGCAACATTTTATGCAAATGTCTGCAGCGTTGAATGCAAAGGTCTGTAACTGTTCGAAAATGCCTGCTATGCTACATATCTCCCCCGTAAGCTTGACATACGTCGTATTCAAGTATACATTCCGAACAGTTGTCAGACTCCCTTATCACAATCCATCTTTTCTCCTTGCTGTTCAACCTTCTCCAATCACAAGTCAAAAACCGCTCACCCTCGACCTAAAATGTCTCCTTTCTGATCTCACCAATCCTGATATGTCTCCACGTTCATAGCTATATGCTTCCGTTGCTAAATATGCTAATCATTCTCGTGAGCCGCTTGCACATGATTGTACGTTTGCAATCTCAAAAATGACGTATTGGGTCTGCAATCACCCCACGTCATAAGACTAGTAAAAAGTAACGGTAACTGGTTCAAGTTCCCTCACCTGTCTTCAAAAAGAATGAGAATACCATCTCTAACCTCCCACGGGCTGGATGAATTTCAAATGAGAGTAATTGCTGTTTTCCATTTCCCCAGTCATTACGCCCTACGGAACTTTATAAATGTTGACGAGCACAGAAGTAGGTCTGGTCCGTCTCATGTCGAACTCTCCTCTCCTTAATTAAGCCAGTGCTGGGCTAGATGTTCCTGTTTACATTTCACCACGAATCTTAAATATGCATACGATGATCTGGGTACTATAAAACACTTGTTTATGTCCCAATTAGGCTCTGGTTGCTTGTATAAGGACTAGTTCCGCGGTCTATCTTTTGTAGATATCGTATTTCCAATGAATAGTGGAAATCAGCATCTCCATTCTCTCTCTTTTTTTTTTCTCCAACTCTTTCTTTTGCCTCAGTTGAAGTCGAGAGATAAATCCACTTCGCAGGTCGTGGTTTATAACCCCAGTCATATCGACTTATTTCAACTCAGTATATATGAATCCTCAGTCTAATTCGGAATCTAAGCTGTTAGCTCCGCTCTTCCGTTGATATCAACAGTTGGTGTTCTCGGTATCTTTCGGGTTTTCCCCACAGGCCTCTCACGCAGCCGGCTTTGCGCGTTCCTCCTGCCAGTTGTCCCGATTTGCATTCATTTTAACTGTACCGGAAATGTTGCAGACTCATTATAAATCTGTCCTCAGCCCAATAATACGGGGAATGTATGCATCGTTTGAAACGAAAATATTCCAACTTTCCTCAGCTTTCCTTTTTTTCTGACCGAGATTCATTAATAGTTGGGATCCCAATAGCGAGTCCCACTATAATATTTCCAATCAATGGGTACATGGTGGGACATATTTAGAATGTCTGGTTTCGTCCCACGTCAGAAATAATTGTTATAGAAATCATGCTGCGTAGTTACATTGATTTCTTTAGTCCACTTTATTGTAGACAGAAGGGTTATAGAAATCTACTGGTAGTGCTAGTGATTCCTTAGTCCACTCAATTGTAGCCAACATGGTCTATCTAGAAATTTTAATTTAGATGTCCTCATAGACAAGAAGAGATGGGAATGTGCACTTTCCTCGCTTCTCCATTTTTCTGCCATGTTTGGAAAATTATTTTATCACACCAACCACTTCGCGATGGGTAGGTGAAACTATATTCCGGCAGTACCCTTATTATAATAGAAGGAATTTCGAGCTACGCGCTCTGATCCTTATTACTGTCATTGTTTCTTCCCCATCAGTTCGTCTAGACAAATAGATGAAGTAAATCCCGACAGTATTGAAACAGTATTCGGGAGCTTTCAGCCACCTCCATCTGTTTCACATTTTCCTCTGAAGTGAGGATAAGATAGGAGTTAGACGTCGGCGTGTTCATGTCCTACTTACTTCGCATACTTGAGTGCTGTAGGCTCTATACACTTTCCTAATCACGTCCACTTTCCCATTTTACTCAGGGTAACGGTTATATGTGTACACCGCAGCTCTTCAGTTGTCAATCTCTTAATGTGAAGTATTCTTCTACCTCTTCTGCTCATAGCATTGAGACTGTTCTTTAAAGGCACCTGTAGTTTCAATTGTGTTACCTCAGATGGGCAGTTCAGACACCATCGGACGTGGGAAATTATAAGATGAGTTACTTCTCTTGTTATAGTCGGGCGCTGGTTCTCCAGATCTGTTCCAACATTGTAGGCCTGGTTTTACCATATTTTATATATAGATGCCATTGTTTTCCCTTCGCAAAAACTGTGCTTTTCTTCAGTGCCATAGCACTGAGAAAGCACAGTTAGTAAAAATGCACTCCTTTAACGCCTACATTTTGACTTGATGGCGATTAAAAATTCAAGTGCCGATATCGGCTTAGCCCTCTGGTTAAATAGCTCCGCCAATTTATCTATTTTTAGCTAACTGTGATTCATTTTTCTTTGTTCGAGGCGGTAAGACTTTATGGGTCGCCGTTGAAGGAGATGCTAACAACCGAGGGAAACATCATTTTCTTAGAAAGTCCCGCTGCAACATTTTATGCAAATGTCTGCAGCGTTGAATGCAAAGGTCTGTAACTGTTCGAAAATGCCTGCTATGCTACAGAGGTAGAGGCAGTCAGTGCAGCTTTCCGCTGGATGGAGAATATAATACACACACATCGTGATTGTAACTGACTCAGAAAGCATGCTGAGTAGGGTGACAGGCAAGCTTCGTGGCTTGCTTCGCTTCGAAAGACACGGGTGGCAAGCATCGTCTGGATCTTTTGTCCGAGGCATGCTGGTGTGCTGGGGAATGAACAGGCAAACAGATATGCTGCCTCTGCAAAACTTGGTGGACTATTGATGCATGATAAGGTAGACGTGGTTGCGGCCTTGTGTTAGCATGTGTACACCTCGGAGGAGCAAATGGATCACCATGGTCTGGCAAGAATGCGACAGCGAGGAGTGACGAGGGGATCTGGCCGATGCTCTACGCTTAGAGGAAAGGCGAGACGCACATATAATCAGATTGCTACTGGTACTATTGGGGTTGGCACTCTTCGCTGGCTTTTGAGAATGGGGACGGAGCACTTATGGGAATGCCCCGAATGCTGTGATGTCGGTTCCTAAATCAACCAATCAATCAAATCAGTTTCTGGGTTCAGATAAAGCTTCAGCAAGTGTAGAGACGGTACTGTATGATCTTCCGCTCTCTGGACGTTCTGTCGCTGCTACCAATCCAGACATGATGAACCGCGCTGATGCCAGTATTCGTGATAACAGGCACATTACAAGTCAACAACTGGCCATGCTGCTAGTAAACAAGGGAAGTACAATCACATGTTTTACAACACGTATATTCAAAGGTTTGCGAAAGATTGGTTTCGCTATGTCTCACAAATAAGCACACATTGCAAAGGAATACCCTTATTCTGAAATGTTGAAATGGCTCTAAGCTGAGGAAGCAAACATTGTGTTAATGGTCGCTACAGATGGTGATACGTGGACGTCATTTGTTAAACCTGAGATTAAAATACAGTCTTTGGACTGGAATTATTGACAGTTATCAAAAAGAAATAAATTCAGACGACGCCTCCACCAGTAGGAAACGTTATGATCACTGTCGTGTGGGACAATGATGTTGTGATGCTTGTGGACGTGATGCTAAGATGTGAGACAATCAGTTCTACTGCTTACATCAAAACACAATCAACAATCAATAAGCGCGGTTCCGCAGAGTTCGACCTAGCAAGAATTGAGCAGAACTGTTGCTCTAACAGACAATGCAAGCCCTCACACAAGACAGAACACACACGGTGCTAAAATATTTGTCACTTACAAATACATACCGTAGGGTAATGATTGATCATGACACGGCTGTGCAGTAATGACATGCCTATGTGAGCGGGACACATCCTAGTATAGTCAAGGCATGCATGCACTTGTTTTGCTTTGAGCTAGTATTTTTGGAGGAAATGTTCATGCATAGTATTTATACACTTCCTTTTTTTTGGGGGGAATAGTATACGGAAAACAAAAATACTTTGGAATTCATTCTGACCATCCCTTCAAGTGCAAACATCTACGTCCTGGTATTTACATAACTCACTTCTCACACAGGGACGTCTAAGAGGGTGCTGGACTTTCTCAGTTTTCACAACGGTGTCTTTGACAACGAACTTCAGACCAAGGAAGCCGGGGATGACCATGACTTCGTAAGAGTCAGGATTATACCTGTGGATGTCAAATGTTTTCGGCCGGCAAGTGGACATATCCTTCTATCGTTTATTTGTGTATCCTAAGTGTGTTGATCTGCCATTATCTGTATGTATCTGTTTCTTTCACGAGAAATATCAGACAAGTATGTGCATCAGATTGATAACAAGATACATGAGGGGGATCCGCATGAAAACCCACATGTCATTATTGTTGTTAAAAATATCAAGAGTGTTTAGCACGTTATATCACGGTGCAGACAAACACCGTTACGTATAAAACACAGCTTAAAGATGGCCGCCCCATTTTTGCCATGCATGAAAGACGAGAAGCGCATTGTCACCCGTTTTTATCAGTGAAAGTGAAAAAGTATAAATATCCATCGACGAATTAAGGTACAGCTTGATGACGCATGCCTCTCAGTCCAACAAGTGTATGAATGGAGTAGGAAGTTTCAAAACGGCGTTATTTCTGTGACAGAATGTTTACTACCCGGTCAGGCACACTGAGTAGTGACCCCAGACTTGATTTGTCTACAGGAATCCAAGCACTTTTTTGGCGCTGAAGGACCTCCATTGAACGCAGTGATGACTACATCGAAACATGATACATTTCTACTTTACTTTTTCAGAATATATTCACCAACACCAAAAGAGAAAAAAAGGTTAGGATTTTATTTAAAGCCACCTAGTAGATTATGTTTCAAGGCTATGTGGTGGTGGAAAGGGAGAATGGGGGTGGGGGGGGGGGGGGTTCTGTGTAGATGTAATAACAATACAAGGATATATAAGTGACCTGAATTTATTCTGTAGTCTTCTGGACATGCCTGAGAGAGATGAAATCCGTCCCTTGAGGAAGATGGAATTCCCGTCCCTTTGAAGGAAATTGAATACCTGTCCGTAGAGTGAGATGAAATACCTGTCCGTAGAGCGAAATGAATTACCTGTCCGGAGATCGAGATGGAATACCCTTCCCTTGAGAGAGATACATTACTCGCCCTTTGAAGGAGATGGAATACCCGTTCTTGAAGGAGATGAAATATCCGTCCGAAGAGTGAGATGAAATACCCGTTTAGCACACCAGTCAAGACAATCTGGCATCACAGGAGTGTCCTAGATGGCCTTGGTATATCTTAGATACAAATACACCTTAGTGCTTGACTTACAGTGACACACACATGACAATGTAATTAAACATACTACATAATATGTGGTTAACTTCAGACCAGTGTTAATACAACAATCGACACAACCAGTGTCAATACCACAATCTACACACAACCAGTATTAATACAACAATCAACACACATTCAGTGTTAACACAACAATCAACACGCAAACAGTGTTAATACAGTAATAAATTCACAATTATGACTAATACAACAATACATTTACAACCGGGGTTAATACAACAATCAAAACACGACTAGGCATAATACAACAATCACCACACAATCAGTGTTAACACAACACACAATTGATGCCAATATAGCAATCAACACAATCTGTAAGGCTTCACTACAACGGTTCGATTGTCAATCAGAAACATAAGAGACAACAATACGGTCGTTCCACCAACGACAATGTGCAGCAACACTGTAACCACTCCTCTTACAC
Organism: Cepaea hortensis; assembly: GCA_963921405.1. Taxonomy (NCBI): domain Eukaryota; kingdom Metazoa; phylum Mollusca; class Gastropoda; order Stylommatophora; family Helicidae; genus Cepaea; species Cepaea hortensis. The sequence goes on along the minus strand of OY992884.1, from coordinate 28,285,673 downwards.
TGCAAGTCAATCTATCCGTTGTCCATATCAGCCATTTATATCCCATATTACTACAAGGTCGGAATAAGCAGCAGCCTTTAAGTGGTGTAGTACACAGAAGTCTCACGGAGTAATATCTCAAACAACACTTGCTGAGAATATTCACTCTGTTATCTAATGAATACATGAAGTGGGACACTGAGGTGTTTCCAAGGCACTAGGGTCAGGTTCTGTACTGGCCAAGACCTACTAGCACAGTGGTTCTCAACCGGTGGGGAATTCCCCCCCCAGGGGGGAATTTTGGGGTTTCCAGGGGGGGGGGGGGAGGGGATGAAGATTATTTCAAGATCGAGTTAATACAAGAACCGATTACTTGATCTTGTTTTTCCTTTCATACTGTGACGGGATGAGTCTGGATCACTATGCAAACACCACCACTACTGCGTTAGTGGAATTACTATTTACATTCTGGATTCAGTAGGCAGCTAAATTACTAATAATGACGTCATATTGGCGACGCAGACATTTGCTGCACTAAAACTACACACTGTACTATTGGGGACAGCACATTTCCACGTTATCATCAAATGATGTCACAAGGGAAATCCCCTGTCTTCAACCCTTATTAATATCAAGTCTAATGACTGGGGACATAGGTCCGTCACTCCCTAGCAACGGGAATACGACGATATGCTATTAGTACGGCTGCACCGGAAATTGTGACTAACAACTTCCGTCCGGTTCACAACGACCATAGTTGCTGTGCTAAGCAGACCTTATATGAAGTGAGCTGCCATATCTAATTGCATCCTTGGTAGATTATACCAAAACCTATCTTAAGTGCTGCACTAAGACTGGGGGTGAGTGTAGTAACATAATAATTATGATTATAGTAAGAAGTGTGCACACATTTATATTCTCATATTGGGAAAACCCAAAACTTTCCCGACCATGTATATTTATGAAACGTGGTAGTTGAAAGGGGAGACATTGAGAGAAAACATGTGAGGCCTAGATATATTTATAGATAAAAATATATATAGATATAATGTATGAACCTTACTGATTATTTTCATATGCATTTTGTGAATGTATTTACATGTATATTTTGTTGAAAATATGATAACATAATTTTGCCATGTGGGCAGAAGTAGAAGAGACATGTGGAACATGATTCTCACATGCCAGCAATATTACTAGGCGATATATATTCAAACATAAATTTGCTTACCCCTGATTCACCGCCATGCCGAACTACATGACACTGACGGTCATAAGTTCAAAGCAAATACCATGTGGTGAGGAATCAGAATTTGGGGAGTAAATAACTCACCAAGGGATAACTGAGACATCCTAAAGCCCAATGCTTGGAATATCTCAGCCCCCTTGCTTGCCTGCTGGCCTTCTTCTTATCTTTTAGCTCGTATATTCTGTGGGGTATACCCCACGACTTCGTGGCGACACTTGATTGCTTTATGCCTAATGATTGATGTGGGATTAGGTTGAATTATTGTTGGCCTTTCCTTAGCTATCTAGGGAACCATCCTGGCTGCCCAGGACTTCCTCACCATGGTGTTAAGGAATGCACCAGTAATTCTTACATATGAGTCACTTCAAGTGTTACAACCATGTACATTTTGTAATGCCTTTTTCAAACAAAGATTTGTCTACATGTTCTACTCCAATGGACCATGTGGTCTAGAATGTGTCCACTTCTGGACCCTTTTTCACCTTGTATCATCATGTCATACAAGGTATAGCCAAGCTGATAAGAACTATTGGCCTTTGCTTTTGATACAGAATAGCAGAGAGGAATTGTTTTATTCCTGTTCTGCATCTGACACATACACAACAGACACACAACACCAACACTCAGACACATTGTTATTCTCAAGACACTAAGGAGTCTGCAACTGTTTGTTTGATTTAAGGAGCCTCGCTGCTGATACTGCTGACACCTAACTGGTCCGGTTACCGAAACTTTGAGCCACCAACTAGTGGAGACGGAACCTGGAATCCGGAGGAGCATCGTACACCTGTCGAATGCCAGGGTCGACTCCAAGACATAATACAACCGAAAGCCAGCACTATTCCTAACAGAGATCAGATTGTCTCAGGTGACTCTGTGTCTACATGTGTTCTGAGAGTGTCACTGTCTGGATGGTGTGAAGGATGATATGCTATCTGTCTAAGCATCAGAAAACTATTTTATTTTTGTACCTGTAACATAATTGTAACTGTCATAGTTCACCACTTGAACGACAATTTTCATTATCTCTTTTACTATTAAAGAGTATTATTGTTTTATACTTGTACCCACGTACTCCCTTCGTGATCATTTGAACGCAAGGCGTGCGCGTGAGTGCGTGAAAGTATTTAAAACAGGGGGCTTCATCAAATGACGAAGGATCACCGACAGATAAACTAGACATTCGTGTTAGGTCTTCCTACATACACGAGTGTTCTTCACCTTCTGCCTTTGTCTACCAAGTGAATCCCAGTCTCTCCTATCGGGACCATCCCTTTAGACATTCTGATAACGAGCCATACTTTCTAGAGACTGTCGGCAAACTCTTGGATAGGGATTTCTGTCTATTTCAATAGAAATACCCTAACGGTCGGTGACAACTGTGGTCTCGATCCGGGATCTACCCACCTAATTTGAAATATTTCTAATAAATTGTGTTACTTGGTACAAAAATTTTTTTTTCTCATCTCAGTAAAGGGTAGAGTAGTTTAGGAAACTCTGTAATTAGTTGTTTCCATTCGATTGAGAGAGTGAAAGTGTGTTTTGTATCATTGTTTGTACTAACCATTTTTGTGTATGTACTAATAAGATTTGTAAATTATTGCAATTGTATTAGTATAACTTGAATTGGGAAGTAGTATAATATTGATATAGAAATTGTAGTCCACTGATCACTCACCCTCTCAGTCAAATCTCAGTCATGAGTTCATCAGCAGATTTGCATGCAGCAGCGGTAGCTATGGGGTTATCGGGGCCCGAAGCAGCCAAATATGTCCATGATATGGAGAGGGAGGTAAGGAAAGAAGACAGGGAAGATAAAATACGTAGGCATGAACTCGAGCTTAAGAAACTGGAAGCAGCAACAGAACTTAAGAAAATCGAGGCTGAGAAAGAACTTAGGCAGTTACAGGAAAACGATAAAATCCGACAGCACGAGTTGAGGATGAAAGAGCTAGAAAACCAAGCTCTATCAGCAACCTGTTCTAACGCCAGCTCTCCGGCACCCAGCATTGAAACCCAACTACATTCGACTTCTCATGTGGGTCCTATTAGTTTTCCTTTGATGCCGTTCGAGGAAAATCAGGAACAATTGGATAGTTACCTTCAGAAATTCGAGAAATTAGCTGAGTCATTTGGGTTGGCTAGGGAACACTGGAACTTGAAGCTTTCTCAGGCACTGAGGGGACAAGCGTATGTAGTCTTTCAGGGACTACCTCCAGGCCATGAAAATTCTTATGAAAGTTTGAAATCGGCTTTATTGAAGAGATATGAGTTAACCTCAGATGCTTATCAGCGGAAATTCCGAGCCGCAAGACGTCTGAAGGGTGAGTCATTCTCACAATTGTCCGCTCGTCTGCATAGTTATCTCTGTAAATGGGAGACATTGGGAGAGTATGAACACTCCTATGCGGGCTTGCGGGAGATGGTTTTGTGTGAGCAGCTGAGGAACTGTATGTCGAAGCCGATGGAAACTTTCATCGTTGAACAAGGGGCACAAACACTGGAGGAAATGATAGTCTTGGCTGAAAGATATCTGACTGCCCATGGGGACTCAGTCCCAACGCAACCTCCCCAACCTCAACAGAACCCACCTCCAACCAATCAGGGACAAACCCTTAGCAATATATATCAGCAGACCAGAGGCAACCTCAGCAGCAGCATAATAAAACACAAACCACATCTGGGGCTAGAAAACCATACTGCACGAATTGTCATAATAATTCCCACAGTACGGCAGACTGCAAGCGCAGAGCAAAACCCCAGATTGCGGCTTGCTTCTCGATAGGGAAGAAAACCACTACACTACCACCGCCTCCCGAAATGAGAGGACATCAAGTGGTAGAGAAGATCAATGTCAATGGACAGGTGGTCGAGTGTCTGCATGATACGGGTTTAACGTATGATGCCATAATAGCATCACACTTAGTAAAACCTGGTCAGTTGACGCAAAACATGGTTGAAGTTATGGGTGCGACAAGAAGTTCGCCTACCCTAACTTTACCAATAGCCCAAGTGTTAGTTAACTCTAGATTTGTAAAGGGAACTATATCGGCAGCAGTGATGACTGATCCTATCTATGACATGATACTGGGAAGTAAATATGTTTATTTAGGGGAACCATCCACTCCCATGATAGTAGGGAGTGCACTGACCCAAGTCCCAACTCTAACACCTGGCTGTAACCAACTTCCTAGTGCTAGGAAGACTCTCCAGAGAGGGAAATTTATTTCCTATAAACGTTCGCTAGCGGTAGGGGACAAAGTGTTACTCTTAAGATCTAGCGGGACTAATAAGAAGACGGAGTGGCAAGGACCATTCCCCATCAGGGAGAAAGTGTCCAACACCAAATATAAAATTTTCACAAAAGGTAAGATGAAAATCTACCACATTAAATTGCTCCGCAAATATTATGACAGAGCAAAAGAACGACCGGTGCATCTGGTAGCTCTAAATGTTGTTCAGAAAGCATGGAGGAGGGAAGAACCTCTTAGCTTTCCACACCCACCTCTGACGGGATCCTCACTAAACGTATCTAGAGAAATTCCAGGTCATACCAAAGTACCCAGTCAGCCCCGGAGTCGAAAGAAGTCTAATAGATCCTTCTCTAGAGGGGAACAATTGGTTCAGATATAAACTATGGGGAGAATGCATAGTCGATCTAGGCTCATCCACCCTAAAAGTTCGCTGAGTCGTACTTTTCTCTAGGGGCGGCATATGTGACGGGATGAGTCTGGATCACTATGCAAACACCACCACTACTGCGTTAGTGGAATTACTATTTACATTCTGGATTCAGTAGGCAGCTAAATTACTAATAATGACGTCATATTGGCGACGCAGACATTTGCTGCACTAAAACTACACACTGTACTATTGGGGACAGCACATTTCCACGTCATCATCAAATGATGGCACAAGGGAAATCCCCTGTCTTCAACCCTTATTAATATCAAGTCTAATGACTGGGGACATAGGTCCGTCACTCCCTAGCAACGGGAATACGACGATATGCTATTAGTACGGCTGCACCGGAAATTGTGACTAACAACTTCCGTCCGGTTCACAACGACCATAGCTGCTGTGCTAAGCAGACCTTATATGAAGTGAGCTGCCATATCCAATTGCATCCTTAGTAGATTATACCAAAACCTATCTTAAGTGCTGCACTAAGACTGGGGGTGAGTGTAGTAACATAATAATTATGATTATAGTAAGAAGTGTGTACACATTTATATTCTGATATTGGGAAAACCCAAAACTTTCCCGACCATGTATATTTATGAAACGTGGTAGTTGAAAGGGGAGACATTGAGAGAAAACATGTGAGGCCTAGATATATTTATAGATAAAAATATATATAGATATAATGTATGAACCTTACTGATTATTTTCATATGCATTTTGTGAATGTATTTACATGTATATTTTGTTGAAAATATGATAACATAATTTTGCCATGTGGGCAGAAGTAGAAGAGACATGTGGAACATGATTCTCACATGCCAGCAATATTACTAGGCGATATATATTCAAACATAAATTTGCTTACCCCTGATTCACCGCCATGCCGAACTACATGACACTGACGGTCATAAGTTCAAAGCAAATACCACGTGGTGAGGAATCAGAATTTGGGGAGTAAATAACTCAACAAGGGATAACTGAGACATCCTAAAGCCCAATGCCTGGAATATCTCAGCCCCCTTGCTTGCCTGCTGGCCTTCTTCTTATCTTTTAGCTCGTATATTCTGTGGGGTATACCTCACGACTTCGTGGCGACACTTGATTGCTTTATGCTTAATGATTGATGTGGGATTAGGTTGAATTATTGTTGGCCTTTCCTTAGCTATCTAGGGAACCATCCTGGCTGCCCAGGACTTCCTCACCATGGTGTTAAGGAATGCACCAGTAATTCTTACATATGAGTCACTTCAAGTGTTACAACCATGTACATTTTGTAATGCCTTTTTCAAACAAAGATTTGTCTACATGTTCTACTCCAATGGACCATGTGGTCTTAGAATGTGTCCACTTCTGGACCCTTTTTCACCTTGTATCATCATGTCATACAAGGTATAGCCAAGCTGATAAGAACTATTGGCCTTTGCTTTTGATACAGAATAGCAGAGAGGAATTGTTTTATTCCTGTTCTGCATCTGACACATACACAACAGACACACAACACCAACACTCAGACACATTGTTATTCTCAAGACACTAAGGAGTCTGCAACTATTTGTTTGATTTAAGGAGCCTCGCTGCTGATACTGCTGACACCTAACTGGTCCGTTTACCGAAACTTTGAGCCACCAACTAGTGGAGACGGAACCTGGAATCCGGAGGAGCATCGTACACCTGTCGAATGCCAGGGTCGACTCCAAGACATAATACAACCGAAAGCCAGCACTATTCCTAACAGAGATCAGATTGTCTCAGGTGACTCTGTGTCTACATGTGTTCTGAGTGTCTCACTGTCTGGATGGTGTGAAGGATGATATGCTATCTGTCTAAGCATCAGAAAACTATTTTATTTTTGTACCTGTAACATAATTGTAACTGTCATAGTTCACCACTTGAACGACAATTTTCATTATCTCTTTTACTATTAAAGAGTATTATTGTTTTATACTTGTACCCACGTACTCCCTTCGTGATCATTTGAACGCAAGGCGTGCGCGTGAGTGCGTGAAAGTATTTAAAACAGGGGGCTTCATCAAATGACGAAGGATCACCGACAGATAAACTAGACATTCGTGTTAGGTCTTCCTACATACACGAGTGTTCTTCACCTTCTGCCTTTGTCTACCAAGTGAATCCCAGTCTCTCCTATCGGGACCATCCCTTTAGACATTCTGATAACGAGCCATACTTTCTAGAGACTGTCGGCAAACTCTTGGATAGGGATTTCTGTCTATTTCAATAGAAATACCCTAACCGTCGGTGACACATACTTTACGCTTATGTACGCATCACCCTTCTGAAATTCATTTTATAACGTAAGTAGATCCACAAATCACATTTTATGTACATGTCTAGACTTGTTTTAGTATGTGCTATTAAATTTAGCTTCAATTATTACGTATACTGTGTAGGGGCAGGGGAAAATTTTTAGGGAGGAAATACAAAAGGGGGGGGGATGACGTTCTAAAAATATGGTAAGGGGGGGGGGGATGATGTCCTAAAAATATGGTGAGAGGGGGGGGGGAATGACGTCCTAAAAATATGGTAAAGGGGGGAACGGACCAAATAAGGTTGAGAACCACTGTACTAGCACGTCCTCGCCGTGCGTCCAGGGCAAAAGGTCTCTTCGGGGTCCTGGCTAATGTAGTAGGATCTCTGATTCTTACGAAGTCGGAGAGTTAGTTAGTTAGTTAGTCGCAGTTCCAACTTCACAGCAACGGGTCGTCCCCATTATGCTCCGTTCCTGTGCCAGTGAATATCATACAAAATGCTCCCCACTGCCCAATGTGAAAAGTGAAATAGACAGGAGTCTCGACAAACAACAGCCTGCACAGATACACTGTGCATAATGCCGCCGCCAGAATGTCGGAGAGTATCTGCCTGCACGGCGAGGCACCACCAGTTTGCACACCAATAAGCCAAACATGGGACAACGGATACTCACGGAAACCTCAGGTACGGTATGACCTCACACTGATGTTGGACAACAGGATGTCTTCATCCGACATACAGGTCCTTGCGCTGGAGTTCATAGCCAGTGAACACAAGCAAGCAAGCAAGCAATACATGAAGTAACACAAATATTTTACAATCTCACTTTTATATAGTATCTCTATACACTTTCTATACTATCTCATAGGTGTTATTCTTCAACTTATACCTCTGCCTATCTCGTTAGTTTGCCTAGAAGCGTCTCGTTGTTCCTTGGTGTACAGTTACGGTTTCCAGTTAACTCCGGTATCTCATTAAATAGCGGACGTTCCATCCAATCAGCTCTCACTTGAGTGTATAGGAGTCTGGTGCTTTACCTACAGTTATCTAGGCGTCACTCTAATTCACCTTACCCTAGTCCGCCACTAGTTATTAATGTACTTCATCTATTATGTGTGCTGCCTAGATATGTATTTCACCTAAATATATATGGGAACATAAAGGAAGCGACAGAGATCACGTCACAAGTGGAGCTTGAAAGCATCCGACAGGCAATTGTCTAATGTTGGGGGTTGTAGACAGAGGCTCCTTTTAGAGGGACAATAGCTTAAGCCACCGACATAATGGTCACTGCAAAGAGCAATGACGTACTACCTTCTTTACATTTGTCAAGGCAATTATGGAGGTCAATGAAATTATAGAGAAAGACTGTACTGGTGAAACAGCCCTGCACAGGTTAGGGCAGTGGATGGAGGATCATGACGGGAAACGTGATGGAGAAACATTCAATATGATACAGGTTTTCCATGTGGGTGGACAACATCGTGCGAAGAACTAGCAGAAGTCTGTGTGAATGCACCGCGAAGGGTGTTCGAGATTTATGAAAGCAGATTGTGAATACTGAGGCATTCGTCAATGAAGATATGTACCCGGTGTTCTTTAAAATGGTATGCGTATTCAACACTGGTGCGTGGATTTAATCTATGAACATTCTGAATTAACAGACGGAACATACAAATGATACTTTTGAAACGTGAGTCTTTAGACGTTTGCGGAGGGTTTCCTGAAGTCAGAACTAACAATAAATAATATATACCGGGAAGCGCTAGAAAAACCCAATATAAATCGAATGGCGAGGAAAGAAATAAATATGAGAAAGACATGCGAATGTGGTCACAGCACACTTCATGTCAATCTATTGAAATATATATTGAAGGGAAGCGTCAAGTGCTAAAGAATTAGAGGACGTCAATGATTCAATTGGACATTCAGATAGGCTCAGGATAAGCAATAGAAGAACTGGCATGGAAGTTCAAGATCGAAACTGCTGTTGATCCGTCTCTTACCAACATTTGCACCTGTACTGAGATAGTGTGGATAAGCGTATGCTTCGGGCATGCTTAACTAATCAAAGATAGGGAGTGTATGTTGGATATTTCTCCCGTGGATGCTGGTATGTTGGGAAACAAGCAGGCGAATAATGTGGCTGTGTCTGCATCTCTGGATGGAGTACTGGTACACGATAGGGCAGGTGTGGTCAAGCCACTTTGGGATCATGTGTGCAATGTGGAAGAACAAAATCAAAGCCTGGATTAATATTATGAGGCAGGCAGCCAGCCACAAGCGGCGCTGGCTCAGCACTATGAACAAAGGCAAGACGGACACATAATCAGATAACAACGAGTGTCAGTAGTATATGAACTCTTCGCTGACTGGTGAAGATACGGAAGTAGTACTATAGAAATATCCCGAGTTACTGTGATATCGGATGTTTACTCAAGTTAACACATTCGTACTTCCCTTGGGTGAGGATTATCGTGAATCAATTGATGCACCTCAAACTCAACGCTGTATAGCTCCAAGAGAAGTGCAGAGAACAGAGGAAGCCATTATATATCGCCTTCATCGACCTAACAAAGGCATTTGACCTCGTGAGCAGAAGCGGCCTTTTTAAGGTCCTTGAAAAGGTTGGATGTCCACCCACCCTTCTTAGTAACATGCAAGGGACCATTTTATTTGACGGCTCAACATCCCAGTCATTCAGCATCAGCAGTGGAGTAAAGAAGGGCTGTGTGCTTGCTCTTTGGTATTTTCTTCGCCGTTCTCCTAAGACAGGCATTTGGGACTACCACTGAAGACATATACCTCCACACAAGATCTGGTGGCAAACTATTTAACCCATCAAGACTCAAGGCAAAGACCAAAATAAGATCGAGATGCGTCAGAGAACTACTTTTTGTAGATAATGCAGCACTGACTACTCATACAGCAGAAGATCTCCAACGGCTCTTAGATCGTTTTGCAACTGCCTGCAAAGACTTTGGGTTCACCATTAGCCTAAATAAACCACAGGTGATGGAACAAGATGCTGGTGCGCCTCCGTCAATCAAAATTTATAATTACGAATTGAAGGTCGTTCACGAGTTTGTGTATTTGGGGTTGACAATATCAGATAATCTTTCTTTAGAGACAGAAATCGACAGACGCATTGGAAAGGCAGCCACAACATTTTCCAGGCTACCTAAGAGAGTTTGGGAGAATAATAGACTAACAGAGCGTACAAAGGCTCAAGTATATAAAGCTTGTGTTATTAACACACTACTCTATGGGTCTGAATCCTGGACCCTGTACTCTAGACAGGAAAGGAAGTTGAATTCCTTCCATATGAGATGCCAGAGACGTATCCTGGACATAACATGGAAAGACCACATAACAAACAAACAGGTGCTTAAAAGAGCAGATATTACCACGGTGCACACCCTCATCAAGCAGAGACGCCTCCGGTGGTAGGGCCACGTATCTCGAATGGAGGATGAACGTATTCCCAAAGATCTCCTATACGGAGATCTAGCCACAGGAAAGAGGCCAACCGGAAGACCCCAAATGCGATATAGGGATGTGTGTAAACAAGAAATGAAAACCCTTGGAATAGATCCAGACACGTGGGAAAGAGTTGCAACAGACAGATGCACCTGGAGAAGAGATGTATGAAACGGACTGGTGCTCTTTGAGCGCAATCTGATCCAACAAACTGAGGATAGGCGGCACAGGCTTAAAACGCAGTCACTCAAAGCGAGACCTGCCTCGTCTTACAGATGCGGAAACTGTGACAGGGATTGTCACTCTCGCATTGGACTATACAGTCACCAGCGGTGCTGCCAGGCACCTCCCAAGCGGCACAACTATATAGTCCAGTGTTTCCCAACCTTTTTTGTGCTAGGCCCCACCTAAGCCTTTCTAAAATTCTTATGCCCCCTCCCCCCTCAACATATACATAATGTTTAATATTCACAACTTGAAATGTTCACTAAAGAAACTTGAATGGTAGATTTTAGGAAGAAATCACTAGGAAATTATTGAGCAAACAGTAAGTAAATTTTCAAAACATATAATGGAGAACTGAAATTCAAGTATAAAATAATTTTAATGAAAGATTTTTCTATATTATTTTAATTAATAATAATTATTTATTATTTAAATTTAATGAGATCCTTACGCTTGATGCGTGCTGTAAAGAGATTTTATTCCAGGTTCCAATTTAGTTAACTTCAGTCTCAAGTCTCCCCGTTTTGTTGTATCCAGCCGATTTCTTTTTTTTTTTTTTTTTTTTTTTTTAGCAGCAAATCATTTATGGCACTAAATCTGCATTCAGCTAAATATGAAGATGGAAACGGTAACAATAGTTCTCTTACACATTTTGTTGCATTTGGATATTTGATTTCGGTTACTCACAAAGCCATGCCATCGCTCCTTTTATATTAAATAAAGTTTTAATTGATTCACCATTTTGCATTTCTGCGAGTTCTTCTTGATACTACTTATTTGAAATATCAGACAAATCCACTCACATTGGCTGCAACATCTAAGTTGGGAAATCAATTTGTTTCAAATAAGAAAATCTTTCTTTTAAATCAGCCGATAAAATTTTCAGATGATCGACAATAACATATATAGCGGTATCAGTCACTTCACATTTTTAGAGCCAGTGAATCTTTTTCAAAATGTTTGTTGTAAATATATGTCTGACATAATTCAATAAAGGTAATGAAACCAAATATCTTCGTTTTTGCATCGACAAGAGTTTTGTTTATTCCTTGAAGTTGTTTATTTAATATATTTAGTTTTTCAAATATATCGGCTAAATAACTCATAAATGCCTTACCATCGACCGTTAACAGATTTTTCATTTCAGGTTTTTTGCTTAAAAAATCACTAAGAGTATCAAATAATTCCATAAATGTTTTTTCCATTTTCGAATTGCCCCCCTTAACAATCGAAATGCCCCCCTGTGGGGCGTGGGCCCCACGTTGGGAAACACTGCTATAGTCCTTCAGGACTGAAAGAGGCCTACTATGCTGGCCAATCCCTGCACTCCCGGTCCAGTGTGAATATGACCCTGCACAGTCTATTTCCTCTGGTATTATGACTTACTCCTCTCCTCTTCGAATGTTTACAAACTTGCACAATTATTTAACTGTGTCGTCTGCTTGAGCTATCCGTGATTTTCCTCTACCAGTCTGCTACCCTCATCTGCATCGCAGGACTTCATGCTGGAGGTGTTCCTTATCCGCGGTTACATGGAGGCGTGGTTTACCCTTCTCAAACATTAGCCTTTCCGCAATAGCTGGCAAGGCTATGTTGTATCCCATGCCTTTGTGCATCAGAGGGTCTCCCGCAGTTTCATTTACATATACTCTATAGTTTCACTCATTATCATCATGTGCCATACAGATTGGCGGTCACGTTTCGCCAACTCACACGATCACCAGAGTCATTGATAAGCTTTTTTTTCTCTCAGCCATACCACGTGTCCAAGCCATCCCGGTATTTATTTTTACGCCTTCCCTTTGTTCTTTTCCCCTCGATCTTGCCAGTCACCAAGTTCTATAATTTATTTTTTCTCATGTTATATCCAAAACATTGTGACTGTCTACGTATAATTTCTCAAATCTATTTACCGATTTCATTTATTTGTTGAAGGACTTGACCATTAGTTTTTCTGTCTGTCCATGGTATTCTTTGCAATTTCCTCACAAACCACATTTCCACAGCCATTATATGGTTTTCAGCTTGTTTGCTCATCGCCCATGCTTCACATCGCTGCAAAAGTGCACGTTCTGTGTAGTACCTCAACACTCATTTTCCTGTTGCGAATGACACTGTTTATTGGTTTCACTAGCTAACTCTTTTATGGCGCCGTATTCACAAAACTTAGAGACATAGGTGTGAAAATCAATGCAATTAAAGGAAGCCAACTCTGTGGCACTTGGCACCTTGTTAATCACTGAGTCAATAGAAACTATAATTAGAATCGGTAATCTTTAGTAGAACACGATAATAATCAACAAAATGGACGTTGCAGTTTAAGCCTTCGTTACCACAGAAACCACAAACATGCACTAATACAACAATATGTGCAACTATACATGGTAAAGAGAATATATATATATATATATATATATATATATATATATATATATATATATATATATATATATATATATATATATATATAATTAAATCACCGATTTCTTTGTTATGACTGGGCACCTTAGTAGTTCGTTCAATTCCGCGTGTATTGGAAATGAAAATATGGCTGATCCGGATGCAATCAGCAAACCAGCAATTTGAACCAGGAAGCATGAATCAACAGGCCAAGTGTCAATAATGCTACCCCACGTATAGCCACAACAACAAGAGAGGGAAACGCCTAGGTGAGACTAATATAAAATAGAGAACCCTTTTAGACTATATTTTGTCAGGTCCGCTAAAATGTACTATGTTCGTGACACCTGAGCCACCAAACACTGTGTGTTAAACACTGTCTCCATGCTATATCAGTCTTTACATTCCACACTATGACCAGCCAGACTTTCGGTAGCTGTGTACACGAGTAATTCCGACATCAGAATAAGTACTCATGGCTAGTCACCTTGCGTTACACAATACCTCAACTCACGCGTCTTCATATCTTGCATGATACAAATGGCTCTAGTGGAATGCGCTCGAGACAAATAATTTCAAGGATTGTCAAACTCTAGAAACATAAGTCACGCCAGTCCATGCAGAACTCGACGGCTTATAAACACATAAAATGGTACATCTACTAAATATGAAATTCTACAGGTAGTCATGTCACGTGAATAATAAGTTTCATATCAACATGTTATGATAGTTGTGTATAACTTGTATATGAAAGTTTATATAGAACTCAGCCATATATCTGGAGGAAGATGTCAATAATGTTACCGAAATAATTCTTGTGGCCGAGCTGAAAGATGGCATCGAGGACACAGTGACTTGGAATGTTCATTACTTCGCTGACGCTCCTAAATACAAGTTAGTAGTCTGTGTGTATAGATGTTTTAAAGTGGATTGGCGTGATCGTTGACAAAACGACATACACATAATTGCTAAACAGCAATTTATCACACAATCAAGAAATAATTAACTGCACACGTAAGAAAACCGTTAACTGGATGGCCTCGTCGAACAATCTTGGTAAAGATTTATTGAGGTGGTGATGATGATGATGATGATCAAACTTATTATTAACATAACTTTCGTTTATCATTATTTACATTATCACATACGATCATCATATATCATCATAATCTATCAGTATTTATAATGATCTTATATTATCATTATCCATCTATCGTCATCATCTATCATCATCATCTATAATACTTATCTATCAATATGATCATCATGTTTATTAGTCGGGAAGCTGATGTTAAAGTCGACTCATCATGTCACTCCACTTTCTTCTGTGTTCAGCATTTCTCCCCAGGTTTGTGTAAGTCTGTACAACAATATGTTTGCGTGCTTATATGATACATGATGTGTGATGTATGACCTATGATATGTGATGCCCGCCTGCTAATGAAAGTATATACCACAATGTCTCAGTATGTTTATGTGATATGTGGTGTGTTATGTGTGGTCTCTTTGTCAGATATGACTGAGCTACCGTACGGCAGTAGATATCCATCCTGGTTTCTGTTAGCGCCGAATGTTGGGCGGCACCTGCCAAACCCGACAACCCACATTGTGCCAATTGATTCCTGCGGAGGAGTTCAGTTGGGAGGGGTACAAGCCTTACCATTGTGAGAGGAAATGAAATCTAAAGACTAAATATTATGGCAGGGCAAAACAGGCCCTAAGCCTTTGTCGGCAACTGTTCTAGGATGGAAGCTCCGACAAGTGGACAGTTAGAGTATTCCTTTGTCGATCCGGCAGCTTCTGCAGCTTGTATTGTTCCCGACGTACAGGTGTTACTTTTCCTCTGGGAGTAACAAGGCAGGCCGAGAGAAGTATCATGCTTCTCGGGCTACACATGACCTCTAAATTCAGCCCAAGATTTGTGTTATGGAGAGATGTAACTCCATTTACAATCTGTCGTCTGTCACGACACCAAGGTGTCATTCAGGTACTTCAGGTTAATGTAAATCTGCACTCGAATGCCCCTGTGTGTTTATGTTATGTGTAGTATGTGGTGTGTGATGTGTGATATGTGATCTGGTATGTAATTGTGTTTGGTTTACTTCAGTCTAGGGAAATCATCATGAGTGTGCCCCTTCGGTAATTTCACTAAAAGGTCTATGTGCCACATATCATTATATGAGGTCAGACATGTTTCTTCGCCTCTGGATACGTTTTTGGCATGTATCATCATCATCATCATCATCATCATCATCATCATCATGTGTCATGTCGATAACTTCTGGCGGTCATGGTTCGAAGTATCACCAGAATATCTGATGTGCTCCGTGTCCTTATTACGATACCGCTATATGACCAAGCCATCCAGGAATATATATGTATCAATGTTATAACATTTTATTTTATTACATAAAGTCCACCGGTCTCCCTGGCCTAGGTATTAACGTCTTTCTCCGTAATTCCGTATATTCTCGCTAGTAACATCACTCGCGCGAGAATCAGTAGCGGTTAGTTAGTTAGTTAGTTAGTTAGTTAGTTAGTCGACAGATCATCCCCATTGTACATCGAAATATTCAGTCCATAAGTGCTCGGATACCCTCTTCAGTAAATTCTGCACCGTAAAGCGGCTTACGACATCAGTTTTTTGTTGATTTATTAATCTTCTTTGGCTTCCTGCGCAGTGTTCTTGCTTTGCCACATCTCTTTTAATTTGCTCTTCTCACAGCCTGGCAATGTCTGTAGATTTGCAGTCATCACTTGGTTCTCGCAAATGACTTGGTTCTCGTAGCTCATTTAGAATAGCAGCCTGATCCATGGCTCGGCCGCCTTCAACAGTAGCCATACCTGCAAGCCTGTCAGAATAATAATTTCCTTGTACTCCCGCATGCCGTGATACGAAAATGAAACTAATCTTTGCAAACCGAGACCGCTCCAGAGACAGCACTCACTCTCTCCGGGCCCATCTCCGGGCTCTATCTTCCTGAGCATACTCATTGAGTCAAGGAAACTCGTCCGTGTCTCCATCCATAATAGCCATGTCGATATTCGGGGGTGGGGGTGTTGTTGGGGGAGGGGTGGATTGGGTTCATGTTCTGCTATCTCACTCGATCACCAGAGTAGAGTAGTGGATCAGCTCCGTGTTACTGTCACGATCATGCCACGTGACCTAGCCATCCAGGTATTTACTTCTCGGTCTTCCCCCTGGACTCTTCACAACTTGCCAGTCTTCACCAAATTCTCCAAGCCATTTCTTCTCATAACAAGCCCAAAAACTGTTGACTGTCAAAGTCAAATAACTCTAATCAGTTTACAATCTTCATTTGTTTCTTGAAGGACTTGTTAATTGGTTTTTCGTTCTTCCCATGGTATTCTTTGCATTTTTCTCAGAAACCACATGTCCGCAGCCATCAGCTGTTTTTCAGTTTGACTGCTTATTGTCCACGCTTCACATCCATACAAAAGTATAGGTTCTATGTAACACTTCAACACTCCTTTTCTCGTTTCAATTGATATCTTTTTATTGGTCAGTATGGTCTTAATCTTGCAAAAGGCTACCTTAGCAATGGCAATTCTTTTTCTAATCTCTTCATGGCATCTCTCTTCTGATGATGTGCTGAGATAACTGTATAGATTCACTTCCTTAAGAATATGCGCATTTACTCGTATATCACATTGATGTATATTCTTCTTCCTAGTAACGACCAAAATCTGTGTCTTCTTAATATTTAGTTCTAACCCTAGTTGTTCACTGTGTTCAACAACCACATCTACTAAATTTTGCAGGCCCCGTTCATTGTCTGTGTAACGAGCGTGAGTGTTGCATCTAACTGGGGTGAGTGATCGGGCTAGGAATTTGATTAGACGAGAAAGAGTAATTGGGTCAGAAAATAATATATAAATTTGAGATCAGTAAAGGTGGAGGTAGGAATTCCAAGTACAATGGCAGGCTCTAAATTCAGGGGAGAGTAGATCATGGTGTTGACAGCCTTAGTCACGTAGGCACTAGATAAAACATGAGAGTAGAGCGGATGTGCGGTCAAAGAAGTCAAGTTAGAAACTCTAGAACAATGGGTAAGATCCAACACAGGGAGTGTTAGGACACGCACGGGCTAAGAGGAGGTAACTAATGAGATGCGTATACGTGACATTAGACTGATAGACAAAGAGAGATCAGCAATAGAATGTTGGAAGCATTTAGACTGGTGTTAAAGAGTTAAATAATGTTTCCTGGGAGGTCTAGTAACATGGTATATATATATATATACACCAGTCTGAAATATTGTGGGGAGTCGAGTCGAATCAGCCGAGTGATGGCTGGGACTAGGTGTAGTGAACTAGCCCGACGGTGGAGTCGTGGCGACAACTCCGCCTGGTGGATTCTCAGACAGTGGAGTCTGAGGCTGCGTCAGGGAGACGTAGCGAGAGCATTAAGTTATGGACCAGGGACCAGTGAAGGGCGCTGGGTCCAGAGCAAATCGACTCAGAGGAGGGCTGAGTTTTGAGCCAGACAGTGGAGGTCTGACTTGTGGGCAGTGATATTTTGGGCTGAGTGAGGGAAACCAGCCAGAAAGCGGCGTTCAGGAAGAAGTTTTCAGTGTGGGCTATGTTTAAGGGAAGAAACTAGCCAGTTATTCGGAGTTCGGAATGAGGAGGAAATCTCAGCCTGGCAGACAGGAAGCTCGGACACGGGATCTAGTCCGAGGCAAATTAGTCATATCACCAGGCCGACCGACGACAGTTGAGTTATGTAATTGTGCCAATTTATTTTCTGGAAATAGTGTCATGTTTGCTGTTAATCATGTTCCGTTGTCATTAATAAACGGATGTGCACGAAACGGTGTTTTTATAGTGTCTGTAGCTGTGCATCAGTAAACCTGCAGAGGGTTCATACAAACATTCACACTGACATCCTCTAGACAACCATAGTCACTCTATCTGTTACTCTGTCATCATCCACTTTGTGACAGTCTGCAATCAAGACAGTATCAATTGCATATCTAATGTTATTGATAAATCGTCCCCCAATGTTGATTCCTTCCATATCTTGTAATTTCTGAAAATATTTTCACTGTACAGGGAAAAAAAGTTCTGGAGATCTCGAGTGTCTCAAGCCATGTTATTCCTTTACTTACTTCCATAGTCAGACTACTTGTGGTCAAAGCAAAAGCACCAGAACCTTCCTTCACAACTCTACCTCGACCTGAGCCGTAAAGGCCAATGAACTTCTGACTTGTCGAACGACCGACCCATCTGTGTAAATGACAGCATCACCCTCTATAGAATTATGCGATTATTATTGCACATTAAAGCTAGTTGCATGCTCTTTTACAGCATGTTGCAATCAGCCCCAACATTTATTGCCTTGTTGTTTTTTACTGCGCAGTGTTACCTTTAGTAGTTTTCCATTGCGTTCTAAACAGGGAATGAGTTTGTAATTGTAACGGACCGCTGATGAACCACGCACTGGAAGTTTAAGAGCAAGCGCACTTATTCTCCCGATCACGCTATAAGTTATGTACATGCTATAGAACATTATATCAGTGACAATTGTTATAGTTGTAGATATATCTCCAGCCATGCCATTGTTTACGAATATAACCACTACACAACATGTCTTTACTGATGTCATTGTACACCTTAACTTTGCGCCATATATGCTACACAGATATAAACATACGCCATACATTAATTCCAGGTAAATATCATTGATATTCCCTTGTTTGTTTGTAACCGTACGAAACGCACACACACAATGACTACGAAATGACTACGGTTATCTTCCCATAACACAAAACCTGGGCTGAATTTAGAGACTCATTCAGCATGATCCCTCTCTCGGCCTGTCTAGTTTACTCCAGAGGAAAGGTGGTACCAATACGTCTATAACAAGAAGATATGATCCGGCAGAAGTTGCTGGATCATCAAAGCAATGCTCTAACTGTCCGCCTGTTGAGCTTCGATCCTAGACCAGTTAACAACCAAGGCTTAGGGTCTCGTCTGCCCCTGCCATGACATTTAGTCTTTAAGTTGCATTTCCTCACACCCGGATAAGGCTTGTACCCTCCCAATTGCGCTCATCTGCCCGAAGGCGTTGGCACAATGTGGGGTGTCGGGTATAGTAAGCGCTGCCCAACATTCGGCGCTAACAGAAAGCTGGTAGAACCATTTACTGTCATACAGTAGCTCAGTCATATCTGATTAAGACCGGACATTATATATATATATATATATATATATATATATATATATATATATATATATATATATATATATATATATATATATATATTGCAATCCCAAAGAAATCAGGAACCTTGGAATGTGATCAACATAGAACAATTAGTATAATGAGTCACATCACAAAGATTTTGCTAAGAATTATCATGCAAAGAATGAGGAAGAAGATACAACCTGAAATAGGGGAAGAACAATGCGAGTTTGTAGAAGGAAAGAGTACAGTAAATGCTGTGTATATGCTGCGAACAGTTATTGAACGTGCTATTGAAGTAAACAAGGATATACATCTTTGCTTTATTGACTATACAAAGGCTTTTGATAGCGTTAGACATGTCAGCATGGTGGATTTGCTTGCAGATCTACAAATTGATGGGAAAGACATTAGACTTATAAAAAACATATATTGGAAACAACAAGCTGCAATAAGGATTGATAATGAAGTGGGACAGTATCAGCCAATTAAGAGAGGTGTTAGGCAGGGATGTGTGGTGTCTCCAAATCTTTTTTCCCTGTACAGTGAAAATATTTTCAGAAATGTAGAGGATATAAATGGAATCAGCATTGGAGGACGAAACATCAATAACATTAGATATGCAGATGATACAGTATTAATTGCAGACAATGAGCAGGACCTGCAACAATTAGTAGATGCGGTTGTTGTACACAGTGAGCAACTGGGGTTAGAATTAAATTGTAAAAAGACTCAGGTTATGGTCGTCAGTAGGAAGGAAGAAGTGCCATAATGTAATATACAAGTAAATGGAAATATTCTTCAACAAGTGAATCGGTACAATTATCTTGGAACAGTTATAACATCTGATGGGAGATGCCTTGAAGAGATTAGAACAAGAATCGCCATGGCGAAAGTAGCCTTTAGCAAGATGAAAAACATTCTGACCAATAAGAAGATGTCAATTGAAACGAGAAAAAGAGTGTTGAGGGGATACATAGAGCCTGTTCTTTTGTATGGATGTGAAACTTGGACAATGAGCAGTCAAGCTGAAAAGCATCTGATGGCTGCAGAAATATGGTTTATGAGGAAAATGCAAAGAATACCATGGACAGACAGAAAAACCAATGACCAAGTACTACAGGAGACAAATGAACATCGTAAACTGATTAGAGAAATTAGACGTAGACATTCAAAATTTTTTGGACATGTTATGAGAAGATATGGATTGGAGAACTTAGTGACAACTGGCAAGATCGAGAGGAACAGACCAAGAGGAAGACCGAGAGGAAAATACCTGGATGGCTTGGCCACATGGCATGGACGAGACAGGAACACTGGGCTGATCCACGACACTGGTGATCGAGTGAAATGGCTAGTCATGACCGCCCACGCTTTCCGGCATGGCACATGATATATATATATATATATATATATATATATATATATATATATATATATATATATATATATATATATATATATATATATACATATATATATATATACACACACACACACACACTAGCTGACCCGGCCCGGCTTCGCCCAGACTCTAGTGGGGAGCATCTCATTTAATTCATATAAGTAGTCATATAAGCTCCCGTTCCCGTTCCCGACTATCTATCTATCTATCTATCTATCTGTCTGTCTGTCTATCTGTCTGTCTGTCTGGCTGTCTGACCCGGCAAGACTATCTATCTATCTGTCTGTCTATCTGTCTGTCTGTCTGTCTGCTTGTCTGTCTGTCTGTCTGTCTGTCTGACCCGGTCCGGCTTCGCCCAGACCCTGATGGGGAGCATCTAATTTAATTCTTATAAGTAGTCATATAAGTTCCCGTTCCCGACTATCTATCTGTCTGTCTGTCTATCTGTCTGTCTGTCTGTCTGACCCGGCCCGGCTTCGCCCAGATCCTGATGGGGAGCATCTCATTTAATTCGTATAAATAGTCATATAAGTTCCCGTTCCCGACTATCTATCTGTCTGTCTGTCTATCTGTCTAACCCGGCCAGGCTTCGCCCAGACCCTGGTGGGGAGCATTTAATTTAATTCATATAAGTAGTCATATAAGCTCCCGTTCCCGTTCCCGACTATCTACTGTCTGTCTGTCTGTCTGTCTGTCTGTCTGTCTGTCTGTCTGTCTGTCTGTCTGTTATTAGAAAGAGCACTTGAAAGATCTTTACATCTTCCCCCAACAATTAACTTGGGTAAATGGAGCGTCTTATTTAATTCAAATTCGGCCCCTGCTCCCGTTCCCCAAAAAGACGACCCGGCCCGGCTTCGCCCAGTCCTTGGTGGGGAGCATATCATTTAATTCATATTCGGTGGAGGGAGGAGGAGGAGGGAGCAGGAGGGAGGAGGAGGAGACAGGAGGAGGAGGGAGGAGTATGAGGGAGGAGGAGGGGTTAGGAGGAGGAGGAAGAAATGAGGGGAGAGGGAGGAGGAGGAGGGAGGAGGAGGAGGTACGAGGAGGGAGGAGTGGGAAGAGGGAGGAGGGAGAAGGAAGGAGGAGTAGGAGGGAGGAGGAGGGAGGAGGAGGAGAGAGGAGGAGGAGGAGGGAGGAGGAGGGAGGAGGATGAAGAGCGAGGAGGAGTGAGGAGGAGGGGAGAGGAGAAGAAAGAGGGAGGAGGAGGGAGAAGGATGAGGAGGAAGAAGGAGGAGGAGGGAGGAGAAGGAGGGAGGAGGAGGGAGGAGGAGGGAGAAGGAGGGAGGAGGAGGAGGGAGGAGGAGGAGGGAGGAGGAGGAGGGAGGAGGAGGGAGGAGGAGGGGGAAGGAGGAGGAGGGGGAAGGAGGAGGAGGGAGGAGGAGAGAGGAGGAGAGAGGAGGCGGGGGAGAAGGGGGAAGGAGGAGGAGGGAGGAGGAAGAGGGAGAAGGAGGATGGAGAGGGAGAAGGGAGGAGGAGGAGGAAGAATGAGGAGGGGAGGAGGGAAAGGGAGGAGGAAGGAGGAGGAGGGAGGAGGGTGGAGGGAGGAGGTATAGGGAGGAGGTAGAGTGAGGAGGAGACAGGAGGAAGAGGAGGAGGGAGGAGGATGGAGGAGGAAGAGGGAGAAGGAAGGAGAAGGATGAGGAGGAAGAGGGAGGAGGAGGGAGGAGAAGGAGGGAGGAGGAGGAGGGAGAAGGAGGGAGGAGGAGGGAAAGGAGGAGGGAGAGGGAAGAGGAAAGAGGAGGAGGAGAGAGGAGGAGGAAGAGGGAGGAGGAAGAGGGAGGAGACGGAAGGAGAAGGGGGAAGAAGGAGGAGGGAGGAGGGAGAGGGAGAAGGAGGAGGGAGGACGAGGAGAAGGGAAGATGAGGAGAGGGAGGAGAAAGAGGGAGGAGGAAGAGGAGGAGGGAGTAGGAGGAGGGGAGAGGAGGAGGAAGAGGGAGGAGGAGGGAGAAGGATGAGGAGGAAGAAGGGGGAGGAGGGAGGAGAAGGAGGGAGGAGGAGGGAGGAGGAGGGAGAAGGAGGGAGGAGGAGGAGGGAGGAGGAGGAGGGAGGAGGAGGAGGGAGGAGGAGGAGGGAGGAGGAGGGAGGAGGAGGGGGAAGGAGAAGGAGGGGGAAGGAGGAGGAGAGAGGAGGAGAGAGGAGGCGGGGGGAGAAGGGGGAAGGAGGAGGAGGGAGGAGGAAGAGGGAGAAGGAGGATGGAGAGGGAGAAGGGAGGAGGAGGAGGAAGAATGAGGAGGGGAGGAGGGAAAGGGAGGAGGAAGGAGGAGGAGGGAGGAGGGTGGAGGGAGGAGGTATAGGGAGGAGGTAGAGTGAGGAGGAGACAGGAGGAAGAGGAGGAGGGAGGAGGATGGAGGAGGAAGAGGGAGAAGGAGGGAGAAGGATGAGGATGAAGAGGGAGGAGGAGGGAGGAGAAGGAGGGAGGAGGAGGAGGGAGAAGGAGGGAGGAGAAGGAGGGAGGAGGAGGGGGAGGAGGAGGGAGAGGGAAGAGGAGAGAGGAGGAGGAGAGAGGAGGAGGAAGAGGAAGGAGGAAGAGGGAGGAGGCGGAAGGAGAAGGGGGAAGGAGGAGGAGGGAGGAGGGAGAGGGAGAAGGAGGAGGGAGGACGAGGAGAAAGGAAGATGAGGAGAGGGAGGAGAAAGAGGGAGGAGGAAGAGGAGGAGGGAGTAGGAGGAGAGAGGAGGATGACGGTGGAGGGAGGAGGTAGATGGAGGAGGAGGAGGAGGGACGATGAGGAGAGGGAGAGGGAGGAGGAAGAGGAGGAGGAGGGAGTAGGAGGAGAGACGAGGAGGAGGGAGGAGGGTGGAGGTAGATGGAGGAGGAGGAGGAGGGGGAGGAGGAGGAGGGAGGAGGAGGGAGTTCGCCATTCCGAATTCATACTCGTCTAGGTTCTGTGATTTCGGTCCTTCCATTGATTGTTCTTCCCTTCTACATGACTAGATAACTTCTTTACACATAAAAAAGATGAATTGTTATTGACATTGCCGTGTGACGATTCTGTGTAGTCACGTCATTTTCTTCGCTTTTCCTAGCGTTGTGGTTCAGGGATTCTTTGATCTCTTCTATTTACGTACGTATTTAGGGAGGGGGGGAGGGAGGAGGAGGAAGAAGAAAAAAAAACTATGACAGTTGGCAGCGTGGGAATGAGAGGAAGACGTGTCGAAAATTTCATCTCAATCGGATGGACCGTTCGCGAACGCATAAAGGACATACATACAGACAGACATACATACAGACGGAGATTGCCTTTTATATATATACTAGCTGACACGGCCCGGCTTCGCCCAGTCACTGGTGCGGAGCATCTCATTTAATTCATATAAGTAGTCATATAAGTTCTCGTTCCCGTTACCGACTATCTGTCTGTCTGTCTGTCTGTCTGTCTGTCTGTATGTCCCTCCCTCTCTGTCTGTCTGTCTGTCTGTCTGTCTGTCTATCTGTCTGTCTGTCTGCCTGCCTGTCTGTCTAATCATTTATTGGTTGCAATTAGAACAACCTTAGATAAACGAAGACCAACTTACAAAAAGCATTAGAAAGAGCACTTGAAAGATCTTTACATCTTCCCCAACAATTAACTTGGGTAAATGGAGCAGCGGCAGCAGCAGCAGCAGAAGAAGAAAAAGGAGGAGTAGGAGCTGGGAGGAGTCGGAGGGAGGTGGAGGAGGGAGGAGGAGGAGGGAGGAAGAGATAGGCGGAGAGAGGAGGAGGAGGGAAGAGGAGGGAGGAGGAAGGAGGAGGAGGAGTAGGGAGGAATAGGAGGGAGGAGGAGGGATTAGGAGGAGGAGAGAGGAGGGAGGAGGAGGAGGTAGGAGAAGGAGGAGAAGGGAGGAGGAGGGAGGAGGAGGGGAGTAGGAGGAGGGATGAGGAAGGAGGAGGAGGAGGGAGGAGAAGAACGCAGGAGAATGAGGGGAGGACGAGGAGGGAGGATGAGGAGAGGGAATTGGAGGAGGAGGAGGGAGGAGGAGGAGAGAGGAGGAGGAGGAAGGAGGCGGAGGGAGAAGGAGGAGGAGGAGGGAGGAGGAGGAAGAGGGAGGAGGAGGAGGGATGTGGAGGTAGGAGGAGGGTGGAGGTAGAAGGAGGAGGAGGAGGGAAAAGGAGAGAGGATGAGGAGGGAGGAGGAGGGATGAGGAGGAGGGAGGAGGAGGAGGGAGGAAGAAGGAGGAGGAGGGATGAGGGGGAGGACGTAGGAGGAGGAGGGAGTAGGAGGAGAAGGGAGGAGGAAGGAAGAGGAGTGATTAAGAGGAGGGAGGAGGGTGAGGAGGTAGGAGGAGGAAGAGGGAGGAGGAAGGAGGAGGAAGTGGGAGGAGGGAGAGGGAGGAGGGTAAGAGGAAGAGGGTAGGAGGAGGAAGAGGAGGAGGAGGATTATAACGCATATGCCTGTAGATAACTGCAGTGAAACGGTGTGTCTGTCTATCTATCTGACCCGGCGTGGCTTCGCCCAGCTCCTTGGTGGGTAGCGTCTCATTAAATTCATACAACAAAAAAAAAGTAACTTTAAAGAATGTCCTTCCACACACCATCCATTATTTTTAATGAAAACTGTTTCTAATCACCTACATGACTGTAGATAACTTCTTAAGCATAAAAAGATGAGTTACAATGTTATGCATTATGCATTATTTTTATGAAAACTTTGAAAATGCCTTAAAGATTGTATCATTATTTATTATAACTCATATGCCTGTACATAACTATAGACAAAGAGTTTATAAATCTTTGAAAATGATGCAACAATATGACTACAAGATATACAGAAAAGTTATTAAAAGTTATGCCCCTTGAAAAAACTTTTCTAGAGTTAAGTCCCCTTGCTATATATAAATTATAATGAAAAATGAAAAATTAAATAATTTTAAGTAAGCAGCCGAAAAAAATATCACAGTTGGCAGCGCGGGAATGAGAGGAAGACATGTAGAAAATTTCATCTTAATCGGATGGACCGATCGCGAACGCATAAAGGACATACAGACGGAGATTGCCTTTTATATATAACTAGCTGACACGGCCCGGCTTCGCCCAGTCCTTGGTGGGAGCATCTCATTTAATTCATATAAGTAGTCATATAAGTTCCCGTTCCCGTTACCGACTATCTGTCTGTCTGTCTGTCTGTCTGTCTGTCTGTCTGTCTGTCTGTCTGTCTGTCTGACCCGGCCCGGCATCGCCCAGCTCCTGGTGTGGAGCATCTCATTTAATTCATATAAGTAGTCATATAAGCTCACGTTCCCGTTCCCGACTATCTATCTGTCTGTCTTTCTGTCCATCTGTCTGTCTGTCTGTCTGATCCGGTTCGGCTTTGCCCAGCCCCTGATGGGGAGCATCTCAATTAATTCATATAAATAGTCATATAAGTTCCCGTTCCCGACTGTCTGTCTGTCTGTCTGTCTGTCTGTCTGTCTGTCTAATCATTTATTGGTTGCAGTTAGAACAACCTTAGATAAACGAAGACCAACTTACAAAAAGCATTAGAAAGAGCACTTGAAAGATCTTTACATCTTCCCCAACAATTAACTTGGGTAAATGGAGCAGCGGCAGCAGCAGCAGAAGAAGAAGAAAAAGGAGGAGTAGGAGCTGGGAGGACGAAGAGGGAGGAGGAGGGAGGAGGAGGAGAAAGAGAGAAGAGGAGGATGGAGGAGGGAGAGGGAGGAGGGGGAGGAGAAGAGGAAGAGGGTAGGAGGTGGAGGAGGGGAGAGGAGGAGGAGGGGGAATATAACGCATATGCCTGTAGATTTAATAATGGCTGAAGTTGTTCCATGTCTTCTTAGAGTTGGCGACAGTGTAAAGAAGTATAAAATCTTCAATCTTGATAGAGATAAGGTAACTATTATTTATTCATTCTGTAAGCAAAAAAAGATGAGTTACAATGTTATGCATTATGCATTATTTTTATGAAAACTTTGAAAATGCCTTACAGATTGTATCATTATTTATTATAACTCATATGCCGGTACATAACTATGGACAAAGAGTTTATAAATCTTTGAAAAGGATGCCACAATATGACTATAAGTTATACAGAAAAGTTATGCCCCTTGAAATAACTTTTACAGAGTTAAGTCCCCTGAGATATATGAAATTATAATGAAAAATGAAAAATGAAATAATATTGGGTAAGCAGCCGATTTCACACTAAAACAATATGACAGTGGGCTGCGCTGGAATGAAAGGAAGACGTGTAGAAAATTTCATCTCAATCGGATGGGCCGTTCGCGAGCGCATAAAGGACATAGGGACATACAGACAGACAGACAGACAGACGGAGATCGCCGTTTATATATAAGACTAGCTGACCAGGCCCGGCTTTGCCCAGGCCCTGGAGGGGATCTATCTATCTATCAGTCTGTCTGTCTGCTTGTTTGTCTGTCTGTCTGTCTGTCTGGATGACCCGGCTCGGCTTCACCCAGTCCCTGTTGGGGACCATCTCATTTAATTCATATAAGTAGTCATATAAGCTCTCCCGTTCCCGACTATCTGTCTGTCTATCTGTCTGTCTGTCTGTCTGACCCGGCCCGGCTTCACCCAGTCCCTGGTGGGGAGCATGTCATTTAATTCATATAAGTAGTCAAATAAGCTTCCGTTCCCGACTATCTGTCTGTCTATCTATCTGACCCGGCGTGGTTTCGCCCAGCTCCTGGCGCACAGTAACTTAAAAGAATGTCCTTCCACACACCATTCATTATTTTTAATGAAATCTGTTTTTAATCACCGACATGACAGTTGATAAGTTCTGTAAGCAGAAAAAGATGGGTTACAATGTTATGCATTATGCATTATTTTTATGCAAACTTTGAAAATGCCTTAAAAATTATATCATTATTTATTATAACTCGTATGCCTGAAAATAACGATAGACAAAGAGTTTAACAATAGTGCAGGTAAGTCCAACAATATAACTATAAAGTATATAGAAATGTTATTAAAAGTTATGCCCCTTGAAATAACTTTTCTAGAGTGAAGTCCCCCTGCTATATAGAACTTATATAATGAAAACTGAAAAAGTAAATGTTATTAAATAAGTAGAAGATTTTACACTAAGAAACTATTATAGTCGGTTGCACAGGAATGAAAGGAAGACGTGTAGAAAATTTCATCTCAATCGGATGTACCGTTATCGAACCCATCCAATACAAACAAAACCACAAACAAAGTCACATACACTCTGCTTTATAGTATAGATATAGCGTGTGTGTGTGTGTGTGCGTGCGTGCGTGCGTGCGTGCGTGTGTGTGAGTGTGTGTGTGTGTGTGTTTTTTATCTATTGGTCGAACTTCATAGATATTTTGTGTGTATTCTTTTGGTACTCAACTATATCCTCCACAGCAGGCCCCTTTTATCGATACCTCGTTTATTACAGGCCAGGTGTGTTCAAAGTTGAGGACTTGTCCAACATCTCGTGTGAAGATCTTCATGCAGATACGGGCTGCATTGCGTCATACAGAGTTATGAGGGAAGGCACCTTTGGAAACTTGCCATTCTGTGGTGATACAATTAAGGGGGTCAGTCTGTAAACATTTTGTTGTATGATTCCACGTAGATGTAGGTCAAATAAAGTAAAGTGCAATGTGACACGAATTAAAACCCATTAGATCGGGTTGTCCAGAGAGAGGAGGTCGGTGTACAAAATAAAAATCCACCCCGATGAGTAGATAACACATAATCACTGGGACGGCAGAAGAGAGTCTAGCCACTACGCTAAAGAAAAGATCTACTCTTGTAACATTTATGTGGCCGTTTTCCCTTGACGTCCACACTCACATTAAATGTTCATGTGTCATGATTTTGAACGTTAACTAATTACCCGGGGGTAGGGGGGGGGGCGAATGGACACACATATAACTAGAGACGAAGGAAACCCACACACATATACAGTCAATCTTTTCAGCCAATGTCTGTATCAACCATCAAGAGTTGAGTTATGCCAACAACTGACCTGACATCACTCTGGATATTGGCATACATCTGTAGTCACCTTTAACACCTAGCGCTGTGTCCTAATACTTAGGTCCCCAGTTGCAGTCTGGTGTTCCTTTTGGGGTACTGAGTGTCGGTCAGACCTTTTTCTCACTCCCTGCCGCACCATTCTATCTATATTACGACGATTTAATTGTTGTTCATCAGAAAAAGCCAGATTCTGAACTAATACACCTCCCATTAGCCAGTCTGTTGCCTCCTAATTCCCACAACACGAGCATAATCCAACGGATTATTCTATTTGTTATTTATTGTATTTTTCTTTTATTTAAATTTTTTTTTTTTTTTTTTTTTGGGTACTTGTTTGTTTTTTTGTGTTTTTTTTTGAGTTGAAGCATTCCACTTTGCACGAAATATGGCAATCCTAACCCTTCTCAGCAAGCGATGTGAGTCTGTTACAAGTAAGACATGTGTGAGATGTTTGTCTGCTAGCTAGCAGTCTGTAACGCCACAAAGGGTCGTCCCAGGGTAGACGATTACATCACCTGGGCGTGAATTGTCGTGAATGAATTGTCACATCTCCCATTCTGCACAAATTGTTGGCCATTCCCTTGCACTCCTGGTCCACTACCAGGAATTTGAAGTTAGTTGCATTTCTTTACGGAGCTTAACAATCAACTCCATTTCATGTTTTCGTTGTTTCTGATTCCTGGGCAAGTTTACGCCCAGTAGTTTGCCACTGCTTTCTTAACGGCCAGAACGCATACCATTGAATGGAAACAAACACAAGGCAGTCTGCTTCCAAATCGCCCAACGCTGTGTTTCGAACGCAGTATGCGGAATTACGAATTGCGTCCGTAACCACGTCGCCACAAAGACGGCAGTACTCAGAAAGAAATAAAAATATGTAACTAGTGGCCCTGAGGCCAGCACACTTAACTGCCAACATGCTGGCCATGTATTCCAACCTTCCTTTACGGAGGATTGTATTGTAACTGACCCAACGAGCATCATCATCACCTTGTAGTAAACCCAATATGTCCCACTCTCCCCGCAATATGAATACCATGTCACGTAATCTTAGTGTCCTTTCATGGTTGGTCATTTCGAGAACCATTCCTCAAACCAATGTTCTTCCTAAGTCACTGTAACTCTTACCATGACCACATTATTTGTGACACGGGCTTGTTATTGTTAAACAACTTGGTTTCTTTCCATGCACACATCTGGTCAAATGTCTGCCCAATTCTTTACCCTTCGAAAATAGAGTTTGTTCGTTGTTCCTTCGCTCGTTATGTATTCTTCTTCTCCACCACGATCCACACTTGTGTAAGTAAATTTCTGTGACATGAAAGATTTAACAGTCTTGATTTTCCTCCTTAATATTTGTGGTAAGGTCCACGATTCTCATCCGTATGTTGGCTCATGAAAGACACGTGCTCTCTGCATATTTTACTTTCCATTGGCACATTTTCGAGTTGACAGACGATAGTTTGGCACATTGTGCTTCAAAAAAGGCTTAATAACTACGACCCATGGCGGTGGCGAGTGTGGCTGATGAGGTTAATTCGTGATGCAAATGTTTGTCCACAGTGGATGCATGTGAAATTATGGTAATTTCCACCATCATGCACCATCTTACGTCTCTCACGCTCTGCGTGTGCTTTATCTGCATTCATTTTCTCCTTTGTCTATATTCCACATCACGAAGATTCTGCTGATAATTATCATGCAAAGAGATAGGAAGAAAATACAACCCGAAATAGGAGAAGAAGAATGTGGGTGTGTAGAAGGCAGGATCACAGTAAATGCTGTGTGCATACTGAAAACAGTAATTGAGCGTTCTATAGAAGTAAACAAAGATCTATATCTTTTGCTGCTTTATTGACTACACAAAGGCTTTCGATAAAGTAAGACATGTCGACATGATAAGCATGCTTGAAGATCTACAACATGATGGAACAGATCTTAGACTTGTAAAAAAAAACACATATTGGAAACAACAAGCTGCCATCAGAATTGATAACAATGTAGATCAATATCAGCCTAATAAAAGAGGTGTGATACAGGGATGTGTAATGTCTCCAGATCTTTTTTTCCCTCTACAGTGAAAATATATTCAGAAATATAGAACATATGGAGGGAATCAACATTGGGGTACGATACATCAATAACACTAGATATGCAGATGATACAGTCTTGATTGCAGACAATGAACAGGACCTGCAAAATTTAGTAGATACGATTGTTGCACACAGTGAACAACTAGGGTTATAACTGAATATTAAGAAGACACAGACTATGGTCGTCACTGGGAAGAAGGAAACACCACAATGTGATATACGAGTAGATGGGCATATTCTTAAACAAGTGAATCGATACTGTTATCACTGCACAGTCATAACATGATGGTAGATGCCTTGAAGAGATTAGAACAAGAATTCCGCAGAAGTCGGATGTGTCGGCCTAACGGCGCAAGAACGCAGCTCTGCTGTAAACAGGCACAACGCAGTCACGTCCGAAAAAAAAGAACCTCCGGATGAACGCAGAAGAAGAAGAAGAACAAGAATTGACATTGCGATGGTAGCCTTTTGCAAGATGAAAAACATACTGACCAATAAAATGATATAAACTGAAACGAGAAAAAGAGTGTCGAGGTGCTACATAGAACCTATACTGTTATATGGATGTGAAGCGTGGACAATAAGCAGTCTGATGGCTGTGGAAATGTGGTTTCTGAGAAAAATGCAAAGAATACCATGGACAGACAGAAAAACCAATGAACACGTCCTTCAAGAAACAAATGAAGATCGTACACTGATTAGAGTCATTAGACGTAGACAGTCAAACGTTTTAGGGCATGCTATGAGAAGAAATGCATTGGAGAACTTAGTGACACCTGCCAAGAACGAACGGAACAGAACAAGTGGAAGACCTAGAAGTAAATACCTGGATGGTTTGCATGGCCGAGACAGGAATACGGACCTGATCTACGACTCTGCTGATCGAGTGAGAGGGCAGAACATGACCTCCCACGCTTACCGGCATGGCACATGATGGATAGATGGATGGATAATTGCCCTCCATGCAACACGTTCAGCGGCGACTTGCTCCCAATGTGCATTATCAATGCCTGTATCAATCATGTCCCGCTTACACACATCTTTGTATCGTAGTAGAGGCCGACCCTGAGATCTCCTACCCGTCTGTAATTCACCAAAAAAAGGTCCTTTTGTATTCTACCATAGTCCATCCTCCTAACATGTCATATCCACCTAAGTCTATGAAGAATAAGCATGGAACACACTGTCACACAAACTGATCTTTCCAATACTTCAGTATTTGTGATTTTGTCTTGCTACTTAATACCAAGTATTCTTAGCAGATACCGCAAATGAAAGCTGTTTAAACGTTTATCTGCATAGTTATTGTTTGTGTTTATTGGTGGTAGTGTGCCCTAGATTCATAGAGCTGTTAACTTGTGTATTGATATGGCCAGTCTATTTATGATTTCATATGAAAAGTCCCCATTGTCCTTAATTACCGAACCAATGGCGTCATCATCATCTGCCCTGTCTACTGGCCTAGACGAGCATGTCTCTCCACAGATCTCGGTCTCTAGGGATTCAAGATATTCCATTATATGTTTTGATTCCAGGGAGATAATGTATTCTATTATACTGTTGATTCGTAATTTTATCGTATTTTTCAGAAACATCCGCGATTTACATGCGTCCATTATTGCACTTCTTTTTCTACAACGATGGCATTCAATGGGCAACAAAGATCTCCCATTGAGCCATACGAGTTTCAGCTCAAAAGCAAGAAGTAAGTAAAATTCACACATCCAACTGCTGAGTCGGCTTTAATTAATTAACAATACCATGGACAGACATCAAAACTAATGAGCATGTCCTACAAGAAACAAATGGAAACCGTACACTGATTAGAGACATTAGACGTGGAGAGTCACACTTTTTGGGAAACGTTAAGAGAAGAAATAAACTAGTGAACTTGGTGACAACTGGAGAGATTGAGGTGGCAAGAAAAAATTAATGCAGAGACATCAATATCTGGATGTCTTGGCCACGTGGCATGATCAAAACAAGAAAGTGGATTGATCTACGACTCTGGTGATCGTGTGAGATGGCGAAACATGGCGGCTCACGCTGATTGGCATGGCACATGGTGTTTATGGCGATATTCTAAAGTTGAGTTGAGTTGAGTTAAGAACCAACGTCACTGCACTCATGATATTCCCATAAGTGCTCCGACCTCTCGTTCAAGATTCAGCGAAGAGTCATACTACTAATCGTTCCCATCACTGATTTACAGTTCTCCTGGTCTTCCTTCTACCGATCCCCCGCAATCCCATGCTTTCCACATAGAGGTTCTCAGTCTGTTTCCCCGCCTTCTCCACCTTGTCCCACAGACGCATGACCACCCCCCCCCCCCCGCCTCCTTGTTCATAGGCAATCTACCACCAAGGGGTGCATTCCCTGTCAGTCTATCAGCCTGTTCATTCACCCGCACCCCCGCATGGCAAGGGTAAAATATACATACAATTCTCACAATTTGTGACCTTTGAAGCGACGATGGCCATTCCACATTAAACATTTCTTTCTCCACCTTACTAAGCATACTCTTTAAATCCGTAATGAATACAGTGTGTGTTGCAGTAGTCTCCTCTAATCAACGAAATGCCGCTGGTACTGTTCCCACTTCCATTCTCATGCTGGAGGTCATAATCTCATATGCCAGTCTCTTCTTTTTCAAGACTCGTCCATTCATTCATTCATTCAGTAGCATGTCCTTTACAGAACCTCGCTCCCATAACAACCTTCCGGAGAACCTCTCGATCATAAGCAAGAAGATCCGCGTCCGATACACCCATCTGGAGATCATCGGCCACATCCTGCACCTATCTTCTCTTTGGCCTTCATCTTTCTCTCTTCCCAGGCATATACACCTTCATTATTGTTCTCTCCAAACTTTCGTGACGTTTCAAGTGACAAAAATATTTCAATTTTCTTTTATTTTATCGTCTTTAATAGCCAACCTTCTTCAATATTCAGCTCTTCCATTAGTCTTTGCAACATAATCCCAACCACTACGTCTGTTTCTCACCACTAACCCATCGGTGTAGATGACTATGCCACCTTGATGTGTGTTGCTCTGGATCAGTTGTTGCACTTCAAACTCAGTGCGGCCCGCTGCCCATTTTATTAACTCACGACCCAGTAAACATTACATTGTGCCAGTCAGTCATGCCTTCCAGAACTTCAACTCTTTTTCACGATTGATGGTCTCTAGATCACACACCTATCGTATAGATATTTCTGCCTGTGAAATCCAGGACCTGCCTCGTCTTAATATATGACCCTAGAACATATCCATGGCTTCATGCAGGAGGTGATCCCTAACTGCAGGAACTTTCAGGTACCATTTGGTCTGAAGGATCATATGCCTATCCGTCATTGTTGGTAGCATCAGGATATGCGACAGGCATATAATTGCTGTCCTTTGTGCACACCAGGATTACCCGCATGGCCGCATTCTGTATGCGCTCCAACCTTTCAAGCTGTCGCTTTGATACTGTTAGCAGCCCCAAACCATACTGAATGACAGAAAGTATTAACTCCTGAAAAGTCTGTAAAGTCTCATCTGATCTATCCCGGTTGCTGCCATAGCCCTCAGTGCATTAAGTCTCGTATCAGCCTCAACGACCAAAGCCTCCACATTCTCCCTCTCTCTCTCTCTTAAGAGGACATCCATTCAACATAATACCTGGGACATCTGCCTTGACGTTTCGGTTATCCAGGGGGTACCACACAACAGATACCTTGTCTGGGTTTATAACGGCCGCTGCGTCCCTGCACCTCTCTGCCACCCTGCTAAATGTCATCTGTAAGTCTTCCGACAAACTTACCCTGTCTCTGCCATGTCTGTACACCAGCACATCATCTGCAAATGTCAAGATTCTACCCACACCTGGTGTCTCAATAGCTGCGAATTTGCTGGTGAAGACATTAAAGAGCACTGGAACATGGCAGATCACTGTGGCAACCCAGGTGTAATAGTTCAGGATGTCAGAAGTCCAGGAACCCATGAGCAGTTCAACCTTAAGCTTATAGAGGACTGCCGCAACCCATCTTATAAGGCAAGGGCAGACTTCCATGTCCAACAGTGTGTGTATTAACCGATCAGACCTGACCCTGTTATACGTATCCTCGAAGTCAAGCGCTATAACCACTGTCTCTTGTCCTAAAGATGCATTGATAATATCGATGGTAATATTTTTTGTACTATTCGAGTAGCAGGAGCAGCTGCATTAGTTGTAGTGGTAGTACTAACAATAATAGTAATAATAGTATTAGTAATAGTAGTATCAGTAGTCGTTGTAGTATTAGTAGTGGTAGTAGTAGTAGTAGTAGTAGTAGTAGTAGTAGTAGTAGTAGTAGTAGTAGTAGTAGTAGTAGTAGTAGTAGTAATAGTAGTAG